>OX326958.1:52440990-53644325 GCA_946800325.1 Luzula sylvatica | reverse complement strand
ATAGATCAAAGACAATAAGGATGCGAAAAGACTCGGGAATTATCAAGATTGGACTCTCGGGTTTTCGGGTTTGACTAGTTATCTTTTGTTATTTTCTTGGATATTGACTCGATTAAAATCTAGATTTGGAGGGGATGTTATCCTAAGGACACTAAACCTACTCAAAAAAATAAAATAGACGACATGTGCTTGGGTGATTTGCCGTGAAAGCGAGGATTTTCAAACAAACGTCTGAAGTGCCAACATTAACCGCACATACGGCTACAAACACTACAAATAGTTGGATAGCTTATCTAATAAAATTAAGAACCGAAAGAACACGTGTCGTGCTCTAGGTTCTTCTTCTTAAAAAATAATCAATCGAAAATTTCTGATCTTACAATATTACAGTATGGACCATTTATCTAGGATCGAGTTCAGAGAGAGTGACATCATTTGTTGCTCCACTAAAACGATCATTAGAGACGTGTGTGCTATAACTATGACCCAATCTGCTAAAATAAAATGCGGGTTTTGAAGGAGCTTGAAGAGAAATCGAGTTACAATCAAGCATTATCACCACTTCTGACATGAGGGGTCTAATCGTCAGATCTTCTTGCACACATAAAAGTCCAATGTGGATGTGTCTGATTAGTTCGCTTCTAGAACATTCCAACAACGGGTCTGCTATTCCGTTTATCGTTCCTGTCGTCCATTGATCCCACGTCTACTTCGTCAATGTCGTTAAATTTGTATTAGTTAGTTATTATTATAGATCATGATTGTTACTTTTATGTTTTATTTTATGAACTGAACATTACTTACAGAGCTTAAAAGATCTTCGGCTTGACCGCCATCAAACGAACCACCATTTCTCCTTCCAGTTATAATCTCTAATAATAATACGCCGAAACTAAACACATCTGACTTCACCGAGAAAATCCCATGCATTGCATATTCTGGCGCCATATATCCGCTGAACAATTTGCACAAAACAAAGGTTAATATATATGTGACACGAATGATAATATCATTTTTTTTAATTGAAATCCAGTAATAAAATTTAGAAATAGATGGCACTGACTAAGTTCCAACGACCCGTCTTGTGACATCTGCAGTTTGGTCCACGCGAAATAGTCGAGCCAGACCGAAATCAGAAATTTTAGGAATCATATCAAGATCCAACAAAATATTGCTTGCTTTCAGATCTCGGTGTATGATTTTCAATTGAGAATCTTCGTGTAAATACTGGAGACCTCTCGCTGTGCCGTTTATTATTCGATACCTTTTTGCCCAGTCCAATTCTGCCCTCCTCTCTTGATCTATGTAAGTATCATAAAAAAATCATTAAGAATTTTTTTGAAGGAACGTTAACAAAATTCAAGTACTAATAATATGTATCGTAACATAGAAAGAAGTTGATCCATGTTTGATTACCAAAAAGAACAGTATCTAAGCTTTTGTTCGGTACGAATTCATAAACCAGAAGCCTCTCTTCTTCTTCCAAACAAACCCCTAAAACCCGTACCAAATTCTTGTGTTGAAGTTTCGCAACTAAAACTAATTCATTTTTTAATTCTTCGAGACCTTGACTCGA
Source organism: Luzula sylvatica (assembly GCA_946800325.1). Taxonomy (NCBI): domain Eukaryota; kingdom Viridiplantae; phylum Streptophyta; class Magnoliopsida; order Poales; family Juncaceae; genus Luzula; species Luzula sylvatica. The sequence continues at coordinate 53,642,749 of OX326958.1, read as the reverse complement.
GCTTTGAGAGAGCCTCTTAACTGCCACTTCTTGTCCATTTCGTAGAACTCCCTACACACAATATATAAATTTCAAAATAGTACATTAAATATAGGGCGTAAATATATATAAATAGAATAAACAATATATAAGATATATTTAAACATAAAATTACCTTGTAAACAGCCCCAAAACCCCCTTCACCAAGTTTATTTGAGTCATGAAAATTAGCCGTGCCAGCTTTCAGTGTCGAGAGGCCAATCAGAAGGGAGTCATCAACGTTTTCTATATCACCTGAGTAATTAATTCCATATATTAACATATAAAATGTACAATTATATATTTTTATTTGTCAAGTCATCTATAAATTTGATCCCCATTTTACTGAAAATTAGACAATTGTAAATTAATTTATTCTTTTTTTGAAATACATAAGTGCATTTACCTGATGTAAGTTTAATTCTTCTATTTAGCCTGTTTTTCTTGTATAAACAAATGCAAGCTAGGGCTATTGATAAAAGACCGGCCAATGATACCGTGATTGTGATGGCAAGAACCATACCAGTTGTATTCTTCTTTTTCTTTGTAATCCCTGCATATAACGAAACATAAGTGAATATTTTACAAAATAAAATATACATGACAAGAACACACTCAATTATGATGTATCGCATTTAACCTTTGTTCGATGCAGGCGTAACTGTGGGATCCATTGTCGGTGCGGGACTGGGTGCATGAGCGGAGCCATCAATTTTTACCAGGGCGGCACCTTCATAGAAAGGGTAGTATTCGTATCTGAAATTGCAATAAATAGCTACTACTTGTTATGGTATGGAGACTTTTGGAAACCTGAAGATTAGGAAATTAGAAAAAGGAAACCTTGAAGAAATAGGAAAACTTTTCATATATTGATATTGCCATGATTGAATGGTAATTAAGGCAATGATTATTAGGAGTTTAGCTATAAATAGAGGGCTAGGCTAGAGTTTTATTCATTCCAACAAAGCACAAACAATTGTATTCTCTCTTTCTCCAGTATAGTAAAATAAGTTTGAGTGCCGGCGGCCGTGATTTTTTCCCTTCGGGGTTTTCACGTAAAAATACTTGTGTCCGTGTGTGCTGTTCTTGTGTGTGTGTTTGCGGCGACGATCCTAACAAGTGGTATCAGGGCAAAGGTTAAGGTTCGAGCAGACGAGAGATGGACGAGAACAAGGTTTCGGTATGTCGGTTCGATGGGCGAGACTTCGGTTACTGGAAGATGCAAGTAGAAGCGTTGCTATGCCAGAAGGACCTAGAAGAGGCGCTATTCGAGACAAGGCCAGAAAGTATCACGGACGAAGGCAAGTGGAAGAAGATGAACCGCAAGGCGCTAAGCTATATCCAACTATCGCTAGCCAAGAACGTGGCGTTCAACGTAGCGAAGGAGACGACCGCTTTCGGGGTCATGAAGGCGTTGTCCAACATGTACGAGAAACCATCTTCGCTAAACAAGCTGCACCTGGTGCGCCGTCTTTTCAATCTGCGAATGACGGAGGGCGGATCTGTTGCGGAGCATCTAAATTCTTTTCAGGTTATTTCAAACCAATTAGACTCTTTCAAATTTAACCTTGGTGATGAGATGAAGGCACTCATGCTACTATCATCTCTCCCGGAGAGCTGGACGACGACGGTAGACGTTATCGGCGTCAAGGAGGATTTGACTTTTGAGGAAGTGCGGGACCGCATCCTGAATGACGACATTCGGCGAAAGGAGCGAAGCGAAGCCTCGGGTTCCTCGGGTTCGGCGTTGAATTTGGAGAGTCGGGGCCGTGAAGGTCAGAAGAGCAACAACCGCGGACGAGCCAAGTCGAGAGGGCGTAGCAAGTCAAGACCACGTGGCGAGCTGGAGTGCTGGAATTGTGGCAAGAAAGGTCACATGAAGCGGGACTGCAAAGCCCCGAGAAAGGAGAAGGTGGAATCGAGTTCTGCAAATGTTGTCACCGAGCAAGACAGAGACGACGCTCTCGTTTTATGCGTCGACAACCCCGTTGAGTCCTGGGTTTTGGACTCGGGCGCATCCTTCCACTCAACCTCGCAGAGAGATAAGTTCTTAAATTTCAAGACAGGAGATTTAGGAAATGTCCACCTAGCAGATGGAAAGCCTTTGAGCGTATCGGGCATAGGTGATATCCAGATAAAATCGAGCAACGGATTTAGATGGATCTTGCGAGGAGTTCGGTACATTCCCGGTCTGAAGAAGAACTTGATATCCGTCGGGCAGATGGATAGCGAAGGCTACAAGACGGTGTTCGGGAACGGGTCGTGGAAGATTGTAAGGGGGGCCATGGTGATAGCGAGAGGTACGAAGACGGGAACCCTCTATCTTACCGATAATAGAGGAGATTGTTTGGCGTTTTCAGGAGCAGCGACTGATCCGATGTTATGGCACAATCGGCTCGGTCACATGAGTCACGAAGGGATGCAAGTGTTAATTTCCAAGGGTCTGTTACCGAAGGTAAAATCGGTACAAACCGATTTCTGTGAGAACTGCGTGCTCGGCAAGCAAAGACGGGTTAGTTTTTCGAAGGCCAGACGAGAACTCAAGATGGGGAAGTTAGACCTGGTGCATACCGACGTGTGGGGGCCAGCTCCGGTCCAGTCTATCGGGGGGTCACGATACTACGTCACCTTTATCGACGATTCAACTAGAAAGGTATGGATCTATTTTATTAAACACAAATCTGACGTGTTTAATGTGTTCAAAAGGTGGAAGGTAGAAGTCGAGACCGAGACCGGCTTGAAGCTGAAATGCTTGAAGTCGGATAATGGAGGGGAGTACGACGGTACAGAGTTCAGAGGGTTTTGTGCGGAACAAGGAATCAAGCTGATTCGGACGGTCCCAAATCGACCTCAACAGAACGGGGTGGCAGAACGGATGAATCGAACTCTGAATGAACGAGCAAGGGCGATGCGATTACACGCGGGATTGCCGAAGATGTTCTGGGCGGATGCGGTTAGCACGGCCGCATACCTTATCAACCGTACTCCGATGAAATCTCTCAACCTCGAGCTACCTGAAGAGAAATGGAGAGGAAAGAAGATTTCTCTTGGTCATTTGCGAATTTTTGGGAGCATCTCGTATGTCCATATCGACGCAGAGAAGAGGGACAAACTAGACGCGAAGGCCCAAAGATGTGTGTTCATTGGTTATGGATCGAATTACTTCGGTTATCGGTTTTGGATCGAGGAAGGTCGAAGAATAATTTGGTCAAGAGACGCAACCTTTAATGAAGGGGAACTCTACAAGAACAGGTTCGGTTCCGGAGGCGAATCGAAATCGGAGGAGAGTGTCCATCAAATCACGAGCCATGACGAGTCGAGCGAGCCCGAGGAAGACGAGTTTTCGGTCCAGGATGTGACTGAAAATGGGGACGAAGGCGTGCCTGAAATCGCGCAAGACGAAAGCTCAGAAACTCCGATTTTGAGACGATCAAGCCGGAGAATTAAGCCTACAAACCGTTATTCACCATCACTCCATCATTTGCTGCTAACCGATGCGGGTGAACCAGAAGGCTACCGAGAGGCGGTACACGGAGGTGATTCGGTCAAGTGGGAGCGCGCGATGAAGGAAGAGATTGAGTCTCTCCGGAAGAACAATACTTGGGAAATGACCCGGTTGCCAGATGGCAAGAAGGCGCTGCAAAACAAATGGGTCTACCGAGTGAAGGACGAGTCAGATGGCAGCAAGAGATACAAGGCGAGGCTGGTAGTCAAGGGGTTTCTTCAGAAGAAGGGAATCGACTACACGGAGGTGTTCTCGCCGGTGGTAAAGCTGACGACTATTCGCACGGTGTTAAGTATTGTAGCAGCGGAGGATTTGCACCTCGAGCAAATGGATGTCAAGACGGCGTTCCTTCATGGCGATTTGGAGGAGGACATCTATATGGTGCAACCTGAAGGTTTCGAGATCCCGGGAAAGGAGGATCTTGTGTGCAGGCTTAAGAAGAGCTTGTACGGTTTAAAGCAGGCTCCAAGACAGTGGTACAAGAAGTTCGACAAGTTCATGTGTGATCGTGGTTTTCGTAGGGGTGACACCGACCATTGTTGCTACTACAAGAGTAGTGGAGAAACATACATTATATTGCTTTTGTATGTTGATGATATGCTCATTGCAGGTGCGAACATGAGGGAGATCGACAAGCTCAAGAGGGAGTTGTCAAGAGGATTTGAAATGAAGGATTTAGGAGAGGCGAGCCAAATTCATGGGATGCGAATTACTCGAGATCGAAGCAAGGGTACTCTCACAGTGTCGCAAGAGAAGTACGTTAAGAAGGTGCTGGAGCGATTCCGAGTAGATGACGCCAAGCCGAGAAGTACCCCACTCGGCGCACATTTCAAACTCTCCAATGCGCAGTCACCGAAAACCACGGAGGAGAAGAAGAGGATGGAGAACGTGCCGTATTCATCGGCAGTGGGTAGCCTAATGTACGCCATGGTGTGCACGAGACCCGACATTTCTCATGCAGTGGGAGTCGTGAGCCGGTTCATGGCAAACCCCGGCATCGAGCACTGGGAGACGATTAAGTGGCTACTGAGATACTTGAAGGGCACCGCAAGCATGGCACTGTGCTACAAGAAAGGTGGCACGAGTTTGCAAGGCTTTGTAGATGCTGACCTAGGAGGAGATGTGGATAGTCGGAAGAGCACTTCCGGTTATGTCTTCACGATGGGAGGCACGGCGGTGAGTTGGATGTCGAGATTGCAGAAGTATGTGTCGCTATCGACAACGGAGGCTGAGTATGTGGCAATCTCGGAGGCCGAAAAGGAGATGGTATGGCTCTTGACTTTTCTGAAGGAGATCGGGAAAGCTCAAGGATGCAAGACACTTTACACCGACAGTCAAAGTGCCTTATGTCTCGCGAAGAATCCGGTGTTCCACTCGAGGACCAAGCACATCCAACTGAAGTATCACTACATCCGGGAACTTGTGAGTGACGGGGTCTTATCGCTGGAGAAGATCCAAGGTGCCAAGAACGCTGCAGATATGTTGACCAAGGAAGTCCCCACCGACAAGCTGAGGTTGTGCGTCGTCTCAGTGGGGCTGGTCACGTAAACCATGGGAGCTGTCGCCGGACTCAAGGAAGTCCCGCTCGGGACGGGAGAAAGAAGACTGGTGCAAAAGTCTCCAAGTGGGAGATTGTTATGGTATGGAGACTTTTGGAAACCTGAAGATTAGGAAATTAGAAAAAGGAAACCTTGAAGAAATAGGAAAACTCTCCATATATTGATATTGCCATGATTGAATGGTAATTAAGACAATGATTATTTCCTTGTATTATTTCCTTGCATTGGTTAGGAGTTTAGCTATAAATAGAGGGCTAGGCTAGAGTTTTATTCATTCCAACAAAGCACAAACAATTGTATTCTCTCTTTCTCCAGTATAGTAAAATAAGTTTGAGTGCCGGCGGCCGTGGTTTTTTCCCTTCGGGGTTTTCACGTAAAAATACTTGTGTCCGTGTGTGCTGTTCTTGTGTGTGTGTTTGCGGCGACGATCCTAACACTACTCTCCCCCCAGTTTCTCCTTTAAAACCAGACATTCCGTTTATCAAGTCTTGAAGACACTCCTACAAACAGATTTCATTAATTATACAATTAATTTGCGTAATTAATAATTTATTAATTACTTGGCACTGAGAGGTGGTCATTTCGGGGGTGCATTGCAGGAGGCCATACATAGTAGGATAATTAGTGACAACATTTGTCATTATGCCAGTCGCGAAATAGTTAGTGGAATGATTAACAGCGTAGATAGACATGGTAGACAAGAGCTGATTGATAAGCCGATCGAAACGGGCCGTGCTTGACGAGGAGACGGTTTCTCCGCTATCGAGAGATTGTTGCGGAGCGTTATCGAATTAGGAGAGGAAGTTTCGGTTCGAGAAATACACGTAGCAACTGTTGTACCACATTACTGCAGTCTTGTAATACGGACACATGTTCAGTATGTCCTGAAATTTAAAAAATCGATCAAAATTTGAAATTAAATTAATTAACATAAAATTACAAATTAGATACATACCTTGAAAGTTTGGGTGAGACAAGCGGAGCAATAAGATGCGTTGACGTCGCCGCGACAGAGAAGAAGACCGGAGACCTGATCAGGTGCGGTACCGACCGTACCGGATGCGAAACCGGTAGCGGTGGAATTGGATTGGAGGACGGAGAAGAGACGGTTAACGTTGGAGAGATAAGTGCTGTTGGCCGTGTAGTTACCGTCGCTGGTACTGCTGCTTTGGTTGTCGCATGCAAACCTGTAATATTCAGAGAAACCTGAAACTGGAAGGAACAATGGAACAAGCACGAGAATAAGATGCAACAAATTCGAGAAATGCATTCCCGTTGCTTTATTATGGTTGCTTTGATCGACTTTAAGAGAAATTGCTGCATACAAATATGTTACAAATTGTATTTTCGTTTTTCTCATTTATATGATATCTTGGTATGATCGTTTTTTGGGGTTCAATATATGAAATATTATTTTTTTTTAAAATAATAGAGTAGGCAATATATGAAATATTATATTGTAAATTTGTTGTATAGTCCAAAATATTGAATATCGAGGAGTATCAAAAGGAAAGAAAGTAAGAGACGAGGCCAATTGGGTCAAGTGGAGAACTGGAGTATGCAAGTGGATCGATTATGCTTTCGACCAACTACCCATCAAGTTTTTTTTTAATCTTCTTCTCGTCCCTTTAATTTATTTTATTTTACGAAAGACACCAGAAGGTGTGCAGATCTATTCACTACGTCACGTACTATACGCCAGCACCGGTTTCATTTTTTTTTTGGAAAATGTTGGACATACCTCAACTCTCCCCCAAAAAATTTAATGACGTGAATAACATTTAACATCTTAAGAATTAACACATGATTTAACATCTTAATCGGATGTTCAATCATAAATTAAGATAATCAAACAATGAATTAAGATGTTAAATCATATATTTATGTATTAATTTTTAGGGGAGTTTTATGATAGACACATTTTCTTATCATGGACTCATTTTCAAAAAAAAATATTTCGAATATTTGTTAAATAATTTTTTTTTTTGTAAGATTCTAGTACATATTTATCGTCTAATACTATCAAAAACATAAATTTTGTATAATTAATTAATAAATAATTAAAATTCTTAAAATATTTTTTTGAAAATGGGTCCATGATAAGAAAATGGATCTATCATGGAATTCCCCTAATTTTTAAGATGTTAAATCATATTTACGTACGTCATCAAAGCTCTTGAGAAAGAATACTAAGGAATGTACATCGCTACTCTTTTTTTTTTGATAGATTGAAGTGGGTTTTTAGACCTACCTCCAATAATTTCATTAAATTAAATATTTACATAAATAAAATTAACAAGGAAAAAAATGTACAATTCTTTTAATATACAATATACATTGATACTTAAAATAAAAAACAATCAAAGTTACATATAAAGTATCCAAAATCAATTTTATAAAAAATAAACTTTTAACTTTTTATACCATGATATGTGATTTGTTAAAATAGACCCCAAAATATATGTAATTTATCCGAGGTCCCGGCTTCAAATTTTATATATATGAGCCGATCCAAACAGAATTTTGATAGTTTTTGACATGTATCACTTTTGTGTCATGAGTGGATCGGATCTGATCCAGAATATAAATATCAAGATCCTTGCGAGCATGTTTATCGGTATTTTTATGTAATTGGAATTATCAACTTTAGAAAACAACTATAGAGCAAGAAACTACAGAAAAAAATTAGATTGCGAAAAAATAACTGCTTAATCAAAATATATAAAATATGCAGAAAGTGCATATTTGCTTGTATTATCATTATTATTTATCCTGATCATTTGTGATTTGTGATTTGAGTTTTAAATAATTTAAACAGTGAAATATGTATGTAATGTAACTATAAAGTTGCGAAAGATCCGATAAGAACATTTCGTGAGCACGAGTGAAGGACGAATTTTTTTCATGGTTCTTAGAAAGAGGTGACCTCGCCAACCTATGATTTATGAATGATCAAATTTTTTAAAATAATCCAAGAAAATACATCAAATTTCATAGCGAAGTGTTGTATAGTTGCAGGAAAATACTAATTTCAGAAAACCAATATAAATAGTGTCAAATCTTACTAGCTCAATCGGTTAAGCATTCATCAAATTTCAAAGAGATTATGAATTAAAAATTCGACAAATCTGATTTCTCCAAATAAATGAAGGGAAAAAGAGTCCATCCTATATAATTGAAAAAAAAAGCTATAATAATAGAAAATATAAAACTATGCACGTATGAGTTAAATTTTTTTTTTTGATGAAAATCGTACAATTAGACACAATAAGTGACTAAAATTGAGTAAAAGTATGTCTGATGAAAATCATACAATTAGATAAAATAAGTGACTAAAATATTCTACGATTATATTATTTAATATTTTTATATGAAATTTTATGACTACAAATAATTAACTCTCAATCATAGCATAATGTCATAATTATATACACAATAAATCTTAACAATAATATACGATTAATATGTTTTATATAATGAAACTGGAAGAAGAAGGAAAAAAACTACAAACAACTAAAATGAAAATAATTAGATACTTAGTTCCAATAAATTATACACTACAACACCGTCACTTAGCACCAACTGATATTTATAGTTTGGAAAATTGTTAAATTTAATTTTTTTATTTCTACCATATTTTTATTTTATTATTGTATCAATTTACAAATTAGTTTTCTATTCTCAAATAGATAAAGTATACGTTTTTCTTAAGTAGCAAAATGTACTTAGTTATAGTACTCATTTTTTTTTTTTTGCAAATAAACTTGCTAAAAAATACATTTGAAAAAAAAAAGTAACAATATCAATTGTTGCAAAATAAGTACAAAACAATATCAATTTGAAATAAGAACTTTATCTTTTTTTTCTCATTTTCCTCACCATTTATGTGACAAGCATAGATTGGATGTAGTAAAAAAAATAGATAGAAATCACTCAGTCACTTCCCGTCACGTGGTAGGGGATAGAATTCCTAAAAATAAAAAATAAAGATAGTATCATTCCTGATTCGAAATCATTTTAAGACTGTAAATATATGTCATCAATAAAAATACGACACGTGAAAACTGACAATTTGAAAATATGAACATGACAGTGCATATTCATGACACTTCAAATACACTCTGCTCTATCAGTTACAAAAGTCAACTGTCTCATATCGCAGTGAAAACATATTCATAGAATGTACAATTTTTTACTTTAATAAATTAGTAAAATTCTATTTTTTTCAAGAAAAATCCACTCAAGACTTTCTGTTGCTTGATTTGGCTGGGTTTAGTATGAAATCCGTTGTTTCCAAAAGACGGTCAAATCATGTAAAGCGTGGTAAAACTAGGCCGCCCAACATGCATAATTTACTAATTTAGCATAGTTTACTATAAAATTATGATTATGGATGGTCAAAGAGCTAACGCTAGTCTCCTAATTATTGATAGCTTGGATAATCTATCTATTAAGTACATAAAAGGACTGAACGATGGGAACATATATGGTTTTCTTTATTCTTTTATCTAATTAGTATTTAACACTTGAATTCATACTTGTGGTCATACTTGTTGCGTGTTCACACTTTATAATTAATTCAAAAGAAAATTATTTTATAGAGTGGTGATGCATGTCCCCCTTAAAATCTCCTAGATTGATTGATGTGTTGGCGTATATATTAATGATGGTGGTAAATCATGATTATTTAATTTTTTCATCATATATAAGAAAAAAAAAAAGTAGAAAAGATTGACCGTTTCACACATCATTAATTTATTTAATATTTTTAACAACTTTGTTTACCACCATCTATAATTAATGAAATTTAAATCTTATAAATTTGGAAAAGAAGTTATTGTACTAAATTAATATATCATTACATGTGTTAAACATATACATGAATAAAACCATCGTAAGAAATAAACAAAAATATAATAATGAAAATGAAAATAATAATATCGCAAAAATTAGAAAATAAAAATGAAATTTTTTTTTTTAAAAAATATTGAAAATAAAATAATAAAAATTTGTTCAAATAAATATAACTTATCATGTGTTAAATTAAATATAATAAAAATATTAAATAAAGCAAATTATTTTTTAATAATTTGGTTTACGACCTAATTAATGTGGTTTACGACCTAATAAATATAATTTGTCGTCTAATTTAAAATTTAATGCATTTATTATATATTGAATGCCAACACATCAATACATTGAGGGGATATTAGAGGGGACAAGTATAATTTTTTCTATTTTATATTGTATTGATCAAAGTGAGATTAGGGGGTGTAAGCCAAACTCTCCAAGCCGTCTAACTCGTCCAAATCAATCCGATTCGATTTGTTTCTTGCGGGCTTAAAAGTTGTTGGATTGGGTTGAGTTCGAATTGAGATTTTGAATAATTCGAAAATATGAATGGTATTATAAATTTACGATAAATAAATTTCATGTTAGGAGGTTATTGTTTAGTTAATTGGACCCTATGGAAGGAACGCAACCGAAGGATCTTTACGGGAAAATCTTCCTCCGTCCAGGCACTGCATGCCCATATCCGACAGGAGGCCGAGAGTTGAATCACCAATTGCTAATCAAGAAAACGATCAAGGGAGACTTTTTATCTTGTTTCTCACGAGTGTAGCAGTCTTCCGAGACAAAAAAATATATGGTTTTCCTCGCAAGACTAATTTTATTTTCACTGTATCAAACATTTTTTTGCGATTTATTAATACATTATGAGTGATGGCTATTGTTAGCCTCCTCCTTCAAAAAAAAAAATATTACAATATGGACCATTTATCTAGGATCGAGTTCGGAGAGAGTGACATCATTTGTTGCTCCACTAAAACGATCATTAGAGACGTGTGCTCTATAACTATGACCCGATCTGCTAAAATAAAATGCGGGTTTTGAAGGAGCTTGAAGAGAAATCGTGCTACTATCGAGCATTATCACCACTTCTGACATGAGGGGTCTAATCGTCAGATCTTCTTGCACACATAAAAGTCCAATGTGGACGTGTCTGATTAGTTCGCTTCTAGAACATTCCAACAACGGGTCTGCTATTCTGTTTATCGCTCCTATTGTCCATTGATCCCATGTCTACTTTGCAAATGTCGTTAAATTTGTATTAGTTAGTTATTATTATAGATCATTTTTTTTTTGAGAATTATTATTATAGATCATGATTGTTACTTTTCTGTTTTGTTTTGTGAACTGAAGATTACTTACAGAGCTTAAAAGATCTTCGACTTGATCGCCATCAATCAAACCACCATTTCGCCTTCCAGTTATAATCTCTAATAATATTACGCCGAAACTAAACACATCTGACTTCACCGAGAAAATCCCATGTATTGCATATTCTGGCGCCATATATCCGCTGAACAATTTGCACAAAACAAAGGTTAATATATATGTGACACGAATGACAATATCATTTTTTTTTAATTGAAATCCAGTAATAAAATTTAGAAATAGATGGCACTGACCGAGTTCCAACGACCCGTCTTGTGACATCTGCAGTTTGGTCCACGCGAAATAGTCGAGCCAGACCGAAATCAGAAATTTTAGGAATCATATCACGATCCAACAAAATATTGCTTGCTTTCAGATCTCGGTGTATGATTTTCAATTGAGAATCTTCATGTAAATATTGGAGACCTCTCGCTACGCCGTTTATTATTCGATACCTTTTTGCCCAGTCCAATTCTGCCCTCTTCTCTTGATCTATGTAAGTATCATAAAAGAATCATTAAGATTTTTTTTGAAGGAACATTAACAAAATTTAAGTAATAATAATATGTATCGTAACATAGAAAGAAGTTAATCAATATTTAGTTACCAAAAAGAACAGTATCTAAGCTTTTGTTCGGTACGAATTCATAAACCAGAAGCTTCTCTTCTTCTTCCAAACAAACCCCTAAAACCCGTACCAAATTCTTGTGTTGAAGTTTCGCAACTAAAACTAATTCATTTTTTAATTCTTCGAGACCTTGACTTGAGCTCTGAGAGAGCCTCTTAACTGCCACTTCTTGTCCATTTGGTAGAACTCCCTACACACAATATATAAATTTCAAAATAGTACATTAAATACAGGGCGTAAATATATGTAAATAGAATAAACAATATATAAGATTTATTTAAACATAAAAGTACCTTGTAAACAGCCCCAAAACCCCCCTCACCAATTTTATTCGAGTCGTGAAAATTATCCGTGCCAGCTTTCAGTGTCGAGAGGCCAATCAGAAGGGAGTCTTCAACGTTTTCTATATCATTTGAGTAATTAATTCCATATATTAACATATAAAATGTACAATTATATATTTTTATTTGTCAAGTCATCTATAAATTTGATCCCCATTTTACTGAAAATTAGACATTTGTAAATTAATTTATTCTTTTTTTGAAGTACATAAGTGAATTTACCTGATGTAAGTTTAATTCTTCCATTTAGCCTGTTTTTCTTGCATAAACAAATGCAAGCTAGGGCTATTGATAAAAGACCGGCCAATGATACCGTGATTGTGATGGCAAGAACCATACCAGTTGTATTCTTCTTTTTCTTTGTAATCCCTGCATAAAACGAAACATAAGTGAATATTTTACAAAATAAAATATACATGACAAGAACACGCATACCAAGTTCCAATTAACAAATCCTAGTTTTGTAAATTCAGGATTGTGATTACTAGCTATTATTAACGGGATTTGGTTTCTGGGCTTATATTGAGCTTAAAAAGGAGTTATTGAAATCATGGATAATTATGGAATTTGAAGGATTTGAGGCTAAGGAATTTCAATGTCCAGCATTATGATATTCCTTCTTTTTTCTTTTTTCTTTTTTATTTTATTTTTTAGTTATTTGTTTGAACTATAAGGGTTTTTACACCCTATTTAGAGGCTGTAAAACTAATCGTTTAATTAATATAATAGAAGTGGGACTTGTGAGCCCACTCTATTTTGATCAAAAAAAAAACACGCTCAACTATGCATCATCACATTCAACCTTTGTTCGCTGCAGGAGGAACTGTAGGATCCTTTACTTGTTCGGACGGTACCGGTGCGGGACTGGGTGCATGATCGGAGCCATCGATCTTTACCAGGGAAGCACCTTCATAGAAAGGGCCGGATTCGTATCTGAAATTGCAATAAATAGCGACTACTCTCCCCCCTGTTTCTCCTTTAAAACTAGACAATCCCTTGATCAAGTCTTGAAGACACTCCTACAATCAGATTTCATTAATTATACAATTAATTTGCATAATTCTTGATGAATGTCAAGATATTTATTAATTAATTACTTGGCACTGAGAGGTGGTCATTTTGGGGGTGCATTGCAGGACGCCATAAATAGTAGAATAATTAGTGACAACATTTGTCACTATGCCAGTCGCAAAATAGTTAGTGGAATTATTAACAGCATAGACAGACATGGTAGACAAGAGCTGATTGACAAGCCGATCGAAACGGGACGTGCTTGACGAGGGGACGGTTTTTCCGCTACTGAGAGATTGTTGCGGAGCGTTGTCCAATGAGGAGAGAAAGCTTCGGTTCGAGAAATACACGTAGCAACTGTTGTACCACATTACTGCGGTCTTGTAATACGGACACATGTTCAGTATGTCCTGAAATTTATAAAATCGATCAAAATTTGAAATTAAATTAATTAAAATGAAATTACAAATTAGATACATACCTTGAAAGTTTGGGTGAGACAAGCGGAGCAATATGATGCGTTGACGTCGCCGCGACAGAGAAGAAGACCGGAGACCTGATCAGGTGCGGTACCGACCGTACCGGCTGCGAAACCGGTAGCGGTGGAATTGGATTGGAGGACGGAGAAGAGACGGTTAACATTGGAGAGATAGGTGCTGTTGGCCGTGTAGTTACCGTCGCTGGTACTGCTGCTTTGGTTGTCGCATGCAAACCTGTAATATTCAGAGAAACCTGAAACTGGAAGGAACAATGGAACTAGCAGGAGAATAAAATGCAACATATTCGAGAAATACATTCCGTGACGAAACAAATTAGAGAAATCGCAGCATGCAAATGTGTTATAAATTGTGTTTTCATTTTTTTCTTCATTTATATGATATCTTGGTATGATAGTTTTTGGGGTCCAATATATGAAATATTATATTGTAAATTTGTTCAATAGTCCAAAATATTGAATATCGAGGAGTATTAAAAGGAAAGCAAGTAAGAGACAAGGCCAATTGGGTCAAGTGGAGAGGTGGAGGATGCAAGTGGATCGATTATGCTTTCGACCAACCCATCAAGTTTTCTTTTTATCTTTTTCTCGTCCCTTTAATTTATTTTATTTTCCGAAAGACTGTGCAGATCTATTCACTACGTCACGTACTATACGCCAGCGCCTGTTTCGTTTTTTTGTTTTGTTTTGGAAAATGTTGGACATACCCAACTCTCCCCAAAAAATTTGATGACGTGAATAACACTCAACAACTTAAAAATTAACACATTAATTCATGATTTAATATCTTAATTAGATGTTCGGTCATAAATTAAGATACAATTAATATTTTTTATAACAAATTTTATGACTACAAATAATTAACTCTCAATCATAGCATAATGTCATAATTATATACACAATAAATCTTAACAATCATATACAATTAATATATTTTATATACGGAAAATGGAAGAAGAAAAAAAAAAGGAACATTTATGCACGTAACCTTGTTTGCATTGGAAATTCGAAAAATAATCCGAATTTTGAAAGTATTTCAAAAATAACCCGAATAGAGTTTTAAAAACCGGCCGGTGCCAGATTTTAAAATCTCGGTACCGGATTTTTAAATCTCGCCCAACAAAATTAATTAACAAATAAAGTTATCAGAAGATCGTTGAAATTTTTAATTGGAAAATTGATATTCTTCCCCCAAATTTTACCATGACATGCTCTATGATCTAAGTTAATATATTAATTAACATGATAATTAGCACATGTTAGTTATTAATTTAATACGTAATTAACGTAACTTCGAATTCATAAATTTGAATCAATATTAATGAATTTTAAATAATATGTTCTAATTATTACGTTAATTAAATACAATAGTATAATTTGGAGAATACGACGGTATATTTTGGAGTGAAGAAAAATTCTTTTTTTAAAAAATATCATCACAGCTTTCCACGCGTTAAAAAAAAAGTATAAATTCTAGGAAACTTCAAAATATACTACGGCACCCTCACTTATATGGTTAGATACTTGGTTCCAATAAAGTATACACTACGACACCCTCACTTAGCACCAACTAATATTTATAGTTTGAAAAATTGTTAAATTTAATTTTTTTTTCTACCACATTTTTATTTTATTTTATTGTTGTATCAATTTACAAATTAGTTTTCTATTCTCAAATAGATAAAGTATATGTTTTTTTATGTAGCAAAGTATACTTAGTTATTTATAGTACTCTTTTTTGCAAATTAAGTACAAAACAATATCAATTTGAAATAAGAACCTTATCTTTTCTTTCTCGGATTTTTCTCACCTATTATGTGACAAGTATAGATTGGATGTAGTAAAATTTTTTGATAGAAATCACGTAGTCACTTCCTATCACTGTTGTATTATTTATTACAAATAATATTACATTGAATTTTAAAACTTATTTATTTTAATGATATAAAATATGAGCATATGAATTTTAATATTCATCAATAAATATAATATCATTAAGATACAAAATAAAAGAATTCATGAGATATTTAAAGGGAATTCAAAGCACTCTATTTCGGTTTTGATATATCAATGAACCATCTAGTAATATACTGTCATTTATTTTCCAAATTAAAAACCGAATTGAAGAATTGAAGAGGGTAGTGCGCTCTCTCTCCTCTTAATTCATTTCATATATTTTCTTATACTCATAACCAGAAAAAGGTGAAGATGAGTTCCCATTTTTTATCTGGAGAAACAACAAACCATCTTGGTTAGAAAATTATATAGAGCCTTCAATTATATTATATTATTTGTTCTCAAATTTTCAAAATAAGAAAACTTGGTTGAAGAATCAGTGTACGTGACTTCATCTCTTTCGAGGTGTATGTCTTTCGCTCTACGACTGTGCTACTAGATCGGAACCGAGACAAATCGGAGGTGTAGAACATTGGAGATGGCGAAACGAAATACCCTGCACTAGAGGGCGTTATCTGTCTTTATGACAGCAGTGGCATGACCGCGCGGCTACACCAGGCTTGTTCTCGTTTTTAAATATTTATAATAATTATTTAATTATTTATTTATATTATATATTTGGTTATTTTATTGACATATAACCAACAGTCACGTGGTAGGGGATGGAATTCGTAAAAATAAAAAATAAAGATAGTATCATTCGTGATTCGAAATCATTCTAAGACTGTAACTTTGATGTCTTAAAATAATCTACAACTTATTGATATCTTTAAATTACACTTAAAAAATCCAGCAAATTTAACACAATCAGTAAAGTTCTGCTTTTTTTAGTCAAATAATATACTCGAAGTACCTTACATTAACGAACTTAGTACAATTCAAAATTAATACCATCAAATGACAAGTTAATACAATCTAAGATACCATGTCTTGTATCCAAATTTATGTTGATTCAACGACAGAGAAAGGTTAGTGGAAGAATAGATAAAACAAGAGAATTTTTTATATTTTAGCCAAAGCCAAAGAAGAAAACCGTGGTAAAAATTAAACAAGGCCGCCCAACAAGCATAAAATTATGGATTATGAATGGTCAAAGAGCTAATGCTAGTCTCCTAATTATTGATAGCTTAGAATCTTGAGAATCTTGTATAATTTATCAAGGAGAATTTCTGACAGTAATCCTGTTTGGAAAAAAAAAAAATCGAAAAATAACCTAGTTTTAAAAAAAAATTCAAAACTAACTCATACCGGATTTGAAAATTCCGGTACCAACTGGTTTTAAAATCCCGCCTAATTAATTAAGGGCATGTTTGGGTGACCGTGCTAGAAATTACCTGAAGTAAATTAACTTTCCGCAAGTCGACTTCCCGAAAATGCACTTCAAATTTAAATGTTTGGATTCACGAAACTGAAACTACTGGATTTATAGTTTTTATGTTTGGGTTGATGTAATTGAATTATGAATTTCAAGATTTATATCTACTAAAATTTGCAAATAAATTTGGGCAAAATTTTATAAGAAGACACAATATGTTTCAGATTTACTACATTAGACCAAAAAGTTTGAAAATTTGAGATATGACCTTGAGATATGTAGAAATTGGTTTTTTCGTTGATATATTAACCCATATTGCATCCATATATATGTATATCTAAAATCTGTATTATTTGAAAAAAAAAAGCATCAAAATAAAAATCGTAAGTTTTTTTTATCAAATCTTAATAAATTAAAATTATAAGTATTTTATATCGAGAATAATCATATTTTTCAAAGAAAATAATTTTGACATAAAAATTATTATGTTCAAGTATAAGTATGGATTATATTTTCATTTGATAACTAAAAAATTAATCAAACACAATAATTTAAATGAAATATATAAATATTAATTTTGTATACATCATGTTTTAATATTCTGAAATACTAGTATTGTTTTAAAATAATTTATAATATTTCTCAATATTTATATATTTTGCAAATATTAATTATATTTTAAAATATTTCCGTGTTTCTTTGAATTGGTAATGAGTCTAGCGTTACAGTTCATTACTAATTATTATAAAACGCAAATATTAAAAATATAATTCATATTTATAAATATTAAGGAAATGACAAAATAATTAGAAATATTTTAAAATAATATATAAATTCAATATTTAAAATAATTTTAGTTATTTTGAGATTATGGTGATTAATTATATTCTTATATTAACACAATGAAAATATAATTTATACTTATATTTAAATGTAATAATTTCTTGACGTAGATTTGTGTTTATTTATTTGTTTAGATTATTGTGGGCAGTGTTTATTTATTTATTCAGATTATTGTGCTTGATTAATTTTTTAAATTAACATAATGAAAATATAATCCCTATTTAAGGAGAGGTTATGTTGTGATGTATCTCCACTTCATGTAAATTTGAGGGGAGGTTGAGTTGCAGGAAAAGAGAGAGACAATGTAAGTCGACTTACAGTAGTTTGACAAATTACATCAAACCAAACAACAAAAAATAGATTAATGCAGTAGTTCGACTTACAATCTGACTGAGTTACTGCAAAACAAACATGTCCTAAGTTAAACCAAACTTAAATAGAGATTTAAACACAGATTTGAAAATTTTCAAAAACCACGGGGATTTATAATCTCGGTCCTATTCATGAAAAGTGGGTTGATATATGTACCCAAGTTTTATCCCCACATTTTAATATTTTGATTAATATATTTAGTTAACTTAGTAAATATCGCATATTATATAACTAACAATCAATTAATATATATATTCATTTGAGTTAAGAATTTTGAATTAATATTATTTTTTTGTTAAATCAATTTTTTTCATTATAACGCTGATTAAATGGGTTAATAAGAACATCAAAATTGTGATGGTGAAATCTTGGGATTAAATAACATTTCCAACTAATTATTGGATTCCCTGCACACAAAGGCTGTCAAACGGAAGGGAATATTTTACTTAGCTCCAAGATATCACCACCAAAGTTTAATTTTTATGTTCTAATTAACCCCATTTAATTAGCATAATAATTAAAAAAATAAATTGTTAACAATGAATTAAAATTCATTTCAAATTTATTAATTCAAATGAATTTTAAATGTACAATAAGTGATTTCTAATTATATAATATGTGATAATGATCATGTTAATTCAATGTTGTAATCAAAATATTAAAATGTGGGGATAAAACTTGGGTACATATATCAACCTACATTTTTATGAATTTGTCACCGAGATTATAAATCCGGTGATTTTTGAAAATTTCAAAACCTGTGGTTAAGCTTTGGTTTAACTCAATTAACTAGGCAGTATTTTAAAATCAGTTGGTACCGAAATTTTAAAATCCGGTATAGATTAGTTTTGAAATATTTTTCAAAATTATGTTATTTTTTGAATTTTTTCCAAACAAAATTACTGTTAGAAATGCTCTATCTATTAAAGTACCTCCTAATATGACTGAACGATGGGAACATATGGTTTTCTTTATTCATACTTATGGTCAATGAGCTAGTCTCCTAATTATTCAACACGTGAATTCATACTTGTGGTTGTGGTCATACTTGTTGCGTGTTAACACTTTATAAAATTCTTTTTCTTTTAGATTTTAGTAGCTCGTAGGCACCCACACTATGTATCTACCTTGTTTTTTCCAATTCCCTCCGAGACTCGAACGAACCCCTGGTCTTTGTACCATCCAAAACGCTACAGCGCCGGTGGTCACACTCAGTGGCGGCTCAAACATTTCGAAGACTCTCGACAACATATTAGATGTTTTTTATCATTTATATAATTAAAAAATTTAATATGTTGTAAGCTTACTAAATTAAAATTTTTAAAGAAACTTAGATGATGCTCATACATTTTAGAACTCAAAGAATAATATTGTAAATCAACATATTTCTTGCCAACAAAAAATAACAAACAATGCTGAAATAAAATTGTCTTGTTGATTGAGATTTCCAAATATCAATATACTCTCTAACAAGATATAAATCATTAACAAGATAAAATTGATTAACTGACAAAAATAAAATCTCAAAAAGATGAAAGAAAAAAATAAATATGTTTCCGAGTGATGAAAATTGCAACTAATTTAGGGTTAAAATGACTTGACTGTGAAGATAAAGAAGTAAAAAGTCAATACTATTGACGAAAGCAATTTATCAAGAGAAGAATTTCAATAATTTGATATCTCAATTAAATTGGAAGGTATTATTTTATTTAGTCATATTGTCTGCAAATGGAAACAGAAATTGGGAACGAAATTAGGGCCTTAACTTAAGGGTAATGTGAATTCAATTAGGAATGACAAGTATATAGTATTATTCTTAATTTTTAATATTTTTCATTTTTACATTCTAACTTAATTAGTATATTAATTATTAAATACAAGGCCTTTATCTTTTATGGGCCTTAAGCCACCGCCTATTTTACTGCATACTTCAGCCGCCCCTGGTCACACTTTATAATTCAATCCGATTCGATTTGTTTCTTGCGGGCTTAAAAGTTGTTGGATTGGGTCGAGTTCGAATTAAGATTTTGAATATTCCGAAACTATGAATGGGATTATGGATTATGGATTTGAGATAATAAAAAAATTCATGTTAATCCGATCCGGCAAAGACATTTCCAAATTTTCAATTATTTATTTTTATTTCTATTACAAATTATATGATATGATATTTTTCTTAAATTATATTATCATATTTTTCTTAATAATATTGCCCAATTAATTTTTTGAGATGTTACGAATATTTATTGTCATAAGTTCATTAATTGAAAATGATCGTTAAAACAAAACAAAACAACATGAAAAATTATTTGATAATTCTTTTGAACATTGATCACACATTTTTTTATGCCAATTGAAAAAAAGTAAAACATTACATTACATAATCTTTTTATTAGTAACTAACAAATATTATTTCAAGGACAAAACGTGATCATACATTTATTTCAGGGAAATGTTTCCTTTCCTTCAATGAACATATAGACTAATTTAACATGTATCGATTAATATTGTTTACATATTATGTATGTGTTACATGTTAATTATTATATCGAGGATGTTTTGGTGAATTATGGGTAAAAGTGTAAACGGATCGGAGTCGAATAATGATAATATCGTATTTGTATTTGTTTTATTTTTTCGCATTCAGACACAAATAATTTTTTTGAATGACACCCAACAAACGATCGTTTGTCGCTATTGATATTTATATTTTTTGAGATATTCAAGTATTATTAATTAAAAAACAATGATAAAAAATACAAGAAATAACAAAATAACAAAATATGACGATATATGATATCCAAATATGTTATCTATATATGTATCCATATATGTTATTTATAGTGTATCAAGATATCTGAATCTATGTATTATTCACGAACAAAATTATTTACTGTATCCGTATCCAAAAAAAAAAAATCCATATCTAATAACTTTCATATACGAATATTTTTATTTAAATACAAATATTTTTCGGATAAGATTCGGTCCATTATTCGTTTAAACACTCAATTATGGGACATAGTAAACGATTTCATATTATATTTTGTATATCGAAATAATGTCATAATATTTGGATTGTACATGACATCATGTTCGTTATCCTAGATTTAAGATATATAAAAATAAATTTGTACCTTTTAAAATAACTTATTCCTTTTTATCTCTTCGCTGAATATTACAATTTATGAGAATATTTAAAAAATGCACTAACTTTTTGGAAATTATGAATTCCTAATTTTTTAGATACTCCAAAAACCTCTTGTATTTTAGGATTCCTCTAAAATTTCCTAACACTTTTAAATTTACTAAAAATTCAAAAATCCTCGACCTTTTTGTTATGATTTTGAAGATGATCATTATATCTCTTGCCATAATTTTATTTTATAAATATCCATAATTTGATACATAATAAATTGATAGTAAAATACAAAAAATATATAGTACATAGATATTATAATATTAATAAATAATACATATATATTAGAATATTATTATAAATAATACATATATATAAAAATATTATAATAAATAATACATAGATATTAAATTATTAATATTTTATTATCTATGTATTATTTATTTTTTACCATTTTTTATATTTTTATAATAGTTAAATATAAAGAGTAACTAAAAAACTTGTACAAGTTGCATGTATATTTTGCTTGTAAATTCTTCACCGTTTGATATGCTTCGTGATACGTGCAGATTCAAGTACGAAACGCATGTTTCTTCTCCGTTAAAAAAGAGATTTCATCTTTTCCTTTCGTATGTCTCACCTCTCTCTCTCTCTCTCTCTCTCTCTTTACCACCCGCGCCTGTAGCGCTTTGGATGGTACACCGGCTACCACACATAGGACCCGGGTTCGAACCCGGTTGGGGAAAAAAAGGGCAAAAAAAATTGGGTAGTCTAGTAGGGGTAGGGGTAGGGGTAGGGGTAGGAGTAGATGTAGGAATAGATACTCTACTCGTACCGAGTGGATTATTGATAATGTTCGGATACCACATCATCCTATTGTACCGAATTCTTAGGTATCCACATACGACAGTCATAGGTTACGAGAATCACAATAAACGCGCTTGGGTCGCACGCATGATGCAGGTCAGTACATGACATTTTCATATTCTATAGGGGTACGACTGAAATTACTAATATACATATATTCTAACTTCACATACAGAGAAACCCAGATGAAACGGGGCTGGCATTATCAGTAATATCAAGCAATTTGTCAGAATCGAGCAATTTAGCATCGTTATCAATTGGATTGAGCTCGTTAATTGGAACATGGGTAGGAAGCACGTCTTCTAAAGTATTCATGACCGATATAATATACGGCGATAGAACTGAAACCACCGCCACTGTTAAATACATTTCCATCCTTGTTTGCTTCCTCGTTGCTTTCACCAGCTTCATCAATTCTGCCAGGTACCTTTTTACTCTCCCAATATACCATTTTTCTACAGAATATCATAATTTGTAACACATTTGAGTAATGAAACAGATATTTTGTTCATGCGAGTTATCTCATGTCAACGCTCGATTCGGATATTCCAGTGAGCTACATAGAAACCGCGATTATAAGAGGGGGTAATTTCTGGTCGATGGGATTACGCGCGTTATATTTTGCAACGACGTTGATTCTTTGGATCTTCGGTCCAATACCCATGTTTGGGTGCTCCGTGTTCATGGTGGTTATTTTGAATTTTCTTGATTCCAATACTACCCCTCTTCATAATTTTAAGTTTTCGTCGAATGCGAGAGAGAGAGAGAGAGGAGAGTTGCTGCGCTGAGTCATTAAGGTTTGGGTAATTATCCCATGTATTCTCCGATTACAAATTTAAGCTAAAAAGATTTGATTAGTTAGTTAATTTAACTTATTTAGGTTGATTTTTGTTTGTTTATTTGTTTCGGGGGTATTGCTTCTATTGGTTCAAAATTCAATTCAAACTTTCGAAGCATATAAATGCAGTACTTGAAATATTTAGGTGAATTGTCACAAATTATCAGAGTCATGATTAACCTTCATTTAATTTATCAAATAAATTTGTCACAAGGATAAACAAACCAAATGATGTGATAAAAAATAACAAAGCAAAAAAAGGAACCTAACAAATCGTCAAAACTTTTGGTACAACGAGAGGGCAAAAGAGGGCGAAGTTTGCGTACCAGTCCTAATTTGAATTTGGCTCTGGTTTTCTATTTTGCTTGTTTTTAAATCTGGATTGATATTTTGCACTTTTCTCCCAAGCCTTTTTGTGCTTGTTGTAAATATACATTGCTGCCCTCGAATCCTCAATCTGTATGTGTAATGAAACAATGTATCAGAAAAGAAAACTATTTGTGGAATTTTATCAATTAAAATATTAAAAAAGAGGACTTCTAAAAATACAAAAATACCATATTTACCCTCTAAAATGAAGAACAAATTCGATTTAGAGGGGATAAATACAATATTTTAGATTTTTTAAGGGTAAACATGATATTTTTTATTTTTATAATGGTTAATGAGGGGGTTTATCAAAATAAACACAAAATAAGGTGTTTTCAAAATTTCCCAAAAAATAAATATCAAAATTACCGGATTGTGTTCTCTTTGTTGGATTTTAACACAAAGAACTTCAGCTGCTAAATCCTTCAAAGACCTTCTTTCCCCCCCTAATTTATCACATCAAAATACAAAATTTATTAAGTACCAAATAAGTTAGAAAATAAGAATATATATTAAATAGATAAATTAAATAAAATGTAACCTTCTCAAAGGCTCGTATTCTGAAGTATCTCTTATATCCTTCTTTGGATGGCCTAACATTAAAACCTAAACATTCGCAAATTATCATTGACCATAGTGAAAACAACCTTTCGGCTGATATTCACGAATCTTGACTGGATTTGATGGTTAACATTTTTTTTGTTATTTTTTTGCTCTTATTCTACTGAATTACAGATTTTGGACCGATTTAATGTTTATTTTATACTGATATTGTGCTTAATTATATTGTAGTAGGTTTAGTTGAGGTCTGATTAATCTAGATTTTGTTTAATTAGACTGAATTTTGTCTCCTCTTCTAGTCCTAGTCATGCTTAAATAGGATTAATTAAGGTTTGGGCATAATTAGGATCAATTATAACTAAAATTCAATTATGTATAATTATGACTAATTAAGGATTGAGGTTATATTCTAGTCAATTACAACTTTAATCTTCACAACAACTTACTCGAAAGTATCTTTTTTTAGATTTTGTAGATTGTTCCTTCATTTACAGGCTTCTAGCTCTGGAGCTTGGTTGGTTCGAGTATGTGTTATAATTTGAGAAGTGTGCTACAATCGTGTTGAGTATGTAATATAATTTGAGTATCATATCATTGTTGAGAAATGTGTAAACAACTATGTAATATAAATTGTTTCGATTCAAATTTGTTTCGAGTATATGTTTCGATTCCTTCAAATTGTAATAAACTTTGTAATATAATTTGAGAAATGTGTTATAATCGTGTTGAGTATGTGTTATAATTGTATCGAAATTGAGTTCATAAATATTTTCACAAATTTGGTCTAATTTTCATCATTTTTTCATGCATGGTCAAAGTAAGTTTGTTTGTATCAGTTTTACAAATGACTTTTCAAAATAAACATAACAAAACAAAAATTAAAACCGCATATGATAGCAAAATTAAATCAATCAACTATCATGACTTAAATATAATCTTGCGTAAATGCTTGGTGTTGGAGAGGATGATGCGCTTTCTTTTTTCCTCTTTGAAATCTTCAATCCTCGTGAATGAATCTTCCCATTTACTCCCTCAAAGCTTGTTCTTTCCCGCGATAAACCCTCAAATATGGTACATTAACGTTATACTTGTCACAAAGCCATTTCCTAAGTACACTTACTGGCACATCCCCCTCAACCTTCAGTTTATCAATTACTCTATCGGCAATCCATCCTTGAGTTCCTCTTTTATTGCCGGACTTGTTACTTCTTGTGCATGTATGTGTATCATTCATTGTTTTGATCTAAAAAAATTTCATGAAAATTATTAACATAATATATAATTAAAATAAGAATTATATTCTTTTTTTATTCTAACCTCAAAAGTAATATTATCTTGTAGAACCGAAGCATGAATTCTCCAGGCACAATTTTTATTCGCACACCTTGCCGTAACGCGTTGTTGGTTACTTTTCTCCAGTAAAAACTATTTTAAGTTTCTATCATATTCAATCATATTTTCCCATCTAGGCTTATAGTATTCATCTTTTTCAGTTTCTAGCTCCATCTCACAATTCATGTAAGCTAGCTGCACAAAAACTATGTTAATTACAAAATCTGTAATGTTGTACTCCATATGCACAAGAACTATATTAATGACAAAGTCTTGTTGTGCTTCGTATTATGAACTATTATATACAGAGGACTTTTCAACAAAAATGAAATTTGCCCCAATTATTTAGTACAGCTAAATTCTCAATGTTTCCTACCAATCAATATAAAGGTTAGGGATAAAAGATGAAATTAATATGATTACCTGATTTCTCTTATTCATACAGATCGACGAGCTCCTTTTGATTTTCTAACCATGCATGCAATATTTTTCTTCAGGACCAAAATACGAATAGGGAAAAATAAATGAAATGGAAATGAAGGGGGAGCTCTTGGAGTGGGAAGAGTAGAAGATGAACAGCCACTCTTGAAAAAACAAAAGAAAATAGAAATGGGTTTGTGGACTGAATAATGGCTTTTAGATAACGAAGGGTATCTTAGTCATTTAAATTTATAATTATAATTAATTAGAACTAACAAATACTTAATTACAATAAATTGGATGGAAAGTTAACAATTTGGACAAATTTGATATTATATAAGTTTTAGATGGATTTATTTGATAATTTTTTTGTTTTGAATGGATAAATTTGTTAGTTTTTTTGTTTTGGGTGGACAAATTTGATATTAACGATTTTAGAGAGACAAATATGATATTTTGTGTTTTTGGAGGGACATACAAGAAATTCCCCCTATTAATAATTTACTATCTTGATTATAATAATGCAATGTTGGATTAAATACCTTGAGATCATGATGCAATGCATGGCCAAGGCCAACAAGAATACGTCCCTTAATAAACTCAGCTACTTTTTTCTGTACATCGAGAAGTTTCTTAGCTGCGAAATTTACAAATGGCCCCCTTGTAAATGTAATTGGTATCGAAGGGGCAAAAATGGAAATGAGAAATAAGATAATGGGGGCAAGTAATATACCGTTCTTCATGTGTCTAGGACGAATACCGCTAATACTTGTTCGATAATCAACTATACGCTCTATAGGTCGTACATATTCATCGTATATCACATTTCCATATGAATTAACCTAAAAATATATCAAATTTTTCAATATTTATACAACAAATTTGATATTTTTTTACTGAAATTAGAGATGGTGCAAAATAAATTGAAAGAGATTGAAGTACCAGCGTTACACGAGCTAGAGCACTCTTGCTTCCCATAGAGCTCACACCAACCATTTCACAATCAATTGCCAACTCCTTGGTCACGCTATATTGCAAAAGACTCAATCTTTCTTCAATGAAAATTATGAAAAATTAAAACAAACCTCCTATCATCAGATAAAGGGTCGAGACCAGAAGAAAGTTCGGGTTCGGGATCGGAGGACGATATCTCCTTTCGCTTCCCAAGTACTGAATCGCTCGCAGTTTCGGGTTTAAAGCTAGGGTTTTTCGAACGGAGTTTTGATTGAAGCTGTGCCCAGTTAGGGTTCAGAGATACTGGCTTACTGGCAATGGGTTTGGAGTCGGAGATGTCCTTGTTCGGGTTCGGGTTCGCGTTCGCAGGCGCCGGCGGCGCTGATTGTTTGCCCATGCACCCTTCTTCTTTCTAGCCGCCGGCAAGAGTATAGTGGTGGAATTTAATGAATAACCCCCGTGATAAAAGATCATTAGAAACTTACCCCTGTATCATCCTTCTGCAGCGTTTTGTAGACGTGTAGCTGAATGTGTAATGACATGAAATTATATGTTAATATAATATAATTTTTAAAAATTGTTATTTTTTATTAAATTTAAAAAAGTCATAAATATCTTTTAACATGTAATAATTTAAAAAAAAAATAAAAATTATATGTTATATTTAAATAAGTTTAATATTTCATTCATTATATATTTTTATTTTTCTATATTTTTTCATAAAAAACTAACATAAAATAATAATAGAATAAACAACATTATTAAAAAAATATCTTGAAAATATTTAAAAAATAAAAGACCATGAAACTATTAAAAATACATAAAAATAGAATGAAAAAAAAACTAGCTGTTAAAAAGATATTTTTATGCCAATATATTTTCATGGTGTTTCTTTAAATATTGTAGTTTATTTTATTATTATTTGATGTTAGTGTTTCATGAGAAAATAATAAATAATAAATTATAATTATATAAATATAACATATGATTATAATTTTTTTGAAACTATTATATGTCAAAGAATATTTATAAAATTTTTAAATTAATAAAAAAATGAAAAAATATTTTTTTTAATTATTAAATATGAAAATAGAATAATATTTTGGTTCCAAAAAATATTTAACGTCATTCAAAGTTAGTTAATCCCTATATGAGGTATTTGAAAATAAAAATTTGGTTAGAGAATTTTTTTTTGGAATATTCAAAAAGTGAGGATTTTTTTTTGAATATCCAAGAATTTATTTTAGTTAATCCCTATAGGGGTAGTTGAAGCCCGTAGACATTGGCATTAGAAAAGAAAATTTATTTCATAGTTTCGTAGTCCTATATTGCTAATTTTTAAAATAAATGCAAGCTCGGTGTCGTGCTAACTAACCAATTAATTGATATATAAAGTAATTAATACATATTTATGTTATTGACTCCGAGAATAGAAGTTATGAACAAAATACTAGACACGTGTTCTTGTATCTTGTAGTCTTTTTTTGATCTGTATGTTAACTTTATCGTCTTCAACATATTTCATATTAATTAATGCTTAAATAAAATAATTATCGGTATCGGTATTGTTTTGAAACAATCAAATTGATTTTGAATCATTAGGAGGTTCATAATCAATCATGATAATGAATTCTTTCTTTTATGAGAAATTTTCAAATAATCCCCTAATTTTTCTTGAATTTGCAAAAAAAACCATAACTTTTGGGAAACTCCAAAAAACACCCCTCAAAACAAGTTTTCATTTTCAATTACCCCCTAAAGGGTTATTTCATGGTGTTATAATTTTTTTGGACCAAAATACCCTTATATTTTCCATATTTAAATCTATTAAACATTTTTTTATATTATTTTATTAATTTAAAATCATCATAAATATTTTTTAACATATACTAATTTAAAAAAATTATACGTTATATACATAATTTTTATCTGTTATTCATTATATATTTTGTCATACAAAACTAGCATTAAATAAAAAAGTGATATAAAAAATATTTCTGAAAATATGTTGGCAAAATAATATTATTCTAGTATTTAGTTTTATTTCTCAATAGTTGAAGAAAAATAGTTACTAAATAATATTTCTTGCCAAATCAACAATGAATGAATGAACATTAAAATTAGTATTAAAATAATATTGTGGCTAGTTTTAATTTCAACAGCTTGTTTTTAGTAACTATTTTTTATTAACAACTATTGAGAATTAAAACTAAATGCTAAATTAATATGATATATAGTTTTTTAAAATTAGTATATGTTAAACAAATATTTGTGAAGATTTTTAAATTAATAAAATAATAAATTTAAATAGGTTAAATAGAGGGGTATTTTGGTCCCAAAAAATTGTAACACTATGAAATATCCATATAGGGGGGTAAATGAAAATGAAACCTTGTTTGGAGGGTTGTTTTTGGAGTTTTCCAAAAAGTAAGTGGTTTTTTACAAATTCAAGAAAAGTTAGGGGGTTTTTTGAAAATTTCTCTTCTTTTATTTAACATGTAAATATTCTTCTTCATATTTTATTAACTCCGATTATTTTCTTTTGTAGATGCACAAAAAGTTGATAGGTATGATGAATTTGAAAGCAATAATGCATGTATTTTGAAAAAAATTCTCAAGTTGATATACAGGAACGACCATTTTGTGCTGCAAAGTTTTTGTGTAAGGAATGCTTGAAAATGCATTGTAATTGTGATGAATTTAAATGCAATACAAACTTCTTTACAAATTTTAACAATTCTATGAAGCAAAACAAATGATAATTTCACCAAACAAAACAAAATATCAAAATTAATATTTGATCTCCAAATAAAATTCATAACAAACATAATTCAATGCAACTCTTTGATACGTTTTAACAAATCAGAGAAATTGAACAATGTACAAAAGGAGAGCTATTCAATATATTTAAACCCTAAATGCGTAAATTAAGACCATAAATGTATGGTTATGCCGTGTAATACTTAGGGATCGTTCCAACGAGGAGGAAATTGAGTACAAGTTAGAATCAACAAAAGAACAGCCTGAATCGAATAAAAAGTGTTCGAAAAAAATTCAAATGGAATAGATCAAAGACAATAAGGATGCGAAAAAACTCGGGAATCATCAAGATTGGACTCTCGGGTTTTCGGGTTTGACTAGTTATCTTTTGTTATTTTCGTGGATATTGACTCGATTAAAATCTAGATTTGGAGGGGATGTTATCCTAAGGACACTAAACCTACTAAAAAAAATAAAATAGACAACATGTGCTTGGGTGATTTGCCGTGAAAGCGAGGATTTTCAAACAAACGTCTACAAACACTAACCGCACATTAACCGCACATACGGTTACAAACACTACAAATAGTTGGATAGCTTATCTAATAAAATTAAGAACCGAAAGAACACGTGTCGTGCTCTAGGTTCTTCTTCTTAAAAAATAATCAATTGAAAATTTCTGATCTTACAATATTACATAATGACCATTTATCTAGGATCGAGTTCCGAGAGAGTGACATCATTTGTTGCTCCACTAAAACGATCATTAGAGACGTGTGTGCTATAACTATGACCCAATCTGCTAAAATAAAATGCGGGTTTTGAAGGAGCTTGAAGAGAAATCGAGTTACTATCAAGCATTATCACCACTTCTGACATGAGGGGTCTAATTGTCGGATCTTCTTGCACACATAAAAGTCCAATGTGGATGTGTCTGATTAGTTCGCTTCTAGAACATTCCAACAA
Organism: Luzula sylvatica; assembly: GCA_946800325.1. NCBI lineage: Eukaryota > Viridiplantae > Streptophyta > Magnoliopsida > Poales > Juncaceae > Luzula > Luzula sylvatica. The sequence continues at coordinate 53,612,280 of OX326958.1, read as the reverse complement.
CGGGTCTGCTATTCCGTTTATCGCTCCTATTGTCCATTGATCCCATGTCTACTTTGCAAATGTCGTTAAATTTGTATTAGTTAGTTATTATTATAGATCATGATTGTTACTTTCCTGTTTTGTTTTATGAACTGAACATTACTTACAGAGCTTAAAAGATCATCGGCTTGACTGCCATCAAACGAACCACCATTTCTCCTTCCAGTTATAATCTCTAATAATAATACGCCGAAACTAAACACATCTGACTTCACCGAGAAAATCCCATGCATTGCATATTCTGGCGCCATATATCCGCTGAACAATTTGCACAAAACAAAGGTTAATATATATGTGACACGAATGATAATATCATTTTTTTTAATTGAAATCCAGTAATAAAATTTAGAAATAGATGGCACTGACTAAGTTCCAACGACCCGTCTTGTGACATCTGCAGTTTGGTCCACGCGAAATAGTCGAGCCAGACCAAAATCAGAAATTTTAGGAATCATATCAAGATCCAACAAAATATTGCTTGCTTTCAGATCTCGGTGTATGATTTTCAATTGAGAATCTTCGTGTAAATACTGGAGACCTCTCGCTATGCCGTTTATTATTCGATACCTTTTTGTCCAGTCCAATTCTGCCCTCTTCTCTTGATCTATGTAAGTATCATAAAAAAAATCATTAAGAATTTTTTTGAAGGAACATTAACAAAATTTAAGTAATAATAATATGTATCGTAACATAGAAAGAAGTTGATCAGTATTTAATTACCAAAAAGAACAGTATCTAAGCTTTTGTTCGGTACGAATTCATAAACCATAAGCCTCTCTTCTTCTTCGAAACAAACCCCTAAAACCCGTACCAAATTCTTGTGTTGAAGTTTCGCAACTAAAACTAATTCATTTTTTAATTCTTCGAGACCTTGACTTGAGCTCTGAGAGAGCCTCTTAACTGCCACTTCTTGTCCATTTCGTAGAACTCCCTACACGCAATATATAAATTTCAAAATAGTACATTAAATATAGGGAGTAAATATATATAAATAGAATAAACAATATATAAGATTTATTTAAACATAAAATTACCTTGTAAACAGCACCAAAACCCCCTTCACCAAGTTTATTCGAGTCGTGAAAATTAGTCGTGCCAGCTTTCAGTGTCGAGAGGCCAATCAGAAGGGAGTTATCAACGTTTTCTATATCATCTGAGTAATTAATTCCATATATTAACATATAAAATGTACAATTATATATTTTTATTAATTAAGTCATCTATAAATTAATCCCCATTTTACTGAACGTCTACGCCTCGATAATATTAGACTTGTAATTTTTCCTTTTCTTTTTTAGAAATATATAAGTGAATTTACCTGATGTGAGTTTAATTTTTCCATTTAGCCTGTTTTTCTTGTATAAACAAATGCAAGCTAGGGTTATTGATAAAAGACCGGCCAATGATACCGTGATTGTGATGGCAAGAACCAAACCAGTTGTGTTCTTCTTCTTCTTCGTATTCCCTGCATATAACGAAACATAAGTGAATATTTTACAAAATAAAATATGCATGACAAGAACACGCTCAATTATGATATATCGCATTTAACCTCTGTTCGTTGCGGGAGTAACTGTTGGATCCATTATCGGTGCGGGACTGGGTGCATGAGAAAGGGTCGTATTCATATCTGAAATTGCAATAAATAGCTACTACTCTCCCCCCTGTTGTAAGACCAGAGTCAGACCATCCCTTTATCAAGTCTTGAAGACACTCCTACAAGCAGATTTCATTAATTATACAATTAATTTGCATAATTAATAATTTATTAATTACTTGGCACTGAGAGGTGGTCATTTCGGGGGTGCATTGCAGGAGAAATACATTCCTTTATTTTATTTTCCGAAAGACACCAGAAGCTGTGCAGATCTATTCACTACGTCACGTACCATACGTCAGCACCGGTTTCATTTTTTTTTATGTTTTGGAAAATTATGGAGATACGTCACATACCCCAATTCTCCCCCAAAAATTTTGATGACTTGAATAACACTCAACATCTTACGAATTAACACACTAATTTATGATTTAATATCTTAATTGGATGTTCAATCATAAATTAAGATACAATTAATATTTTTTGTAACAAATTTTATGACTACAAATAATTAACTCTCAATCATAGCATAATGTCATAATTATATACACAATAAATCTTAACAATCATATACAATTAATATATTTTATATACGGAAAATGGAAGAAGAAGGAAAAAAAGGAGCATTTATGCACGTAACCTTGTTTGCATTGGAAATTCGAAAAATAACCCGAATTTTGAAAATATTTCAAAAATAACCCGAAACGAGTTTTAAAAACCCGCCGGTACCGGATTTTAAAATCTCGGTACCGGATTTTTAAATCTCGCCCAACAAAATTAATTAACAAACAAAGTTATCATAGTTGAAATTTTTAATTGGAAAATTGATATTCTTCCCCCAAATTTTATCATAACATGCTCTATGATCTAAGTTAATATATCAATTAACATGATAATTAGCACATGTTAGTTATTAATTTAATACGTAATTAACGTAACTTCGAATTCATAAATTTGAATCAATATTAATGAATTTTAAATGATATGTTCTAATTATTACGTTAATTAAATACAATAGTATAATTTGGAGAATACGATGGGTATATTTTGGAGTGAAGAAAAATTCTTTTTTTTTTTAAATATCATCACACCTTTCCACGCGTTAAAAAAAAAGTATAAATTCTACGAAACTTCAAAATATACTACGGCACCCTTACTTATATGGTTAGACACTTAGTTCCAATAAATTATACACTACGACACCCTCACTTAGCACCAACTAATATTTATAGTTTGAAAAATTGTTAAATTTAATTTATTTTTTTCTACCACATTTTTATTTTATTTTATTGTTGTATCAATTTACAAATTAGTTTTCTATTCTCAAATAGATAAAGTATACGTTTTTTTTATGTAGCAAAGTATACTTAGTTATTTATAGTACTCTTTTTTGCAAATTAAGTACAAAACAATATCAATTTGAAATAAGAACCTTATCTTTTCTTTCTCGGATTTTTCTCACCTATTATGTGACAAGCATAGATTGGATGTAGTAAAAAAAATTGATAGAAATCACGTAGTCACTTCCTGTCACGTGGTAGGGGATGGAATTCGTAAAAATAAAAAATAAAGATAGTATCATTCGTGATTCGAAATCATTCTAAGACTGTAACTTTGATCGTCTTAAAATAATCTACAACTTATTGATATCTTTAAATTACACCTAAAAAAATCAAGCAAATTTAACACAATCAGTAAAGTTCTGCTTTTTTTAGTCAAATAATATACTCGAAGTACCTTACATTAAAGAACTTAGTACAATTCAAAATTAATACCATCAAATGACAAGTTAATACAATCCAAGATACCATGTCTTGTATCCAAATTTATGTTGATTCAACGACAGAGAAATGTTAGTGGAAGAATAGATAAAACAAGAGAATTTTTTATATTTTAGCCAAAGCCAAAGAAGAAAACCGTGGTAAAAATTAAACAAGGCCACCCAACAAGCATAAAATTATGGATTATGAATGGTCAAAGATCTAATGCTAGTCTCCTAATTATTGATAGCTTAGAATCTTGAGAATCTTGTATAATTTATTAAGGAGAATTTCTGACAGTAATCCTGTTTGGAAATTTTTTTTCGAAAAATAACCTAGTTTTAAAAAATATTTCAAAACTAACTCATACCGGATTTGAAAATCCCGGTACCAATTGGTTTTAAAATTCCGCCTAATTAATTAAGATAAACCAAACTTAAACACAGATTTCAAAATTTTCAAAAACCACCGGGATTATAATCTCGGCCCTATTCATGAAAAGTGGGCTGATATATGTACCCAAGTTTTATCCCCACATTTTAATATTTTGATTAATATATTTAGTTAACTTAGTAAATATCGCATATTATATAACTAACAATTAATTAATATATATATTCATTTGAGTTAAGAATTTTGAATTAATATTATTTTTTTGTTAAATCAATTTTTTTCATTATAACGCTGATTAAATGGGTTAATAAGAACATCAAAATTGTGATGGTGAAATCTTGGGGTTAAATAACATTTCCAACTAATTATTGGATTCCCTGCACACAAAGGCTGTCAAACGGAAGGGAATATTTTACTTAGCTCCAAGATATCACCACCAAAGTTTAATTTTTATGTTCTAATTAACCCCATTTAATTAGCATAATAATTAAAAAAATAAATTGTTAACAATGAATTAAAATTCATTTCAAATTTATTAATTCAAATGAATTTTAAATGTACAATAAGTGATTTCTAATTATATAATATGTGATAATGCCAACTAGAGTTAGCCTAGTTGGTCACACCTCTTGGCTAGGGAGCGAGAGGTGTGGGGTTCGATTCCCGACGAGGACACTGGATTATATATTAAATGTTAAATTAGTGAATAGAGTGTGTGGCCTACGGGTTTGTAATAAAAAAAAATAAAAAAAAAGGAGATTGTGTTTGGAAGGGGGATTTTGAGCCCTCTCCGAATTTACTCAAAAAAAAAAAAAAATATGTGATAATCATCATGTTAATTCAATGTTGTAATCAAAATATTAAAATGTGGGGATAAAACTTGGGTACATATATCAACCTACTTTTTTATGAATTTGTCACCGGGATAGATTATAAATCCCGGTGATTTTTGAAAATTTCAAAATCTCTGGTTAAGCTTTGGTTTAACTCAATTAATTAGGCGGTATTTTAAAATCAGTTGGTACCGAAATTTTAACATCCGGTATATGTTAGTTTTGAAATATTTTTCAAAACTATGTTATTTTTTGAATTTTTTTCCAAACAGAATTACTGTTAGAAATGCTCTATCTATTAAGTACCTAATAGTATTGAACGATGGGAACATATGGTTTTCTTTATTCATACTTGTGGTCAATGAGCTAGTCTCCTAATTATTTAAGATGTGAATTCATACTTGTGGTCGTGGTCATACTTGTTGCGTGTTCACACTTTATAAAATTATTTTTCTTTTAGATTTTAGTAGCTCGTAGGCACCCACACTTATTATATATCTACCTTGTTTTTTCCAATTCCCTCCAAGACTCGAACGAACCCCTGGACCCTGGTCTTTGTATCATCCAAAACGCTACAACGCCGGTGATCACAGACTCACACTTTATAATTCAAAATAAAATTATTTTATAATGTATTGATCAAAGTGAGATTAGGAGGTGTAAGCCAAAACTCTCCAAACATTTCAACTCGTCCAAATCAATACGATTCGATTTGTTTCTTGCGGGCTTAAAAGTTGTTGGATTGGGTCGAGTTCGAATTAAGATTTTGAATAATCCGAAACTATGAATGGGATTATGGATTTGAGATAATAAAAAAATTCATGTTAATCCGATCCGGCAAAGACATTTCCAAATTTTCAATTATTTATTTTTATTTCTATTACAAATTATATGATATGATATTTTTCTTAAATTATATTATCATATTTTACTTAATAATATTGCCCAATTAATTTTTTGAGATGTTACGAATATTTATTGTCATAATTTCATTAATTGAAAATGATCGTTAATACAAAACAAAACAACATGACAAATTATTTGATAATTCTTTTGAACATTGATCACATTTTTTTATGCCAATTGAAAAAGTAAAACATTACATTACATGATCTTTTTATTAGTAACTAACAATTATTATTTCAAGGACAAAACGTGATCATACATTTATTTCTGGGAAATGGTTCCTTTCCTTCCATGAACAATATAGACTAATTTAACATGTATCGATTAATATTGTTTACATATTAAGTATGTGTTACATGTTAATTATTATATCGAGGATATTTTGGTGAATTATGGGTAAGAGTGTAAACCAAGCGGAGTCGAATAATGATAATATCGTATTTGTATTCGTTTTATTTTTTCGCATTCAAACACAAATAAATTTTTTCAATGTCACCCAACAAACGATCGTTTGTCGTTATTGATATCTATATTTTTTGAGATATTCAAGTATTATTAATAAAAAAAACAATCATAAAAAATAACAAAATATGATGATATATGATATCCGAATATGTTATCTATATATGTATCCATATATGTTATCTATATATGTATCAAGATATCTGAATCTATATATGTATTCACAAACAAAATTATTTACTGTATCCATATAAAAAAAAAATTCATATCTAATAACTTTCATGTACGAATATTTTTATTTAAATACAAATATTTTTTCGGATAAGATTCGGTCCATTATTCGTTTAAATCCTCAATTATGGTACATAGTAAACGGTTTCATATATATATATATATATTTTTTTTTTTTTTGAGGAATATGGAGAGGGCATAAAATCCCTCTTCCACAAATTTTTTATTAATATAAAATGTTTATTTACATGTACAAAATGAACTAGTACTTTTGCTTAAAGTCGGATATTGGAGGAGAGTACGACAGTGCAGAGTTCAGAGGGTTTTGCGCGAAACAAGGAATCAAGCAGATTTGGACGGTTCCAAATCAATCTCAGCAGAACGGGGTGGCAGAACGGATGAATCGAACTCTGAATGAACGAGCAAGGGCGATGCGATTGCACGCGGGATTGCCGAAGATGTTCTGGACAGATGCGGTTAGCACGGCCGCATACCTTATCAACCGTACTCCGATGAAATCCCTCAACCTCGAGCTACCTGAAGAGAAATGGAGAGGAAAGAAGATTTCTCTTGGTCATTTGCGAATTTTTGGGAGCATCTCGTATGTCCATATCGACGCAGAGAAGAGGGACAAACTAGATGCGAAGGCCCAAAGATGTGTGGTCATTGGTTATGGATCGAATTACTTCGGTTATCGATTTTGGATCGAGGAAGGTCGAAGAATAATTCGGTCAAGAGACGCAACCTTTAATAAAGAGGAACTCTACAAGAACAGGTTCGGTTCCGGAGGGGAATCGAAACCGGAGGAGAGTGTCCATGAAATCACGAGCAATGACGAGTCGAGCGAGCTCGAGGAAAACGAGTTTTCGGTCCAGGATGTGACTAAAAATGGGGATGAAGACGTGCCTGAAATCACGCAAGACGAAAGTCCAGAAACTCCGATTTTGAGACGATCAATCCGGAGAATTAAGCCTACTAACCGTTATTCACCATCACTCCATCATTTGTTGCTAACCGATGCGGGTGAACCAGAAGGCTACCGAGAGGCGGTACACGGAGGTGATTCGGTCAAGTGGGAGCGCGGTTGCCAGATGGCAAGAAGGCGCTGCAAAATAAATGGGTCTACCGAGTGAAGGACGAGTCAGATGGCAGCCAGAGATACAAGGCGAGGCTGGTGGTCAAGGGGTTTCTTGAGAAGAAGGGAATCAACTACACGGAGGTGTTCTCGCCGGTGGTGAAACTGGCGACTATTCGCACGGTGTTAAGTATTGTAGCAGCGGAGGATTTGCACCTCGAGCAAATGGATGTCAAGACGGCGTTCCTTCATGGCGATTTGGAGGAGGACATCTATATGGTGCAACCTGAAGGTTTCGAGATCCCGGGAAAGGAGGATCTTGTGTGCAGGCTTAAGAAGAGCTTGTACGGTTTAAAGCAGGCTCCAAGGCAGTGGTACAAGAAGTTCGACAAGTTCAAGAAATCCGAGGAGGTGAAAAAGAAGATGGAGAACGTGCCGTATTCATCGGCAATGGGTAGCCTAATGTACGCCATGGTGTGCATGAGACCCGACATTTCTCATGCAGTGGGAGTCGCGAGTCGGTTCATGGTGAACCCCGACATCGAGCATTGGGAGGTGATTAAGTGGCTACTGAGATACTTGAAGGGCAACGCAAGCATGGCGCTGTGCTACAAGAAAGGTGGCATGAGTTTGCAAAGTTTTGTAGATGCTGACCTAGGAGGTGATGTGGATAGTCGGAAGAGCACTTCCGGTTATGTCTTCACGATGGGAGGAACGGCGGTGAGTTGGATGTCCATCCAACTGAAGTATCACTACATCCGGGAACTTGTGAAGGACGGGATCATATCGCTGGAGAAGATCCAAGGTACCAAGAACGCTGCAGATATGTGGACCAAGGAAGTACCCACCGACAAGCTGAGGTTGTGCGTCGCCTCAGTGGGGCTGGTCACGTAAGCCGTGGGAGCTGTCGCCGGACTCAAGGAAGTCATGCTCAGGACGGGAGAAATGGAGATTGGTGCAAAAGTCTCCAAGTGGGAGATTGTTATGGTATGGAGACTTTTGGAAACCCGAGGATTAGGAAATTGGAAAAAGGAAACCTTGAAGAGATAGGAAAGTTTTCCGTATATTGTAATTGCCATGATTGAATGGTAATTAAGACAATGATTATTTCCTTATATTATTTTCTTGTATTGGGTAGGAGTTTAGCTATAAATAGAGGGCTAGGCTAGAGTTTTATTCATTCCAAAAAAGCACAAACAATTGTATTCTCTTTCTCCAGTATAATAAAAGAGTTTGAGTGCCGGCGGCCGTGGTTTTTTCCCTTCGGGGTTTTCCACGTAAAAATACTTGTGTCCGTGTGTTGTCCGTGTGTTGTTCTTGTGTGTGTGTTTGAAAGAAAATATGGCTTAAGAATTAACTTGGAAGAATTTATATTATGTAGGCAAATCTGAAATCAGAATTGGGCCATTAATATTATTAGGGATTTAACCTAATTTCAGATAATTAGGATTTAATCTATTTTCGGGCCCCATTCAGACCATTCAGATAATTAGGGTTTTAACCTAATTTCGGCCCAATCCGAAAGCTAGGGTTTTAACCTAATTTTGCCTATAAATATAATTCTGATTTCGAGTTTCTCTCTCCTAAGGGGCTGCCGAATTTCTGACCTAATTCTGGCCGCCGAAATTTCTTCTTTCTCCCACAGAGTTTCGAAGAGAGATCCAGAGAAAAATAGAAGAGAGATCTGAGTAATTTCTTGAGAGATATAATCGCAACACTGACTAGAACGGTGTTGGCGGTTCTGATCAGACGAAATCGAGGTGGACACTAGTAGAGGGAGTGCAAGAGCAATTCTTGGAGAAGGTTCACGAGATCTGGAGAAAAAGGCATCACGTACAAACTTGTACGAGGTAAAATTCTGATTACTCTTCCTTTTTCGGTGTTTTTCGAGTGTGATCCAGGGTAGAATTAGGTTACGCATGCGTGAATAATTCCGCTGCATACTCTAATAATCGTATGCGTAATCCTACAGTGTTTGCGGCGACGATCCTAACATGCGATTGGTTCTGTGAGCCTTCTTTCTTCTTCTCGCTTTGTTTTTTTTTGTTGATTTGGGTTTCTTGTTGAGTTTGTCTTGCGTCTTTTCGAGTAGGCGGGGATAGGCCGCCTCTAATCTCTTTGTCCGCCTCTATCTCCCTGTAAGGCTGGGAGTGGTACCTGGATTTGCTGTTTGGTTTCTTCCTCGGTTCATATATCTGATTTCTGGCACCTTTGTGTTTTATGTTTTTTCTTTTTTAGTGTGCCTAATCTTTTTAGCCCTTTTATTTCTTCTTTTGTTTTCGATTTCTGTATTTGCAAACAACCTTTTGCATCTCTCTCGCCATGCTACGAAGATGAATATGGCTAGGGTTTATTTCTGTGATGGGTTGCCTTTGCCGTGGTACAGATCTCGGAACCACTCCTCGAGGGGGGCGTGTGTGGGGTTTGTGCCAGGCCTTCTCTTCACAAATTCGATTCCAGTTTGTCTTCATGAAGTCACATGCGTCTGATGTGAGATGTTTAACAGATTCCTGGGCTTGTTTGCATAGAGCACATCTATTGACTAGTGTGATGCCTCTCTTTTGCACATTGTCTTGTGTGAGAATCTTGCCTTGCCTTAAGATCCAGTGGAAGATCTTCATTCTCAGTGGGATTTTAAGATTCCAGGTGGCTAGATGGGGTTCAGAGTGTGTGTTCACTCTGGATCTGAGAATTATGTACGCACTTTTGGTTGTGAATTTGCGTTTTGGTTCTGATTTCCATTCGATGATGTCTTTGTTGTTGATCGGGTCAAAGTCCCTGAGCAATTGTTTTAAGGATTGAAGTTCAGATTGAGCTGCAGTCAAGAGGGGGAATCTGAGTATAGTTTCCAGATTCGGGTCACATTTGGCTTGAGCTAGAGTAAGAGACTTGTTTTCTGCATGACTGTACAGGCAGGGGAAGCGGCTGACCGGGCGCCCCCCCCCCCCCAGTTAGCATGCCAGAAACTTGTCGAGGTGGCATTATTGGGTTTGAATTATGTCTGTATGTAGAAGAATTCTAATGATTTCTTGACATCTCTCCAGAATTGCGAGTCTTGTGGGTTGTATTTGGCATTGTGGGGAATGATATCGGGGAGTAGTGGCTGCCAATCGAGAGACGATTCACTTGTGTGGAAACATTTCCACGGCCATTTCTGAAGCAATGATGTATTGAATGTTTTGAGGTCAATTATGTAGGAAAAATATCCCGTCCCCGGACCCGCACAGCGGATATGAAGGCCCGGTCCGGTTCCCAAAACCCGAGATCACGCCTCGACTTCGAGAGTACGATGTAAAGTAGGATAGACGATTACCAGCGTGAAATTGATCACGCACGACGGGTTGATCGCTCGCATCCTTTCCTTCTCCGGTGTCACGTTGGTGACTAGCCCGTGCGTCCCATATCACACGTCTCCCACCGTCTTGACACGTCTCCGGTTGTCTTCATGCGTCCCATGCCCACACGCTTCCACAGCCGACAGTTTTGCTCCTTCGGTTTGATCACAATCGAAGAGCCACAAGCGTCGCTCCTCTACTCGTATCCACCGTGAGTCGTAGCACCTCGGTCGCGGATGCACCTGCCTAGACGATGCACCGGCGAACTTGCATGATTGAATTGATTCTCTAAACCGAGAAAAACTATTTTTCTCGTTTCTCTCTTTTCGTATCCTTTCACTCTCTGAAAGATGACTCTCTATTTATGGATTAATTCTCTGGATAGAATGAATTGGACTGAATAGAGAGATAGATAAATATCCTATTTATACAACATAGGATAAGGATGGGCCAAAAGATATGTATATCTACTATACACCTCTTCAAACAGAAAACTGCACACACCCTTTCAGTATTCTGTTGAAAAGAAAAAATTAAATCGTTCCAACCGACTTCAAACCTTCCCGAAAGTTGTAGATAATCTTATTATATTTCCAACCCAATTTGTACTGGCCCAATTGGAGTTTGGATACGAAAGTTACGATATTTTTACTAACTGTATGTCAAACTGTCGCACCCTTTCGGTATTCCATTAAAACGACACTGATACTTCGTTCAAATGAAATATGTTCTACATGAAAGTTCTAGATAATCTCATTATCTATCTAACCGAATTTGAACCATTCAAATTGGAGTTTCCCACTGAAAGTTATGCCAGTTTTACTAAACCTGTTTCTTATGCCTACGAACGCGTACGTTCGTTTATCCTTGTATACACTTTTACGTTTGATCCCAAACTGTATTTCTTTCAAATTAATTACCCCCATGCCCCCTTCTCTTTTGGATTGGCAGACAGTATGCCATGAGACCAAGTGGAAGCCTGTTTCCTTGTTGCCTTTCCAGAGAAAGTTTTTCCTGATTTTGTCCATTTCGGCTATGGCCAATTGTGGGAATCTGAACACTGATAGTAAGTACATGGGGAGGGCTGTGAGCACTGAGTTTATCAGCAGGATCCTGCCCCCGATGTTGAGCAATTTGCTCTTCCATCCTTGTAGCCGCTTTTTCATTATCTCTATGATTTTCAGGAATGTGTATTTCGTGGGGTTTTTGTAATGAAGAGGGAAACCAAGGTAATTGAATGGGTGGTTTGTGTGTTGGCATTTCAGTTCTCTTTTGATTGATTCGATGTTTGCTAATTCATCTGGTACCGTGGTGAATTCAGACTTATCATAATTGATTTTTAGACCCGAGAGAATTCGCAAATGCATTAATTAGGAAGACCAGTCTTCTAACTTGAGTCTGGTTGGGTTTGATGATAAATAGTGCATCGTCTGCGTAGAATAGGCAGATGGATGCATTACGCAGGGGTCTATCTATGAAATTCGCCCGTCCCAGTTTCTCAATCAGTCTTCCTAATGCATCCATGGCAATAATGAATAGATGCGGGGAGAGAGGATTACCCTGCCTTACTCCCCGCTTGTAATGTACCGATTTGCTGGGTACTCCATTTAGCTAGATTTTTGTGGACCCATTAAGAACATATTGTTGGATCCATTTGACCCATCTGGTGCCGAATCCTCTCGCCTGCAGAATGGTGACAATGAATTGCCATGAGATAGTGTCAAACGCCTTTTGAATATCCGCTTTAAACAGAAGGATGTGCTGGTTGGTTTTGTGGGCTAGATTGATTGTTTCTCCAGCGTACACATAGCATTCTGCAATTTCACGGTGTTAGATGAAGCCTAGTTGGTTTGGCATGATGAGTTGGCTTATGTGAGTTCGCAGCCTGTTGGCTAGGGTTTTAGACAGTATCTTTTGTATACTGCTGATTAGACTAATGGGTCGAAGATCCTTGGCCATGGTGGGACCCCCTTTTTTGGGGAGGAGAGTAATATATGCCGAGGCGAATTGGTCTAGTACTGAAGGAAATATAGTTTTGGATCAACGCTAAAATGATACGTAGAAGGAAAAACGAACGTACGCGTTTGTGGGCATAAGAAACAATTTTAGTAAAAATGATATAACTTTCAGATAACGACTCCAATTTGAATGGTTCAAATTTGGTTAGATAGATAATGAGATTATATAGAACTTTCATGTAGAAATATATTTCATTTGAGCGAAGTATCAGTGTCGGTTTAATGAAATACCGAAAGGGTGCGACAGTTTGATATACAGTTAGTAAAACCGTCATAACTTTCGCATCCCAACTCCAATTGGGCAGGGCCAAATTGGGTTGGAAAGATAATAAGATTATCTACATCTTTCGTGAAGGCTTGAAGTCGGTTGGAACGATTTAACAATTTCGTTTCAACAGAATACGGAAAGGGTGTATGCAGTTTTCTGTTTGAAAAGGTATATATTAGATATACATACTTTTTCGCCCATCCTTATCCTATGCAGTATATATAGGATGTTTCTCTCTCTCTCTCTCTCTCTCTCTCTCTCTCTCTCTCTCTCATAATGGAGATAATTCAGAATTCAGAATTCTGTCCAAATCAATTAAAGTCTAATTTAGTCCAGAAATTAGACAGACTCTTTTCACGTGTTGAAAGAGTGTGAAGAGAAAGAGAGAAAGAGAGAAGGTGTTTTCTCAGTTTAGAGAATCAAAACGCAATCATGCAAGTTTGCCGGTGCATTGTCTAGGCATGTGCATCCGCGACCGAGGTGCTACGACTCACGATGGATACGGGTAGAGGAGCGACACTTGTGGCTCTTCGTTGTGATCAAACCGAAGGAGCAAAAGGCTGTGGAGGCGTGTGGACATGGACGCACGAAGACAAATGGAGGTGTGTCAAGACGGTGGGAGACGTGTGGTATGGAACGCACGGGCCAGTCCCCAACGTGACACCAAAGAATAGAAGGATGCGAGCGATCAACCCGTCGTGCGTGATCAATTTCACGCTGGTAATCGTCTATCCTACTTTGCATCGTACCCTCGATATCGAAGCGTGATCTCGGGATTTGGAAACCGGACCAGGTCTTCATATTCGCTGCGTGGGCCCGGGGACGGGATAATTGAAGGCAGTGGTATCAGAGCGAACGCCATCGATTCGAGGGCCGAATCATAGTCGTATATTCGATATACGCACGGGTTATGAAAGTTCGTACCCGTTTGCATGATGCTAGATATTTAGAACGTCAATTTCGTTAAAATCACGAGTGTAATTCACTAGAAATCAATCAAAAGTTGATTGAGAGTATCTAGGAATGATCATGAAAAGGTTTCATTATTTATCATTTTGGAAACGAGCGAAACCGGAAGAAACGGCAAAACCTGCAGAAAATCAGCACTTTTGTGGCCGCGGGGGCAGTTTCTGGAGCCTCGGAGAGGGTTTTCTCGCTCTCCATCGTCCCCAGGGGAGTGAAGGGGTGCATAGGGGTCCCCAAGGGGTGCGGTGGTGCAGGGGTGCGTGTGGGGCTTGACAGTCACGCCCCAGGGTCATTTTTCCCGTCCCTGGACCAGTCTGCATGGCCCCTGGATGTTGTTTTTTGTTTTCGCAATAACTTTGGCTACGAAGCTCGAACTTTTGAGTTCTTTATATCGATAGAATCGGCATCACTCATACTAGCATACAAATAAGTAATTATTTAGAATAATTAGTCTCCCTAGTTAGTACATATGCATTTTGAAAATCTTGTGATAATGATATAATATGATTATGTCACGAAATATGAAACATGAAAGTCATGATCCCTCATAATACTTAAGTCATGGAAATGTCTTCCATGTCCACAACCACCGAGTTTGGTGTTATGTTTCACGTGATTTCAGGCTAAAGTCGGGCACGTGATATTGTAATTATCGAAAGGGTGGCAAGCGTTAAATAAGGACTTGTGAGGCCCAGGCTAAAGTCGACTCACTAGTAGTTTATTTGAACGATACGTTGGATATGGTTGTGACTTAACCGTCCAGGCCAATCGGATTGGAGTTCGGGGCATAGATATAATGCACACACGGAACTGGGATTGTATGTGATACGATCCATCACCGAAATTCTATAAAGGTTCAAGAGTCGTATTGGATACGATTGGATAAACATCCTACCTAAATAACGGGATGCCACCCGATAGGCTAAAGTCACTTGTGGGAGGAACGGAAATATGGGTCTTGAGTGTTATGGACTTGGAGTCCCGTATCGGTATGAGGGTTACCGATTCGATAAAATGACACTTTCATATAATCATCATGTAAGCATATAGATTAAGTACGCACGGTTAGGAGCTTAATCTTCGTCATCCGTTCAGAATTATGTTTTCTAGCAACACCATATATCGATGAGATCGATATGACAGATGGATTTTGGGCCGGAATTACCATGATTAACCTTGATAGTTAAAGAATAGTTCTTAGACTTAAAGGAACGTGCTGGACATGTAGATGGTAAATTCGGGGCTCGAGGTTATGGCTTTATAGAAAGCCGGGTTCGATAATCTTTAAGAAGGAATCGAACGAAATTATGTGCCTTGTGGTGGCATGCATGGACGCAAATTTTTCAAAATTGTTTTGAGAATTCGGGTGCATACGAAAGTAAAACGCAACGCTCAAGAAATAGTTTCAAGAGCTAGAGCGCGTTGAACGGTTCAATGCGGCTCAAAGAGTAGGTTAATTTTGAGACGCCTTATGGGTCTTTGATTAACACTCGCGTGTTGATGGTACGAGATTTGATCTTCGTGACCGAATATCATATGCATTTCATAAATAAGTCGATCCCGAAATTGCAATAGATGCGATTTAAATTTGAATTGGAGATGCTCGGAGCATCCGAGGAATCCAATGCATATAGATGCGGGGATGTCCTTGTAATTCAAGATCGGGATCGAATGAAATAAATGTCTAAGGGTATTTTGGGAAAATATTTTCCAAACAGAAAGTTCGGACAAGGAGTTGTCCAAACTAATGACTCAAAGAACGGTGAAATCCGAGGAGGATTAAACCTAGAAGTTGATTGCTTCTTTTGGCATTGCCGTCTTGGCCATATAAACGAGATACGCGTATCTAGATTTCATATGATGGATTGCTAGAATCAATCGAATTAGATTCGATTGTTTAACGCGATACTTATTTATTAGGCAAGACGACAAAGTGCATCATTCTCCAAAGGTTGGAGAAAGATCCAACGAATTATTGGAACTTACATTTACATGTAGATGATCCGATAAGTTCCGAGACAAGAGGAGGCTATCAGTATTTTGTTACGTTTATGGCCGGTTAAAGTAGATACAATAATATCTATTTAATGCATGCCGAAGCGGAGACTTTTGAAAGGTTCAAAGAGTTTCAAAAACAAGATACAAAATCGACTAAGCAAGAAAATCAAAGCCCTTTGATAGAATCGAGGAGGCGAGTATTTGAGCTACGCACTTCGATAGGATCGAAGAGGCGATATTTGAGTTATGAGTATTGATGATCATTTATAATTGTGGAATCGTTTCACGATTACCTTTATTCGAAACATTGAGATGTGTCCGAAAAGAGGAAATGAACGCATGTTGGACATGGTTCGATAAATGATAAGTCAAACGGATCTCCCAAAAATGCTTTGGGGATACGCCCTTGAGACATCGGCACTAATGAATGGTTACATATAAGATATGAGCCATAAACCTTCTAATCGGTACAAAAGACGCCATATGAGATATGGATCGGAATGGTTCTGAAGTTGTCATTTGTACAGATTTGAGGATGTGAGTATATTTCGAAATTTATTTCGGTTAAACTCAATTCCAAATCTGAAAATTGTTCGTTTATCATATATCCTTAAGGAAACTAAAGGGTATTAGTTCTAATGTCCCGATGAAAATGAGATTTTCGTGGCTTGAAGAGATGCCTTCTTGGAGGAGGACATAATGCGCACAAGTTTGGAACTTGATGCCATTTATCTCTACACGGGCTAGTGGGAGTAGAATAAATCTCGAAAGAGTTCGAGATCTGAAAATGAACATTGTACCGATGAAAGTTGACATGACTTCATCAAGAGTTGATGAACGCAAGTCGAACACACAAAGTAACTTTTCGTAGATCAAGTAGGCTATATCATAAGCCGGTAAATACGGATTTATCGTGGCTAATGATGGTAGATCGAAATCATATGATGATTCGATATTCTACAAGGATGCTATGAAAAGTAATGATTCCACATGACATGGTGTCATGAAATCTGAAATTCGATCCGTCTAAATTATCAAGTTTAGAACTTGATTTCATTACTTTCCGGGTTAGACCCGTGAAAAGTCAATGGGTTTTCAAGATGTGAACCGACACGGATAGGAATATGCATATAACAAAGCGAGGCTAGTAGCGAAAAGTTTTAAATATTTCATAGTCAGACTATGAAGAAACGTTTTCGCATGTTGCCATGCTTTCACATTCTCGAAATTCTGCTTGTCATGGTCGCGTATTATGACTATGTGATGTGGCAAAATGGATGTCAAAACCGAATTTCTTGACAAAAATTTTATGAAAGGATATGTTCTTAACACAACCTTATGGTTTTGTCGATTCATAAGAATCGGGGATAGGATATGCACGCTTTAACGATCCATATGATGGATTAGAGAAAGCTTCTCGGAATTGGAATATTCGTTTTGACTAAGTTATAAACTGTTATGACATTGTCGGAACGAATGGAAACTTTGTGTACACATGAAGGTTAGTTGGAGCCGCGTTATATTTCTTGTAACGACAAAGAATTTAGGCGTGAAGATCTATAGGATAGATCTAAGAAGTTCATCATTCTAGATTATAGCAAGTATATCGACATAATGTTGAAAATGGTTTTCAACATATAACTCCTTGGAGGAGTTAAATCGAAATGTCGAATGGAAGAAACTTTCTACGGCTCGATGTGAGACATCAAGCAGAACGAAAATTAATAATACGATGCTTTACATTTGATGTGAGGATCTATTATATCTGTCATTACATGTATGTGGCTATACGTCGTACACATAAATCGTCTAATTTACCGTCAATAAAATCCAAGGGAATCACACGAGTTTGAATGTAATGTGATTACATGAGACTAACTCTTGTGAATGTATAATGGTTATGCATATATATGAAAGAAATACAGTTTCAGATCAACCGTAAAAGTGTACACAAGGATGAACGAATGTGAGTGTACATTCGTGGGCATAACTTTCAGTAGGAAACTCCAATTTGAATGGTTCAAATTGGGTTAGATTGATAATGAGATTATCTATAACCTTCATGTAGAAATATATTTCATATGAATGAAGTATCAGTGTCATTTCAATGAAATACCGAAAGGGTGCAACATTATGACATACAGTTAGTACAACTGTTATAACTTTTTCATACGAACTCCAATTGGGCTGGGCCAAATTGGGTTGGAAAGATAATAAGATTATCTACAACTTTCGTAAAGACAATTTCGTATGGACTGAATACTGAACAGGTTCATGCAGTTTTCTGTGTGAAAGGGTGTATATTAGATATACATACATTTTGGTCCATCCTAATCCTATGTGATATAAATAGGATATTGTTGGGTTATCTACACCCCATCGAGTCCGCGCAGCGGACAATTATTGGACTCGACGGAGTACAAATCCCCGAAATCTCATCTATGATTTGTTTATCAAATTGCCTATAACTAATATAACGTAAATCTAATAAACGTAATATTTGTACCTAGCGAAATTGATCGCTTACGAAGGGTTTGTCGCTGCGAATCCTTCACTTCCGTTCACGTCGCACCTTTTCGTTCGCACCTTTTTGCTCATATCGGTTCGTCCCACGCCCAAACCGGTCGTCTTCTCGTCGGTTGATGAACTTAACTCGTTAGTACGCAAACGTATACGTACCTCTACTCGTATCCACCGTGAAACGAGAGTCGTCGGATAATCACGAAACTGCCTAGACGCCTCGTAATCACTCTTGCTTAAACTCTTGTCGGAATCAATGGAGAATTCCGGCGAACTTTTCTCTCTCTTAATTACTGGATTAATTAGTGGAAATAATGGTTGCTTAGATTGATTTGATTGAGTGAGATTAGGGTCCTATTTATAGAATAACTCTTATTCCTTCACCAGTAAATAGACACTCTTTAATCAATCAAATGATACTTTTATATGCATGAAAGGACAAGTTTCTACAAGATTTGATCAAAAGATGTGTCTCCTGCAGAATCAGCAGACACACTTTCCCTAAACTGAAATTTCGACCGACTTAGGGCCGTAATTAACAGGCACTTTCTGAACTAAACTTCTAGATGATCTTATCACCTTTCCAACAAATCTGAGTTTATCCAATTTGGATATCCAGTCCTAAAGTTATGCTAGTTTTAGTAAACGTTCGCGTCCTTTCGTCGAACTGCCGCAATCTTTCGTGTATTTCATTAGAATGAATGTCCTACGTTATTCAAATGTTTTTCCACTGAATATGAAAGTTGTAGATAATCCAATGATATAGCGTATGAGAGTTGAATCATCCAAATCGGTGTTCGTATACGAAAGTTATGTCCGTTTTAGTAAAAATGTTTCAAACAGATTTTTCATAAAATATTATCTTATCAATCTAATTATGTATATCATATATACATATGTGCATCTAATACACATGTTATATTTCTATGAACTACCATGTTCATATATCCTTATACGTACCATTTTACCGTAGATGTGAAACTGCATTTCCTTCAGATATTTCTCTCTCATATCATTCAGTTGAATTCATTCTAATCAAGAGAATTATCCAGAATATTGAGAGCCACCTTTCATAGAGCGAAAGCGTGTGAAGAGAGAAAAAACCGAGAAAAAGAAGTTTTTCTCGGTATAGAGAATCAATCTAATCGAGCAAGTTCGCCGGTGCTTCGTCTAGGCAGTTGCACCCGCGACTGACGTCTTCCGACTCAAGGTGGATACACGTAGAGGAGCGACACGTGTGGCTCTTCGATTGTGATCAATCCGGAGAAACGTAAATCGTCGACAAACGATGAAAGACGCGTGGTGTGGGACGCGCGGATTGTCACCAACGTGACAGGAGAAAGAAGAATAGCAATCAACCCTTCGAGTGCAATCAATTTTGCACCGGTATGAATCAATCCTTCTTATTGCATCGTACCCTCGAGATCATGGCGTGGTCTTGGATTTTGGGAACCGGACCGGGCCTTCATATCCGCTACGCGGGCCCGGGGTCGGGTGAATTACCTACAATATATACATAATGGTTATGTATATTTAAACCCATTGGGATTTGTATTGATGGCGGTGAAGTTTATCCTTGAATACTTTGCGAAAGAATTCAGGATTTTATTTTATCTATAATGGTGTGGAGGACGTGTTGGTTATAAAGAGTTATAACAACAACATTTTCCAAATATGGCAAGTCCAAATATGTAGCACGACTTTCGATCACAAAGTGTGTACATGTTTTGCTTAAACGAAAGCACGGTTATGTGGAAAGGTTTCGCAGGACCAATTGTTTATGATTATATTTACGGAGGCGAGTATATTGCGGTTATTAATCGCAAAAGGAAGTGGTATGGATCAAGGATACATGACCAAACTCGAGTAGTCACGAGTTATCAGATTTACGGTTGTGTATTGCGTGAAACACAATAGTACAAGCCAAAAATGCCGAGGTCACAACCACTTCTAGCCAATACTCAGAAAATTTTCATTTGATCCATGAAATTTTGTGAAAAGATGTGATCGTAGGCATTGGAAATGTTCCAAACCTTATGAAGATTAACACTAGCAACAATGTGCGGACCCGTTTACAAAACCGCTCTCTCTAGTCGCGCGTGAATGTCATGCGATGACTATGGGTATGGAGATACCTAGAGGGGGAAGAAGACATTAGAGTGTAGTTATCTAATACGATAGTCCTCGCAGGTTATGGGTATGGAGATACCCACAGGTAAACGTTGTATCACCCAAATACTTAATCCATATGAATGCATCCCTTTAAAAAATTTGTTTACATAAATTAATATGCATTCACCTTATATGAAAATTGTGTGCGGATTGCGTAATATGATTACATGAACCCTGATTTGAGCTCGTGTGGACATCGGCATAATACGTGATTATGTGCAGCGAAACCGTCACACCTAAATTTTCATTTCTAAACATCCCTAGTCGCGTGTCGGTTTGCTTAAGATAGAAGCATTTCTATTATCTGATAATATACTGAATGCGTACACTAGTATGTTAGTCGAGGAGATGATTATGTTTTTCTAATCATAGGACAAGGTGCTTGTCGAATCGGGAACGTAGATATATGCTAGGTGACATATATTGGATATGACCAGAGCCGCGAGACCATGACATGGTTTAGTCATTATAGATGGACTCGCGACGAGTAGGGTATTAGGTTCTTCACACTTGAGGGGACCATTGATTGCGTTACATGCGTAACACAATGCTTTGATATGATCTTACGCCTACCGTAACAGGGGGCCAAAACGGTCATCATTGGGTATTGTCCGAAACACGGAATTCAATATGAGTCTTCAAGATATGAATTGTTTATTCCGAAAGGAAGAGATATCTCTTAGGCCGCTTGATGAATTGATTAACGAAAACTACGGCCGTAGTCAATGATATTAATGGTTAATATCGATTGAAATTGTTAACTCAATTCGGAATCGAGAAATAAGTATAGTTAATCAAAATATAAGGATGACTATAACCATGCCTTTTGATTAACGGATATCGCAAATAAGAGAACTAGTAACCGCTATTCGAGATAGGAACAATGATCACAATCATTTTTTTTTTAACATGGGTAGCCATGATGGAGTGACTAGTGTTGGGAATTCATCCATCCCCGAGCCCGCGCAGCGGATATGAAGGCCCGGTCCGGTTTCCTAAATCCAAGATCACGCCATGACTTCGAGGGTACGATGCAATAGAAGGATAGACGATTACCAGCGTGAAATTGATCACGCACGAAGGGTTGATCGCTCTTCCTTCTTTCTCCGGTCACGTTGGTGACTAGCACGTGCGTCCCATACCACACGTCTCCCACCGTCTTGACGCTCCTCCGGTTGTCTCTGTGCGTTCCACGTCCAAGCGCATCCACCGTCTTTGACCGTTCTTTCTCTCCCTCGAATTGATCACAATCGAAGAGCCACAAGTGTCGCTCCTCTACTTGTATCCACCGTGAGTCGGAATTCGTCGGTCGCGGATGCACCTGCCTAGACGATGCACCGGCGAACTTGCTTGATCGATTGATTCTCTTCTCCGGAAAAACTGTTTTTCTCGGTTATATCTCTTTACACCCTTTGACTCAATAGAAAGATGTCTCTCAATATTTTTGGAATATTCTGAATATTCTGAATGAATTCACATATCTGAAGGAGTAATGATAGGGACACAAATACCAACCACAAATATGACACAAATGTCTAAGTTTATGTTTGATTTATGATTCATATATGCATAATTAACATTACAAACTTAGTTATTTGTGACGTATTTGTGGTTGGTATTTGTGATCCTATCGTTACGCTATCTGAAGAGAGAGAAATATCCTATTTATATCATATAGGATTAGGATTGGCCAAAAGACATGTATATCCAATATACACTCTTTCACACAGAAAGTTGCATGAATCTGTCCAGTATTCTGTCCATACGAAATTGGTAAATTCATCTGACAGAAAATCAACCAACAGGAAAGTTATAGATAATCTTATTATCTACACAACCCAATTTGGTCTGGCCCAATTGGAGTACGTATGCAAAAGTTATGACTGGTTTACTAATTGTATGTCATACTGTTGCACCCTTTCGGTATTTCATAGAAACGACACTGATACTTCGTTCATATGAAATATATTTCTACATGAAGGTTGTAGATAATCTTATTATCTATCTAACGCAATTTGAACCATTCAAATTGGATTTTCCTACTGAAAGATATGACCACGAATGTACGCTTACATTCGTTTATCATTGTGTACACTTTTACGGTTGATCCTGAAACTGTATTTCCTTCAACTAGATCCCGCTCATGGGCTTGTTTGCAAGTTTTTGCACATGAGATGTGCATGGCTTTAGCGTATATGATACGCGGGCTAGATTCTCTGATATAATGTATATATGATATACATGAGTACCTTTTAGGTAGATCTGAAACTGAGTGGGAGACCTGAAGGAAATACAGTTTTGGATCAACGCTAAAATGGTACGTAGAAGGAAAAACGAACGTACGCGTTTGTAGGCATAAGAAACAGTTTTAGTAAAACTGATATACCTTTCAGATAACGACTCCAATTTTTATGGTTCAAATTGGGTTAGATAGATAATGAGATTATCTAGAACTTTCATGTAGAAATATATTTCATTTGAGCGAAGTATCAGTGTCGTTTTAATGAAATACCGAAAGGGTGCGACAGTTGGACATACAGTTAGTAAAACCGTCATAACTTTCGGATACCAACTCCAATTGGGCTGGGCCAAATTGGGTTGGAAATATAATAAGATTATCTACAACTTTCGTGAAGGTTTGAAGTCGGTTGGAACGATGTAACAGTTTCGTTTCAACATAATACTAAAAGGGTGTATGCAGTTTTCTGTTTGAAAAGGTGTATAGTAGATATACATACATTTTGGCCCATCCTTATCCTATGTAGTATATATATGATGTTTCTCTCTCTCTCTCTCTCTCTCTCTCTCTCTCTCTCTCTCTCTCATAATGGAGATAATTCATAATTCATAATTCTGTCCAAATCAATTAAAGTCTAATTTAGTCCAGAAATTAGAGAGACTCTTTTTCACGTGTTGAAAGAGTGCGAAGAGAAAGAGAGAAAGAGAAAAGGTGTTTTCTCAGTTTAGAGAATCAAAATGCAATCATGCAAGTTCGCTAGTGCATCGTCTAGGCAGGTGCATCCGTGACCGAGGTGCTATGACTCACGATGGATACGGGTAGAAGAGCGACACTTGTGGCTCTTCGTTGTGATCAAACCGAAGGAGCAAAAGGCTGTGGAAGCGTGTGGACATGGGACGCACGAAGACAACCGGAGGCGTGTCAAGACGGTGGGAGGCGTGTGGTATGGGACGCACGGGCTAGTCACCAACGTGACACCGAAGAAGAGAAGGATGCGAGCGATCAACCCGTCGTGCGTGATCAATTTCACGCTGGTAATCGTCTATCCTACTTTGCATCGTACCCTCGATATCGAAACGTGATCTCGGGATTTGGGAACCGGACCGGGCCTTCATATCCGCTGCGCGGGCCCGGGGATGGGATAATTCCCTTCAAGTTCGCCTCCAGATTTCTTAGAATCTCATGAATTTCACTTCTGAGTAATGGCCAAGTTGCTTTATAAAACTCGCATGTGTAGCCATCGGGGCCTGAGGACTTATTATTTTTCCATCTTCTTACTACCTCATATATCTCCTATATTCTTATTTCCTCCTCTAAACTGGACAGATCAAGTTGCTCTCATTGATATAAACTGGAGATGTCCAGTGTGGCATGGTTTACTGATAATGTGGGTTGTTTGCCAATTAAGTCTCTATAAAAATTGAATAAAATGTGCGCTTTGTTTTTGTGTGATGTTTGAAGTGGGCTATCGGGATTTGTTTGAAGAGCTGGCAAGATTGATTTGCTTTTCTTAATGGATGCATAGTTATGGAAGAATCTAGTATTGGATTCTCCCTCACATGCCCACTTATATTTTGCCCGTTGTTTCCAGTAGACTTCTTTGAGTTGAGCTATTTCTAATGCTCTCCCCTGGATCTTGGTTCTTAGCCATTTCTCCCTTTCTTCTTCTCTACCTTGTTTATCTCTTCTTTCATCTAACCATTTTATTATTTTTTTACAATTCTCTCCTTGTTTCCTTGATTTTGATTTGTTTACCCTATCCGATTTCTTGAGTTTGCAGCTCAGTGATGAATGCTTTTCTGAGAGCTCCTCAAGTGTTGTTGCCTTAGTGTATGAGAGGTGTTCCTTTACGATGTTCATAGCCTCTGGGTATGAGAGCCATGCATTCTCGAATCTGAAACCCTAGAAAATAGGGTATGATGTGGATGCTCGATATTGAATAGGTCGATGGTCAGAACATATGTTTGGAAGGGTGGTTTGCTGGCCATTGGGAAATTTATCTTGCCATGCCAAGTTGAACTGAAATCTGTCTATTCTCGCTTGGGTGACTGAGTTGATCCACGTGAATTATGCCCCTTTGAGAGGTGGATTGATTAGGTTCTGAGAATTGATGAATTGCGAGAAAATTTGAGATTCTCTCCGGTTCCTCGTGGATTGGGTTGATCTCTCTTGAGAGTGGGCTATTAAGTTGAAATCTCCCATTAAGAGCCACGGTTTATCAGTGGACTGTAATGCAAGTTCTTGAAGGAAAGTCCCTTTTTCCTCTTGCGGTGTTGGACCATATACCCCCGTTATGGTTAATTCAGTGCCGTCCCAGTTGCACTTTAGTTGAGCTGTTATTGAGTTATTTGCTTTGGTGATGGATTGTGTTGTGAAGAGTTGTTGCGACCAGGCTATTACTATGCCTCCCGATGCCCCTCGGGAGTCAAGTGAGCAATAGTCTTGTGTCCCTTGGTTAAAGATTTGTTTATGGATGTTGTCGTTGTATTCGGTTAGTTTAGTCTCTTGAAGACAGATTATATCTGCTCTTTCTTGTTTGAAATAGTCCTTGATTAATGTTTTTTTCTCTTTTGCGTTGAGGCCCCTGACGTTCCAACTTATTATTTTAATGTCCTTAAGATTCATTTAATATTGATTTTGGGTTGTCTTTCTTATGGGTTTTTTTTAACTGGACTCTTGGAGAGCCTTGATTGCTCCCTTTATTTCCTCTGTTATCTGGACTCCAACTGCTTCCAGTGCCTCTATGATTTCTTGTTGGTTGATTGGTTTTGTTGTTGGGCTGACTTCTTGACTTTCTTTTGCGTGTTTTTGCCTTTGATTACGTCTGTTGAAGCCTTGTGTAATCTCGTTGTATTGGGTGATTTGCGCTTTGTCTGTGATGGAAATGTAAGATTCCCTTTCCTTGCTTTTCAATATGTTGCTTCTTCTAATGGTTTGTGTTTCAGGTTTTGTGTGGAGTTCGTTTCCTTCACTGAGAATGAAAGACTGGATGGGAATTGGATCTTGATTGTGCGATTTTTCTTTGATGGTCAGAATGGAATCGTGGGGTGCATCATGAATCGATTTGTATGATTGAGAGGCTTTTTGGGGAGGTGATGGCGTTGCTACATATAAGATTGTTTTTGGGTTCGATGTAGCACTTAACTGATCCCTCGCATCTTTTTTCTCTACTCTCACCCAGACTTGAGTTGGTTCCTTGATTTTTGATTTCCATTCTTTCGCTGGTTTGTTGGTTATTAGTGGAGTATGGATGTGGATTTTGAGTGTGGATGTAGCATTTGTGTAGAGGATTGCTGGGGGTGTGGGGCTATTTTTGGGTTTCTGGATGGTTATGTGAACTTCTTTCATGATTGTGTTGCCTCTAATGCTTGTTATTTCTTGTAAAATTCCCACATTTGATATTATTGTTTGAATGCTTTCCTCGTTACATAGTTGTACTGGTAGTCTTCTCAAGATTAGTGGGGTTTGAATCATGAGGAGGTTGTGGGTCCTGGTATTTGCCTCTGGGTCGATGGGTTTCTTGGAGAAAATTGTAAATTCTTTGTGTATGTATTGGTTAATGGTTGTGTTATTCTTGTCCGATTTGCAGTTTTGTTGTATATGACTTTTTTTTGACATGTGTGGCATTTTATTGCGTTTTTCCAATTGATTCGCACATGGTCCGTGGCGAGGCATCTGTAGCAGTAGAGTTTTTTTTCTCGTTCTTACGTTTTTGCACTGTAATCCATGGGTTGGACAAGTCTTCCGCTATTTCTTGGCTTGTTACTTCTTGCATTACTGCTTGGGCATAGGAGAGAGACATGACAGAACTTTCGAGATTGTGTGAGAAGAGGTGTGGGAGCTTTGGTGGTCGTCGGAGTTTCTTTTCCGATCGTCTCAAAATCGCCTCTAACCTAACCTTAGCCGCCTTTTTCAATTTTTTTGTGGTAACTCATCTTCATATTATATTTTGTATATCGAAATAATGTCATAATATTTGGATTGCACATGACATCATGTTTGTTATCCTAGATTTAAGATATATAAAAATAAAATTTTACCTTTTAAAATAACTTATTCCTTTTATCTCTTGCTGAATATTACAATTTAGAACTATTTTTCAAAAATCCACTAACTTTTTGGAAATTATGAATTCCTAGTTTTTTAGATTCTCTCAAAAACCCCTATATTTTAAGATTACTCTAAAATTCCCTGACACTTTTAGATTTCCTAAAAATTCAAAAACCCTCTACCTTTTTGTTATGATTTTGAAGATGACCATTATAACCGTTGCCATAATTTTTTTTTATAAATATCCATAATTTAATACATAATAAATAGGTATTAAAATATTATATTAAAATACAAAAATATATAGTACATAAATATTAAAATATTAATAAAGAATACATATATATTAGAATATTATTATAAATAATACAAATATATTAAAATATTATAATAAATTATACATAAATATTAAATTATTAATATTTTAATATTTATGTATTATTTATTATAATATTTTAATATCTATGTATTATTTATTTTTTATAATAGTTAAATATATATTTATTATTTATTAAATTATAGAGATTTATGAAATAAAATTATGGGGGTATAATGGTCATTTTTAAAAACATAACAAAAAGATAGGGGTTTTTTGTGGGAATTTAAAAATGTTAGGGAGGTTTTGGAAGAAACAAAAAAGGGAAATTTACATATAACCCCCTATCTTTTCTTGAATTTACAAAAAAAAAACCTAACTTTTGAGAAACTCCAAAAAAAACCCTACATACAAATTTTTCTTTTCAATTACCCCCCTAAAGGGGTATTTCATGGTATTGCAATTTTCTTGGACCAAAATACCCCTCTATTTTTCATGTTTAAATTTTTTGTATTATTATATTAATTCTGATAACGAATGAATGAATTTTTCCGCAGCTAATTTTAATTAAAAATAGGATTAAAATAATATGACCGCTAATTTTAATTTCAACAACTATTTTTATTTCCGCAGCTCGTTTTGTAGTAACTATATTTATTTTAGTAGCTAGTTTTTAGTAATTATTTTTATTAACAACTATTGATTTCATCAACTAATTTGCTAATAGTTAATAAAAATAATTACTACAAAATTAACTGCTGAAATAAAATTAGCTGTTGAAATTAGAACTAACGACAATGTTTTGAGGTTCACTTATGCATTGCTAATTTGGTCAGAAATACTATTTAATAACTATTTTTATTAATAACTATTTAACATTAAAATTAAATACTAGAATAATATTAATTTGTCAAGATATTAACAGGAATAATTTTTATATCGTATTTTTATTTAATTTTAGTTTTCTATTATAAAATATATAATAAATAAAAAATTAAAATTATGCATATGACATATAGTTTTTTTAAATTAGTATATGTTAAAAAATATTTATAGTAATTTTAAATTAATATAATAATACAAAAATATGTTTATTAAATTTAAAGATGAAAAATAGAGGAGTATTTTGGTCCAAAAAAAATTACAATACCATGAAATACCCTTTAGAGGGTAATTGAAACGAAAATTTTGTATGTAGGGTTTTTTTTGAAGTTTTTCAAAAGTTATGGGGGTTTTTGTAAATTCAAGAAAAGATAGGAGATTATTTTTAAATTTCCCAACAAAAAATATACCGGATTTTTGAGAAAATCTAAAAAAAGTAAAGATTTGTTATAAAGACAGGATTGTTTTCATAATTTACAGAAATGTGATGGTTTTTTTGAAGAATTCCCCTACTAGGAAAGAAATGCTACTATTGAAGTTTAGTTTCATTCACACCCAAAGCATTAAGGGCTTTATCTCTCAAAACCCTAAAAGGGCGGCGCCAAGGAAAGAAGAAAGGGAGGGGTGCGACTGATCTAGGAGGGGCTCACCCTTCGCCGTTCTGCCCGACAACAAAATTAATATTTATGAATTCAAATGTACCCACCGAATTCTCCATTATTGAAATATTAATTATGCTGTTAGTTATTAACTTAATACATAATTAATATTTATTCGAATTCATAAATTGGAATAAATTGGAATAATCTTATGTGTGGCATATTTGCGAGATTTAAAAACCCGAAAGAGGTTTTTTTTGGAATATTTGCGAAAAGGGGGTTAGTTTTTGAATTTTTATTCTAAAAGGGCTACATGCAGAAATGCTCCTCATTTGTATTTTTTTCATTAGTTTTCTTGTTTTTGTTTATGATTTTAGGAATATGTTTACGTTAGTTGTAGCCTAGAATTGTTTATCCACAACCAGTACAACCGGGAGCCTAGAGCTTTTTATCCGGTTAATGTGATTTTGGTATAATTTTATGTGTGGCAATTAAGTTAATGAATGAAACGTCTACGGGCTTTGAGAGCAAAAAAAAAAAAAAAAAAAAAATTTTAGTTCATTCATAAATTTGAGCCATTTAGGCCAAAACACAATTTACAACACTTCAAAGATTCACAGAACATCCCCTCGAAATAAGATAAGCTTCTCCCCCCGAAAAACCCTTCGAAAGGAAGAGAGTGAACGCTCGCTGCACTGCCATGGCTACTTCTCTTCGGTTCTCAATCCCTCTCTCTTTCTCTCCTCCGAAACCCAAATCCCCATCTCTCTCCACTTTGTCCGTCTCCAGAAACGCCTCTTTTAGAATCGTACGGTGTCTCTCTGATTCGATTGCCACTTCAAATGGAGAGATCAAGAAGCTTGAGGAGTCTGGAGTTTATACCAGCCAGTACGAAGGGACGAATATAGATTTCGTTGGCGAAGATTACATTGTGGTGCGCCATTTTTATTTAAACCTGTCTTTTCCGAAAAAATTTGCTCTTAACTTCTTACTGCAGTTCCATTGTTCAGCATTCAAAGATTTAATCTTTAAGAAAAACTCATGCAATCAATTTAAATCTTGTAAAAGCTGAATAAATTTTTGTTCTTCCTTTTTGTGAGGAACAGAAAAAACTATCGGCTAAAGAAGTAACTCAATTAGTAAAAGGGGAGAGGAAAATGCCCTTAATTGTTGGCTTCTACGCTACTTGGTGCGGTCCTTGTGTACAAATGGCTCGGGATCTCGAAATGGTATATTCAAATTTTCTCAATCATATATATTTCGACATTACATTTTCCAAATGCGCCGAGTTAACAAAAGTTTGTGATTGTAATTCTTAATTTTTTTGGGTATTTGTGCAAATAAATTGTTCCAGCTCGCAGTAGAGTATTTGGGAACGGCTTTGGTTGTGAAGGTCGATACCGATCAGGAATATGAGTTTGCAAGAGATATGCAGGTGAGATCAATTACGCGGAATTTCATGTGTACCCCTATAAAACCTCAATATTATACATACCCCTCCAAAATATGAAATATCATCAATATCCCTACATAATATGAGTAATATCACCAAAATCCCTCCTCTCCTAATTTTTCAAATAAATGCCTAAACTATCCTTCTATCTCACTTAATGCATGTATAAATGAAAATTATACATACATGATATTTCTTATTTTTGGTAAGTATGCATGATATTTTTCTAACCGTGTAGGAGTAGTATCCATGATATTTTATATTTTCCAGGAGTACCGATGAAATTTTGAGAAATTGCACCAATCAAATATATATTTTTAATGCGTACATTTTTTTTTAAGCGTTCTTACTGCTATATTTTGTTGTTTTCATCTGAAACTGTTTTTAATTGTTTATTTTTTTGTTTTCGAAAACAATAAAATAGGTTCGAGGCCTACCTACGGTGTATTTTATCAGCCCAGATCCCGAGAAAAATGCAATTAGAACCGAAGGGCTCGTACCCACAAGCATGTACAGGGAAATAATTGATAATGAAATGTAAAACAATCAAAAAGGAAAAAAAAAAAATCACAATTCATTAGGCATTTTCTAGTATTATGCAATATTTTTTCCGTATTGTAGGAAGGGTTTGGGTAAACTATTTAGTTCCAATTTTGAATTAGCTTGTAGACATATTCAGATATTTTTTATTTGTTGGATTTTTTTTTATCCTTTACTAACCCGAGATTCGGGAAATGGGAACCCGATTACAGTATCATAAAAACCTGAGAATGAAGAACGAGATCGTGATAAAGCAACTAAATTCTCGTTGTTTGTAAAACCCGGGAAATCTGAAACTAAGTTCTTGCCTACGTCTTCAAGATGTTTCTTTTAATTTGTTATTTTCTTTCGTGGCAAGTTAAGATTATGAATTTCTTTATTTGGTTTGTTGGTACATGAATTTGGAAATTATAAATTTGTTTTAGTTGGAGTGTGTTTTTTTTGTTTTTTAGCTAATTTTAATTGTTTCTCGTGTTGATTTGATAATAAATTCTTTTAAACTACTGTAATGTGCATTTCTGAGAAGAAAAAAAATCACAATAATGTTTTGAGGAATTATTATTATAAATCTTTCGAAGTAATTGAAAAAAGTTAAAAAAAAAAAAAAAAAAAAAAAAATCTCATAAAAAAAATTTGCAAATATTTTTTTTTTCCGGAGAATATGGATAAAAAATAGAGATGTACATCCCATTCAGAAAATGGAGAAGGTTTCCGTGAAGGTTAATTTTCTAACTATTTTTAACATGCACTGTTCTTCCATTTTGGTCGCAATCTTTCGGAGAATGTACATCAATAACAATTGCTTCCCGTTCGGTTTAAAATCAATTCGGTTTTTTCAATTTAGTTGGCTTGATTCGGTTGGAAAAATGATATTATTCGGTTCATTTTATTCGGTTCGATTCGGTCGGAAAATTAAACCAAACCAACCAAATTACGTTTCATTTTTCACATTTTATCTATTATGTTAATTTTCAACTTGATAGCTCCCAACAGCCGTGTGAATAGTGTGAATACTAATGTGACCAAGAAGCTCTGTAGTGAGTTGGCTGTTCCGCGGTAGAAAAGCACCGACTAACCGAGGCCAGGATGACTCTCGTTATGGATTGGATGAACTGAATTTTTGAAAGAAGAAATGGCTCGGAATCACATCTGAAGAGAGTATAATTATATTTTATATGATTTATTTTATATTTTTGTTAAGTAAATTATGAATTTTATTAATGATATGTATAATTTTAAAATTATAATTTTTATTTAGTTCAATGAAATAAACCAAATAATAAGTTTTAAGTTTTTCTTAAACTTGATTACGGTTTGGTTCGGTTTGAATCTAATTCGTTCCGATTTAAATCATTTTGGCCATACTCGTTTCGATTTGATCCGAACCTATCGAATATTGTGCCACCTCTATTTATATTTATAAAAATTACGGTTTCTCCTAATATCTCCTGAACATGTCGATGTGTTGGTAGTAAATAATATATGTATTAAATGTTAAACTATATTAGGTGGAAAATCATAATTTGTGATAAACCGTATTAATTAGGTGATAAACCACATTGATTAAATAATGAATTACATTATTACAAAAAAATTTGCTGATTTTATTTTAATTTCGTTTTACGTGATAAATCATATTTATTTAAACAAATTTGTAAATAATTTATCTTGAATCTTTTAAAAACAAAGTATTTTCATTTTTATTTTGCAATTTTCGTGAAATTATTATATTTATTCTTTATATTTTTGTGTTATTTTTTATGATTGATATTTTTTTTACTTTTTATTTTATAAATTTGTTGACGTACTATAATTTATGATTTTTTTAATTTATTCAAACTTATGAAAAAATGGTATTATTATTTTTTTTATCAAAAATTGTATCTTGATTCTTTGCATTATGTTCACCATTTTTTTCCTACTTTTATATTTCGTAAAATAAAATAAATAATAGATTGATAAATAAATTCAAAATATAATTTTATGGAATTTTATTGGATTTAACACATGTTTAACATTGGATTAGTTTAATTTAATAATTTAGTTTTCAAATTTATAAAATTAAATTTAATTAATTCAGGATAAAAATAAACAAATTCATTAGAAATATCAAAAACACGAATGATGTATGAAACATGGAATATTTTTTTTTTCATCTCCAACTAAATTGGATAATCAAAAAGTAATTATCATGATTTTTCACTAGAATTGATGTATGATATACCTTCCGAAATGTTGTTTTGCAATCAAGCCCTGCGGATTGTTTTATTTATTCTCCTCAACGTCTCTCACTTTTTATTGCTCACTGTAAGTATCACCTACACCAAGATTATCCATGAAATTTCCTTCTTGTATGCTTATGATTTAAAGTCTAATTTGAAGTTCCGCTTCAACTTCAGTTCCAATTTAGGAGTACTAGATGACCCTGCCACCTTCAAAATCCCAAATTGAGGATGGATTTTGCAGAGGAAAAGGAAGATGAAGATTGGGTCATAATAAAAAAACAAAAGATCAACATAATAATTCCCCCTCTTTCTCCCCCAATCCCAAACCAAATCAATTCCCAAAAAGTTAAAATCAACCGGAATTTTTCAAAAAGGTCCTTACCAATTGTAAATTCGAAGATCGCTACTAAGCAATTCCGTGCTTCGGTTCTTGAGAGGAGGATTGAAGGACTGGGTGGGATCAAGAAATGGTTGGTTTCTGCAGGATTTGAGAGATTTGTTGGGATTTTTGAGAGAGAAAAATTGAGCTTTTATCAATTGGTTGGTATTTCTGTGGAAAAGCTTAAAGAAATTGGTGTTGGCCCAGTTGGTCCAAGAAGGAAGCTTCTTCATTACATAGAGAAACACTCTCAGTCTTTGTAATTTGAGTGTTTCAATAAATTCGGTTTGTATTAGGAAATTTATTTATTTGTGGTGTAATGAAGTTACATATTTCTTCCACCATTATGCGCTTCTCTCGTTTCTTCCATTCCAACCGCATATCTTTCTCCACCTCTAATAACACCATAAAAAAGTACAACAAAATCGAACCAACAAGGCAAAGCATTCCTGAGAAAAGCACTGTAAAATGGGACTCGGAGGTCATAGAGTGGAACAAGGCCATCACCAAGCAGATGAGAGTGGGAAACTTGTCAGAAGCTCAGAACCTGTTCGATCAAATGCCGAAGAGAACCATTTCTTCATACAACACCATGCTAACAGGCTACATTTCTAATTCCCATTTCGGACGTGCCGTGTCTCTATTCTCCAGCATGAGTTCACGTAACGTTATCTCTTACAACCTTATGCTGAAGTGTCACATAAGCAATTGCGACCTTGCATCTGCACATACACTGTTCGACGAAATGCCAGAAAAAGACGCCGTGTCGTATAACACCATGATATCAGCCTATGCAAGGCAAGGAATGGTTGACCGAGTCAAAGAGCTGTTTGACCGAGCTCCTGTTACGAATAATATCTCTTGGAACGGTCTATTAGCAGCTTATTTACAAAACGGGAGGTTCGAGCTTGCCAAAGAGCTGTTCAACTCGAAACCAAATTGGGACATTGTCTCATGGAATGCAATGATTGGAGCCAACGTTCAAAGAAGGCAAATGAGCGATGCACAAGACCTGTTCGATCGAATGCCCGACAGAGATAATATTTCTTGGAACACTATGATTTCTGGGTACGCTCAAAACGGGAATATGGAAATGGCACACAAACTATTTGAAGTAATGCCTGTGAAGAAAGACGTGTTCACTTGGACTGCAATTGTATCGGGGTACGCAAAGAATGGAATGGTGGAAGAAGCGAGGGGTGTTTTCGAAAAAATGCCAGAGCGAAATGTTGTTTCGTGGAATGCAATCATTTTGGCTTATGTACAGAGCAGGAAACTCGATGAAGCCAAGGTCTTGTTCGATCAGATGCCTTGTAGGTACATTTGGAACATAAAAAGAATACAAAATATCAAAATAATCATGAACGTGATATCTTAGGGCCATTGCAGGAATACTGTAACATGGAACATGATGCTAACAGCCTTGGCAAATGAGGGAATGCTAGTGGAGGCTCGTAACGTGTTCGACGAAATGCCCCAGAGAGACACTGTCTCATGGTCCGCCATGCTTTCTGCTTACTCTCAGGCTGGGATGAGTGAAGAAGCCCTCAATCTGTTTGTAAAAATGTCAAGGAGAGGAGAGACAGCTAATCGCTCTGCTTTCGCCTGCCTACTCAGTGCGTGTGCTGACGTGGCATCATTAGAATGCGGGACCCAGTTACACGCATGTCTATTCAAGGCTGGATACGGTACGGCGTGCTTTGTAGGAAACGCGCTTCTCGCACTGTACTTCAAATGCGGGTGCACGGAAGATGCACACAAGGCGTTCGACGAAATGCCTGACAGAGACACGGCCTCTTGGAACACTATGATTTCTGGTTATGCACGGCACGGGTTCGGACTCATAGCTTTAGAGGTATTTTCTTCAATGAAACGAGCACAAGTCAGACCAGACGATATTACTTTGGTAAAAAGACCCATAATTCTTCAAAACGAATTATAATTTTTAAAAAAATAAAAAAAATGAATAAATATTATTTCGTGACGTGTGCAGGTTGGGGTATTGTCAGCATGTAGTCACGCAGGCTTAGTAAACAAAGGAATCTCTCTGTTCTACTCCATGGACCGGGTCTACGGCATAACTCCTAAACCGGCTCACTACACTTGCCTGATAGATCTACTTGGTCGAGCCGGAAGATTGAGTCAAGCTCGAACCCTTCTAGAAGAAATGCCCTTTGATCCAGACCCATCCATGTGGGGAGCTTTGCTTGGGGCAAGCCGGGTCCACCGTGAACCAGAGATTGGTAAATGGGCTGCCGATAAGATTCTCGAACTCGAACCTGATAATTCTGGCATGTACGTTCTTCTCTCAAATATTTATGCCAATTATGGCAATTGGAGCGACGCACAAAATACCAGGATTTTGATGAGAGAGAGAGGAGTGAGAAAGGTTCCGGGTTTTAGCTGGATCGAGGTGAAAAACAAAGTTCATTTATTTTCGGTTGGCGATTTAAACCATCCTGAAAAAGAGAGGATTTATGAATTTTTGGAAGAATTGGGGCTTAAAATGAAAAAAGCAGGTTTTTATTCGGATTTAGATATGGTTTTGCATGATATGGAGGAAGAGGAGAAAATAAATGTTTTGAAATACCATAGCGAGAAAATAGCGGTGGCGTTTGGGATATTAAACGTGCCTTTAGGTAGGCCAATTAGGGTTATGAAGAATCTTAGGGTTTGTGAGGATTGTCATAATGCGATTAAGTATATTTCAAAAATTGAAAATAGGTTAATTATTTTGAGGGATTCGAATAGATTTCATCATTTTAGAGGTGGTTCTTGTTCTTGTGGTGATTATTGGTGACTCATAATTTTTTCGTTGGGAAAAGTAAACTGATCCCCATACATTTTAAAAGCTCAATTATGCAATGAAAAAGTTTTCTTCTTCATATTTTTATTTCATATATTCCTATAGGTTGATTATTTTGAGGGATTTAAATAGGTTTTTATCATGTAGCATTGTACCTTGTTCTTGTTCACGTGGTCATTATTAGGTGAACAATAATTTCTTTTTCATTGTCACTTCAAATATTTAGCTTATTTTTATTTTTATTCTCTTGTTTAAATGGTTTTCGAGATTCAATATTTGTACTCCAAATTTTTGTATATATATATTTATTGTGCGAACTACACATAAAAACAAAACCTTACTTGACAAGATTTAAATTACTATTGTTAAAAAGAATGTACTTGGATATTTCATGTTTGTTGTTCCATAAATATCATGTTAGCAAGTCCAAATTCAAAATCCATAAATGACTTTTTTTACAACACCGGTTAAGGTTTACTATTTTGGGAATTAATCACATTCTAAAACGCTAGAGGGTGAGATGAGAGGCTATCATATTTCTCAACGGGTCCCATTCCACATTTTCAAGTATCCGAAATTTAATTTGAAAATGAATCTCGTATATAATTTGAAAAAAAATGTAACATATTTTATCACAATTGGTTGTGTAACTTATTGGTTAATACTCTAAATTTTCTCCCAATAAATTTAAGGTTCAAATTTTATTTAGACCAATTTTTTTCACGTTTTCATTGTGTTTTGAAAAAGAAAAAAAATTAAAATTATAGTTTTGTGAGATTTGAATCCATAACATATGGCTCTCACAAGTGATAATGATCCAAGTTCAGACCTCTTGAGCCTATAGCTGGGTCGAGTTTGTTTCTCAACATATTGTATGGTTATAATCTTACGCTCGAGACTATCATATTTCTCACATTTAATGACGTACTTAAACAAACGTTAGTCCTAACTAGAATTTGGAAAGATATATACACAAAGATGGTCGGACTCGGTGCATGTTTCGGGAAAAGGTTAAGAATTGCAAATGATGCAAACTAAATTTGATCATGTCTAAATAACAATATTTCGTTCGGTCATAGTCAACTTAGAATTGAAATATGAATCTTAAATCACAATAAAATTTGGGAAATTATACTATTTCTCACAAAAATGAAATAAACATCATTGATAACAATATTTCTTTGTTTGTTAATTGATTAGTATATGTCATATTTAATTAAAATTAATTTTCTAATTCAATTAATAGTTAATTTAATTGATAAGAATATTGTATATGACTCGTTTTTTTTAACTTGATATTTTAACAATGATATTTGGGGGTTGAGACCAAATTCTGAGAAAATTGAAATATGACTCGTTTTGTCTCTAATATTTAATACGTATTTATGAAAATCGTATTATAATTTGTTTTCAGAAATCTTTATTTTTTTTTCTCCATTTACTTGATAATTATGATTATTATATGTTACGAAACACATAAATTTTATTTTCAGAAATATATACTTATAATAAATAGAATAAATAGTTATTTATATTAATAAGTTTATGAAATTAAATATTTGAAAATAACATTTTTCATTCACAACATATAAAAATATTTTATGCGTTTATTGTTTATTCAACGATACCATCCTTCTTTCTAAAAATAGTTTAACTCCTGCAAAGTAATTTTATAATTAGTTTAAAATCTGAACAGATTAAAAATCAGTTTAGACTCTCTTAATTTTTTTTTTTATCATTAATTTTTTTTGAACATATTTTAAAATATAAAAAAATTAAAATAATTTCTCCTGAAAAGGCTAAAAAACAACTCAAATACAAAGTAAACCGTATAAATCAATCTCATGGAAAAGTTCGTTTGGTATAAAGAAACTGAACTGAGAGCGTAGGTTGACGGAGTCGTCACGCCTTAGTCACGGCTCACAAGCGGCCTGGTTCAGACTATTTCGCCTCGACGTTTATATTCATTCCATTTCAACTCCCCAACATATTAACGGGTCCGAACCCAAACGTAACCCTAACCTGACGCCGCCACTCGCCGTTCCCCTCTTTCTTCCTTCCGTCCATCTCCATCTCCATCTCCGCTAATGGAGCCTTGCGACGACCACATACCTCTTCTCCGTGACGTCGCACATTCTTCTCAGCCTCAGTCTCGCCACAATGGCAATGATCGCGAGCTCGATCATCCTCCAGCTCAAGCTC
This sequence comes from Luzula sylvatica, assembly GCA_946800325.1. Lineage (NCBI taxonomy): Eukaryota > Viridiplantae > Streptophyta > Magnoliopsida > Poales > Juncaceae > Luzula > Luzula sylvatica. Next base: position 53,574,016 of record OX326958.1, on the reverse strand, counting down.
CAGCTGCATCCGTCAAGAGAAAAAATCGGGATGATCTCAGCGACGGCGAATCCCCCTACTCCGCTTTCGTACAAGAGAGAGTGGGAGGAAAGAAGGGAAGACAGATGGCCTCGTCGTCCTCAGGAGGCGGAGGAGGCGGGGATTACAGGAAAGACAGGGAGGAATGGAGCGATAGTGCTATTAATGGCCTATTAGATGCGTATACGGAGAGATTCGAGCAATTAAACAGGGGAAATCTTCGTGGAAGAGACTGGGAGGACGTCGCCTCCATTGTTAGCAGCCATTGCGACAAGAACAAGGCAGGGAAGACCGTCGAACAGTGCAAAAACAAGATCGATAACCTCAAGAAACGTTACAAAGTGGAGTGCCAGCGTCTCTCCTCCGGTGCCGTCTCCGGGAGTCACTGGCCGTGGTTCAAAAAGATGGAAATCATCGTTTCCGCTTGTTCGACTTCGAAAGCCAGTACTGACGATGATAAATCGGCCTCTCCTTCTCCGGCGATAATCAGACACAACCACCACGCTAAACGATATCATCAGCTTGCTGGTTCAGTTTCGGGTTCCATGGGGAACATGAGAATATCATCGATCTCAAACCCTAGATGGAAGAGGGTTCTTTTAAAAGTCAGTGGTGCTGCTTTGGTCGGTACTCCACCCGACAATGTGGATCCCAAGGCGATAATGCTGATTGCACGAGAAATCCAGGTGGCGAGCCGTCAGGGTGTCCAGGTAATTCAATTATGCAAAATTATCGCACGGTACTGTTATCTTATATATGCGCTTATATTTTTGTTTTTATTAGGTGGCAGTAGTTGTAGGGGGTAGAAATATATTCTGCGGAGATAATTGGATTTCTGCTACTGGCGTCGATAAGGCCGCCACTTGCCAAATCTGGTTCGTTAAAATATAATATTCAAATAATATGGATAATAAAATAATGATAATTTTGATGATGGCGTGGCAGCATGATGGCGTCAGTGATGAACGCGATGGTGTTGCAAGCTTCGTTAGAGAAGATAGGAGTGGCGACGCGTGTTCAGACTGCTTTCACCATGCAAGAGGTCTCACAAATCAATAAGCTAAATAAAAAATTAAGTTTTAAATAATAATAAAAATAAATGAATAGGTGGCGGAGTCGTATATAAGACGAAAAGCGATATCGCATCTCGAGAAAGGACGGGTTGTTATTTTTGGCGGCATTGCGTCTCCACTCGGCACGAATCCTCTCTTCACCACCGACGCCGCGGCCTCTCTCCGCGCTTCTGAAAGTAACCCCTCTTAATTTTAATTATTTCAAAAACGCCCTTACTTTAATGCAAATGCGAACAGTTAATGCAGATGCGGTGCTGAAAGGAACCACCGAAGAAATATTATACGGGAGAAGCAACGTGAACGCGGGTTTCGAGCATATCTCATATAGGGAGTTCGTTTCGAGAGATTATACGCCGATGGATAGGACCGCAATTGCCTTTTGCGAGGAGAATAATCTTCCAGGTTTGATTTATTTTATCTTATTATTACTCTAGTTTTTTATTCACTGACACGTGGGCCCCGCATGGTTTGAAGTCGTGTTGTTTAATGTGCTGGAGGCCGGTAATATTTCGAGGGCGTTGACTGGGGATCAAGTGGGGACGCTTGTCGATCAGTCTGGCCGTATCGGGTAATTCTCGAGTATTCTTGTTTGTATAATTATTTGTAGTGTTTTTTTTTTGTAATTTATTTATCCTTGTTTGGATCGAGGGGAGGGGTAGTAGCTGTGATATATTGTAAGTGATGTAATTTGTCTTTTGTAAATTCGCTTTGATATTGTGGTTGGATAGGCAAGCTTGATTTAGTATTCGCGTATGATTTGGTTTTTGTTTTTAGGCTAGGATTTGAAGTTGAACAACACCATTTAGTGTAATGATTATATTCGTGTTATTTCTTTTTCCCGATATTTTTTATATATTTCTACAAAAATTGATTTTCAATGCAACTTGCATCTTCATTTGGACAAATAGTTTTTTCTTCTTTTTGTCTTGGAAATTTGGGATCGAAATTTGAGTATATAGCTTCAAAATATATTCGAAAACGATTTGTTTTTACGGGTACGGGTATGAATACTAATCTGGATATAAGACTTCAGTTATTAGACAGATCCGGTACAAATGATGCGACGATATATTGTGACATTATTTAATCAAATGTAATCCTCTATCTAACAAGTCATTTCAATCCAAGTTAACTAACATAAACATTTCACAATTGATACAAAATCAAAACCTAATTAATCCTCACAGACTTATATTTGCTTGGTGTACGCGCTTGTGCGGGGAATGGATAAGGCGATTCCGATTTCTCTCTAACATTAACAAATAATGTTAGGATTCGAATAAACAACTATATCGATTAAAAAAGATATACCAACAACACTTATTTCGACTAATTTGCATCTTAATTGAATAAACAAACAAGAAAAACATCAAGAAAAAAATGAAAGACCTGAGGTTTTTCAGCTTCTCGACTGGTCATAATTTGCTGTTCATATGAACAATTGCGTAATTCAATAATTAAAACCCTGGTCTCTCCTTTTTCGACATTATTATATAGTTATATATTTATTTATGCCGTTTTTTAAGGAAAATCCTATTTTTCTGAATATTTCGTAAAACTCCCTACATTTTCAGAATCTCTATCATAGGGTGTTCTAGAGGCCCTTCCAAATATACAGGGTTCTTTTCGTAACATTCATAAAACTTAAAAATTTTGGGGGTTTTTCTTTTTAAAAAAAAAATCCCTTTGATCTTTATTTATTTACTAAGAATTTGTTGCTGCTGGTGGTGACAATGCTGCCGCATCTGAAAATATATTACAACACTATTTTTTTTTTCATATAGCGTTTAATATTTCAAAAACTAATAATTTGCAGGTAATTCTTTTTATTATATAATCTGGTACTGCTGTATGTTTGGGTATGAATGAGAAGATAATGAAGCCATTTGATGCAAAGGTTGAATAGCGTTGTCAGGTTTAATCGGGTTTGCACCCGAAACCGGAAATTCATGAACCGGTTCTGTTTCCGACTTGGGGATCAAAACCAGGTTTGGATTTGAAACCGGTAAATCTGACCCGCATCCATCTCATTTTTTTTCGAGCCTCCTTTCTCGGGTCGTGTTTGTCAACATTATTCTTGAGTACCAATTTTCGAGTCAAATCAGTATTTCGAGTACCATGCAAATTCCCGCTTTCTTTTGTTGGATCTTTTTTGTCCTTTTGTTCTTCCTCCATGGGCACGGTTAATTTAGAACTAGTTTCCAAGATTCCACAAAAGATAAGGAATTTTTATATAATGTTCAGAAAAATTAGGGGATTTTTGAACAAAAATCCCTATCCCTAATATAGTCTATTCTCAAAGTCGAAAATATTTTCTCTCAAATAAAGATACTTCCATTTTTCCATTCAAAAATAAAAAAGATACTTCCATTTACTCTATAAAACTTTTTTCTATTATCACTCGAGCAAAATGATAGTTGTTATTTTATCATTTATAAGTTTATTAAAACATGACAAACTGCTGCCAAGTTGGGGCCAAATTGATTTAACCATAATCCTCTATCTAACACACACTTCTATCCAAGTAAAATAACATACACATTTCACCAGAAACCTAACTAATTATCATCACAAACTTAGATTAATTAATATTTGCTAGGTGTACGCGCTTGTGCAGGATCATTTGAGCCTGATTTCTCTCTGGTCTGCAGCACCCATTAAGAAAAAAATTAGAAATCAAATAAACAAGTAACTATATAGAAAAATATATACCAATTCACTTCTCTCAAATAATGTGTATTACTTGAATAAACAAGCAAACAAAAACAAACAAACAAAATAAATGAATTAAATAAATAAATACACTACCTGAGGTGTTTCGGCTTCTTGACTAGTGACCATTTGCTGTTCATATAAACAAGAAAGTAATTAAATATTGCGCGACATTATATGTCAAATTATAAAAAAAATCCTATCTTTTTTTAATATTTCGAAAAGCCCCTTTTTATCTATTTATTTACTAAGAATGCATATATACCTGAGAGGATGCGGATGCGGATGCGCCATAATTCATAGCCATTAGTTGTTTTTGTTGCTGCTGTTGCTGGATCCACTGTTGTTGCTGTCACCACAAACAAAAAAGTAATTACTAAAATGCCCCTGCCATATATGCCTATTAATGTGTGTTATATTTAGCAATTATTTAAATTTGTTTCTGGAGAAGACGCGCAAACCTGTTGTTGTTGTAAGTACAACTGATACATTTGCTGCTGCTGCTGTTGATAATACGCCATTTGGTGTTGCTGTTGCTCCAAAGAGAGATGTTGATAATACATTTGTTGCTGCTGGTAATATTGCTGCCACATCTGAATAAAATAAGAGGGATTTACGTATTTACCCTTCTAAAAACACAAATATATCATATTTATTCTTCAAGAATCTAAAATATCATACTTGGTAACTACTAAAAGAGAGAGATTAAGATTCGGAGAGGGTAAATAGGATACTTTTATTTTTTAAAGGGTAAATATGATATGTTGGGATTATCTCCCTAAAATAAAAACAAAAGGATTTGTAAAAATAACAGGATTAAATTGAATAATTCTCACATAATTTTTTTTCTTTCTCTGACCTGGTATTGTTGTAAATTTTGGTATGGTTGAGATGATGAAGCCATTTGATGCTGATTATTCTGTTGCGCATTCATAAGGGGTTGAATGGCATTATCGGGGTTAACCGGGTTTGGACCCGAAACTGGGAACTCACGACCCACTTCTGTTTCTGACTTGGAATTCAAAACCGGGTTTGGATCTGAAACTGGTAAACTCTGACCCGCATCCATCTCTGATTGTTTTCGATCCTCCTTTACCGGGTTCGGATCTTGAATAATATCAGGATTTTGAGTATTATGCAACTTGTCGCTTTCTTTTGCCGAATCTTTTTTGCCTTTTTGTTGTTCATCCATTGGTACTGGTAATTGAGAATTGGTTTCCAAGATTAATTCTTTTTCAAATTTTGACGTGTTTTCATTCGAAGAAATATTTTCTTTTATACTCTTCTCCAGTTTTTGTTTTTTCGAGGTATTATTATTATTATTATCAGTATTACTATTATTAGGGTTAAGTGGGAAAACATTTCTGAGTTTTTGAGGAAAGAGTCTGCAATGGCGGGCCCACATCTTTCTTATTTCTTGAATGTTTCCATACAAATCAACAAACTGTAAATAAATAAATTAATTAATTAAAAAATAATTTTATAAGAGAGTGAGAAAGCTATTACTTGTGTATTTACGAACCTCGAAAAGCAACAAGGAAATGTCTTCGCGGTCTTCATAACTCAAATTAGAATTTGGCGAAATTAAATTTGATATAATTGAATCTAATTGAGGAATTTGGTCCGCTCCTCCATGTATGATTTCAAATTGTATTAATCCCTATAATATTTTACAAAGTTTTTACATTAATTGTTCATATTATCAAGAACAAATTATATGCATAAGTAAATAAATAAGAAAAATGTATCAATATATACTTTTATGATGGATTTGCATGGAATTTGCTCAACTCCATTGAGAAACACTTCTCTAGCTTCATTTGTATTACTCGTTGCCTACAATTCATTCAAAATTCGTTTTAATAAAAAATAGTTAAAATAACCAAAACTTGTGAAAAATATGAAAAACATTTACACAAATACTCATTTAATACCGCAAATTTAAATTGTGCAAAATTAGAGTAAATATCTGCAAGTATTTCAAAATTCTTATTCTCTATGGAAGACTCTATTGCCCTCTCATATATCTTACAACCCGCCTCGATATTTCCCTAAAATAGAAAACAAAAATTAATATCACACTATTATATGAAGTTAGATAATATATTATATTATGTTGTTACCATGCGTTTGACTAAATTAGCTTCCCTATTAATTTCCTTGATAAAATCAGAAGAAAATCTCCCAAAATCATGAAGAAACAAAGATCGAGCATTTAAAGAATCTCCCATGTGTTCCTTTGAAATTGCGCAATATATCCTATATGATGCAATTTTCTGCTCAATATTCAAAAAAATTAGTAGATATTTAAATATTAAAAGTTGAGATTATTAAGTAAATATTGTTTACCTTGCGAAAGAAAGAGGGGGAGCGAGCAAGGGCCAAATTGGAAATTTCTCTGCCACCTTTTGAATCTACAAAATCCATGTATCTTATCCAAAATTCAGAGTAATTTGCACAAGAAATTAGACACCTCTCATAAAGCTTCACGCTCTGTTAAATAAAAAACAAATTAGATAAAATTTCAAAATGTTTGATAATTTTGCATAAAATTCCTTTAAAAAATGTCATTCACATTCACACCCTTCAAAACGATGAATATATATTTTTATTGCAAAACGTACCCAATCAAAATCTTCTTGAGTCTCAACAAAATCAAGATATTTATGCCAATTCTCAAGTTCAGAATCATCAAGAGGCTTCACATCGAAATAATTCCTTTTTATAAGGGCCTCGTAGCAAATAATATTTTTCTCAATTTCCTTCGATTTTTCATACAATTTCTCTCCAGCCAACAAATATTTTTTAATCAAATCGGGCTTCACGTTATAATCGCTCGAATTTACAAAATCGTTGATAATACTGGAAATATCTGAAATTTCAATTTGAATTTCGACTTTGTTTTTTTTATTTTGAATTCCTTTAAGGGAAGCCTCTTCTTCGAGCAGAGCAGCCAACTTTTTAAAACTGAATCACTTGTTTAAAATGATTATAATAAGAATTAGACATTATGGAATCATAATAAAATAATTAAATCAATAAAGAATGAATGAATTAATTGAATCAAATGATATTTACCTATCAAAATATAGGTGCAATTTCTTAGTAGGGAATTTGAGGACATTAATGTAAACATTAGCAAGAAGATTCCATTGCTTTTGAGAATATTCAAATTCTATATATTTATCCCATATTTCATGGCATAAATAATCCTTTCCCACATATAATAATGCCCTCTCAAATAACCTAATAAAAAAAAATTATCATGGATAAAAAAAATGATTTTTTATTGTAATTTTATGCACTTTCTTTTTTAATTACCTTCTTATATCTGATTGATCTTCAAAATTTGAAACCCCGAATTTGCAATAATGGAGCCAAATATGTACTGAAAAAGTGAGGGATTTAATTGCTCTTTCGAATATTTCAACAACTTCATTTTGAGTGCATAAACGTGTCTTGTGGGAAGAATATTTAATCCAGTATTCATGACAGAGAGGAAATTCGGATAGAAATTTGTCATAAATTAAGCTTATTGATCCTATATCATCCTAAAATAAAAAAATAAAAACAAAAAGAAAGAAAACAAATATTAGATGGTAAAGATTTAAATGAGGATTTAGATTTAGATTTAGATTTACTGGTGAAGATTGTTCGATTTCTCTGATTAGCGAAATCCGAGCATCGAAATCCACGCTTGCATTTTCTTGCATTGCTCTGAGTTTTTCATCAATAGAATCTGAAATTATTTACAGAATTGACAGCGGTAAAAAAAACATAAAAATTTAATTAAATAGGTATATTTTCTGATTCATACTACCATTCCGATAACACATGAGCTTGTAATTTAGCAACAATGCCTAGATAGTTCATTGATTTAAGATTACTCGCAGATAATGAGCTACACATACTAAGCTCATATAACAAACAGCTTAACACTTCACTTGTTTAATGAGAGAGAGAGAGAGAGAGAGAGAGAGGAGAGAGAGAGAGAGAGAGAGAGAGAGAGAGAGAGAGAACAAACTGGATGACGTCATTGTCTGATGCCGAGCACCGTTCACAGTGGCCGTCGTCTCCTCCATTGCAGCCGAAATGGAGAGAATCAGTCCTCTACTAGTAGACCAGTTCAAGCTTACGTTTCTTCTTTGTTAGGTTTTGGTTTGGGGGGAAGGAGACGGGGGTTTTGGTAAGCCGAGATTTGAGATCCAGTTTTTCAGGTAAAATCCAGGAAATAGTAACCCAATATTCCGACCTCGGTAATAAGCCAAGATTTTTGGGTTTAAAATTTGGAGGTTGAAATCTCGGGTCATTAGTAACCCGAGAAATGGAACTCCGTGTATTGGCTAACCCATGGAATCAATTCATTACAGCTCTCAGTTCTCAATTCTCAATTCTCAGTCATCGGGTTCATCGAGAGAGAGAGAGAGAGAGAGAGAGAGATGAGGGCAGCCATGGTGTTCTTATCATCGATATTGAAGAGAAAGAAGGCTCAGAGTTCAATCAATTCAATTTCTTCTCTCTTCTCTAATCAATGCCGAAGTGTAGATAATGATAATAATCAAACCGAGGAAAAAGAGAAGGGTAGGAAGAGAAGTAGTTATGTACTGGGTCCTGACCTCCCTGACATATGGAATCCCCCCAATTTCGCCCGTACAGTATCTTCTTGCGTCGTACCGGAAGGTAAGTAAACTACCCACTTGCATTACCTCTCTTCCTGTAAGGTTTTTCGCTGTCGAACTTTTCATCGAACACCTTGTGTGATGAACATTTCCATTTTTCAATCTTGAATGCAGTTAATCATGATATACAACCAATTATTATCGATGGAAAATCAATATCCGAGCAAATAAAATCCGAAATTTCCAAAGAAGTTCGCGAAATGAAAAATGCTTGCGGAAAGGCCCCTGGATTAGCAGTAATATTAGTCGGCCAAAGAAGGGATTCCCAAAGCTACGTGAGAAACAAAATCAAAGCATGCAATGAAGTAGGAATAAGGTCTCTAATTGCTCAATTACCAGACTCGTGTTCAGAACTCGAAGTCCTCGAATCGGTGAAACGATTCAATCAAGACCCTTCTGTTCATGGCATCCTCGTCCAATTACCTTTACCCCAAGTAATTAACCAAATAATCTCCCTAAAAAGTATTCAATTTTACTTTTTTTTTATTTATTTTGCTACTTTTTCTTTTCTTTTGAAGCATATGGATGAAGAGAGGATATTGGGGGAAATAAGTTTAGAAAAAGACGTGGATGGATTCCACCCAATAAACGTGGGGAATCTTGCGTTGCGAGGAAGTGAGCCTCTTTTCGTCCCATGTGCGGCCAAAGCATGTATTGAAATATTAATTCGATCAAAAATCGAATTGATTGGAAAACACGCAGTCGTGATTGGTCGAAGCAAAGTCGTTGGCCTCCCCACCTCCTTACTCTTACAGGTAATATCAAATTCTCAGAAGGGTATATATCAATATATGTAATTATTCATGATTAATATTTTTTATGGGTTTAGAGGCATCATGCGACGGTGAGTATAGTGCATGCATATACAGAAAAACCAGAGGAGATAACACGCGAGGGCGATATCGTAATTTCTGCCGCAGGAGTGGCTAATTTAGTTCGAGGAAGTTGGTTAAAAAAAGGAGTGGTTGTAATAGATGTGGGCACGAATCCAGTTGAGGATTCTGAGAGTGAGCATGGGTATCGTTTGACTGGAGATGTCCATTTCGAGGAGGCGGTGAAGGTAGCTTCGGCTATTACGCCAGTGCCAGGTGGCGTGGGGCCTGTTACGATAATCATGCTTCTTTCTAATACAATTGATGCTGCGAAAAGCGCATTTAGTTCCTCCATTTAATTTTGTTTACACTGCCACAAAAATGTTCTCTTGAAGTGTAAATTCTTGTTTATTTTCTTTGTTGTTTAGTGAAGTTCAAGTTTTGATGTTGTGTCAGTAAATGTTTATTTAAGTCCCGTAAATAAAGCTTAATATACCTTTTTTTTGGAGTGTTGAGTCATATCCTTATAGAGAGATTTTTATATTAAGAAAATAATAATAATATAAATATGATATTTGAGTTCGAATATACGAGCTATTGTGCTGTATTTTTTTCAAATTTGTTATTACACAGGCTTAAATAGGAGAACCACAATCTTTTTTTATCAAGGACTGTTCATATTTTGAAGGAAAAAAAAATGAAAGACTAATTTTATAATAGGAAAATCTATTTTAAAAAAAATGAAAGACTAATTTTAAACTAGAAAATAGATATGCATCATTCAATTTATTTATTTTTTTTTTTTTTTTTTGAGGATTCATCATTCAAATAAATTTTCTCAACTTATGTCCAATAAAAAAATTTGAATAACAGTCCAGTCTAAATAAAAATGATTAGCCTGAAGTGATATTATAAGATTGCTTAAAAGTAGTTGAAGAATGAAAACATATAAACAATCATATATAAATAATATCCTTACAAAATTTATAATTCCACACAACTAGTGTGATATGATCTCTTACAGATATTATGTGAAAATTCCATTTTCAGGAATAAATTACTGTATTGCAATTATTCAATTTATTACGTGGGAAAAAGAAAAGAAAAAAAATATATTGGTTTCAGTTAAATGAAATTTTCTGCTCAGCAATCCAAGATTGTTCTGGCTCCACCTTCACTTTTCCAATCTAAAATTTAATCAATAAAAAAAATCAAAAATTTAGTAATTACTCTATTTAATATTTATTTAAATATATTATGTACAGTATATATACCTGTGCATTTTCGACACAAACAAAATCCTCGTAACAAGATTCCATTTGTAAATGTGGATTCCACAACACTGCATCTTTCCAGCTGAGTTTAACACAAAAATTAAATTTTAAGCATTTATTCAAGAAAACGAGACAAAAAATAAAAAGGCATACTTGGTGTTCTGTAAGGTGATGACATCACCCAATCCATTGTTGAATTGTAATGCACTAGGGGCATTTAGGTAAATGCAGTCCACAAAACCCGGGAAACTTACTTCTTCCCTGTATTCCAATTCCCAAGTAAATTATAACAAATGAATTTTATAAATTGGTAATAAAATTACGACAATAAATTTAAATTAGTTAAACCTCTCTTCGGTTCCTTCAATAGGGTTTTCTGGATCCGGATCCTTATTTAAAATCTTGCAACCCTTTAACCCTTTAACACTTGCTCCTGTTACAGAAGCCTGCATTATCTCGAAATTACATAAAAAATCTATATTAATGAAATTGCAAAAAGGTCCCTACCATTATTTTGCACATCCTTTCATTTAAAAGCTTTACAATAAATTTCATTTCTTTATAAGAAACTTTATAAATTTTCAATTTTTGAGTAAAATACAAAAAATTTAAATTATTCTTACGCGAAAATATGTATGGAGAGCAGAACTAAATTCAAATGGTTTTGTGTCCGTATTTTTGACAATAAATGATGTTGACAAGCTATTTTCGTTTAATGCAACCTACAAAAAAAATACTAATTAATAAAAAGAAAAAATAGGCTACAATTGAAGAGAAATAAATATAATTATAATATTTTTACCTTGAAAAGAGCATGAAAGCTAAAATCCCACATGGATCGACTATAGGAATCATCTTTTAGTTCCAAATTGAGGATTGTTTCTCCTTCATTTATTTCTGATTCTTGAGAAATTGACCAATTCATATTTCTTGCAAATCCATGCTGTAAAACAAAGGGGCATAATTGCAATTAATTAAAAAGAGCAAAAATATAATAATTCATGTTATGCAAATATAAAAACCTGTTGCATGGGGCCTGGTCCGAATTGGGGAAAACAATGTGGAATTCCACCACTGGTAATAAAAAAACCACGACACAAAGATATTAATTAAGATAATTTTTTTTAATAATTTCAGATATTCCTTTTTTTAATAATTTTGGATATTATTTTAATTTTTACCTGATGGGTTTCTTGCCGTTAAAAACGGCATCAGGCCGAACAAATAACAAATCTTTGCCACTTGGCACTTTCCAAGAGGTGACACATGCGCCAAAAAGATATACCTCTGCTTCACTATAACAAAACAAGAAGAAAAGATTGGAATTCAATTATACTACGATTTATCTTGTTTTGTTAGATTTCGTCACTTGGGTTTCATATTCATTTGTGAATTAACTTCAGATAATAATGTTCGAAAATTTGGAATAGAAAATTGGTAACTTTACATGAAGCACATTTGAAAGGTTCAAATTAATGGCAAAATTAGAATGAATTGTGAGTTTAAAAGGAATTACCTCCCATTAGAAGATTTCAAGATAATTTTTGGGAGCCCTCCATTTCCTTCAGAAATCTCAATTCCTTTTGTGGAGCTTTTCTGTCCCAATCCCGATTTAACTGAGAACCCAACTCGCCTAGAGAAGAATTAAACATTAAAAATTCAAACTTGATAATTTATATTCGTAAAAGAAAAAATCAAACATTCAGAAGAATTTTAGCTAATAAGTACGAAACACAGCACTCAATTTATTGGAAATGGACAAGAATTAAGCATGAAAATATCACTGGAGCTCTGGAGTTGACTACCTTCGGCTGCAAGGGGCATTATTGTAATTGGAGAAATTGAGGGTCTTGAGAGGGGAAGAAGCCATGGAGATCGCAGTAGAAGCCATTGTTAAGGTTGTGAGGTTTTCTGGATAGACCAGGTATTATAGACCATATATTCTGGCTTTTCAAGTCACAAAGTAACAATGTTGAATGTACATTTGTTTGTATTTTTATTGAGAAATATTTTAGTGGTATATTCCTTTTCCATGAATAAGACGTGATCATAAATAAATTGGATATCCATTTTAGATATTATTTTTAATTTCTTTTCACTGTTTTATTAAGAATTTTTTTTTTGGTGACTATGTTATCGGTACAAAAAATAATCATATGGTTATTATTCATATATATAAGAACAATACATTAAAATTACATATTTTATTTACAAAATAAAAGAACCACACAAAGCATTCATAAATTAAAATTCTCTCAAATCAAATTAAATAAAAATAACCAATTTTCTTCAAGTTTTTACATGCAAATAAGTTACACCAATATTTCTTTCTCTTTATCTCTCCTCCGTTTTCTCTCTCTTATCCTCGCATTTAAACCGGCATCCATGTCTTATTGGTTTTCCTGCATCCTCGATATCACTATCACTCTCCATGAATAAAGATCTTAGACACCTTCTTCTAATACGAGGTTGATTTTCAGGTTTTCTTTCTATATTCAGATTCAAACCTTTTTCTTTTTCTTTTAAATTTGGTTTATTTTTCTCGACATGATTTTCTAAATCCATTCTCCTATTACTCGAAATAATTTCTAAACGAACCCCTGGATCTCTCGTACTGCAAGAACTTTCTTGCAAGCTCGAATTGTTGATATTTTGCACATTATTGTTTACATTTGGAGTTGTGAGGATTTGGAGTTGTGAGGATTTGATGTCCATATTCGCCCCTACATTTTCGCCTGCAAGAGTCACTACAAAAATATTTTTCTCACCATTTCTCAGAGATTTATCGTGGATTAGATCTGTGAACTCGGCAATTTCTCTATGAGGAATCGTCGAAATTGAAATTTGTGTTGGTTTTTCGTCATTTGAATTATTGCCTTCTTTTTGCTCGGAACTAGCTCTTTTAGTGATCTTTAAATTCACTAAATCTTGCGAAGGAGCCACGTGTCGCATTCTGATTGGGTCAACCGTTTGTTCGTTCTCATTTTGGTTGGAATGCAGCGCGAAATCATCATGGCTAGCCATTGATGAGTTATTGGAACAGAAATGTTGCTTTCTATTGGAAATTTAAGGATTTTGAATTTGAAGGTTTCCTTCAAAATACACATTTGAAGGTTTGAATCCGATACCTAAATTTGATAGCACAAACTAAGTTACTTCACAAGGTTTAAACTTGAGAAGAAAGGCTTACTTTTTAAATTACCATTTTCAGATTATTTATTTCTTATCTTACATTGATTTGAGATTCTATACCTACTCGTGCAAGCAACAATATAATTAAACACACAACACAAATTATAACAAAAAAAGGCTCGTATGTAAAATCAATAACCAAACTATTTATATCCAAATAAAATTGAAAACAATTTACTCGCTTCGAGATCCGTGCCGTCCGTTTCTCCTCCTCCATCTCCACCGCTCCTTAATATCATTATTCTCTCTCACATCGTTACATTTATCAATCTTCACATCTTCGTCGATACGATTATCATTTAGTTCTCTTAACCTTTTCGTCTCGTCCAATAAATCGTGAATCAACATCTCGGTGGTCTTTGTAGTAATTCCTCTTAAATACCAAGAAATCGGCGGTGGCGGTACCACCGCAGGCTGTACCAGTTGGCTGAGACTCACGGTGGCCCCCACTCTCCCTTTATATTCATCAATTCGTTCGGGGGTATTTTGGGAAACACAAAATTCTCGGTCTACATATAAGGGCTCTATTTTCCAACACCCTTCGAATCTCTTCATGAACCCTGTTTTTCCTTGCTTGAATTGCACCTGCAAAAAAAATTAAAATTAAGGGTTTTTTCTTGAAAATATTAACAAATAATAATAATTTATTTATTTATTTATGGAGTTTTTATTTACAGTGTGATTTGATCTGTTTTGGTCAACAAAGACATGGACCGCGATGGTCCCGGTCCACCAAAGAAATCTCCAGATTGCTGCTTGCTCCAATTCGACCACTTGTCTCCACCCTTCGTCAATCAACACTTTTCTAGAAACAACCTCCTACAAATTCATAATTTGAAAATCTATTCAAAATATCGTTAATGAAAGACAAATAAAGTGAATATGTGAAATTTATTTACCTTGATATTTTTGAAAACTCGTTTGTTTTCTGGATCGATAATTATATTGAATATCGCATCTGGAGGAAATCCTACTTTGAATTTCACATTTAAATTGCAAAGAGACCCCTCTGGTACCGTCACCTTTAAATTTTAAATACTTCTATAAGTAAAAAAATATATTATAAATATCCAACATGTAGTATAATCAAAAGAAGATAGTAATACAAAGTATATAATTACTTTAATTTCTGGGGGTTCATCGGACCAATTAGGATTGTTCTTCCAAGCTCGGAGTTGTTTATCTAAACTTGCCTCGTGACTCGTGCTTGACAATGTCAGAGGTTTCGGATCGGGGGCAATTCGGCCATGTTTCGTCAAAGCCGTGAAATTTACCTGCGAGGATGAGAAGCTCAGAAAAAAAACAGGAGAGAGAAGTACTAAGGAGTAACTTTTTGAAACTAAATTTTAAAAAGAACTCACCTTCATAGAATTTTGAAGCTTTAGAGGGATCTGAGAGATGAAACTGAAAGCTGAGTTTAGTGATTGAGAAGCGCCATTTCCATTGGAATCGGACTCCATTAGAAATTCGAATTTGAGTCAACAAAACAGTGTAAAATCTACCCGAAATCAAAATCAAGTCAGGTAGCGTAAAATTAAGATTTACAGAATCATTTTGAATAAATCTATTCACCCAATTATATCAATAAAACTCCAATTATCCTCCCCATGACCGGAATCCGGTCGTTGGCAAGTTTTATACAACTCAATCCGTTTTCTTAGTATTTATTGATTCTTTCTTGAAATTCTACTGAAATTAAGCAACAAATCAGCTCCGAGAAAATCAAATGTACAAGAGAAATAAATCAAATTACCTTAGAAGAAGAAATTAGCTCAAGACAATCTTCGAACGAAGTAAGTACGAGACTGAAAGTAGTAGAAAAGATGGCATGTGACCAGAGTGTTGATTATAATCGGGGATTTGAGCTCCCGGTTTTGAATAATCCCGGAAATAGAGAGCACAATGCACATGACCCGGAAATTATTCACAAGTAACCAAGTATATAATGATTATTTCAATAATAATCACACAAGAAAATAAATTTGGAAAATGTCTTTTGCGGATAATGAAACTCCGTCTTTTGCAATTGGGCTGAGGATGAAACTCCGCCTTTTAATAAATTTCAAATTAACGACAAAGTTACAATTAACATAGGCGGAGAATGGAACTCCGCTTGTTAATATATTTGTTAGAATTTTCAATTGAAAAATTGATATTTTTCTCCAAAATTTACCATAATATGCTCTATGTTCTAAGTTAATATATTTAATTAACATGATAACTAACACATGTTAGCTATTAATTTAATACGTAATTAACATTAGTTTGAATTCATAAATTTGAATCAATATTAATGAATTTTTAATGACATGTTCTAATTATCACGTTAATTAAATACAATAGTATAAATATGGAGAATACGACGGGTACATTTTGGAGTAAAATAAAATTTTATATATTTTTTTCAACGTGTGAACAGTACCGCCGACACTTAAAAAAAATTACTTTATTTCAAAATGTACCTGCCGTATTCTTCATATTTGTACTATTACATTTAATTAACGTGTTAATTAGAACATATCATTAAAAATTCATTAATATTGATTCAAATTTATGAATTCAAACTAATGTTAATTACGTATTAAATTAATAGCTAGCATGTGTTAGTTATCATGTTAATTAAATATATTAACTTAGAACATAAATTATGTTATTTAGAACATAGAGTATGTTACGGTAAAATTTGGAAAAACAATATCAATTTTTCAATTGAAAATTCCAGCAAATATATTAAGAAGCGGAGTTTCATTCTCAGAAATTTATTAAAAGACGGGATTTCATTCTCAGTCCAATTACAAAATGTTGAAGCCGGTGACTAAGCTCAAATCTGTTGAAGCCGGCGATCTCGAGCTCAAATCTGTTGAAGCCGGCGATCTCGAGCTTCTCGCGCTCAAATCTGTTGAAGGTGGTGACTAAGCTCGCGATCTCGAGCTATTTGGCGACGTTGGCGACTGCGCATCTGTTGAAGCCGGCGACGGAGGAGCCTGACGAAATTGTTGAAGCTGGCGACGGAGGAACCGGACGAAGCTGTTGAAGCCGGTGACTCTGGACGAAGCTGTCGAAGTTGTTGAAACCGGCGAAGCGGGACGAATCTGTTGGAGTTGTTGATGCTGATCACCTCGGTTACTATTTGGCGGAGTAAAAAGTTGGCAATTTCTGTATGATTTCAATTTCAATTTCTATCTTTATTCTCTCAAATATGGTCTTGGTCTCGTATAATTTTCAATTTCTAATTCTGCAATTAGGAGTTATCGAAATTGCTCAATTGAGGGTTTTCAATTTTCAATTTTCAATTTCTAATCATGCTTTCATGGATGATTTGTACAAATTGACCCATGTGTTATCTATGCTTTCTAATCATGCTTTCATGGATAATTTTCAATTTTCAATTTCTAAATCATGCTTTCTAATCATGCTTTCATGGATAATTTTCAATTTTGCGAAATATACAAATTGACCCGTGTTATCTATGAATTGCGGAGAAGCTCCTCTTTTCATTTTTGACAACCACAATGTTTTTCTTGGGTGTAATTTGTAGTTATTTATTTTTGTAGGGACGCCATCGCAAAAGGTGCCTATAAATAAAATGGTGAGAACAGACTGGAGGGATCCATTTGGGAGACTTCATTCATACTACAAGGACGGAGCTCAATCTTCTCAGCCTGAAAAGAAACCTGACATTACTTCTGTCAGGTACAAACATTCATACAATTTACAAATAAGCCCCTGCATATATTGAAACTTGCGAAATAACCCTTTTATAAATTGCAATCGTTTTGTTAATGATAAATTTATAGGAGTGTTGTTATAGCAAGAAGGAACTGGAAGGAAAACACAGAATTCACAACCCTTGATAAACTTGTCAGAGAATTCGATACCAATTTTCATCCTGGTTATAGTTCAAAACTAATAAAAGAACAAAAGCCAAGATTTCACAAAAGTATAAGGACTTCTTTGATAAATATTGAATTTTTTGAATGTACAGGACTCTTGGATATAATAAAGAACTGTAACTATATTGGCCTTGCTGATGAAAGCATTTGCGGTGCTCAGTTAATTATACGGAGTTGTATGTGAAAAAAGAGCTTGGTTTTTATTTGATATGTGCTATATTAATTTCATCAATATATTTTTGTTCTTTTTTTGTATTTTGTTTGTTTGAGAGTGTATATAGGAGACATGAAGAACTTGCTTGTAATAAATATATATATTGCTTGTTATTTATTTCTTATTCGTTTTGAATTTGTGTCATTTATATTTTGAATAAAAAAGTTTATTTTTTTCTATTTTTAGAAACTCCAAATTATATTTTCTTTTAAAACCAAATTATATTGCTTAATTTACGGATAATTAAAACATTAAGCATTTTTGAAACCAATATAATTTAACCATATATTTTGTTAATTTTTTTTTAAAACCAAAAATTAAGCATTTTTTAAAAATATATTTTAGTAAATTCAATCGTATATTCTGTTAAATTTAATCATATATTTTGATAAATTCAATAATATATTTTGCTGATTATATGAAATTAATGATCGTGTTCATCGGATAATTAACTATATTTTGGTAAATTCAATCGTACATTCTGTTAAATTTTATCGTATATTTTGCTAAATTCAATAATATATTTTGCTGAATTATATGAAATTAATGATCATACTCATGAGATAATTAAATATATTTTAGTAAATTCAATCGTATATTATGTGAAATTTAATCGTACATTTTGATAAATTCAATAATATATTTTGCTGATTATATGAAATTAATGATCGTGTTCATCGGATAAGTAACTATATTGTAGTAAATTCAATCATATATTCTGTTAAATTTAATCGTATATTTTGCTAAATTCAATCCTATATTATGCCATATTCAATCGTATATTTTGCAAAATTTAATAATATATTTTGTTGAATTATATAAAATTAATGATCATGTTCGTCAGATAATTAACTATATTTTTGTAAATTCAATCGTATATTTTGCTAGATTCAATCCTATATTTTGTTAAATTTAGTAATATATTTTGCTGAATTATATGAAATTAATGACCATGTTCATCAGATAATTAACTCTATTTTGGTAAATTCAATCGTATATTTTGCTAAATCCAATCGTATATTTTGTTAAAGTCAATCGTATATTTTGCCATATTCATTCATATATTTTGCTAAATTTAATCATATATTTTCCTATATTCAATCGTATATTTTGCTAAATTCAATAATATATTTTGTTAAATTCAATAATATATTTTGCTGGATTATTTGAAATTAATGATCATATTCACCAGATAATTAACTATATTTTGCTAAATTCAATCGTATATTTTGCTAAATTCAATAATATATTTTGCTGAATTATTTGAAATTAATGATCGTGTTCATCGGATAATTAACTATATTTTAGTAAATTCAATCATATATTCTGTTAAATTTAATCATATATTTTGCTAAATTTAATAATATATTTTGCTGAATTATATGAAATTAATGATCATGTTCATCGGATAATCAACTATATTTTAGTAAATTCAATCGTATATTATGTTAAATTTAACCATATATTTTGCTAAATTCAATAATATATATTGCTGATTATATGAAATTAATGATCGTGTTCATCGGATAATTAACTATATTTTAGTAAATTCAATCGTATATTCTGTTAAATTTAATCATATATTGTGCTAAATTCAATAATATATTTTGCTGAATTATATGAAATTAATGATCGTGTTCATCGGTTAATTAACTATATTTTAGTAAATTCAATCGTATAGTTTGCTAAATTCAATTATATATTTTGGTAAATTCAATAATATATTTTGCTGATTATATGAAATTAATGATCGTGTTCATCGGATAATTAACTATATTTTAGTAAATTCAATTGTATATTATGTTAAATTTAATCGTATATTTTGCTAAATTCAATTATATATTTTGCTGAATTATTTGAAATTAATGATCGTGTTCATCGGAAAATTAACCATATTTTAGAAAATTCAATCGTATATTATGTTAAATTTAATCGTATATTTTGCTAAATTCAATAATATATTTTGCTGAATTATTTAAAATTAATGATCGTGTTCATCGGATAATTAACCATATTTTAGTAAATTCAATCGTATATTCTGTTGAATTTAATCGTATATTTTGCTAAATTCAATAATATATTTTGCTGAATTATTTGAAATTAATGATCATGTTAATCGGGTAATTAACTATATTTTGCTAAATTGAATCGTATATTTTGCTAAATTCAATCGTATATTTTACTAAATTAAATTATATATTTTGCTGAATTATATGAAATTAATGTTCATGTTTATCGAATAATTAACTATATTTTGGTGATTTCAATCGTATATTTTGGTAAATTCAATTGTATATTTTGCTAAATGTAATAATATATTTTGCTGAATTATATGAAATTAACAATACACACTCATACAATAAATTTCACATCGATTCCTAAATTAACAATATACATTCATACATACACATTCTTACAATAAAATTCACATCTGAGTGCCCCCACCCCCCACACAACCACACACACACACACACACACACCGAATTTCAATTATAAACTCATACACTCATATTGAGTCCTAAACTAACCAATCAAATAACACTGCTTCATTTTCATATTTACCGCTACTACATCATGTACAAATTTGCAACCCTAGATAAATGTACAATTTCCAAAACAGTTCATTCAAGTCTCCCACGCTCAAAACAGATCCGGGTCCGATCTCAAATCCGGTAACCATTTCCTCGATTCGATCCACGTCATCGAGTGTGACGTTGAGGATTTTGGTTTCTTCCGAAAACTCTTGGTCGAGATCGCGATATGTTTCGTCTCTGCCGTGGTAAGATTCGCCTATTTCATCCCAAATTTCCTACAAAAATTATGAAATGGACATCCATTATTCAAGAAATTCAAAAAACAAGTCCTTGTTTTTTTTGCATTTTATTGATTAATTCAAGAAAAAGCAAAATAGTTTTTTGTATGACCTGAAAATCAAAAGTTTTTATTGATTTAACCATTCAAGTCTTCCAGAATAGATTTTTGCATTTTATCGATTGACCATTTCCTACAAAAATAGTTTTTATTGACCATTTCCTACAAAAATAGATTCATTATTCAAGAACGTCCATTATTCAAGAAATTCAAAAAATGCCTACTTTGTACAACAATCCGTCTCAATTAACCTCGATATAACTACACCTAAATAAAACCTCAATTTTTCTGACTTTAATCCAGTAATAACTTTTGAATTAAAACCTATCATGCCTAAATCCCCATTAGAGATTTTTTTTCTAGAAAGTGACTTTAAAACCAAGATTTCAAATCTTGTTCCTGCAAATTAACCGTATCATACCTAAATTCGTCACCAATTAGCCAAATTATAACCATAATTAATTTTCCAATATCAAAATTAAACCAAAACTAAGTCATGTTTAGCCTAATCGATTCCAATCAAACCTTATCCAGCGATAATAACACAAATTTAGAAGATATACCAGAACTTCAGGATCGTTAGGCAAATCATCGTCGATATCCATCAATCTCGACGGAGCTCGATCTCTCTTTCACTGGTGGAAGCTTCTTCGCAGCAGCATTTCGCGTTCGTGACTCCAGCAACAGGTGGCGTGGCATGGAGAAGAAGTTGGCGTGGCATACCATAGATCTGGTCGTATCTTGGCCTGGCAAGAAGACGACATCGCCGGAGAAAGAAGACCCGCGCAAACTGCCAGTATCGTGGCTCGGAGGAAGTGCACTGGAGGAGGAGGAGGAGGCGATCATCGCTCGGTGACAGAGAGCAATTCCAATTCCAACGTCGAGAGTGCGGATCGTGGTTCGGAGGAAGTGGACTGGAGGAGGAGGCGATCGTGGCTCGGTGACAGAGAGAGAAGGTGTGGGGGGTCTGTATCGTGAGGGTGTGGGCGTGAAAATGGTTATATTTACAAAATGGTCCCTCCGCTTCGTGAGTTTAACAAATTATGAAAAAAGTCCTTCCGCCTGTAAATATATTTAATTTTAGTCCTTGGGTTCGTTTTGTGTATTCTTTTTGTGGGTTCTAGTTAGCATTTATATATATATCAATGTTTTAAATTGCGATATTACGGTACATTGCGGTCGGGTCTTTTTTGCAGCGGATTGCGTTTGCGGGCGCAATTGCGGCGCAATGACCTTATTGCGGACAGTAGTTGCGATATTAAATTATGTAAAAATATTAATTTGTTTAAATATATTTTTCACAATATTTTTTTATCACCATTAATTTCGTAAAATTTTCTTTATAATTTTCTTCTAAAAAGAATAAAAAAATTGATTGTCCAGGAACCTATTCAGTGTAAATGCATAAAATTTTCATTAAAATGGCAATTATACGGGATCTTTGGAATTGTATTTTGTTGAAGAATTATTTGTCGACGTCCTAAAAATATCAAAACACTATAACTCAAATTTTAAATCGAAACATCAGTGAAATACAATGAAAATTACTAAATTCATACATTTATAGATGAAAATGATAAATTTTAGAAGTTATATATATTATGAGCATATTTTATCAAATATTTTGATAATAAAACATGAAAACTAAGTATTAAATAATCACAAAATTTATGTTATAATATTTATATTAAATAATTCTCGATAAAATTACTTTAACGTGTGTTTTGTGTTTAATTCAGGATAAAAGACAAAATTTCACAAATTCAATCCCATCACTGCATTCCTCTCGTCGAGACGAGCGATTTGGATATAAATTTCATGTAATTTGGTGGAAGGATGAGAAAATTACAACGATTTGAATATTATCCGCAATATTTGATCCGATATGGCCGCAATATCACCGATATATCGCCGCAATATCGCCGCAATATCCGCAATTTCTCAGAAAACAATATTTTCGCAATACTTCCTTGAAATATAGCGATTCTAAATCTCAATCCGCAATATCCGCAATATCGCCGCAATTTAAAACACTGATATATATATATATACACACACACACAGACACATATATACACATACATGCTTGCTTAGGAGAACTCAGAAAACGAATCCAAAAAGAATCCATGCGTGCAAAATATACTGATGAAATTAGCAAAATAAACTATTCAAATTAGCAAAATATACTGACGAATCCAATATGTCAACATAGTTAAAATTAAGAATACAATAATACATTTTCAATAGTATATTTTGATAAATACAAGAATATATTTTGCTAATCTCAATAGCATATTTTGGTTTTTGGATTTTTTTTTGGATTCATTTTATGAATTATTGTTAGTATATATATATATATATATATATATATATATATATATATATATATATATATATATATATATATATATATATATATATATATATACATGTTTGCTATGGAGAATCCAAAAAAAGAATCCACACGTTCAAAATATACTGATGAAACAAGCAAAATATACTATTCAAATTAGCAAAATGTACTGATGAATTCAATATGTCAACATATTTAGAATTGAGAATAAAATAATATATTTCAATAGTATATTTTGATAAATACAATAATATATTTTGCTAATTTCAATAGTATATTTTGCTTTTTGGATTTTTTTTGAATTTTTTTATGAATTCTTGTTAGCATTTATATATATATATATATATATATATATATATAGAGAAATGCTAAATAGAATCCACAAAAAGAATCCACAAAACGAATCCAAGGACCTAAAAATAAATACATATATAAGCGGAAGGGTGTTTTCATAATAATGCAAAGATTGGAAAGACGGAGGGACCAAAATGTAAATAACATAACCCCTCTTTTATCTCTCGCGCTTGCTCTTTCTCTCTCTCTTCCCTCACGCTGTCTCTCTCTCTCGCACTCTCGCTCTCCCCGACTGGCGACTTCTCCGACGACAAGCCTGATCCCCTCGCTATATTTGTGCGCGATTTTTTAGCGAACTCCGGAACGATTCTAAGGGAACTATGCTCTGCCCTCCTTTTTAACGAACTCCGGAACGATTCAGAGAGGAACTGGCCCAATCTTTCTCCAAACCCTAGATTTTGAAAGCCACTGTATCGCGCATCCGCTCCAAGCACAAGTTAATATTTCTCACTCTTTTTTACCCTTCTGTCGAATGAGATCCTGATTTCAACCTGATTTGGAGCTGATTTTCGTGAATTGGGACTGATTTTGGCCGAATTGGGACTGATTTTGGCCGAATTGGGACTGCTTTCGTTGATTTGGGACTGATTTTTCTGTAGTCAATTTGAATTTCTGTTTATGACTCAATTAAGCCTAATTTTCGTTTATTATTGGATTCAGAGCCAAAATTCGAAGCAGTTAAGTATCTTCTCGGTTCGACCGGTCCGAGTGGATTCGGTTCCAAATCCACAGCCGAAGTGGTCACTGCCTCTTCTCCAGACCTCACTTTCGTCACCGCCATTATCACCGGTACGAGTTTCTCCTGTACATGTACCGTATTTACCTCCCCCATACATCCCATTCAATTGGTACCGACTTTTTGCAGGGGCGACGTCAGGAATAGGAGCAGAGACAGCACGAGTTCTCGCAAAACGAGGAGCGAGATTGGTTTTGCCAGCTCGGAGTCTCAAAGCGGCGGAGGAAACCATGTCCAGAATCCTATCGGAATTTCCTTTCTCGGACATTATCGTTCTCCCTCTCGACCTCAGCTCCTTGTCCTCCGTCCGGTCTTTCGAGTCCCGATTCCTCTCTCTCCGTCTCCCCCTCAACCTCCTCATGTAACGACACAAACCAAAAATTTCTCATGCCTCCATTTTCTCATTCCTCCATTTTGTGGTGAATAACGACACAAAAGTGGGGATGTTTAACGCAGAGTTGGCATGTAAGGACCGTCTCATATGGTGAAAATAGAGGCACGTTATTCATTTAGGGCTGTAAATTGGCTGTACAGAAGTTCGAATTAGAAATTCATTTAGGGCTTAGTGTTAGGTTTATGGAATTGTGATTTGTGTATGATATTTTTTGTATGGATATGTATATGAATTATGTAATCCAATTCTGAGACAAATTGAATAATGTTTTATGAATGAAATGCAAGTTTGTATTATACCAATTCAAGTTCCTGTCAAATCCTCGAAACTGTTAAGTGCAGGGTATGATTTTGCAAAATATACGATTAAATTTAACAGAATATATGATTGAATTTAGCAAAATATACGATTAAATTTAACAGAATATATGATTGAATTTTCTAAAATATAGTTAATTATCCGATGAACACGATCATTAATTTCAAATAATTCAGCAAAATATACGATTAAATTTAACATAATATATGATTGAATTTAACAGAATATATGATTGAATTTAACATAATATATGATTAAATTTATCAGAATATACGATTAAATTTAACATAATATATGATTAAATTTTTCAGAATATGTGATTAAATTTAACAGAATATATGATTGAATTTAACAGAATATATAATTAAATTTAGCAAAATATACGATTGAATTTAGCAAAATATAGTTAATTATCTGATGAACATGATGATTAATTTGATATAATTCAGCAAAATATATTATTGAATTTAACAAAATATACGATTAAATTTAACAGAATATATGATTAAATTTAACAGAATATATGATTAAATTTGACAGAATATATGATTAAATTTATCAGAATATATGATTAAATTTAACATAATTTATGATTAAATTTAGCAGAATATACGATTAAATTTAACAAATATACGATTGAATTTACTAAAATATAGTTAATTATCCGATGAATACGATAATTAATTTCATATAATTCACCAAAATATATGATTGAATTTAGCAAAATATTCGATTAAATTTCACAGAATATACGATTGAATTTACTAAAATATAGGTAATTATCCGATGAATACGATCATTAATTTCATATAATTCAGCAAAATATATTATTGAATTTAGCAAAATATACGATTAAATTTAACATAATATATGATTAAATTTAACAGAATATATGATTAAATTTATCAGAATATATGATTAAATTTAACAGAATTTATGATTAAATTTAGCAGAATATACGATTAAATTTAGCAAAATATGCGATTAAATTTAACAGAATATATGATTAAATTAGCAGAATATATGATTAAATTTAGCAAAATATACGATTGAATTTAGCAAAATATAGTTAATTATCTGATGAATATGATCATTAATTTCAAATAATTCAGCAAAATATATTATTGAATTCAGCAAAATATACGATTAAATTTTACAGAATATATGATTGAATTTACTAAAATATAGTTAATTATCCGATGAACATGATCATTAACTATAACTTATTTTGATTGTTCTAATGGTAGGGTTGTTCCTTGATATATTTTTGTATACTTTGCTTTCTTATAAGTTTAGCTTTTGTTTAGTCAGATTTGTGTTTTGCATGAACTAAATATTATTTATTTTTTGAGGTTAAGATATAAATTTAAATTAGTGTTTTATTTGGGAACTATATAAGCAAATCATACTTAAAAAATTTCCACAACATTGAAATTCTGCAATTTAATTTCTCAAGAGCCCTTTATACAAATTACATTCCAATATTAAAATGTACTTTCTCAGCAGCCCTCAAAACATCAACATCACTGTCTAATTGTTCTTGCAAGTCATTATTTCTTGTTAGTCAATTTGATTTAATACAAAAATTCGCATGCTTTAAAATACATAATGTAAAATAAAAACAGACATTGCGAAATAGTACCGACATTGCGAAATAGGATTAGAGTACCCCACGAAATATTATTTATTCTTTGTAAAAGCCCACGAAAGCTGGCTGCAAATTTGTACTGGCGGAGAGCTCATACTGACGGACTGGACGCTGAGCTGGAGCTAACTTGACGGACTGGACGCTGAGCTGGCGATCTCTCGAGACGGACAATAGCCATTCATCGTTATGAGAAAATTCCATTTTGCGTAACTGTTAATTTGTGAGAGCTCATACTGACGATGCGTTTCCACGTCCCCACTTCCCAAATCATTAGACTCGTCGTTCTCTCATCTTTTGCCTGCATTTGGTCTGCGCATTAAAACAGATAAAATCAATAAAACTTACAAATTGCAAAAAGGTCCCTCCAATTTCACAAAATGCCAAAACAAGTACCTTGAATTCAGCACAAATTGAGCAAGAACAGCACAAATTCAGTAGAAATTGAGCATAAATTCAGTATAAATTGAGCATAAATTGAGCACAAATTGCAAAAAGGTCCCTCCAATTTCCAATTTCACAGAACGCTTTATCTACCGTGGGGCCCACGCTTCTTAGCCCTCTTTTGAGCATGTCTTTGCTCATGAATTCAGCCTTTGGGGTTTTCACTGGTACCGAAATTTAGTGCTAAGTAAGTACCTAGTTCGTAATAGAAATCTCCAATTCCAAGGAGTTCTGCCCAAACCCCCTTGTTCGAAGCCAGTGGATCCACTCCTACTTTCGCACACATCTCATGAAATTGTGCTCTGAATGTAGGGTTCTTCCTTATATCATTCTGAATTGGGGTGAATTTGAGAAAACTAATGTTTTAACAGCTGAATTTGAGTAATTGACGAGATAATAGGTCATTAATACCTTGTGTTTTTTAGCAAATTCTTCTAATTGAGATCGAAATGTTGCCAGTTGCTCTACCATTAGATCTGCTCTAACCTTCGCCACATTTTATCCTACCAGTCGATACTGATCCTGAAGTAATCAACCAAAAAAAACGAAAAAAAATGAAAATTGTGTAATAATCTAACTGAAGATTAATGCAAAGAGGAAGTCGATTGGAAATTTTATCTTACCCGAGCCGCTGCTGCACTCTGCAAACCACCAATCCCTGGTCGCCTTCTCATCTTGGTGAAACGGACAATCAAACTAAGGGAGGTAGAGATAGAGGATGCAACTCAATGGAGACTTAGGGTTCCTCCATTGATATTGGTCGCCTTCTCATTAGTACTGGCGGAGAGAGAGGAGCGGGAGAGAGAGTACTGGCGGAGAGGAAAGAGGTTAGGGTTCCTCTGGCGGAGAGAGAGGAGCGCAAGAGAGAGTACTGGCGGAGAGAGAGGAGCGGGAGAGAGAGTACTGGCGGAGAGGAAAGAGGTTAGGGTTCCTCTGGCGGAGAGAGAGGAGCGCGAGAGAGAGTACTGGCGGAGAGAAAGGAGCGCGAGAGAGAGTACTGGCGGAGAGGAAAGAGGTTAGGGTTCCTCCGGCGGAGAGAAAGAAGCGAGAAGCGAAGGAAGAGATGAGATCTTCGCCTGGGACTCCGCCAGAGAGAAGGAAGGAACGAAGAAGAGAGCGCGTGAATGAAATTGGATAATTACGAAAATACCCCTCCGTCTGTGGATTCGTTTTTTGGATTCGTTTTTTGGATTCTCCTTAGCACGCCTGTATATATATATATATATATATATATATATAGCAATCAACATAGTGTAGATTATTCAAATCGTATCGACTCTCAAATGTGAAATATTATTTTTAGTAAGTTCTTTGACATGAGGACCGGTCTTATTGTCGAGAACTAAGTTTTGACTTTCCCTTGACTTTGACATTTGGTCCCCGCATCGAGGAAAAGTGCGGAATTTCATATTTTGTATGAGATTTTTTTTTCTTCTAATTATGATGTTATGTACTTCGTCGCAAGGTTGAAACACAAGAAATTTATTGTTTTGAAGAACAAGATTATAAGAATCATAAACAATTTCATAGTTATGTATATTACTTTCTCATTTGCTACTTTTCGTTTGGTTCAATTTGTCTACACAAGATAAAACTCGTGAATCTTGTATGATTGTTATTTAAATACTTTTGTACTTGACGTGTAATTCAACTGGTGTATATATTTTCATTTAAATAAATTGTTTAAAAACGAAATAATCAGTCTAATTTCATGCCGGTTGGAATTAATTATGGACGAAGTCTGAGGATGAAGTTGATTATATTATAATTACTAGCTGTTGGATTGGAAAATAAAACTGAAAAATTAATTTAGGAAGTAACTAATTCAAATTTTCCAGCAATTCTTTCTAAATTTACGATTTGTTTTGTCTTTATGAATGTATGAATGTGTTCATTTGCTCAATTACAAAGGAACTTGCAAATGTAGCTATCATTAAATATAAAATATATCAGAGACGTTGAATACCTCAAGTTATACATTGTCTCGAGATTGGAATGCATGTCATTTGTTATTCATGTTTTGAAAAATAAGAATAAAAATATTACGCAGTCAAATCCTAGACGGCAATATAACACACTGAAATACAATTAAATAATTCATAGTTATGTTGATTTTATTTTTTCACCCGTTTTTTTTATGTTGGGTTGAATTTTTTTTACTAGATCAAGATTCTTGTGAGTCTTGATTGATCGATCATCTTAATGTCTTGCACATTGTGTAATTATGTATGTGAACATCTTCCCAACTAGCTAAATCAATCATTTGTTTTACTTAGAGCTCAAAATAATAATTTTAGTTTCATATTGGCTCAAGTCAAGCAGGGAAGGATCTTTGTAATAATGTGAGGCTGGGAGGCCTTGGCCGCCAAAGATTTTCGCCGAATATTATATATAGCCAATGTTACAGATATCACATATCGCTTACAGATCGGTCAGTCACCGATAAGAGATATGACCGACATAGCGGATTCATAGCGGAAAATATCAGTGGTATAACGATGATGTACTTTTTAATATTAATATATTAAATTGATTATTATAACATTAATTTATATGGAGTTTCTTAAAACTAATTTAAATTTTACATGATTAATATTCAAAATTCAACAATACACATAAATTTCAGGTTAAACTAAAAATACATTTAAAATTATAACATAAAATTTACAAATAATACAATAAACTAAACCACGAAATCGTGTTCATTAAGCATCGGTGTAGATGCTGGTGTCCTCAATGAAAATCTAACCTCGTCCGGATCAAAATCGATTTCATTTTCGATTAAAAATATTAGATAAAGAAAGAAAAGGGATGGAAATAATTGGGCCAAAAATATTAATGAAAATATTGGTAAAAGATGGACCAACCCAAAATAATATTCAAAATAAATTATGTTTTAAATCCAAATCGGTTCAAATCGGTCCAAATATCGGCCCATATCGGTCCGTGTATCGGTCGACCGATTTACTCGACCGATACGGGGCATATCGTAACGGAGGGGCACTGATTAGAGATATGAAACCGACATACCGGTCCGTATCAGTGATATTTATAACAGTGTATATAGCTAGTGATTCAGTATATTTTTACCAATATAACATATATAATAGTGAAAATTCTACTGTTTGACTTCTCCAAAAAAATTATATTGTACTTTCGGTAGATTAACACACCCCCACCCCGCCGCGCGGGAAGTCAAGTATGATTGTAAATTGAGTATACTATATTGAAATTTCTCGTTCGATTGTAAATGAAAAGTGAATTAAGAAGTAAATAATAATTCAATTTTTTTTAGCAAATCTTTTAAAACTTCCGATTTTCTGGTCTTTAAGAACGTGTTTATTTTAAAATAAATTTGTATATGCTCATTTTAATGTTACGTGCTTCATATGTATAACTATAATTAAATAAAAAATATTGGAGACTCGGGTATCTCAAGTTTTTCATCATCGCAAAATTGGAATGCATGCCATTTGTTTATCCGTGTTTTGAAAAATAATAATATAAGCATCATGAGGTCGAATCTAGACGACGATATAACATTCACTAGTAAGAAAAATAATTTAATTGTTAAAAAAAAAAAAAAAAAACGAGTAAATGGAGAAGGCTCGGTGGTCCTCCATCCATTGGTGCCAACGGGACTCGAACCCACGACCTCTCACAACATAAGGTTTCTTGTGTCTTACACCCAACCACTGGGCCACAAGCCTATTAAATAATTTAATTGTTATGAGGATTTATTTTTTCACCCACTTTTTGTTAGATTGAAGTTGTTTATTGGATGAAATTTTCCCTGCTGGGGGTCTCGATTTGTATATTGTGTAATTCAATTCGTGAACATTTTCCCTGCTAGCTAAATCAATCATTTGTCTTAAAATACAAAATAATAGTTTCAATCTCATACGTGATGGAATTAAACTTGTTCGAAATTTAATAATAGAATTGGAATTAAACATGGCAAATATGGAAAGAAAGAAATGCGAGAATGTTCCGATCGGCAAAGGCCAACCCCGCACAACTGGCGGAGAAGGCAATCATGGAGGCCATAATGTGGAGGAGAGCCAAAACGAGGGTGCGAGAAAATGACCAACTAACCTAAAAGACAGACCTCGGCCACAAGGACTAAGTGTTATTTTTCACGCGGACTTTATGTTTTGCTAGTAACTTATCTTTTCTTTTTCAATATCAATATACCTTTGTAAATTCGCTTTTTTCTTATTTATAAAAGACAGAATACCTTTGGTATTTCTTCAAAAAAAAAAAAAATTGGTTATATTATAATTTCTAGTTCTTGGATTGAAAACAAATGACGAATAATTTATGATCAATCGATTTCTGTTGTGGGTGATTTTAATTTAACTTTTGAGATATTTATAAAATATTTATATAATTTACGTAATAACGTTTTTGTTGATTTAATTTATGAAAAGAGAAAAATGATAAAAATGAGAAAGTAAGGGGTTGATTCGACTATACCATACCATGTAATACATTTCTTCTTGCCTTAGAAGATCTTTAGCTTTCTCTCTCGTGGCGCCAAGCACAACGCTCCAGGACCACACTTCCCTGTTATCACTTGTCCTCTTCTCTCTAAAACCCTTGCGAGCTTGCTCTGGAGTATAACCAATGTCGCAAACCTTAATCTCGCCCACTTTCACTGCTCACCGGGGCGGTAAGCACAACAGCATTCCGTCTCATCGCCGCTTGTTCTCCATTAGTGGCGATCCATGGGTTACTCGACGAATTGGGATCAAGAAGGCGAGGCCATCACAAGGAATCGTGCGAATTAGGGCAATGGCGGATCAAACGGCAGTTGGTAAGATGAATTTGAATGAGTATATGGTTTCTTTGGAGAGACCTCTCGGGATCCGATTCGCTCTTTCTGTTGATGGCCGGGTTTTTGTTCACTCCATGAGACGTGGGGTATGCTTGTGATTCTTACTACTTTTTGTGTGTGTTTTTATTGAATTCTGGAATTTTGCGTTTAGATTTGCTTATAAATTGAATTTTAAATCACTGATTTTAGCATTTCCTTCTAATTACCTCTATACATTCTCTAAATTTTGCTTCTTTTTGCTATTCAAGGGAAATGCAGAGAAATCGAGGATAATTATGGTCGGTGATTCTGTAAAGAAGGCCAATGATTCATCAACTAATGGTTTTATTAATATAAATCACTTAATTGACATGACGTAAGCAATTCAACCATTCTAATTACACAACAAATCAAAAAATCTATAATCTCAATTATTCAATAATGATTCAATTAGCCCAATTAAATGATTAATTTCTATATTCTTCTCAGAATGATTATAAAAGGCGGTAATGGACCATGTAACCTTGTTCTCGAAAGACCGTTTTCTCCATACCCAATTCACGAATTACCCTTAAACGGAGTCCACAATATACTATTTAACAAAGGCCGCGTAGGCCTCTCAACCTGGAACAACAAATCCCTCTCCTCCTCTTTGACCGGGAACTCAAATCCCGGTTTTGCTATATTCTCTCCCAAACTATTATCTTCCCACGGGTGGGCCCTACTCACCGGAGAGAGAAGCGGAGTTAGCAAAAGTAATTCGAAAATCAACACAGAAATTATCGGTACTTTATCTGAAGAAGAGGGAGAGGATATAGAATGGGCTTTTGGTGGCTTCCCATTGGAGGAGTATATCAAAGCTTTGGAACGTGGCAAAGGTGAATTGTACTACAATCATTCCCGCGGAATGCAATACAGCAAGGTAACTCAATCAAAGGGCATTTTCGTCATTTCCTCATTATATATGGTTTTGAAATTTCTTCTTTTAGATAACGGAGCAAATATATGTGGGGTCGTGCATACAAACCGAAAAGGATGTGGAAACATTGTCAAATGATCTGGTAAAATTAATAATTTAAATAGTCATTTTTAAATGTAAAAAAATAGCGGGGGATATAATTGTATTTATTTAATGATAGGGTATCACAGCAGTGCTTAATTTCCAAAGCGAAAGGGAGCGAATAAATTGGGGAATAAACTCCGAATCCATTAACTCTTCTTGTAAAGAAAACAATATCTTGATGATTAACTACCCAATCAGGTCCCACAAACAAACAAATTCACCGTAAAAATAGTAAAATTAATTAATAAATCTCATTATTTCTATTTTTTTTTTTTTTTTGGAAAGGGAGGTGGATTCGACGGACTTGAGAAAGAAGCTTCCATATTGCGTGGGTCTATTACTCAGATTGTTGAGAAAGAATTACAGAATATACGTGACGTGTACAACTGGACTGGACAGATCACCGACATGTGTCATCGCTTATCTCCATTGGATGCAGGACACCGCTCTCCATTTCGCTTATAATTTCGTCACCGGTCCCCACACCTCAAGACCCAACAGGTGCTGATCTCACCATTATGTCATTCTTTTTATTTGTAAAATTGTAATTTTGTGGAATTTCGAGGGGGGAATTGCAGGGGAGCGATAGTGTGGGCGACTTGGGATCTGATAGCCTTGGCTGAGAATGGCAAGCGCGAAGGACCCCCTACTCATTCTGTTACTTTCGTCTGGAATAATAGCCCCGAAGTATTAATAATATTATAATAATCATTATTATAAAAAAAATACTTGATTTTAAATAATTAATTGTAGGGGGAAGAGGTGTTTTTGGTTGGAGATTTTACGAATGATTGGAAGGATACGATCCAGGCAGTTCATAAAGGTGGGCCGCGGCACGAAGCTGAAATTAGAATGCGACACGGAAAGTATGTTTCTCTTCTAGAACATTCTAGAATATTTAATTTTTGATTAATTTTTGTATATATTTTTGTTTGGATTAGATATTTGTACAAGTTCATAGTAGGGGGGCAATGGAAGCACTCGACTTCTTTACCCACAGAAACTGATGAGAGAGGAAACATAAATAACGTGATTCGAGTTGGTGATATCGCGCAAATTCGCCCTCCTCCTTCTCAACTTAAAATAAATGTACCTACTCTTTCTCTCTCTCTCTCTCTCTCTCTCTCTCTCTCTCTCTCTAAAAATGAGGAAAGTGTGGAAAGATTTAATTGGGATTGATGCGTGTGTTGTAGGATCCAACGGTGGTGAAGGTGATAGAGAGGGAACTGACAGAAGATGAGCGGTTCTTGTTGGCTTTCGCAGCTAGAAGAATGGCTTTTGCTATTTGCCCACTGAAGTTCTCCCCCAAATCAAGAAATCACTGACAGCTAAAATCAGTAAATTAATACATAAATAAATGAATATATATGTTAATTTGTGAAAAACATCTAAATAAGTATTCTCGCAAATGCCATGATGCAACATTTAAGATAGATAAGGTACTGCTTTAAATAGTTATATTATGATTATATGATAAAAACATTTGCTCAATTTACATATCATATTAATAAATACATATATCTGGTTTTATTATCCTTCATTTTCACCCTAAGGAATTGGAGAAATTACGACTTTGCCGGTAGCTCGGCCCGTTTCGAGATATGAGAATGCCTCTGCAACTTCGGAAAATGTGAACTGTCCTTTCGGATCCATAACGGGTTTTATTTTCCCGGATTCTATAAACGGGTTGAGTTTTGTTAACGCGGACCCGTCAGAAGTGACCACGAACCTGAATCCCGGCTCGGTAACTCCGCCTGTTAGAACTACTACCTTTCCGCCTTCTTTTATTGCTTTCACAGCTTTATCACATTGACCTATATTCATAAACGAAACCAAAATCAG
Source organism: Luzula sylvatica (assembly GCA_946800325.1). Lineage (NCBI taxonomy): Eukaryota > Viridiplantae > Streptophyta > Magnoliopsida > Poales > Juncaceae > Luzula > Luzula sylvatica. The sequence goes on along the minus strand of OX326958.1, from coordinate 53,539,313 downwards.
TAGAGTTTGAAAATCATGGAAAAAAATAAATCTCGAAACGAAGTTAGATTCTAACCAACAGCATCATAAACCACATCAAATTTCTCAGATAATTCCTCAAAATTTTCCTTGGTGTAATCAATTGCCAAGTCAGCTCCTAAGCTCTTAAGGAGCTCCAATTTACTCGTACTCGAAGTTGCAGCCACTCTCGACGCACCAAATACATGCTTTGCAACCTAAAAAAAAAATCAAAGTAACCAAATTGGTTTTGTGGGACTAGATTTATTGTTTTACCTGAATGACTAGAGATCCAACTCCCCCAGCACCGCCCAAAACGAGAATAGACTTGCCGGGTCCGAACCCGGCCCGTTCCAACCCTTCGTTCGCAGTTTCAATTGCAAGTGGCAATCCTGCAGCCTGAGCAAAATCCAGGTTTTTAGGCTTCAATGCTAATAATTTCTCTTCCACAACTGTATACTCTGCTAAAGATCCATATTGCTTCGGACCGTCCAATGCTTTCTCGCTAATGTCCCCGTATACTTCATCTCCTTCTTTCAGGTTTTTCACCTGACTTCCCACTTTTACTACCGTACCAGCCACGTCGTATCCCGGTACAGTCTACTGATAGAAAATTGATTTCACCATAAGCTCGGAAAAAACGAAGTTTAAGATAGTTTAATATTTCGATTCAAACTAACCGGCAAAGGAGAATCAGTGGCCTTGAATTTACCCAACCTTCTTTTAAAATCAACTGGATTTAGAGAAGCTGCGGCCACCTTGATTAAAACTTGGTCCTCTTGTAGCTCCGGTAACGACACACTGTCGTCAAATCTCAAAACACTCACATCTCCATACTCATCGTATACCCAGGCCTTCATTTTAGTCGGTACGGCCTCGTTTGAGACTGTGGTACTGGAAGGGTAATTTGAGACTTTTAGAGGTCTGAATTTGGTAATTTGGTTTGATGGTACCACAGGTTTGGTGTTAAAATTGAGGAATTTTGGGGTTAATTTTAGTTGATTTGGAGAGAAAAAATTGTTGGGCATGAATAAGGTGGTGCAAGTAGAGGATGAGAGAAGAGCTTCCATGTCTACACTCCTATGGTTGGAATTAAGTGCTTTATCTTCGGTATCCTTGGTTCTCTTTTTGGGACTTTATACTGCTCTAGCCCGAGAATTCAAAATTGAAATTGTTTATAAACCGGGAAATCAAATCTTGGGTGGTAGTTAGTGGTGCATAACACAAGTTCAGATTATGTATTTTTTTAAGGAACTTGAAGAAGGTTCACAAACCCCCTCATCCATACATTTTCATTCAACAAATCATCCATATTACATTGTCTTTTGCTATTTTCTAAAAAAAAAAATTCACTTTTACTCCATAAATTATTGTCAAATGTTCAATGTGCCTCTTAAATTTTAATTTTGTTCAATGCATCATGAATTGTCAATTTTATTCAATTAACCCTTCCATATGTTAAGTGATGATTGTACAGTTAAGTGATGAAGTGACATTGACATCATGTCATAATTTTTTTTTAATATCCGGTCAATCAATTTGGATCCAAATCTAATAACATTAAAACTCAAAAACCCAAATATTGAATCATTAAAACAACCCAAACCCACGAACTAAATATGACATGGCAATACAAATATTTTTATGACATGATGTCAATGTCACGTCATCAGTTTACTGTACAACCATCACTTAACGGAGGGAAGGAGTTAATTGAATACAATTGACAGTTCAAGAGGTTGATCAAACAAAATTAAAGTATATGAGGCACATTGAACACTTGACAATATTTTAGAGGATAAAAGTGAATTTTTTTCAAAACTAAACTAGAAAAAAGAAAAATTACATCCCTCCGGGCGAAAGAAAGAAACCCTAAAAGGGCGAATCAAGAAAGAAAAAAACTAGAGGCGGCTTGACCTGGGGGGCTCAACCCTAACGGCATCGGCCGACGGCTCCCCCCGGGTCCTTCTCCTTCTTCACCTCAACTTCCTAAGTCTCCTCGTTTCTTTTGGCTCCACCTACCTCCACCTCACCTTCAACCCTAACGGAGATTGCAGCACCATTCTTGACGCTTCAGTTCTTCTAGTAGTTTTTTCGAGACGGTAGCAAGATTTAGTTGACGCCGAGACCACAACCGTCTCGATAGAGCTTATTTGCTGAGTTCCATTCCATAATCCTGCTTCATCTTTGCCAAGCCGACAAGGCAGTCCTTGAAAGTCTGAACCACCGCGACAAAAAACTATTGGAGGTGTGACCAAGCAACAAGGTTTGAAGGAGACGACATCAGATTCAGTGCTACAGATCTAATCAGTCACCGCTATGAAATGACGACAACATACGAGATGTACCGGGTGGCTTTTATGGTCGGTTGCCATTCTAGTTTGATCGATGAAATAACGTTAGGGATTGGTGTTGTATGGTGACTGGTGACGGATGCTTTTGCTTCTTTCGCTCAAGGTGGTGTTTGTATTGGTGATTAGTCAGTCGTTCCTTGCCTTTTAGACCCTAGCCCTCCGTGATCCTTGCCGTCTTTGAACCTTGCAATAAGTCGAATTTCATGGACCAAAATGCAACGAGGCTCAAACTCATCGACAAAGATTATGGAACGTTCTGAAGACTAGAAGCGAAGAAACGACATATTCACTTGTATCTTTTCTTTAGTTCCTTTTTATTTTTATCTACGTTGTTAGGTATGTCCATGTTAGTCCATAGCCTAGAACTGTTTACTCAAAACCAGTACAACCGGTAGCTTCGAACTTTTTATCCGGATTATTGTCATCCTGGTGTAACTCTATGTAAGGCAATTGTGTTAATGAATCGCCTACGGGCTTTGAGGGCACACACACAAAAACGGACTAAAAAAATGATAAAACTCGACTAGCCCAATATTGTTTCCCAACACCCTATTCGGCCCCCCTAGACCGACTCACACCGAACTAGATCCCTTCTCTTTCTCTTTGGTTATGTCCTCCACCCCTCACATCCACTAGACCGCCTTTTCATCTTCCCCACCCGGTCCTCCACGAACCCTAGGAATCTACACCATTTCATGGCGATTCTCGTCTAGTACTCTCTTTTCTCGTCTTTTAACAAGGATCCATTCTTGTGCAATTCCCTCCTGTAAAATCGATCCCTCCTTTTTCCTCAAAAAAAAGAAACTGATCCCTCTTTGCTATCCACTGAAAAATCTTAACGACACCATTCTCTCCAAATCACAAAAAAGAAAACCGCAAATAGTTGTTTGCAAGTGTCGTTTACTCTTCCTGAGCTCAGATATGCATCCATTGCCACCATCAACGGTTTTAGACCATTCATTAGAGGAAGTTCAGATCTCAGAGCTTTCCGATGCATATTGTCGAAGCCGCATTCTTCAGTCAAATGATTTACTGATTCAGCTTATCTGCAGCACATATAACACCGATTTGTCAGTATCATGTCTCTCTCCTTGAGATTATCTCGTGTTAGTTTTTTTTTTTTGCTTTAATAATCACAAAAAACCAACATCCTCGATGATATTTTAATGGACAAAAATATTTAATCGAATTGATTATCATATTTAAATATTTAATTGGATGAATTAACAAGCTAATTGACCCCAATTGATTTGACAATCTTTAAAATCTAAAAATGATTTAAAATCTTTAAACAAATAAGAATTTGTGGGTTCTCCTTTGTCTTCTATGGAATTTTCACTACTAGACTCTTCCAGTTTTTTTTTTAAGAGAATCCTAGGCCACGAATCGTGGTCATTATAGATTTTTTTTTTTTATATTGATGCCGTCGGGATTCGAACCCACAACCTCTACAACATGAAAGTTTATTGTGCTGAGCACTCAACCATCTAGGCTATGGGACCATTGGCAGACTCTTCCAGTTATTTCATTTGTTTTTTTATAATATTTTCAAAGCCAAATGTACTAGACACAGAGAGAGATCCCAAATATGAAGAAGGAAATGTCACATGGGCACAACCTAATTGAATTCCAATTTTTCAAAATTAATCTTTAATCCTGAGATATTGCTAAAAGAATTTAGAATAAATTTAATCTCCCCTTCTTCAATTACATTTGGCAAAACATAATGCCTAATTGCCCCTTTCTAGTGGTTTTTAATTTTCAACTTTAAATAATAGCATTGTCTTTCTATCAATTTTTTGCTCTGTGCATAATTTCTTCGGCACACACATAATATTAAGAAAATCTCTTTATTTTTTAATGAAATCCAATTAATTTGACAAAATAAGGTTGTTAATAATTGTTTGCATTCTCACTGGTAAGACTGATTGATCTGTAATTGTATAAATTGGGCTTAACTAGAAGACCCTATCCTACTTTGTTGTTTTTAAGCCCAGATATTTATGAAGCTGAATTTTAAATGGACTACATTTTTCGTAGTTATTTATAAGAAACTAAAAAACAGCTAAACTTAATTCCGTCCAAAAGTTTGATCATTTATCCATTTTCTATCAACTTTTTTTTGATATTTTCAATCTTGGCATTCAACATTTTCTTTTTCTGCTTTCCCTAATTTTATAATAATAAAATTATAAACTTGACATAATGAACTGAGGGATGTGAAAATGAGGGACTTTATAATAAAATTATAAACTTTTTTTTGATATTTTCTTTTGATCATATATCCTACTTTGGGGTAGGATATAATTACCCAATTTTATAATAATAAACTCGACATAATGAACTGAGGGACGTGAAAATGAGTTAAAAGCCTCGAACTTGATGTACCTAACAATAGATCTGCTTGAGTGACTGAGTTGGCAGACAGATCCATTCATTGCCTTCCACAACAATAAATTAGGGTCCATGTTATTTCTCTATTCATCAAATTTTATGATTTTATTTCCACCTACTTGTCATAATTGATTAGAATCCAAGGAGGACTAATATCAAAATTATAAGAACTTCAATATCGTACAGGAGATTCAATAGAGGTAGGGATGTCAATGGGTTGGATAATATCCGTGCCCGACGGGTATCCGACCCGGGCGGGTCGGATAATATCTGATTGAGCCTACCCGCGGGTCGGGTATTATCCGATTAAATAATATCCGGCATGGGTACGGATAGGGTATGGATGAGGTCGTATCCGATCCATGGGTATACCCGACTCGAACCCGATCCTTAATAATCCTTGTTATATTAATATTTTTATATTTTTTTATTATTTTTTCCTGTTTTTTTAATGATTTTAATCTATTTTTGTACTGTTTTTATTACACAATTTATTTTTATTTGTTTCGTAAATAAAACTAAAATAAATAAGTTCCTAGATTTACGTTTATTTATTTATTTTTTATCGCGTTTCGACCAATTTTAATTTCATAATACATTTTCTACCTAAAAATATTTGTTGTGTATTTTCCGATATTATTATGTTATGTGGTGATATTTTAATTTGAAAATATATATTTTTCGTTAATATATTTTAATATTTTTGTATATAATTAGGTATGGATAAAAATTTCCCGTGGGTAATCCGAAAACCCGCGGGTACTAAACGGGGCGGGTAAAATTACCCGTTTAGTTGACGGGTCGGGTATGGGTATTACCCGATTAAGATGGGTAAAAATATGAATGAGTCTATACCCGATCCGAACCCGATCCATTGACATTCCTAAATAGAGGAAATAAAGATGGGGCTTGCTTATGCAGAAAGTTTTCAAGTTATGCAGAAAGTAAATAAGAAATCTCGTATAGGCCATTAGGCCCCTCATAATAATGTTTCTGTGTACTAAAAAACACTGATTTAATAGTGCCATAGATTTCATAATTAAAAAAAATAGTGCCATAGATTTCACGCCTTGTAGGTAATCATAATTCATAAACTGAAGACTATGCATGTTATTTCTGACATAAATGTCCTAAATATTTGATTGTTTTGACTGACACTTCAAAATTAATTTTAATTGTGCTATGAATTTTGATATTTTCATGAGATGATAATTGTTTCCCCATGCGCATCAGTGTGTGTATGTAGTAGGTACAAAATAAGGAATCAAACTTGGGGAAAAAATATAGATGATATTTCTTACTTTTGTGAGAACACGAGTGATATGCATATTTCTAAAGTTGGTGAAATATTCATGATATTTATTTAGTTTTTCAGGTTACATATGACATTTCGAAATTTGCAACAGTTCCACATTTTTTGCTTGATTCAAGCTACAGTTCTACATTTTTTTTGCGTTTTAACAGTTCATTTAACTGACAAAAAAAAACCCAGCAATGTAGCTGAATTGTGGCATGATACATGTGTTTTCATTCCAATTAGTACTGGTGCTACTCTGCGAGTATATTAATTATGTTTTATTTTTACTTTTATTTTAATACGGAGTACTATTGTATATCATAATAATATTATTTTAAAACAAAATTATATCATAATATATTAGTATCATTATATTTTTGTTACTCATTTAAATATAAGAGTAGTGATAGGGCCACAAATACCAACCACAAATGTGTCACAAATAAATAAGTTCATAATATTAATTATGCATATAAGAATCATAAATCAAACACAAACTTAGATATTTGTGTCATATTTGTGGTTGATATTTGTGGCCCTATCATTACTCTAAATATAATCATGTATTTATTTCATGATTATTTTATAATATGTTAGGAAATGACTCATTTTGACCAGATTATAATACATATATTTCTTATATATGAATTAGCGATATTTATATCTGAGGTATAACACTGTTTTACGAAAAACATAACAATAATATTATATAAGTTTTGTTCGCAATAATTCGAACAATACAAAATATATAAATAGTGAATCATATCACATGCGCTCTCACACCATTTAGTTATATAGTACTGAGAAAAAAATTATTTGATCCAAAGACATTGAAATTGTACATAATATAATGCATATTTAAATAAAGGAAATAATTGAAGGTTTTCTTTATAATATTATATATCAGTTCATTAATATTTGTTATAGGATTTTTTTTTTAAAAAACTCCCTAACTTTTCTGACTATTATAAAGTCCTCTCACTTTTTCGTTTCCCTTAAAAGTCCCCTTCAACTGGATTGAATTAATTTTTACCCCCTGCGAGAGTTCACTTTAATTTTTCATCCATTTTTTTTACCAAAAATATTCCTATTAAATTCTTTTATTCAATATAAATTAATAAATATATAAATGAACAAACATTTTATAATAAAAGATTCCACGTTATTTTTTTTACAAAATAATTTATGATAATATTTTACTATTTATAACACATATATAAAGTATTATTTTATTATGTAATTACTATTTCATAGTATACTTTTTATACAAAATAATATTATATATAAAATTATATAATAAATTGTTGAATAGTATAATAAATATCATAATATAACAATTATGAAATATTATTTATTTATTAGTTGATAGAATAATATAAATATAAAATAAATTATGAGAGTATTTTGATATATTTTTGGATCAAAAGTCAAAGATAACACTAATAGGAGTACAAAAAAATTAACTCATTTTCTAAGAAATTTTTGAAGGAATCTAGAAGGGAGTTATTGATAATTCTAAAACAAAAAGGTTTTGAACAATTTTTCTTTTTTATATATATAAAGTCTTCATGTTTTATATGTACATGTATTCATATTTGATCATATAAGTTAATATGAAATAATAAATAATTATGCATGGTCCACCATGAACCTAACGAGTGAAAACAATATATATATATAATTAATATATGATGATGTGACGTTCTAAAAATTGTCAAAATTATTTGTAAATAATAAGTACATAAATATTATAACCATACAAAATCAATCATTAATTACTGATTTAAATTTTACATGTTATAACTTAGAGATTGGAATAATGATGATGATTTAGCATAAGAAAAATATATAAAGTTGATGAAAAATAAGGATTTGAGTTAATTAATAGATTTTTTGTTATAAATGAAAGGTAGAATAACACAAGAAAATATAGAGGAAGAAATCTTTATTTTTGGATTGAATTATCTGTTCAAATGATTAACATAAAATATGTTTATATAGATAAAATAATATATTTTGATCCAATGTGAATGTCTAGATGTGAATATTCATATGTGCATATTCTTATATTTGTACATGGTCATGATTATCCAACATTTTACACTCATGCATAATTATACATATAACGTAATAAGCTATAACTAATACATTCATATTTAATTATAATATTTTTTTCAATATTTCCGACATGGAGAAGCGGATTCAGGTCGAGGGACCCATAGTTTTGAAGAGATAAGAAGTAAGATTGAATAGTAATTAATAAACTTTTAATCTTCGTGATCTATTGTTTGTTTGATTCTCCAACATAATTATTAATGAAGTTATGACCTCTACATACGTAGTATTGTCTCTTTCAACTATGTGAGATGCCGTACCAATAGAAACATCCAAACATTCACCTTTAGATAAATATACTATTAATGATTAGTTAATGAAGATGATTATATATGATTAGTAAACAAAGTTGGCTACTATGTACTATAGACGAGTAACGATAGAAACCACACTTGTTTTCCCGAATTTATTCCCGAATGGGTGATGTGGCAGTGGTTTGCCACGTCAACAAGTGGCATGAACCAAATTTCTGCATTGTGCATTCTCTCTCTTTCGAAACAATAACTAGGGTTTTATTATTTTGGAACCCTACCAAGCCACTTCTCCAAATTTTCAGAGAAACAAAAAGAACCTCCGGTCTCTCATGGAAGCAAGAAAGGATCTGATTTGTGTGAAATACAAGTGGTTTATGAATTGGATTAAAAGAGGAGAAGTCATGTGACACCGTCACACCACACCAGAGAAGAATACTCCTCCATTCTTAAGTTAGGGAAGCCTTTTAAATGCTTGATCTTTGATGTGTATTTATTTTGTTAATTTTTATTCTTGGGATTCTCTAATATTTACATTATTTTGTTTTACATTTTAATTTATTTGAAACTCTACAGTGAGTTTTGGGCACGAGAAGTCGATTGACTCTTGCATAATTGGAGATTTTAGAATAGTTGGGTGCTCTCATGGACAAATTTTCGTCCTTTATTGATTCACATATTAGAAATTACAGTTTTTTCGAATGTACTGATTCTAGTTAACTTGGGTAATATGATTAACTTCTAGTTAACTTGGGTAAGATCTAGCTGCAATTGGTTAAAAATGGGTGATAACAACACTAAGTACTTTCATGCTTTAGCCTCATCTAAGCAACATCAAAATGCGATATATGAGATATCTCATAACGGTCTTACTATCAAAGACAACCAGCAAATCAACAATATTTTCACAACTTTTTATTCTACGTTGATAGGTCAAGCTGCAATTCAATCCACAAGATTTAATAACCTTTCCATTCCACATATTGACAATAAAATCCCGTGTAACTCTAATCTGGATAACAACTTCACCACAGCGGAAATTGATGCGGCTGTACATGACCTACAAAAAGGTAAATCATGTGGCCCAGATGGCATACCTGTAGAGTTTTTTCAACACTCTTGGGATCTTATGAAATATGACATATACGGTCTTTTTAATGATTTCGCATTATTAAGAATTAATATGCGCAAACTTAATAAATCAGTCATTGTACTAATTCCCAAAAAAACCAACCCAACAGAAGTACATGACTTTAGACCAATCAGTATAATCTCGATGCCAATCAAATTTATAACCAAGGTTTTGGCCAATAGATTGCAGCCTTTTTTACCAATCATTATATCTAAATGCCAGACTGCTTTCATCAAAGGACGATCAATAGTAGAATGCTTCCTAATAACAAGAGAAATCTTATCTGTCTATCATAAGAAAAAAATACCAACAATTTTACTAAAATTAGATTTTAAGAAAGCCTTTGACTGTGTATCATGGGATTTCTTGAAATACATACTAAGTCAGAAGGGTTTCTCGACAAAATGGATTGACTGGATCTTCCTCATTCTCAAAACTTCTAGATCGAGTATACAAACAAATGGTTTTCGAGGGACATATTTTAATCATAAAAGAGGATTACGCCAAGGGGACCCTCTATCACCTATGCTATTCAATATAGTGGTAGATATCCTCCACGTAATTATTAAGAATTTATCACCATGTTTTGACAGCCACATAATATTAGCACCACAAACTTTACAATATGCTGATGACACACTACTCTTTCTAGAAGCCACGTCTAACAATATTAAATGTATAGCACATGCTATATCAATTTTTTCGAAAATATCGGGTCTTGAAGTAAATTGGAACAAGTCGTGTTATATCCCTATCGCTGTACCCCAGGAATTACACGAAACAATCACATCTATCTTGGGATGTAACGCCAAATCATTACCAATTATCTATCTGGGTATAAAAAACCAACAAGAATTACCTTCCAACCTCTATTACAAAAAATCTCGAATAAAATCAATCTGTGGCAAAGCTCAACTCTATCCTTGGGGAGAAGAGTTACTCTGATCAAAGCAGTTCTGCATGCTCTACCTACGTACTATATGCAAGTTTTCTTACTTCCAAAATGGTTGCTGTCCAAAATAACCTCTTTGATAAGAGCCTTCTTCTGGGGAGGAAAAGACAAAATACAAGGTGGCAAATGTTTAGCAAAATGGGAAAGCCTGACACTACCTAAATCACATGGGGGTATCGGACTCACATGTTTGGATACTCAAAATAAGAGTCTTTTAATAAAATGGCTATTCAAGTTAGATTTTGAAAGAGATGCCTTATGGACCAAATACATAAACGAAATATACGGTATCACTGATTCCGATATTACTCAAACAAACTCCTCAAAATTCGTTTCATACTTTATCAAAGACCTTGCTAAACTAAACTCTATATACAAAACCTGGAGATTTAATAAATTTTCATCTCAAAACCAACTATACATAACTCAGCCCAACAAAACTTTTAAAAACAAGGAAATATATGATTTCATCATAAATCCAGGAGTCCGAGTGACATGGGTTCCAAAAATTTTCAAACTAAAGATACCATTGAAAATTAGATTGTTCCTTTGGTTGGCCATACGACAAAAAATACTGACACAGGATTTATTAATGAAAAGAGGATGGCGTCACATATCATCATGTATCCTATGTGGTCATGATTCTGAAACGGCTGATCACTTATTTGTTACTTGTAACTACACGCAAGACTGTTTTCAACAAGTCGGATTGAAGATTGACGGGAATCTAAATATGCAAGAAACCTGGGAAAAGCTATGTAAAAAAGCTAAGGCTAACCTAACGCATCAAGTTGACAACGAAGACAATGAACAAAATCAAGTCACGATTATCTGGGCGGCGACGGTTTGGTCCATTTGGAAAGAAAGAAATAATCGAATCTTTAATAGGAAAGCAAAAATGCCTATCCTAATACTTCACGAAATAACAAGCTTATTGAAATTTTGGAAATTAGGTTAGCTTTTTTGTCGTTGTAAGGATTTTGTACTACTTGTATAATTATTTTATATAAATAAAGAACTCCAACGAGCACGATTCGTGCTCTAGGTTCTTCTCAAAAAAAAAAAAATCGTTTTTAATCAATTTGAGTGGACTTCCAAAACATCGTAAATCAAAATTGCCTATTTGTATATTGGTGAATTTTACTTCAAATATATATATTTTTGTTAAAAAGTTAGAAGGATGTGTTAAATTAATAAATACAAATTTTTGGTTTGATTTAGATTTAGAATTTAAAGTACACATTATGAATTTCATTTCTTTCACAAAACAAGGCATGAACAAAAATGCAGGAAATTCGAATTATATTATAAATAGAACAAAAGAACAAACAAAGTTCAAATATAAATTGATCAAGGAAATTAAATTTCAGTCATAAACTCCTAAACCACACATTAATCTCAAATTATCAAAGATCTCAATCCCCTTTCGAGCTTCCGGATCAGCACATGCGGTGGTCCATTATTTAATGAACACTACAACCAAAATCACATAAAAAAAATTAGAAGACAATTATTTTTTTTTGGATTTTCTACTTCGAATCGATGAGAACAGAGCAACCTATAAAACTATTTCCGTCCTAAATTGAATCGCTAAACTGAAAAAAAAAAACAGAAAAGAAAACACTGACTTCATTTATATATCATAAGGACAAAATTCTTGACATTGTTAAAAAACCAGAATGGACATTAAAAAAAAAAAAAGGACAAAATGGACTAAGAATCCTAAGCTCTGGAAAGTTTCCAGGTGCGAGAGTTTTCAAGAAGTTTCAAGGAAAAAATCGTTCAAACGTTCAAACTCCTAATTGACTCGACAACACTAATTTCAGTTCTAGAAACTATTTTCAGGCAATAAAATACTAATTAATTACCACTAAAAAAACATCTAAGAAATTTTGAAAAAAGGTCTACCATTTGAGAAGATCTAGTGTCTTCCAGAATTCTCGATTCATGGGAGTGGCTGCGAGATTTGAGAGTTGAAGAGTTTCAGAATTGATTCTTGGCTTCGTAGGATTTCTTGGTTTCGTTAGTGTTGCTCGTGTGATCAAGTTATTCAGTCTTCTCTCTCTGAGAGAGAGAGAGAGGGAGAGAGAGAAGATAAGGTACATTCAATTGAATTGTTTCTAGGAGAACTTCTCCATCCATTGAGGGGACACGAGGTGGAGCCCAGATCTGAGGAGACAAGCCCTCTTTCTCTTGTTCGGTGTGTGTTTTGTGAGGCTTGCTTTTTCGAATGGGAGTGGCTTAGCACATGTGGCACACCGACAGGTTCCACATCACATTCGGGGAAATTTTCGGGAAAATAAGTGGGGATTCTATCATTACTCTACTATAGACTACTACTGACTGGACTTAATGGGAATCAACAAAAGCCAGAAGATAACAAAAGAAAGATTGCTAGTACAGACTTAATATTCATTATTTCTTAATGGATAAAGTTCAAAGTAATGGAATCGAGGAAAGCATGAAGTGCTCGACTTTTTTTTGGGCTTTTTTTTTAATGTGTGTTGGTCATGAAAAGGATGCATCATTTTGTGAACAAGAGATCAAATTTGATTGTGGGGAGTCAAATTTCTGTTACAACTTAAATTTATTTGATTGATGATGAATAAAAGATCAATTAAATTAAATAAATATGAACAAAGAAAGGGCACCAAAATCATAAATATGTTATTGTCGATTTATCCTACAATTAAAAAAATTCTGAAGTAGAACATAGAGCATGAAACGTACTCGTACAATTCAATATTTTATTTTATTTATTTGAAGGAGGACTAACCTTTGTATTAGATTAAACCGTTAATAAAATATTACAAGAATTTACATAGAGAAATAAGAAAAAAGAAAAAGCCTAATTCCTAATTAGGATTAGCTAACCCTAATCGAACCATTGGGCATGTTTGATTTGAGGAATTTTGGTACAAAATCCTGAATTTAGGTTGAAATCATAATTTGATTTCTAGTGTACACGTATTTTGGAATTGATATTCGTGTATTTTGAAATACACAAAAATGGTGTATTCCAGATGATGGACTCCACTCTCCATGTATTTGTATACAATAATACAAGATAATACAATACAATACAATATAATATAATATACTATAATACATTATAATATAATGTGATACAATATAATATAACATAATATTATTCGATAATATTTTATTATAAAATATAAGATAAAGTAAATAATATAATATGATATAATATAAAAGAATATACTATAGTACAATATTATATAATATAATATAACATTACAATATGATATAATTCAATATAATATAACATAATAAAATGTAATGTAATATAATAATATTATATTATAAAATAAAATAAAATAATATATTATAAATCAATATAATCTAATCTAATCTAATCTAAAACAATACAATATAATTTAAAACATTACAATACAATACAATACAATATAATATAATATGAAATAATATCGTATAATATAAAACAATCTAATATATAAACAATATAATATAATATAACATAATACAATCTAATATAATGTAAAATAATATAATGTAATATAATATAATATGATAAATTATTAAATATTAAATAAGTGGATTTTGCACCAAGAATAAAAAAGAGGATTTATAAACATGATTTTAAAATACACTAATCAAATAACTTGCATGAATTCTAAAATATATGAATTAGCAAATACATGTATATGATATATTCATGTATTTCGAAATCCCACAAATTAAACATGCCCATTGACCGAACAAGTGTTCCCCTGTTTAGAGTACGCCGGAACATAGCACACATGCATTCCGTGTGTTTTATGTGTAAGTAGAGTACTGAGTACTGGGAGTCTGTAAATAAAAAATATTTACTGAGTACTGAGTAGTCCATCTTTAATAGCCCATCATACATAAGAACAATTTATTTTTAGTGATATTTTTTATTTGAAAAATTCTCAGGGCAATATTCTAGGATTCCGGGATACTTTAGGAAGGTGTAGACTCTCTTGGTAGAGAACTTGGTTTTATCCTATCCATACACTATACACACATAATTTTTATTTTGTTTGGAAATTAAACATTTGTAGATTGTGAGTAATTTAACTAGATCTCTCAAAAAATATGAAGATAATCTGCTTGATACACCTAGGGATGTCCATGGACCGTGTAAAATCCCAATCCGTGGGTATCCGACCCGAACGGGGCGGATACTATCCAAAAAATACTCATGAGTCGGGTAATACCCAAAAAAAATTATCCGTTCCGGATTCGGGTCGGATACGGGGAGTAAATTTTTACCCGCGAGTTTACACATTACCAGAAAATATACCCGAGTCCGAACCTGTAAAATATCCGAAAATATCCAAAAAATACCCAATAATTTGAACATTTTTGATGTTTTATGATTTAATTATTTGTAATGTTTGGATTTTTAATGTATTCGAAAATGTTGTTTGTTTTATGTATTTAAAATTATTTGTGATTTTATAAATTTACCAGTGATTTAAATTGCGGCGCAACAACGCCGCCATAGCGCAAATCGCAATAAATATTTCTAAAACGCAATATCGCAATCTACTAAATAGCACCGCAATATCGTCGCAATATCGCCGCAGTATCGCGCAATATCGGTGATCATATGTAAATTATAGTCGAAGCGCAATGAACCGCTATATCGCAATTTAAAACATTGAATTTTCATAATAATATTTTAGATTTTCTTTTTTTTTTTAATTTTTTGTTGATGATTTTCGAGTAACGGGTAATATCAACAGGCACAAATTAACCTGCGGATTCGGATATGATTTTTTATTCGCATGTATTTTCGATTCGGGTTTGGATAATACCCGAAAATTCAGACTCAATTTCCGAACACGTCCTGTCTCGTTGACATTCCTAGATATGCCCGCTAATACTATAGCATGATTTATGCCATACATGTCGTTAAGGTGTTGCGCCCATAGTGAGTTCCTTTTAAAATCTCGAACAACCATTGATTAATATGCTAATGTTTTTACTTTCTATATCAGTTAGTCTTATACCGTCATGTTTCTTAGCAAAACACAATTTTGTCCAACTTACTGTGTATTTTCCATCTCGAGACATATTATTTCTTTTAACAACTATTTAGGCAATCTGAAGATCTGCATGTACTACGAAAAGAGAGATAAGAACGCATTTTATATGTTATAATAAATTTAAGAATCGATTAATGCACTCCACTCATGGAGCACTTTTATGTGCACGTCATCAATATGAGTGTGACACACGATGATTTGATCTTTTTTTTTTAATTTTGTCCGTATTTATGCACTCAAAACACACGTTTCAAAAAATATAAATTGTTATATAAAATGTATAGGGTAGTTCTATCATACACCCTTTTTTTCTTATGATGCACTCATTTTCAAGGGTATTTTTTGTAATTATCAATTAATGGGTATTTAAAGTAGTTTTTAAGTATATTTATCAA
This sequence comes from Luzula sylvatica, assembly GCA_946800325.1. Taxonomy (NCBI): domain Eukaryota; kingdom Viridiplantae; phylum Streptophyta; class Magnoliopsida; order Poales; family Juncaceae; genus Luzula; species Luzula sylvatica. Next base: position 53,523,369 of record OX326958.1, on the reverse strand, counting down.
TAAATGATATGCTAAATAGGAAATTTGAATTGTTCATGAAACAAAAAATATCTATAAAAATTAAAAAGTAAAATTTTTGATACACCCTTATAAATATCCAAAATATCATTTTGAAAGGGTGTATGATAGAACTCCCCAAATGTATAATCCAATCCAAAAAAATTATACAAAATATTACTTAGGTAAAAAAACTATATCTTAGAAAATGTATATTATAAATAAATAAATATGTATCATCTAATATAAAAAGACATAACATGCATTTCATTAAAAAAAAATACATGTTATATTAAAAATATATAATAAATAAACGTATATCATACACGTAAAAGAAAATAACATATATTGTATTTAATAAAATATATCATACATCTAAAATATATAAAATACATCTAAAAATATATAGCTCGTAAAGATATATCATACATCTAAAAAATCTGGATGAGAAGTATCGTGCGTTTTGCAATGCACAAAATACAATCAAAATTAAAACAAAAAGTCAAACTGCGATTTTTTTTTGCACAATCTATTACCATTAATGAAAGATCTCAAGTGTTGACAAAGGGATTTATTAAAAAAAAAACATTACATTTTCACAACATAAATTTCTTTTTATCAATAGAAAAAGTGTATATATTATTATGCCCCACAATTTAATACTAAAAGCTTTAAATTTGTGCAAACATTGCCATCCCACTAGAGTAAAATTCACATTTGGCCAAATTCAATATGCTCATACTTCATAATTGACATAAATTTTGAAACATGACCCTTAAAATCATTAATTGATGCCAGCTCTTGAGCACTCATAAATTTGGCCCAATTCGATTCATACCAAATTTAGGCATTTATTCTGTTCTCATTGCACAAATGTTAAATCTACATAATTCAATAGACTTCATATTATATGAGGGGTCCAAAGTACAAATCTTATCATATTTTCCCCATTATATATTGAAATAATTCTGAGCACAAACTTTTTTCAGATTTTTTGTAGTCAATTACAAAGAGAATCAAGCATCCAGAAGAAAAAAAGAAATACCAATTATTTAATATGTAATACAGAAATTAAACTTGATAAATCATGGTTTGTTCTCCATGGATAGAAATCCCTAAAAATGAATTTGAACTCATTGAAGAACTAAAAAATTACGTAACTATTCAATAATATGTCCATTCTCTTTCTCAATAGATACACTTGAAAGCAAAAATAAATAGATAAAAATAACAATTAAAAGGAAACAATTGCCATTAAATATTTCCTTTACCAATTAATTACCAGTACAAACAAAACCAATTGATTTCATTGATTAAGCTAATCAACAATCCCCCCTCACCCCAAAATGAGCAAAAAATAATTACCTAAACCTCTAAATTATTTCCCTCAATCCAACGGCCAAGATTAATTCACCAATCAATCTGCCACAGCCCAAGTCATATCTCCATTGAAGATCCAATGACAAACTTCAATCTGACCTGGCTTTCCACCAAGAGCAACAAATGCACCGTGAGTCGGGCTCCAGTCCGACGTGTCAAGGTGACAGATGGCGACTCCTCGGTTAATCTTCTCCTTCGATCCAACGGCCAGGATTTCCGCCTCGTATACTCTTACCTTAGGCACCGAGTGGCAGTAATAAACCATGTATGGAAATAAACTCTGGTGACAGGATACCGATTTGGTTACTTTGCCTCCATTTATTCCTTTAACCTCACCTGTTTTAAACAGACCCGTTAAGTTCTTTTTTTTGAGTACAAACAGACCCGTTAAGCTGTTAATGGATAAAATTTAGTAATTTACCTATCATAATGGGTTCGGAAGACCCGTCAGAAGATTCGGTACTTCGTACCACGATATTATTGCCTAGCATTTCCACGGAAAAATCAATCATATCCTCTGCTGATGTGGCGCATTTTTTGGTCTCTCCTTTACTCGGCGGTCTCTGACACTCCGAGACGGTGTCATCTACGGCTTTTGCCAATGCTGTTTGTTGTTCTACCCCGAACATCGATTTAATGGTTTCAGATTGAAATGGGATCCGATCCGCTATGGACCGGGGTAAGAATGCCCGAGTCGGCATCTTGTCTCTTATATCTGGCATTTTCATTATATACCCCTTTTTCAAATTGTTTTCTCGGAAGAACTTTCCTGGTTCTGCTGCCCAGTGATTATTCGGTTTCAAAACCAAAAGATTTGAATTTGAATCTGAGGATGAGGATGAGGATGAGGATGAGTTGTGGTAATCTTTGAAAGTTACGCCGGATTTGGAGTAGCCTTTGAAAGTGGTGTTATCACCGAAATAGGATTTGAAATTGATTTGATGATTTGGATTTAAGCCTTCTCCGTACGATTTGAAATTATCGCTTCCTGGATTGAATGATTTTCCATAATTCTCGAATTCGGCCGAAGCTGCATTTCCATTTTTACCATAGGATGTGAAGAAATTGTCTCCAACATTTGCATTTTCTCGGTAAGTTTTGAAGGTTTCGGATCCTGCATTTCCACCCGACCCGTAATTCTTGAAGTTATTTTCAGGCACATTGCCGTTTTCTGCGTATGAAGTGAAGGTATCGGTGGCTCCGTTACCGTTTACCCCGTAATTCGCAAACCCGGACCCAATAACGTTTGAGTTGTTACCATAGGATTTGAAATCGACTGGAACCCCATTGCCGTTCTTACCATAGGACTTGAAGTTTTGATCGCCGGAATTTGTGTCAGAGGAGTATGAAGTGAATTTCTGGTCCAACCCGTTGGATTGGTCGCCGTAAGATGTGAACTTTAGATCTGGGACGTTCACAGAATCATCGTACACTTGAAAACCGGCGGTGCCCCCAGTTGCAGACGTGCCGTAAGACGTGAAGTTTGACGTGGCCACATTAGCATCCTGAGAGTAACTGGTAAATGAGCTTTCGTGTCCCGCGGCGTCCCGGCCGTACCGGCGGAACGAGTCGACCGGTACGTTCTCGTCAGGGGAGTATTTAGTGAATGAACTAGTACCGTCGGCTGCTGCCGTGGCGTAATTCGAGAAATTTGAATTTGAGTAGGAGTTAAACTTGGAGTTAGGATTTGAGTTCAAAGATAAATCTTGGGAGGATGAGGAATTGATATTGGGGCAGAGGAGGCGAGCCGAAATGCAAAAGGACGGCGAAACGGAGAAAGAACTCTCTGTGAGCGAATTGGAGAGGAGGGAAGCGGATAGAGGGGAGAGAATGGAGACCAGAAACGGCGGGTGAGGAGCGTTGTTGGGTACTTTCCTGTTCCAGTACCGGATGGTAGCGGCACGAGAAGTAAATGGGTTGACGGAGGAAGTGGGTAATGACGTGGAGGAAGGAGAGGACAACACGTCAAGAGGAATGCCGAGGGAGAAGAGGAGGAGAAGGGGGAGGAAGGATAATGGAGACGCCATTGGAGTTGGCATCGGTGAGAAGGCAAGAATTTGGTGGTGATGGGATAAATAGCAGAGAGAGAGAGAGAGAAGAGAGAGAGAGAGAGAGGCGCCTTTTTGAGTGGGGGTGACACTGTTTGGAGTTCTTTTGTTTTGACCCTCAGAACAATTCATATTTGGATATGTTGTTAAAGTTGGTCTTTAATTTTGTTTTTTGAGAAATTTTTTAAGAATCCCTATTTTTTTTTTTTGATAAGGCATAAAATCCCTCTTTTTGAAACTCCAAAAAATCGTCTCTTCTACCAAATTTTTATTTTCAAATACCTTTCCTATTGGGGTTCAAATTAATCATGGATGGTGTTAATTTTTTTTTGACCAAAATATTCTTCTATTTTCATATGTAGTAATTATAAAAAAATATATTTTTATTACTTTTTTTTATTAATTTTAAGAAAATTCATAATTTTTTTTTAATATGTAGTGATTTAAAAAAAAAAAAAATCAAATTATTACGTGTTGTGTTTATATAATTTTAATATTTCATTTATTTTTCATGAAAATCTAACATACAATAATAATAAGATGAAAAACAATATTAAAAGAATACATTGCAATATTAAAAAAATAAAATATCATGAAATTATTAAAAAATACGTAAAAGAAGAATGAAAATAAAAAACTAAATGTTTAAACATATATTTTTCAAAAATTCTTATGTTGCGCTTCTTCCATATGACCAAGTCCCGACAATCCACGTGATTTCTCTATTCCTTATCACCAAAAATTTCATCGTAGTGCTCTTGTTTAACCTTCTATCGGGATCTTAATATGAAGTTCTCCGACTCGTACAAGTTTAGCAACTCAAAACATTACAAAGAGTAAGGGCATTGAGCAAAGAGATGGGTAACCGTTTCAGAACATCTCGGGGCATAGCAAACATGTTGTATCGTGATTCGTGGGGCCATCTTTTTGCGAGATTCGCCTATGTCAAGACAAGGTATCGTTGATAGCTCCCCATACGATGCATCTAATTTTTTTTTTTTGAATTGATACCTAATAAACGCTCGCTTATTGTTATGATTCATCTAATTTTTAACGGCGCTTTCAATCTGATGATATCCTCACACCAAAGGCACCTTAAATCTAAAGATATCCTCACACCAAATGCACTACCATGTGGGGGGTGTTTAATGAAGTTTCGGACCTTTTGGTCGAAAATATGTTTTTATCTTCTTGATTTGTTATGGATGTTGGTGTATACGAAATAAACAAAGTTGATTAATGGAAAATTTTACTATATTTCCACAATTCTCCATCACATTCTTTATATCTTGATTAGCATGTTTAATTAACATGATGATTAATAAAGAACACACAATGAACAGTTAATTAATATTGATTAAAAATTATTAATCATATATATGTTAATTATATATAATTAACTGTTAATTGTATGTTCTCTAATATTTATTATGTTAATTAAGTGTGTTAATTAGGATATAAAAGATGCAAAGAAGAATTCTGGGGCATAGTAAATGAGCTCTCGATTAATTGGTACACGTGAATGCTGATTGGTTGGTTATAGGGACCTGCATTTGTTAAGTAAATAATTATCATCAATTATCACGAGAACTGACTAGTGAGAATGCAACAGTAATATTTTTTTACTCATTTGAGGGTTCTCTTTAATCATCATTATCATTGATTTATCATACAAAAACTGACAAGTGAGAATACAACAATAATGTTTTGACTCATTTGACTGTTTTCACTCTTTTCAGTATATTTTATAGTAGTGGCCAATTCCTCGTGGTTTGACCAATTATATATGTTTGATTTGGTGGATTAGAGCATATTGTATTTGGATATTTATGATTTTAAATACAATTATTGCACAATTCGATACTTTTCGTAAATTTATCGTTAAGCGGACCGTAATAATTATTTGAATTCTATCGAATAACTTTAAATCAAACCGTACCTTAAACCATATACGAAGCGTATGAAGTGCGACCGAATTGATGTCGCGTCATTATCGTCGTTGTGTTTATGAAATCTTAATTGCAAGAAATGAATTTGAAGTACTTAAAAATGTCTAATTTAGAGTCATTTTGATTTTCTCTAATAGATTTCGCTTTTTCATCTTAATGAGGCAGATTAAAAAATGAAAGCATTATCTCATATGTACTTGAGACCAAATATATATTATAGCCACACGACATCTTATCACAAAACACACCCTTTGGGCTTTCTAACATGAATCTTCTAATTCAGCCCATAATATAAAATAGAAGCACCACCCATAATATTATACACATCAAATGCCACATCCTAATTAACGCATTAATGCTTAAATTTATTAACCAAAATTGATTATTTCATTTTAAATATATACATGACAATATTACGACACATAAATAGTTTACATATAAGCCCAATGTTGGAATAATGTTCCAACAATTCATTGTTTGATTTGGTATATTTTGGTGAAATCATGGATTGGAAGATGAGATGGATATTGGAATAAACAAAAAAAGTTGGTATTCCAAATAAATAGATATAGCTATCATCTATTTCATTATAATATTATTTCTTCAAATTATATTCATGAATAATAATTACATTATATTTATATTATATTATATCATATTATATTATACAATAATATTATAATAATATATACTATCTTATAATGTAATGTAATATAATTTGATATACTATAATTTAAAACAATATATAATATAAAATAAAATAAAATAATATAATACAATACAATATAACATCATATAATATAATATAAAACAATATAATATAATATAATATAATATAATATAATATAAAGTAATAATATATAATCTAAAACAATATTATATTATATAATATAATAAATATAATATAATATAATATAATATAGTATAAAGAAAAATTATATAATATAAAACAATACAATATTATATAATAAACATTCAATATTAAAATATTGAAATCATGAATTTTGCATCAAATAATCAAACAAAGAATTTTATATACATGATTTCAAAATGTAACAAATCAAACAACTCTCATGAATTATCAAATACATGAATATCAAACACATGAAATTTATATACGTGTGTTTCACATATCCGTGTAGATCAAAATCACCCAAATCAAACATGCCGAAAGTTATTTATCATTTTACATTGAGTGAATGACATGTTCAAATGTTCATTTATTAAATATAAATGAAAGATAAAATAGATTATATACGAAAATAATAATGTTCGAAATTATGATGTAGCGGTCCGTAATGATCATGTATTTTTTTTTTTGAGCGGATTGCCATAGAGGACGCTATGACTTTATAACGGATCCACACATGACATTAATTTATGTCATAGATATAATATCTTTTACAAGTATTATACGAGTTTATTGCTATGTTCTGCAAGTACAGAAGTAAAAATAGAAAATTAAAGATTACAAAAATGAGACAAAATCTAAGTTTCAACCAATTTAAATTATATAGACTAACAAATAACAATGTACTTATTCCTATTTATTTATTTTCTTATTTATTATAAAAATATTTCGATTCCAGTCCTGATTATAGGCTCGACAAAATATGTCTTATGTTACATTTTATTATAAAAATATTTCGATTCCGTCCTGATTATACGAGTATAGTATTTTGACCATAACTTCTGAATACCAACTCCAAATTAGACAATTTACAACTTCCTGAAATGTTTGAAAAACGGACTACTATTTTCATATACAAATCAAAGGCTAATTAACGATACTAAAACTGAAATAACCGCAACAAAATTGTTCATGTTTCTAAGATATTCAATAAGTCTCAAATATTGAGAAAAACATGTGCATAACATAAGATTTTCTTTTTCTTTTTCGCAATTGTTGAAAATAATAGATTCGTAAACAATACACTTTGTGGCCGTTTGATCTAAATATTTGAAGAATTTCGAAGGATCTTGGATTATCCCGAGAAAATGAAATGATGGTAAAAATTCAAAGGATATGTATTTATAACATGTGTTATTTGACATGGTAAAATAGTTGACAAAAAAGTGAAATTTATCAACTTAACCTGTCATAACAAACTTATGATTTTTGATCTTATTCTCTCTATACATCTCAATGATCTCATGATAATAAAACAAATACAGGAAAATGGGCGAAACCGTGTTGAGAATGAATGGCCCTGTGAATATATATAGGCTCTCTCTTTCAACCACATCTATATAGAGATGGGGTCCAAATTTATTTGGTGTCTTTTTTTTTTTTTTGCATTTTTTATGAATTGTTCTAGATTATAGATATTGCTGACCATGCATTAATTAAGTTGTGGGGATTTTAGACATCCTTCTTAAAACTTAAAACTCAAAACATCAAATTTATCCTTCTATTCTATAAATATCATTTGTATCATTTTAATTTTTTTTATTCTTTCTTTCAATGTATAATCAGGCAGTTCCGTAAAAATTAGCTTTAGATTATATATATAATGTTTGGAAGAGGTCCATCGTTATGGTATGAAAACTTAATTGGAAATTCAAGATTTAGAAAATTGGTAAATGGAAAAATCGATTATTTTCTTATATTCTTATTGTCATAATTAAATGATAATTAAAACAATCATTATTTTTTTGTATTATTTCATTGTATAAGACTAGACTTTCATTCATTCCAACAAAACCAATAAACACTAACAAATTGTATTTTCTTTTTCTTCAGTATAGTAAGATAGTTTGAGCGTCGGCAGTCGTGATATTTTTTCTTTTCGGGGTTTCTACGTAAAAATTTTTGTGCTCGTGTGTGTTCTTTTTTGCTTGTTTGCGGTACCGATCCTAACAGGCCCTTGGGTGTTCTCCAAATTTCTTCAAATTTTTTTTTGTTCTTTCAAAATTTTAACAGAAGTTTGATTGATTCTGTTTAATAGATAATTTTTTTATATTTTAGACATTTAGAGGATAATTATGATTTTTACAGTTTTATCAGTGTAAATATGACGTTTTGAGTTTTTGGACTTCAATTTGTGTATATTACATATTCCGCAAATTCAAGTTTCAAATCAAAGCTATTTCGAGGTCAAATTACAAACAACGTACTGTATTCAGTACAAGTACTATTTTACTGGTGAATTCAAGCATAGTTGCATATGTGATTGAATACATATACATAATAGTAAATAATCATTTAAATATGCATTTTTTTTGGGGGTGTATATACAAAAAGGTCATATCTAATTGTATTTGGACCACTCACTAGTCCAACGAACAACTGTTTTTTGCTCGGTACCGGTACCATTTATGGCCATTTTCTACACTGAACTACTGGATCTTCTATTGCCATAGTACTTGTATCGAGAAAGAATTTCTAATTAAGTAAAATTATATTTTCCCAACTTTGGTCGTACATATTTGTACTAATATAATGATAGATTCCTTTGTATTTATTTAGATTTTTATATCAATTATGAAGTCTCAAATTCCTTTTTAGATTAACTATATATTTTATTTTGGGTGCCACCACGTTTCTATGTTTTTTTGGGTAATATTTTGAACAAGAGGTTTTATAATTTTAATGAACATAAGGCAACATGCCTACTTAAGTTTGTATTAAAATGAAGAAAAATATTATTTGCATTGTTAGGACACACATCACAATACAATCAGGACCCGCCCCATTTATTAGTACAATAGGCAGGGGTTATCGTGACTATCGGCTATCATACGATGACCGATGATCCTCAATTGCATGCGCGTCATTGCCGAAGGTTGTGAGTAGCAACTGAATTCTGCTCTGATCGTCATCCTCTCACCACAACAAATTAGGATAAACAGCCACGACTAAAAACGATGATTATTTTTACCAAAATTGCGGCTAAAAAGCTATAGCCACGGTTTTATGTGGCTAATGTTGGAACGTTATTATAACATTGGACTTATATGTAAAATATTTATGTGTTGTAATATTGTCATTAATATGCTTAAAATAAAGTGCTCAATTTTAGTTAATAAATTTAAACATTAATGAGTTAATTAGGATGTGGGCATTTGATGTGTAGAATATTGTGGATGACGATTCTATTTTCTATGATGGGCTGAATTAGAAGATCCATATTAAGAGCCCCAAAAGATATGTCTTTGTGAAAAGATGACTTGTGGCTATAAAAACAATTTGGTCCCAAGTACATATGATGAGATAGTGTTTTATTCTTTATTCTGCCCCATTAAGATTAGAGAGAGAGATCCATTAGAGAAAATCAAAAGGACTATAAATTGGACATCATAAAGTACTTGAAATCAATTTCTTGCAACTAAGCCTTCATAAACGCAACAACGGTGATGACGCGACATCAATTCGGACGGATTTCATACGCTTCCGCATACGGTTAATGTACGGTTTTGATTAAGATTATTCGGTTGAATTCACATAGTTATTATGGTCCATTTGTACGGGCAAATTTATTATTTTAATTACGGGGCGGTGCCGGATCGTTGCCGTCACCCCAACAGCTAATGCTTCTTAACTATGGTTATTTTAACCATGCTAGTCCCTCTGTTGGTTCAAATTTCCGGTTGTTTGATTTGAAGGAAATACAGTTTTGGATCCACGCTAAAATGGTACGTAGAAGGAAAAACGAACGTACGCGTTCGTAGGCATAAGAAACAGTTTTAGTAAAACTGATATAACTTTCAGATAACGACTCCAATTTGAATGGTTCAAATTGGGTTAGATAGATAATGAGATTATCTAGAACTTTCATGTAGAAATATATTTCATTTGAGCGAAGTATCAGTGTCGTTTTAATGAAATACATAAATGGTTCGACAGTTTGACATACAGTTAGTAAAACCATCATAACTTTCGCATCCGAACTCTAATTGGGCTGGCCCAAATTGGGTTGGAAAGATAATAAGATTATCGACAACTATCGTGAAGGTTTAAAGTCGGTTGGAATGATTTAACAATTTCGTTTCAACAGAATACTGAAAGAGTGTATGCAGTTTCTGTTTGAAATGGTGTATAGTAGATATACATACCTTTTGGCCCATCCTTATCCTATGTTGAATAAATATGATGTTTCTCTCTCTCTCTCTCTCTCTCTCTCTCTCTCTCTCTCTCTCTCTCTCTCTCTCTCTCTCTCTCTCTCTCTCTCTCTCTCTCTCTCTCTCTCTCTCTCTCTCTCTCTCTCCATTCAGACTATACAGACAATTCAGATCAATTGAAGTCTAATTTCGGTCCAGAAATTAGTGAGACTCTTATCACGTGTTGAAAAATTGCGAAGAGAAAAGAGGAGAAAAGAGTTTTCTCCGTCTAGAGAATCGAAAGCAATCATGCAAGTTCGTCGGTGCATCGTCTAAGCAGGTGCATCCGCGACCGAGGTGCTATGACTCACGGTGGATACGGGTAGAGGAGTTCGCACTTTGTGGCTCTTCGTTTGTGATCAATCCGGAGAAGTAAGAGAGTGAAAGGTTGTGGAAGCGTGTGGACGTGGGACGCACGAAGACAACCGGAGGCGTGTCAAGACGGTGGGAGACGTGTTGTACGGGACGCACGGGCTAGTCACCAACGTGACACCGAAGAATAGAAGGATGCGAGCGATCAACCCGTCGTGCGTGATCAATTCCACGCTGGTAATCGTCTATCCTCCTTTGCATCGTACCCTCGATATCGAAGCGTGATCTCGGGATTTGGGAACCGGACCGGGCCTTCATATCCGCTGCGCGGGCCCGGGGACGAAATAATTCCCATCAGTGGTATCAGAGTGAACGCTGAGATTCGAGGGTCGAATCATAGTCGTATATTCGATATACGCATGGATTATCAAAGTTCGTACCCGTTTGCATGATGCTAGATATTTAGAACGTCAATTTCGTTAAAATCACAAGTGGAATTCACTAGAGATCAATCAAAAGTTGATTGAGAGTATCTAGGAACGATCGTGAAAAAGTTTCGTGATTTATCGTTTTGGAAACGAGCGAAAACGGAAGAAACGGCGAAATCTGCAGAAAATCAGCATTTCTTCCGCCCCGGGCAAGGTTTTCTCGCGCCCCATCGTCCCCAGGGGAGTGAAGAGGTGCATAGGGGTCCCCAAGGGGTCCGGTGGTGCGGGGGGTGCGTGTGGGACTTGACGGTCACGCCACAAGGTCATTTTTCCACGCCCCTGGACCAGTCTGCATGGCCCCTGGACGCTGTTTTTTTTGTTTTCGCGATAACTTTGGCTACGAATCTCGAAATTTTGAGTTCTTTATATCGATAGAATCGGCATCACTCATCCTAGCATATAAATAAGTAATTATTTAGAATAATTAGACTTCCTAGTTAGTACATATGCATTTTGAAAAATCTTGTGATAGTGATATAATATGATTATGTCACGAATTAATGAAACATGAAAGTCATGATCCCTCATAATATTTAAGTCATGGAAATGCCTTCCATGTCCACAACCACTGAGTTTGGTGTTACGTGTCACGTGGGTTCAGGCTAAAGTCGGGCATGTGATATTGTAATTATGAAAGGGTGGCAAGCGTTAAATAAGGACTTGTGAGGCCCAGGCTAAAGTCGACTCACTAGTAGTTTATTTGAACGATACGTTGGATATGGTTGTGACTTAACCGTCCAGGCCCGGATTGGAGTTCGGGGCATAGATAGAATGCACACATGAAACTGGGATTGTATATGATACGATCCATCACCGAAATTCTATAAAGGTTCAAGAGTCACATTGGAAACGATTGGATATTCATCCTACCTAAATAACGGGATCCCACCCGATAGGTTAAAGTCACTTGTGGGAGGAACGGAAATATGGTCTTAAGTGTTATGGACTTGGAGTCCCGTATCGGTATGAGGGTTACCGATTCGATAAAATGGCACCTTCACATCATCATCATATAAGCATATAGATTATGTACGCACGGTTAGGAGCTTAATCTTCATCATCCGTTTAGAATTATGTTTTCTAGCAACACCAAATATATCGATGAGATCGATATGATAGATGGCTTTTGGGCCGGAATTACCGTAATTAACCTTGATAGTCAAATAATAGTTCTTAGACTTAAAGGAACGTGTTGGACACGAAAATGGTAGATTCAGGGCTCGAGGCTTTGGCTTTAGAGAAAGCCGGGTTCGATAAACTTTAAGAAGGAATCGAACGATATTACGTGCCTTGTGGTGGCATGCATAGATGCAAATTTCTCAAAATTGTTTTGAGAATTCGGGTGTATATGAAAGTAAAACGCAACGCTCAAGAAATAGTTTCAAGAGCTAGAGCGTGTTGAATGGTTCAATGCGGCTCAAAGAGTAGGTTAATTCTGAGACGCCTTATGGGTCTTTGATTAACACTCGTTTGTTGATGGTACGAGATTCGATCTTCGTGACCGAATATCATATGCATTCGATAGATAAGTCGATCCCGGAGTTGCATGAGATGCGATGTAAATTTGGATCAACGCTAAAATGGTACGTAGAAGGAAAAACGAACGTACGCGTTCGTGGGCATAAGAATAAGTTTTAGTAAAACTGATATAAGTTTCAGATAATGACTCCAATTTGAATGGTTCAAATTGGGTTAGATATATAATGAGATTATCAAGAACTTTCATGTAGAAATATATTTCATTTGAGCGACGTATCAGTGTCGTTTTAATGAAATACCGAAAGGGTGCGACAGTTTGACATACAGTTAGTAAAACCATCATAACTTTCGCATCCAAACTCCAATTGGGCTGGGCCAAATTGGGTTGGAAAGATAATAATATTATCTACAACTTTCGTGAAGGTTTAAAGTCGGTTGGAACGATTAAACAATTTCGTTTCAACATAATACTGAAAGGGTGTATGCAGTTTCTGTTTGAAAATGTGTATAGTAGATATACATACATTTTGGCCCATCATAAAGTGCGCATCCGAGTCCTCAAACTGCTTTTGAAGACTAGCGTCCATACATGCCAACACGAGGCACGTAACATCATTCGAGTCCTTCTTAAGTTTCTCAAACGCGGCCTTTTCATCGGCCGTAGCATCGGGGCCCGGTTCCACTAGTTCCGTATCCAATACGTGACTTTTGCCCTCTTGCCTGAGAACTATTCTCAGGTTTCGGTGCCAGTCCAAGTAGTTCCGACCCACTAGCTTATCCTTTTCTAACGTCGATCTAATCGACATGGTGTTGGTGTTACTAGAAGACATATTCTACAAATGAAATAAAAGATTGATTACTAACGTTGCGTACTTACCCTATAGGCTTATATGATGATTATATGAATAGTGTTATTTTATCGAATCGATAACCCTCATACCGATACGGGATTCCAAATCCATAACACCCGAGATCCATATTTCGCAATCCTCCCATAAGTGACGAAGGCCTATCGAGTGGGATCTCGCTTATTTAGGTAGGATATAATCCAATCACATCATATGCGACTCTCGAACCTTTTAGAATTTTGGTGATGGATTGTATCATATACAATCCCAATTCCGTGTGTGCATTCCAACTATGCCCTGAACTCCAATCGGATTGGCTTGGATGGTTAAGTCATGACCATATCAAACGTATCGTTCAAATGAACTACTCACGTGCATGACGAAGGCCTAGAAACACGTAAGTCCCCATTTAACGCTTGCCACCCATTAGTACCAACAACATGTGTGCATGACGAAGGCCTAGAAACACACATATTGTGATACCAATTTCGATGGTTGATGATATGGAAGGCATTTCCACGACTTAAATATTATGAGGGATCATGACATTCATGTTTAAATAATTCGTGACATAATCATATTATATCACTATCACAAGATTTTCATAATGCATATGATTTATTTAGGGAGACTAATTATTCTTAATAATTAATTATCTAATATGATAGAATGATTGATGCCGATCATATCGATATAAAGAACTCAAAATTCCGAGTTGTGTAGCCAAAGTTATCACGAAAACAAAATCAGCAAACAGAAACTAGTCCGTTGTAACGCACCATGGTCCGTTACAACGGAACCCCAGTTTCCTTAACTACGTTACAACGGAACTATAGTCCGTTACAACGCTATTTATTCCGGAGTTTGACTAAATTTGCCAGAAACATGTCCGTTATAACGCAACCTAGGGTCCGTTACAACGGACTATCTCGTGAACAAACTCCGTTACAACGGACTCCAAAAGACACCATAGGCATCCCCGCATCCTCGTATCATATACAATGTCCGTTACAACGGAACTATGTCCGTTATAACGGACTATGCGTTTATTCACAGTCCTCCTCACATCCCTGTATCATATACAGGGTCCGTTGCAACGGAACTTCAAGTCCATTACAACGGACTATGTAATTTCGCAGATAATCCCCAATTTCCTGTATCTTATACAGTGTCCGTTACAACGGATCAACCAGTCCGTTATAACGGACTATACGATTTTGGCAGATTATCCCTAATTCCTGTATCATATACAGTGTCCGTTACAACGGATCAACCAGTCCGTTGTAACGGACTATGCGATTTTCTGCTGTTTCGTCTGTTTTCGCTCGTTTCCAAAACGATTAATCATGAAACCTTTTCACGATCATTCCTAGATACTCTCAATCAACTTTTGATCGATCTCTAGCGAATTCTACTTGTGATTTTAACGGAATTTGAATTTCTCTATATGTAACATCATGCAAACGGGTATGAACTTTGATAACCCGTGCATATATCATATATACGACTATGATTCGATCCTCGAATCGATGGCGATCGCTCTGATACCACTGTTGGGAATTCTATCCGTCCCCGGGCCCGTGCAGTAGATATGTAGGCCCGGTCCGGTTCCCTTAATCCAAGATCACGCCATGACTTCGAAGGATACGATGCAAATAAGAAGATTAGATTCATACCAGTGCAAAATTGATTGCACACGACGGGTTGATTACTAGTCTTCTTTCTCCTGTCACGTTGGTGACAATCCGCGCGTCCCACACCGCTCGTTGACCGTTCTCTTTCTCCTTCGGGTTGATCACAACCGAAGAGCCACAAGTGTCGCTCCTCTACTTGTATCCACCGTGAGTCGGAGTTCGTCAGTCGCGGGTGCAACTGCCTAGACGCTACACCGGCGAACTTGCTTGATTGGTTGATTATCTATACCGGAAAACTCCTTTTCTCGGTTCTCTCTCTTTACACCCTTTCACTCTCTAGAAAGATGTCTCTCTATAATTCTGGAATATTCTGAATAATCCGAATGATTGGACTGAATGAAGCATCATCTGATGAGAGAGAATTATCCTATTTATATCACATAGGATTAGGATGGGCCAAAAGACATGTATATCCAATATACACTCTTTCACACAGAAAGTTGCATGAATCTGTTCAGTATTCTGTCCATACGAAATTGGTAAATTCCTCTGACAGAAAATCAACCTACACGAAAGTTGTAGATAATCTTATTATCTACTTAACCCAATTTGGCCTGGCCCAATTGGAGTTCGTATGCAAAAGTTATGACTGTTTTACTAACTGTATGTCATACTGTTGCACCCTTTCGGTATTTCGTAGAAACGACAGTTATACTTCGTTCATATGAAATATATTTCTACATGAAGGTTGTAGATAATCTTATTATCTATCTAACCCAATTTGAACCATTCAAATTGGATTTTCCTACTGAAAGATATGACCACGAATGTACGCTTACATTCGTTTATCCTTGTGTACACTTTTACGGTTGATCCGAAACTGTATTTCTTTCACCATCCTTAGCCTATGTTGAATAAATAGGATGTCTCTCTCTCTCTCTCTCTCTCTCTCTCTCTCTCTCTCTCTCTCTCTCTCTCTCCATTCAGACTATACAGACAATTCAGATCAATTGAAGTCTAATTTCGGTCCAGAAATTAGTGAGACTCTTATCACGTGTTGAAAGAGTGCGAAGAGAAAGAGAGAAAAAGAAAAGAGGAGAAAAGAGTTTTCTCCGTCTAGAGAATCGAAAGCAATCATGCAAGTTCGCCGGTGCATCGTCTAGGCAGGTGCATCCGCGACCGAGGTGCTATGACTCACGGTGGATACGGGTAGAGGAGTTCGCACTTTGTGGCTCTTCGTTTGTGATCAAACCGGAGAAGTAAGAGAGTGAAAGGCTGTGGAAGCGTGTGGACGTGGGACGCACGAAGACAACCGGAGGCGTGTCAAGACGGTGGGAGACGTGTGGTATGGGACGCACGGACTAGTCACCAACGTGACACCGAAGAAGAGAAGGATGCGAGCGATCAACCCGTCGTGCGTGATCAATTTCACGCTTGTAATCGTCTATCCTCCTTTGCATCGTACCCTCGATATCGAAGCATGATCTCGGGATTCGGGAACCGGACCGGGCCTTCATATCCGCTGCGCGGGTCCGGGGATGAGATAATTCCCATCATGATTATCTCAAAAACAATGTCGATATTACTTACAATTCTATCAAGTACAACGTATAGGAGATATAGGTACAAAATGCAATAAGAAGATCAAGATAAACACAAGTAAAAATCACTCAAGAATAGTGAGGACACCAAGGATCAAGACGTCGAAGAATCGTGAAGATACACAAAACTCAAGACATCGAATAATCACGAAATCAAGACATCGAAGATTCCGCAAGTTGGGATATCATACAAATCACCAAAAACTTATAGGTATTCCTAACCTTGTTTATGAATTATTAAGCTCAAAATAAGTCAAAGAAATATATTCGAAATCCATCAAAATGATGAAATAAAAACTGGGTTGACAGTAGACTTCCCTTATAACGGACCATCTATGTCCGTTGTAACGGAACTCCTCATCCTATTCAAGAATGGCAGAAAACTGTATAATCCGTTACAACGGATTAACCAGTTTGTTGTAGCGGACTTCCACCAAGCGTTGTAACGGAAGTTTCACGGTTACAACGCTAATTAATGCCAACTTGAAGAAAAGCCAAAGAACTATGTCCGATGTAACGGACATATCAATCCGTTGTAAGGGACATTTAACTCACTTCAGTACACAACATTCTCTCTCCGTGTCCGTTGCAACGGATTCACCAATCCGTTACAACGGACAGGCTCTTATCGTTGTAACGGAGTATTCTTTGTTATAACGGAATATACAACCAATCTGAAGTGAAGTCATAGGATGATGTCCGTTGTAACGGACTTTGTAGTTCGTTATAACGAACTTCTTAATACTGTGGTCCGTTGTAACGGACATACTTCCATTGTAACGGACTACGTAATAATTCGAATATATTGGCTGTAACGGCTAGTTTGACTTTTGGTCCGTTATAACGGACCTTATGTCCGTTGTAACGGACTGTGCAGAAAAAGCAAGTTAAGGGAAGGGTCTATGTGTTCTATAAATAGAATCCTTTCCCTCATGATTCTCTCAACTCACTTCAACTATCATATTTTCACATTCAAAAGAGAGAAACCTTCCTAAATACTTTGAGCTTAAAATCTTCTAAAACATTATTAGACGGTGATTCGGGAATTCAATCGAAAGCCGAAAAGGCGCAAGGCATCCCCGGAGACGTAGGTACTTGTATTCAATCGAATCGGTCGATTGAACAAGTAGACGGTGAGTTAAAGCTACCAAGCAACCACCTACCGAACTCCGTCATCAAACATCTTGTGTTCAATTTGTTCGGTATTTGCATAATTTAATTCATACCATTTTAGCTTCCGCATTAATTTAGAATTTGTATACCGTAGTGCGAAAATTGCATACTAGGTTTACCTATTCACCCCCCTCTAGGTTAGAATTAACCAACACCCTCCTCCCGTCCTCTTCCGTAAAATCGTAAACAACGTGATAGTATGTATTATAAATACATATACAAGAAAAAATATGTCTAAAAATAGAGTTTCTTATTTTTGATGGTTGTGTGTGTGCGTTGTCTTGTAGAACAAAATTTGAGGGTTCGAATCTCGGATCATGTGAATTTTATTTTTTTCATATAAAAGTTATTTTTTAAGCAAAAGCTATAAATACTTGTCCTCCCCCCATAAGTTTTTCGTTTGATTCAGTCTTCGATTCTGGTTGTTGATACTTTTAGCTACACCAGGATGAGTGGTTAAGAGGTCTAGGACAACGGATGTTAAGTCAATAACCACGACTGGTATTAATCGCGAGTTTTAAAAACAATAGCTATGAAACCCACCAATAAAGCTAGGCTCACACCCTATCTCCCTCCCATATCCCCTCCCACCTTACATTTGGGACCCATACAAGACACATATCATATTTGTAATTTTATAATGCTCATTGGATCCAAAACCCATTAAACAAATAAACCCAAAACCGCTACTTTTTTTTCTCCTTCTTTCTCTCTTGTCAGAAGAAGCAAGAAATACCCAAATCATTTCTCTCCCTCTTTCTTTCCATCGCCATTTCTTCCTGACGAGAAGAACGATTTCTCCTTGACGAAATGCACGGAGCAGGCGATTTCTCCTTGACGAAAAGATCCATTTCTCCCCGACAAGAAAATCTCATGAAGTGGAGCAGGGCGATTTCTCCTTGACGAAACCCTAGAAACCCTAGATGTTTCAGTTTGGCGAAACGCGGATATGTGAGAGGCTGCACACAAAGCTCTCACGAAACTCCTCCGAAAAAGTAAAATTTCTGAAATTATAACGAATTATGTTCAAATTTAAATGAAATGAGGTTAATTCGCCATATTTATGCATTAGTACTTTAATTAATTTCAAGGATTGCTAATTTCAGATGACTTATGACTGCGCACAACCCCTAAAAAGAAAGGACTAGAAGATCTGTAAAATTTTCTAAATTATTAATTTTCAATCAAATTTCTGTAAATTTTTCTGAAATTATTAGTTTTTAATCAAATTTATCTCAAATTTTCTGAAAATTTTAATTTTCGGGGATTTACGTGTGTAATGTTCATGAATGCGATTTTAATTGTATGTAATGTGATGTTTATTTATGATGTTTATTTGTATATGATTGATTGTATGTAATGTGTATGTGTGTAATGTTCTTTTGTGCGATACTTTTTTTTGTATATGTGATGTTTTTAGAGGATTTTATTGATTATTAATTGCATATGATGTTTATTGATGTGATGTTTATTTGTATGCGATAAATTGTATGTAATGTGTGCTTGTAATGTTTTTAGTGCGATGCCTTTATTTTCTGTAAATGTTTTTTGTGCATATGATGTTTTGTATGCGATGATTCTATTTAAATGTTTTTTGTGCACATGATGATTTTGTAAGCAATTCTTTTTTGCGATGTTCAATTGTATTCTATAATTGTCCTAAACAAAATACATCCATTTTTTTTCAAAATCTAATGGATCAAAAAGCAAAAGTGTAAATCATAAACCTTGAACTTTTAAAATCTAAATTTTGGAGAATTAGTGATGTTCATTGGTTCTCCTTTCCATACCCTTCCATTCGAATCGGTTAAAGAGAATGGCATGCTCCGAAATTGCTCCATGTTGTGATGAAACCCCATCTCCATGTTACTCGGCATCCCAAACTATACATTAAAAATAAATAAATAAACAATAAAATACAAACTAAGTATTTACCAACAAAATGCTTGAATAAAATCTTACGTTTATATTTGCAACATTTTGCTCCATACCAAATACTTGATTATTTGACTTATCTTTCACATCCTATGATTGAAAAAAAATAGTCAGTAATAATTAACATGCTAAAAACAATAATACTTGATATTATACCTTAGTTTTCTTCTTATTATATTCTATTTTTTTTCTAATAATTTTTTGGACGGTTCCTTCCTTTCGTTTGAATTCCGGTCTACCTCTTGAACGAACAACTTTTGGGTCTAAGATCCTACTTTCTCCAATGGAACAAGAATTATTAGGGGAAGGGATACTCGACTCGATGACAACATCACTTTTATTTCCAATGGAACAAGATTGTTCAAACTCGTTTCTTGACATTTCTATAATTTTTACTGCCTTCACAAACTTCTCTTCGGAGCTTCGTATCATACCTCCGACCTCATCACAAATACGACCGAAATATTCTTGTCGAAATGCTTAGTTTTATCTATAGGGTTAGCATAATTGATGCGGACCGTGGTGTGAGTTCTTTGCACATCTTTTCTCCATCTTCTCAATATATATTTCTCGGGTGCTCGAACCTCGAAATGACTCCACACCATCAATTGGTGTGCACACACCATTCCACCAGATTCGAACATTCGACAAATACATTTCGCCTCATTTGTCTCTTTATTAAATTGAACCAGAAATGACACACGCTTTCTCTTTTTTTGTGCTCCATGCGTAATCTAGTCAACTACCTCGTACTTAACTCCACTTTCTTCTTTTATATGCAAAGCACAATTAAGTTTCGCAACAAATTGGTCTTGGAATTCTTTCGCCTTTGCATTCGTGTAGACACTTTGAAATTGTTTTTCCAACTCATGTTCCGCTACCGTTGGAATAAAAGATTGAAAACAATTTTTATCTTCCTTTCTTTCTTTTGCCACTTTCCCTCCCAAAGCATGTTCATATTGTTCCACAAATTGCTTCAGTGTGGTTTTTTTACGGATATAGCCATCAAAATAATTATTGATACTCTCGCTCCTTTGCGTGGATTGCATACCCGCCCAAAATATATCCTTTAAAAAAACCGGCACCCAACGCTCTTTCTCTCTGTACAACCCATTTAGCCACTCCTTCTCATGCAAATTATATTCGTTAATGAACGCTTCCCAACCGATCTCAAATTGCTCGACTGTTAATGAACCATAAACTATACTTTGTATAGAACTCACGATAGAATCGAAATGTTGCATTCTCGCAAATTTTTCTGGCACTTTTTTCATAATATGCCATATGCACCATCGGTGCCGAGACGTGGAAAATACTTGTTCAATGGCATTCTTCATGGCCATACATTGATCCGTGATAATTGCCGGCGGATCACGATTCCCCATGCATGTCTTCCATGTTCTAAACAACCACGCGAATGAACTTGTATCTTCATTAGAGATGAGCCCACAACCTAACAAAATTGTATGGCAATGATGATTAACTCCAACAAACGGAGCAAAAGGCATATGATATCTATTCGTTAAATACGTTGTATCAAATGCTATAACATCACCAAACTCTTTACACGCCGCTCTACTCCTTGCGTCGGCCCAAAACACATTTTTTAATTGATTATCTTCGTTCATCTCCATTTCAAAAAAAAAACCTGAATTTGTTGGGAATTCACCCGTCCCAGGGCCCGCGCAGCGGATATGAAGGCCCGGTCCGGTTCCCAAAATCCAAGATCACGCCATGACTTCGAGGGTACGATGCAAAGTAGGATAGACGATTACCAGCGTGAAATTGATCACACACGACGGGTTGATCGTTCTTCCTTCTTTCTCCGGTCACGTTGGTGACTAGCACGTGCGTCCCATACCACACGTCTCCCACCGTCTTGATGCGTCTCCGGTTGTCTTCGTGCGTCCCACGTCCATGCGCTTCCACCGTCTTTGACCGTTCTTTTTCTCCCTCGAGTTGATCACAATCGAAGAGCCACAAGTGTCGCTCCTCTACTTGTATCCACCGTGAGTCGGAGTTCGTCGGTCGCGGATGCACCTGCCTAGACGATGCACCGGCGAACTTGCTTGATCGATTGATTCTCTTCTCCGGAAAAACTGTTTTTCTCGGTTTTCTCTCTCTTCGCACTCTTTCACTCTTAAGAAAGATTCTCTCTAATTTCTGGATTAATCTTATTAATTCCACAGGGGTTGAACTGAATGAATTGGTTAGAGAGAGAGAGAGAGAGAAACATCCTATTTATATCACATATGATAAGGATGGGCCAAAAGGTATGTATATCTCATATACACCTTTTCAGACAGAAAACTGCAGACAACCTTCCAGTATTCTGTTGAATCGAAAATATTAAATTGTTTCAACCGACTTTGAACATTCACGAAAGTTCTAGATAATATTATTATCTTTCCAACCCAATTGGAGTTCGGATGCGAAAGTTACGGACGTTTTACTAAATGTATGTCAAATAGTCACACCCTTTCGGTATTCCAATGACACTGATACTTCGCTCAAATGAAATATATTTCTATATGAAAGTTCTAGATAATCTCATTATCTATCTAACCCAATTTGAACCATTCAAATCGGAGTTTCCTACTGAAAGTTATGCCAGTTTTACTAAAACGGCTTAAACTGAATTTTCGGGTTTTCTTAATAAAAACCGTTTCTTATCAATTTAACCATGTATATCCAATATACATATGTGCATCTAATATACACATTATTTATGTAGGGTTACGCACACGTTTATCAAAGTGTGCAGCGGAATTATTTTTGCATGTGTAACCTAATTCTACCGGGATCACGCCCGAAAACCATCCAAAAAGGAAGAGTTGAAGAAAATTACCTCATACAAGTTAGTACGTGTCGATTTCTTCTCCAAATCCGTGAACCTTCTCCAAAGAGTGCTCGTGCAATCCCTCTACTCGTGTCCACCTCGATTTCGTCCGATCGGAATCGCCAACGTCGTTCTAGTCGCCGTCACGATCGATACTCTCAAGATCTTTGCTCCAATCTCCCTCTCAATCTCTCTAGTTCTAATCTAAAATTCCGTGGAAGAAGGAGAGAGAAACGGCGGCTCAAAACCCTAAAACTCAAAATTGGCTTAGGTTAAAACGAAATCAGAATTCTATATATATAGGAATTAGGTCAGTTCGAACGCACCTAAATGGTTCGTTCGAACCCACTTAAATGGTTCGTTCATTTTGACTATCACGAATCAGTCCGTTCGAACGCACTCATATAGTTCGTTCGAACGAACCTAATTCTGACTACAGAATTGCCTATTTATATAAATTCTTCCAAGTTAATTCTTAAGCCATATTTTCTTTCAATTTATGCCCACGAACGCGTACGTTCATTTATCCTTGTGTACACTTTTATGGTTGATCCGAAACTGTATTTCCTTCAGAATTATCATTGTGCATTGTCATGAAATAATTATGCATTGCATGTGCATCGCCTTCTTTGAGTTGTAAACGACGCACACTATCTACGAAGTTACGACAATCCTTTTGATTAAACGAAAGGTTCTCACGCCCCCCCTCCCCCCCCCGCTTGGATCTGAAGGGACTCGTACGTTTTGTGCAATTTAATCCCGGCTTTATCATTCATTATTAGTTGTCTTTTAACATGATCACTTAAGAATCTATTGCTCTTGATAAATGTAGCTTTTCTTGGACTACATTGATGATTATGTTCCAATTTAACCAAATTTACTCTCCAATTTCCTTTCACATTTCAAGCAAGGTTAATATGAGCCGGGCAAAAAATCTTCGTTTGCGGATGTGGTTTAAGAGGATTGCTTGTTTTTCCCTTTGCCTTTCCGCCACGGTTACATTCAAAAGAAACATAACTAATTTCTCCTTTCACTTTTTTACTAGATTTTCTTGCCGCGGCAAAACCCTTATCTTGAGCATATTTGACATAGTAAATAAATGTCTCTTCAATTGTATTAAACATCATATCCACCTTAGGTTCTTCCATACTAATTCCACTATTGTTTATTTCCTCTTTTTCACCATTCACAGAACATTCATTTTCATTGGATACTCCCAAATTCGACATGCCACTGTAGAAGGGAGAATTTTTACTGTAACTTTTTTTTGGCGATTTTGTTGACGTCACGCGGCCATGGAGGGAGGAAGCGAGGAGAAAGAGAGGAACGTCGCAATTTCCGGCAAGATTTGAGTCAAATCACTGTTGGCGATAGAGAAGAAAAAGAGGGAAGTTTTTGATATGTTGATTTGGGGCTTTTCTTCTTGCCGACGAGAGGAGAAAGGGGGGAGGGAAATGAAATATTTGGGTTTGGTTATTTTTCTTTTAGTGGGTTCAGATCCGCTTAGAATTTAAAGAAATAAAAGTAATGTATGTGTCTTGTATGGGTCCCAAATGTAACGGGGGGGGGGGGGGGGGGGGGGGGATATGGGAGGGAGATAGGGTGTGAGCCTAGCTTTATTGGAAACCCACTCGTGGTTATTACGTCATCATCATAACTGTTATCCTTACCAATAGCCATCGACTGCGGTTATTATCCTTTTTATATAAAATAATAACATGATTGATAACCATGGGCCATGACCTTTATCATTTTTTGTTTTGTTTTGTATATTTAATTTCAATTCATCAAAAATCAATAAAATAATAAATAATTCAAACACAAATACTTCAAATAAAATAAAAATCGTAATTAAACAAATTATTCAACACATAATTCAGAAATTATTCTACACACACATTATTCAATGGAACGCACAAACAGATAATACCGGTGAAAATTCACGATCCCGCAGAACTTCCGGTGGAATCCCACCGCGTACCCCGTAATTGTTCCCCAATCATGTCGAGCCATTCCCAAGTATGTGTGAAAATTTCTACATTTAATATATTTAAATATCAAGGTGGCAAATAGTGTTTAGCGCGGCGCGGCGTCGTGATTTTTTTTTTGTAGCGTACAGCGCATAGCGTGCGATATATCGAAGCTACACTTTTGTAGCGAGCAATAAAAATAATCATTTTGTATATGATACACTGGTAGATCAAAATCAAAATCCATTACGGCACTAATACTTTCAACCACATAACTAAAGATACAAAAAATACAAGAATATGACACTCAAAAAATTATATTATATTTAATAGTACTACTAATTCAAAGTGCTGAAAGATGAAACAAAAATAAGATAAATTAAGTAAAAGAGATGATGAAAAAAAAAATGAAAGTTTGGTTTTTTAGGAGATGAGAGAATGTTTGGAGATTTATCTTAGTTCTTAAGCCCTTAAACTTGAAAGAAAATATGGCTTAAGAATTAACTTGGAAGAATTTATATAAATAGGCAATTCTGCAGTCAGAATAAGGTTCGTTCGAACTAACTATATCAGTGCGTTCGAACGGACTTATTCGTGATAAACAGAAGTGGGTTCGTTCGAATGAACATTTAGGTGCGTTCGAACGAACTGAGTTCGTTCGAACGAACTATGTTAAGTTCGTTCGAACTGACCTGTTTCCTATATATATAAAGTTCTGATTCCGGAATTTGACCTAAGTTTTCTAGGGTTTTGAGCCGTCGTTTCTCTTCTTCTTCTTCCACAGAATTCAGATTAGATCTGAGAGATTGAGAGGGAGATTCGAGCAAGGATCTTGAGAGATTTAATCGTGACGGCGACTAGAACGGCGTTGGCGATTTCTGATCGGACGAAATCGAGGTGGACACGAGTAGAGGGATTGCACGAGCGATTCTTGGAGAAGGTTCACGGATTTGGAGAAGTAATCGACACGTACTAACTTGTACGAGGTAATTATCTCCAACTCTTCCTTTTTCGTTGGTTTTAGGGCGTGATCCAGGGTAGAATTAGGTTACGCATGCGTGAATAATTCCGCTGCACACTATGATAATCGTGTGCGTAACCCTACAGTGGTATCAGAGCAATCGCTCGTTAAAACCATCGAAAATCGATGATTTAATTCGAATTTAGGAAATTTTAGAATTTTTGGGCTGAATTTCAGAAATTAGAAATACTGGCAGAATAGGGTTCGTTCGAACGAACTTGGAGTTGCGTTCGAACGAACTGGTCTGTTCGAACGAACCTAGTGTTCGGTTCGAACGGACTGATATGTTCGAACGAACTTGGAGTTGCGTTCGAACGAACAATTTTCTGGACATCCAATTTTTTTTTCTGTCAAAAATGCCCAATAATTTTAAAATTTCCAATTTACAAATTCGATACGGTATAGCATATAGCCTAAAACGGGGATGATTGTCTGTGATTGCTTGTATGTGTGTTGTGTGGGGGCCGGTGAGCTTTCCAAATTGTATTTTATTTAAATATGTGGGGACCAGTGAGTCTTCCAAAGTTGTATTAAAATAAAATAGGTTTAGTTTTGAAGAGGGAACTTCAAGGCAAGACGACACGACACGACACGAAGATTGGATCTTCAAAGCAAGGAGTCATCTTGGGTTTTAGGGTTGGGAATTTTAGGGTTTTATGATTGCTCATAAAACTAAAAGGCCAATATGCTATATCTTATTATTTTATTTGTTTTGGTTAATAAATAAAATAAAATGATTTTGATAAAAAGTAAAATCCTCCCACGTAATTATCAAGTCTTATGCCTCCCTAAATGGAACCTTCTAGACTAGTGTTTGTTTATCTATGTTGCATGGCCATAGTCTGGCACAGATTTACACGTACGTAGCAAGGAAGGCATGCATTGATTAGGAATTGATGTGTTGCATGGCCATAGTCTGGCATGTCAATTCGCTGATTGAGTGATACTCCATTTGTGGTTTGGACTTGACCAATTCGCTAGCTAGGCTACGATTTGGGGGCAAGGAGTGAGGTATACACATTCTGGTTTTGAGTTGGACTCAATACCGGACCTCACGAATAAAGCAAGAATCGTCTTGGAGATGATTGGACACCGTCCTACCCGACGTGACGTATTTTCTGAGTGGTTGGCCATAGTCACCTTAGCAATACGTTAAATAGGGATCTTGTCCATTATGAGATTTAAGGTATCGAATCTCCGTTTCAATAGTGGGGGCTATTTGAAATGATAAAATAATGGGAATTTCAAGTTATTTAAAATGAATTTTAATATATGAAAGACCACGTTATTAATTACATTATTTTTCAAAATTGTAGAACACATGGCTTTACCAAGTAATAACCGCTTTAGTTTGCGTCCCATTTTGGAAAGGGAACGAATGAACGGAAAGAACTTTCTCGACTGGCAGAGGAATCTGGGATTCGTTCTGAAACAGGAAGGAAAGGCACATGTCTTGGAGACGCCTATCCCTCCTGTGCCAGGGGATACATCAACTGAGGATGAGACATTCGAATATACGACCATGATGGACGATTCGAATGATGTCACATGCCTCATGTTGGCTACTATGACTCCTGAATATCAAATCCAATTTGAGAAACAGGATGCATATGAGATTATGAAACAGCTCAGGGAGATGTTTCAGGTTCAAGCAAGGGTGGAGAAGTATCAAGCTCTTGGCAATGCGACGCAATGCAAGATGCAAGATGGTACGCCTGTTAGCTCGCACCTTCTCAAGATGAAAGGATATTTCGATCATCTTGATAGGCTTGGCATCAAATTCGAGGTGGAGTTACAAACTGATTTGATCATGTTATCGCTGCCACCGAGTTTCGATTCGTTCATTTCGCATTTCCACATGTCAGACATGAAAAGGACCATTCCCCAGCTTATCGGAATGCTCAGAACATTCGAAGCTGACATGAAACCGCGGTACATGAAGTCTAGGACTTCGGAAGTATTGGTGGTTGAAGGGAAGAGTCCAAGCAAAGGGAACAAAAACAAGAAGAGGAAGGCAAAGGGCAACAAGGTTGCGCCTAAGTCTGTGGGCAAGAAAGCCAAGGATGACAAGAAGTGTTTCCACTGCCTCAAGGAGGGGCATTGGAAGCGTGATTGCGAGATCTTCCTGAGGGAGAGCAAGCAAAAGACCGCTTCCTTGGACACACCGGCATCAGGTATTTTTGTTATCGAATCTTATTTCTTTACTTCATTATCATGGGTGTTGGACACTGGATGTGGGACTCATATTTGTAATAATATGCAGGGCCTAAGAAGTAGAAGATCTTTGATTCGTGGCGAAGTTGATTTACGCGTCGGGAATGGAGCTAGAGTAGCAGCATTAGCCGAAGGGACGTATGATTTAACTTTGCCAAATGGACTTATTTTAGTTTTGGATAATTGTTGTTATGTACCTACTTTGAGTAGGAGTATTATTTCTGTTTCTAGACTTATTGCGGATGGATATGAATTAGTTATTGGTACTAATGATTGTTTTATTCGCAAGAATGGCATTTTCTTTAGTAATGTTCTAGTTGAAAATGGTCTATATGTCTTGGATTTAGATAATAACAACAATAATCAGTCCATTTATAACATAAATACTACTCAAACTAATGAAACATACTCATGGCATTGTCGTCTCGGACACATAAACGAGAAACGCATTGCTAGACTCCAAAAGGATGGAGTGCTAGATTCTTTTGACTTAGAGTCAATAGAAAATTGCGAATCTTGTTTGATGGGTAAGATGACAAAGACACCTTTCTCCAAGAAAGGAGAAAGATCGAAAGATGTGTTGGCCCTCATACATTCCGATGTATGTGGACCGATGAGTGTCGAGGCTAGAAATGGGTATCGCTACTTCGTGACTTTTACTGACGATTATAGTAGATATGGATATCTATACTTAATGCGTCACAAAAGTGAAACTTTTGAGAAATTCAAAGAGTTTCAACACGAAGTAGAACTTCAACTGGGCAAGAAAGTAAAAGCCATTCGATCGGATCGAGGTGGTGAATACTTGAGCTATGAGTTTGAGGACTATCTTCGAGATTGTGGTATAGTATCACAATGGACTCCACCCGGTACACCCCAATGGAATGGAGTGTCCGAGAGGAGGAATCGGACCTTGTTGGACATGGTTCGCTCGATGATGAGTCGAACGGATTTGCCAAAGTCATTTTGGGGTTTCGCGCTTCAAACGGCCGCTCATATACTGAATAGAGTTCCGACCAAATCAGTTGACAAGACACCATATGAGATATGGCATGGCAAGGTGCCATCATTGTCTTATCTAAAGATTTGGGGTTGCGAGGCATACGTCAAAAGGTTATTGACGGAAAAACTCGAGCCAAGATCAGACAAGTGTTTATTTGTGGGGTATCCTCAAGAAACCAAAGGATACTACTTTTACTTGCCTAGCGAAAACAAGGTTTTCGTGGCTCGACGAGGACACTTCTTAGAGAAGGAATTCCTAGATCGTCAAGCCAGTGGGAGTAAAATTGATCTCGAAGAAATTCGAGAACCACAAAGTGAACAAGTTGATCTGGAACAAGATTCTGAGTTACCATTGGATGGTGAACCAGAATCTAGTACACAAGCTATACGTAGATCTAGTAGGAATCGTCAAGAACCTGAGAGATATGGATTTCTCATTAGTAATGACGATGATGAGTTGACTCTAGATGACGAGCCAACTTCCTACAAAGGTGCTATGTCTAGCCTGGATTCCTCGAAATGGCATGACGCCATGAAAACCGAGATCCAGTCCATGTATGATAATAAGGTTTGGAATCTTATTGATCTACCTAATGGTGCTAAGACCGTTGGGTGCAAATGGGTTTTCAAGAAGAAAACCGACATGGATGGTAATGTACACACTTTTAAAGCAAGACTGGTGGCGAAAGGTTTCAAGCAAATTCATGGTATAGACTATGATGAAACGTTTTCTCCAGTAGCCATGTTTAAAAGTATTCGCATTCTTCTAGCAATAGCTGCATATCACGATTACGAGATATGGCAGATGGATGTCAAAACCGCTTTCCTTAACGGGAACCTTACCGAGGATGTGTATATGACACAACCCGAGGGTTTTGTCGATCCAAAGAATACGAATAAAGTGTGCAAGCTTGTGAGATCCATTTATGGATTAAAGCAAGCATCTCGTGCGTGGAACATACGATTCGATGAGGTCATCGCAAAGTATGGTTTCATTCAAAATATCGAGGAACCTTGTGTATACAAGAAATTCAGTGGGAGTTCGGTCGTATTCCTCATCTTGTACGTGGACGACATCTTACTCATTGGAAATGACATCCCAATGCTTAACCAGGTTAAGGCATATTTGGGTAGTCAATTCGCAATGAAGGATTTAGGAGAAGCCGCCTATATTTTAGGCGTGAAGATCTATAGAGATAGAACGAGGAGACTTCTCGGACTAAGTCAAAGTACATATATTGACAAAGTGATAACTAGGTTTCACATGGAGCAATCCAAGAAAGGATTTCTGCCAATGTCACATGGCATTTCTCTCACAAAGGATCAGTGTCCTTCAACAGACGCTGAACGTGAGCGAATGAGTCGGATCCCATACGCTTCGGCTATAGGATCGATCATGTATGCCATGATATGTACTAGACCAGATGTCGCATATGCGTTGAGTGTGACTTCCCGCTATCAGTCTGATCCCGGGGAAGTTCACTGGTCCGCAGTCAAGAGCATTCTTAAGTATATCAGGAATACTAAAGATATGTTTCTTGTCTATGGTGGTTCGGAAAGAGATCTGATTATCCAAGGATATACAGATGCTAGTTTCCAAACTTGTCCGGACGATTTCCAATCTCAAAGTGGTTATGTCTTCACGCTTAATGGCGGAGCTGTTGTTTGGAAAAGCTCCAAGCAGAAGACAGTGGCTGATTCTACAACTGAAGCGGAATACATCGCGGCTTCGGAAGCCGCAAAGGAGGCTGTCTGGCTACGACAGTTCGTGATGGAACTTGGCGTTGTGCCAAGCATCTCGGGTCCCATGGATGTATATTGTGACAATAATGGAGCGATAGCACAATCCAAGGAACCGCGAGCGCATCACAGGTCCAAGCATGTACTCCGGCGTTACCACTTGATTCGTGAGATTACGAAGAGAGGTGACGTGAGAATAATGAAGATACCTACTGATGATAACGTGGCCGATCCATTTACGAAGCCACTATCACGTGCCAAGCATGAGCAGCATGCTAGGGCGATAGGATTGGGATATCTATCGCAGTGTTAGATTGGGTGTTTTATTTATGTTTCTTATTGTATAAGGGGATTCGATCTGCCTAGTGCAAGTGGGAGAACATTTATTATGCCCTAGGCGTGTTATTTGGATTGTATTTGTTTATGAGACAGATATTTATATTATTATTCATCATATGACCTAAACCTTCATATTTCAAAATTTTAAATAACAAGAAAGTGTGTGAGAGGTTATTCGATTATAATAATCGGATAGACCTTGAATTTTATTCTAGTTTAGTGCATCGAGTCAGTTGAGAATAATATGTTGCATGGCCAAAGTCTGGCATATTGATTCGTCAATTGAATAATAGTAAAATCACTAAACGGAATGGATATAATTCTAAAACGTCCCTGGTGTATAAAGTTGTTCATAGGTTTGAACCAGGTAGTCCATTCACTGAATGGAGACTTTTACATACACTGGCATATTCGTAGATGAGATGATCAGGTTTTACTGATCTGGGACGGTAGCGTCGATTCTAGAATGTGGATATACGCGGCGTCGTATATTGGACTGACCATTATATGAGTTTGTGACATGGTCAGAGTCATTGGAGACGAACTTATATCCAGATAGTGCGTTTTAGTTCTTCATACTTGAGTGATCTCATGGATATCTAGTATGTGAAAAAGGCAATGCTTTGATATAATTGACCCTACGCGTAACTGTGTAGCAGTGATTACTATTGGGTATTGTTTTTAGCATAGGCAAAGGATGTGAGATTACAAGATAGGAATTGTTCCTTTCTAACCTTGAAAAAGGATAGAGGGAGATATCTCTCGGGCCCCTCGATTGAATTGAGATTGATGAAATGCTTGGCCAAGCTCGATGGAACTCAATAGAGTTCGCATTGTTATTATCAATCTAATTCTTATCGAGAAAGAGTATATCTGATCAAAAAGAAAAGAGAATGACTTGAAGTCTTAGGCTTCACCGTGACTCTTTTGATCGGAAGATATCGCGAACAAGAGGACTAGTAACACTTATCTGAGTTAGGTATGAAGATGTACTACATCTTCATAAAGGTGTTCTCCACTTTTTTCGTGTTAATTCTGGGTAGGTATTAACGGCAGTCTAGTGCTCGCAATACCTTGTGGAATGTTGCCATGTCCACTGCCAGTCTTAGACGAACCTACAAGGTCACACCAAGATTTCGTAATATATCGGATTCTCAAGATATTGCTCACCAATACGTTTGTTGGACAAACAAAATGGAATCACGTGAGATTAGATCTCACGACATATGTTGGACATATGGCCAAGTTGATTAAGTCTTAATCCAAGAGGGAGTTTGAAAGAAAATATGGCTTAAGAATTAACTTGGAAGAATTTATATAAATAGGCAATTCTGCAGTCAGAATAAGGTTCGTTCGAACTAACTATATCAGTGCGTTCGAACGGACTTATTCGTGATAAACAGAAGTGGGTTCGTTCGAATGAACATTTAGGTGCGTTCGAACGAACTGAGTTCGTTCGAACGAACTATGTTAAGTTCGTTCGAACTGACCTGTTTCCTATATATATAAAGTTCTGATTCCGGAATTTGACCTAAGTTTTCTAGGGTTTTGAGCCGTCGTTTCTCTTCTTCTTCTTCCACAGAATTCAGATTAGATCTGAGAGATTGAGAGGGAGATTCGAGCAAGGATCTTGAAAGATTTAATCGTGACGGCGACTAGAACGGCGTTGGCGATTTCTGATCGGACGAAATCGAGGTGGACACGAGTAGAGGGATTGCACGAGTGATTCTTGGAGAAGGTTCACGGATTTGGAGAAGTAATCGACACGTACTAACTTGTACGAGGTAATTATCTCCAACTCTTCCTTTTTCGTTGGTTTTAGGGCGTGATCCAGGGTAGAATTAGGTTACGCATGCGTGAATAATTCCGCTGCACACTATGATAATCGTGTGCGTAACCCTACAAAACTATCCAAATAGGAGAAAGGAGAAGAAAAGACAGAAAAATATAACTAAAAAATCTGCCAGCCCGAAAGAAGAAAAATTATCTCACAAAACATGAACAAAAAGAAAGAAATAAACTCTAGCGAAGAAATAAAAAAATATTTGTGTTTATTTGTGGAGTCATGTTCTTATATTATGATGTATAACTATAATTAACCTTTATAAATCTTTATACATTTATAAAACTTTATACACAAACAACAAGTACTAAAAGTTGTTTTAAAAGCCCAAATAAAGTAATGTTGTGAAAATAAGATATTGCGCAGCGCTACACGCAACGTACGATTCACGCTATTTCGTACGCAACATCAATATATCGTCAAAAAACGCAATAACTCAAAAAAATCATAGCACGCAGAGTTTGGCTTCCAATACACGCAATATCGCGCTATATCGCCACAACACAACACAATTTGCAACACTGATAAATATATTAATAAACATCGAATTAACATAAATATATTAATATACGAATATAAAATCCGTTCCGGACTAGAGTACTTACTAAATGGTTTAATTCATATTTTCAACCTTTACCTAATTCAATTTCAAATAGACTTTGAATAATTACCTAAGAATGTAAATAGTGCGGAAAGTAATTAACGAAGAAGGAAATACCAGACAAACCAAGTCGAAACATGATATAATTACAGAGTTCGGTAGATAGGTACTCTTAGGGAATTCATGAAAAGCAGAGTTTTTTCTCGATTTTGAAGAGAGAAGAAGAGAGAAGAAGAATGAAAGAAGAAGAGAGAAGAAGAAAAAGGATCGTTCAAAATTTAATTTCGAAACTTTCGTCAAGAGACTGGCGAAAGAGAATAAATTCAAAAAACATGTGCATGACATGCACGTAAACTTCTCCTTCAGACTCACAAGAATCTCCACTCAATCGTACTTTCGCCAACACCCTCATTAGCATTCAAAACTCATTTTTAGAACTTTTGTCGAAAAGGCTTGTGAAAATAATTTTTTTTGCCAAGCAGCCTGACGAAAATGTTAGATGTGTAAATTAAACAATTCCAGTCTTAATTTTTGGATTCTTCTTAGCAAACATATATATGTTTGCTAAGGAGAATTCAAAAAAAGAATCCACGCGCGCAAAATATACTGATGAAACTAGCAAAATATACTATTCAAATTAGCAAAATATACTGATAAATTCATATGTTAACATAGTTAAAATTGAGAATAAAATAATACATTTTCAATCGTATATTTTGATAAATACAATATATTTTGCTAATTTCAATAGTATATTTTGGTCCTTAATTTTTTTTTTTATAGATTCTTGTTAGCATTTATATATATATATATATATAATCCTTTTTGTTTTTCGCAGTGTATGTTGATCTCATGTTACCCTTGTGTTTGTAGTTTATTTTAGTCCATCTAGTTTAATTCGAACTGTCATTTTTTTTCACGTCTCAATTATTTTCTCCTACAGTTCCTATTTGGAATTTGTATTTTTTTGGTGGGCCCATTAATATGATTGAAGAACAATATACACATATTACATATTATATAAGGGTTTATTTTTTAGATCATGCATGCGTGAGATTGTGGCTAGAGATAGAGATATGGCCAAACAAAACACATCTGTACATTTCTGTTCTCTCTCTATTCTCTAGAGAAAACAAGGAACAAGAGAGAGAAGAATACAAGATAAGTTCACAGGTCCTCTCTCTGTTTCTTTTGGAAAAAGAATAGTGGGGCACTCACACTCTCTTTTTCATGAGCTTCTAATGGTGATCTTTAGCCGGGATGTGTTAGTTCAAATTTTCTAGGATTTGATTATCTCAAAATAATGTCGATACTACTAATCAATTTACGTAAGTAACAATTATAGAGATAAATGACGTAGCCCGCAAAAAAGATCAAAAGATGAAGCAAGACGCACAAGGACGATCAAAAGAAATAAATAATCAAGACATCGAAGATCAAGTTGAAGATTCCGCAAGTTGGGATATCAAATCATCACCTCAAATAACCAATATGTATCCTTAAACTTGTCTTTGGAATAATTAAACTCAAGAAAATAAGTTGGAAATATTCAAAACAATAAAACCAAAGTAAAAACTGCCTGGACACTACAACACATATGGGTTATTAGGGCAGCCAAAACTGACCCAACAAGACCTCAAAATCGTCCCTATAGGTTATTGGGTCGGTTGGCCGACCCTAACTAGGGGTCCCTAAAAGTGGCGATCCTGACAGGGGCAGGCCGACCCTATAACACTATTGGGTCGGGGAATAGAGGGGCGGGCCGACCCTACAAGAGTGTCAGATCAACAATGGCGCAGAGTACGGTTGTCAGCCTTAATGGGGCGGGCCGACCCTACAAGGGCATCATTATTGGGGCGGGCCGACCCTACGAGGGTGTCATTATTGGGGCGGGCGGACCCTACAAGGCTGTCAGATAATTATATATTATATTAATTATATATTATTTATAATTATATATTATATATAATTATTCGAAATATTTTAAATATATAATTATATTAATTATTAATTATATAATTATTAATTATTAATTCTGGGCACAAATTGAAGCAATCACACACAAATTAAAAGAAATAAATTCAACAAAAAGTGATAAATCCTACGCACAAATTGAACGACAATCCCAAATCCCAGAAAATACACAAACACACAAATTCAACAAACAACCAAATACACAAACAAACAAACATAGATCCTACGCATAAATTCACCAACACAGAGAACACGAAAACACACAAATTCACAAACAACCAAATCATAATTCTATAAATTCACACCATCATCGTCATCGTGCGGGTAAAACGGACACCCCAACATGTCCTAAAAAAATAAGAAGACATAAAATGTAATGACACGTTGAAAATTTATATCTATATAGAAAAATTAAATTAGAAGATATACCGTCCAATTATTCGGCTGTGACGACGACGGAATGAGACGGTACGGCCTATGCTGTGACGAGGACGTCGGCTGATATCTCGTCGGAGTGTGATCCATTTGCTAAATAAGATTAATGTACATAGTTTCTATGTTAGGAGATATCGCAGAGCATATGTGGACCAACAACTAATTATTAAAATACTTAAATATATATTTAGTTTCTTAAATTATATTACTAACGACATTATTTTTATACAATGAAAATAATTTAAATCGTTGACTAGAATTGGATACTAAATAGATCAACAATAGTTCAACAATATTATAATATATAATTTCTTAAATATATTAAATAAATTGTTGACTAAAATTGGATACATCATGTTTTAAATAATTTAAATCGTATAAATAATATAAAACATTATAATATATATCATTTATTCTTAAATTATTACTAAATAGTTCAACAATAGTTCATATGTAAAATATATCATATAAAATATTAAAATATAAATTATATCAAATTTAAAAATATTAAATAATTCATATTTAAAATATTAAATAATACAACAATAAATCTATCATATATTCTTAAATTATCCCTTATTTAAATCTCGTTATTTATCCTTAACTTAAATTCTTAACTAAACCAAATCATATATTCTTAAATTATTATGAACGACATTATATCATATATTCATATAAAATAATTCATATTTAAAATATATAAAATTTTACAATATTTACATTATCCTTTACTAAATCTCGTTATTTGACCTTAACCTAAACCCTAAACTAAACCAAGTCATACTACCACAATTATTTTATACTCTAATACAAATAAGATATACAAATTTAAATCATTAACCTTAGTCCAAAGAAATCTTCCGAAAAATTAAATTGTCTCCTCTTCTCGCCTCGTCTATCCTCACTTCCAAAAAACTAGTCCTCTTCTCGCTTCCAAAAAACTACCGAATATATCCTGCCAGATTTGAAAAAAAAATATTAACCCTAAATTATTATTATTCATAACATACAAGAAATATAAAGATTACCAAAAATGTCCAGAAAATGTCCAGAAATTGAAGCTGCAAATTTGAAAATGTCCTTATATCCTGCCAGATTTGAACCTGCAAATTTGAAAGCACAATATTTTTGTAACTTCTAAAAATGTCTAGAAATTTTCAGTTAATATAATAAAATGTCCAGAAATTTTTTTACCTTCAAAAAATTACCAAAACAAATTCGAAAATAATTAAAAACAATTCTGATTCTGCAAAAAATAGTTCAAACAAAGCAACTAGATTTCTGCTAAAAAACATAATTAAAAATAAAATTGTATTTGTCTACAAGAAATTAAAAAAAAAACAGAATTAACAAAAATTGCACAAAAACAGAATTAAAAAAATAAATTCGAAAAATACAAAATTTATAACAACAGCCAACTTAATTTTCTGAAAATTCGAAAAAAAGAAAGCAAAAATAGATTGAAAACTCTCCCAAACGAATTAAAATCAAGGAGTTTTCTGGAAATGCAAGCAAAAATCGAAAGCTACGAAGAATGAAAGACTAGATAGAACAAAAAATAAACAAGCTTGAACAAAAAAAAGAAACTAGCAAAATAGATTCAAACCTTCAAAGAAAAATCTGAAAACGAGCTTGACTCATCGTTCTTCTTCCTTCATTCGCCATCTTCAGATCGAGGAGAAAGTCAGGTGTTTGCTGAGGAAAAAATGGAGACAGCCGTCTGAAGGGGAGGGGAAAAATATGTGTTGGTTGCTGGGCTGAAGCGAAGGGGAAAAAATGTGTGAGGGCTGCCGCAGGGAAGGGGAAAAAAGACCTAAGTCTGATGAGGGAGGTGTTATAAAGAGAGAGAGGGAAGAGGTGAGGGGACAGCTGGTCAGCATGGCAGTAATTGGGTCGGGCAGGGTTTGGGTCGGGCCGACCCTACCTTGTTGTTGGGGCGGGAATTTGATAGGGGCGGGCGGACCCCAGAGTTATTGGGGCGGTCTTCGTTTGGGTCGGGCGGCTGCAACGGGTTATTGGGGCGGGCAGGCATTTAGGGGCGGGCG
Source organism: Luzula sylvatica (assembly GCA_946800325.1). NCBI lineage: Eukaryota > Viridiplantae > Streptophyta > Magnoliopsida > Poales > Juncaceae > Luzula > Luzula sylvatica. The sequence continues at coordinate 53,485,402 of OX326958.1, read as the reverse complement.
TACCCTGGAGTTAGGGACGGCCGACCCAATAATAGGGCGACCCAAAAGTGTTATTGGTGCGGGCAGACCCAAGTATTCAAACTATCAGGGTCGGGCTGACCCTGTTTTAACCGACCCAAAAGGGTTATTGGGGCTGGCCGACCCAATAATGAGCAAATTTTAGGGGCGGCTCGACCCTAAAAATCACATGTGTTGTAGTGTGAGTCATGGTGCGTCATGACGCACAATAAGTACAGTTATGACGCACATAAATGTGTACTTAGTTTTATCTTACAGTGAGTCATGACGCACTATAAGCACCGTCATGACGCACCTATGAGAAATTGTGTCTTGAGTTGTGTAGCGTCATGACGCACAAATCCAAGCGTCATGACGCTATATCAGCTCTTGAGAGAAACATTGTACAGTCCGTCATGACGCACAGACGATGCGTCATGACGGAACAAGTGAGTAAAAATCACAGGATGGGGTTCGTTACAACGAACCATTCAAGGGTTAGAACGAACCCTCAAGTACACATGCTACCGTCATGACGCACGTTCTTGTGCGTCATGACGCAACACAAAAGTTTTGAATTTACACTAGCTTAACGGCTAGTTCCACAGTCTGTACGTCATGACGCACCATTCCTTGCGTCATGACGCACTGCACAGAAAACTTAGATTATGAGGGGACTATGTGTTCTATAAATAGTTCCTCTCTTAAGTTTCTCTCTCCAAACCTTGCACAAATTAAAAGATCAAACTAAAAGACATAAACTTAGCCAAAATCTCGAGCTCATATTTCCAAACAATATTAGGGATTATTAGATCCACTTTCGAATCCACTACTCAACGATTCCCAACTTGCGTGACCGATCACGACTAGTTCGTTAGTAGTAAATTATAATAGGCTAGTTACTAATTGTAAAGCCCGTCATTGATCGATAAATTCGTGTAAATCGATCTAGGCAAACCTTGTAATTGTTGAGTTGGGTATTCAATCGAAAGCCGAAAAGGCGCAAGGCAACCCCGGAGACGTAGGTACTTGCAATCAATCGAGTCGGTCGATTGAGCAAGTAGCCGGTGAGTTAAAGTTACAAAGCAACCACCTACCGAACTCCGTAAACAAATAGTAATTGTATTTTTTTTCTCTAATTTATTTACGCTTCCGCACCAAATAGTAATTGTATTCAATTACCGCGAAAATTGGACCTTAGGACTTTCTATTCACCCCCTTCTAGGTCTAAATTAAACAACAATTGGTATCAGAGCAAAATACTAACCGTCTCTTTGTGTGAGTGACAATTTGTATAACGATCATGACCTTAATCGGTAATAGGATCCAAATTACATACCCCGATAAATTAGATGGAAATAATAAGGAATCTTTGGAAGAGATGCATGTTAAATGTATTCACCATCCAAAGATTGAGATCGGTAGTGGAAAAAGGTTTCGAGGTTTTCACGATAAGTACCTCCGAAACAAATCCCACACGAAAAATATGCCACGGCACCGATCTCGATGTGACCGCCGACACATATGCTCAAAATCTTATTCTCACAAATATTGTCGGGTCACTTTCCATAATTGTGGATGTGGATGTACCACATCTCATTCAATGTGGTGAGCTTTCCTAGATCGATTCGAAGGAAATGATATAATGACGAGAACCAAATTAATGGGACTCGAACAATCATTTGATCGTTTTCAAATGATCGAGAATGAATCCGTAGATGATATGTACTCACGAACGACGCATATCAAAAAACGGATTCATCGCTCTAGGAGAGACACTAACGAATTCTCGAGTTGTAGGTAACCTTATTCGAGCTATGCCGTCAAGTTGGGAAACTCTCCTCATCGCCTTGGAAATCATGATGGCTACCCAAGACATCACTCCGAAAATTCTCGTAAGTTATCTCCGGAATTTCGAGGCACGCATGAACCAACGAAGCAACTACATGGCGAGCACCTCATATTTCGAACATCAAGCGAACCTCGTTATCGACACGAACGAAAACGAAAACGAGATGTCGTTGTTGGTAAGGAGACACGAGGATTTAAAGGACCAAGAACGCAAATTTAACGATGACCGAAAGCGCCAACGCTTGAAACCATTGTGTTTCGAGTGCAAGAAAATTGGTCACACAACCGACGCGTGTTGGACGATACACCCCGAACACGCACCTTGGAACAAACGTGAAGATAATCCAAAAGGTAGGGAAAGAACGGATTTGAGACGCGAACGAAGATACGAGGATAAAGCCCTAACCGACAAAGGCAAAAAGAAGGTATGAAATTTAGATAAACGAAGGCTTTAATTGTCGACTCGGATCCATGGGGAGATTCGGAGTGCTCAAGCACATCCTCCGACTCGGAGTGCAACCTCGAGCACAAAATCGCCAACGTGACATTAATGGCGGAAATCGACTCTCCAAATAACGATGTGGTGGAACGAGCCATTCAAGCCTTAATTCTTCAAAGAGCTTCACAATCGGAACCGCAAGAAATCCAAATTCCGAGTGTTGCATCTCCTCAAGTTGCTCCACAAACTTCCAACATCGATGCTTCGCATGACTCCGATCATGAGGTACAACTAAACTCTAAATTTAAACCAATTTCGATGGAGGAAGATTCTAGCTCATCCGATGAATCGGAAATTGAGTTAGAAGTTGACTCTCACGAAAGTTTAATGCGAGAAGTCAATCGACTTCGACAAAGTGAAATTGAAAAAGAGAGCACGATACTAACTCTCCATGCTAATGTATCCTCTCTTGAATTGTCGGTAAAATCGCACAAAGCACAATTAACGAAATTTAACGGATTTTCAAAATGCGAGTGTCAAGCCCTAAAAAGCGAAACCTCATCTCTAAAAGTCGAAATCCAAAATTTGAGATTTGTGAATGAGTCCTTGAAGAGCGCATGTGTATTACTTACACCTAGCACTCCTTTATTGGACAAAGTCTTGGAGGGACAAAATTCCAATGATAAAACGGGTCTAGGATTTAAGAAGACTAACGGTCATAAACCCATGTCTTCAAAATCTCAAGATCAAAAAGGAAAACGGGAAAACGGGAGTACAATACTAATACGAATCGCGGAAATGCTTTTATGTACCGCGACTCCAATAAGGATAAAAGTGCTAAAATTAACCAACCTAAAAGTGTTAGAAACTATAATAGGGTTAATCATTATGCTCCTCACCCGTCTTATAGAGATAATCATACGGGACGAACCGAATGTTTATACAAACGGGGATCCAATGGTTACTTCTATAAGGTGAGTTCACCACATGTCGCTAATAACCAACAACGTACTCCCAAACATTTCACAAGCACACAAAATAGGTAAATAAAATTTTTGGTACAATGGTAGAAAAATATACAAATAGGTAAATAATATTTTTAAACATCCGAAAAAACGTGTAGTGCTGATTTTTTACATAAACTCAATAATTAATAGAAAAAAGTAATTAACTGGAAATTTAAGATAAAGCTCTCAATTTTTAAACAATCATTCGACACAAAATAAAAATCTAACAAAGCAAACAAAATTCAATTTTAACATAACAGTAAACAATAATGACAAATTTACATATATGTCCATGAATTTAAAAAAATTTCTCTAAACAGGTGTAGGTACCCGTACTTTCGGCTACTAGGCTGGCGGAAGTGCAATCTTTTTGTTACATTATAATCATAAAATTAGAAAAAAATAAAAAAAAATTTCCCAATTCTGCCAGCAAGATGGCGAAAGTGACATATTTAACTTTTTCAGGTTAACGTGCAAAAATTATGTTTAAATAGTTTTGTCAGGTTCTTTGGCGAAAGTATATTTACTTTCTCTTAGCATCTTGGTGAAAGTGCTAGTTTTGCAAATTGAAAAAGTTCAGTACTAGTCGTACAATTTGGATCTTTTGGATGCTAAATATAAAAAAAATGGAATCCCCTTCTACTACTATCTTTTGAAAGTGATCAATAATACAACACAAAATAAAACTATAAGATTCACATATTTACACAACCAATTATTTTGCACATTTCTTTGAAATTTCTCATGAATCCACATCATCATGATTATTCATGATTATTAATCATTAGATTTTTTGATGTAAATTCATCCTATACATTAATTTCATATTTGATCATTTAAGACATGTATTTAGTAAGGTCATTTGTAATTATTTGTAAGTATTAATTTGACACATTAGATGTAGTGATGTGGCTAGATTTCAAACAATATTTTTTCATTAGATTTTTTGAAGAACATATTTTGTGTAGTCATTTATGTGTCATTATTTTACATCATGTTTTAATCATTGTTAGAAAGTCACATCAACCTATATTTTACATCATGTTTTAATTTATCTATTTGCTAAATATTTTATGATCACGGGTCATTTATTTAATTTGGGTAGTCATAATGCCTTGCTAGAGGTCAATTATGATTACATATTTAAATGGAGATTTAATATGTTGCCAATATTAAATAAACCTGTAAGGCCACACACAAAGACAAGTTTTGATTGGACACAAAAAATCAGATCAAGATGAAGAGGTGTAAGAATTAGATGTTACATGCATGTATGTATGCATGTAACTAATAATCAGAATTAATTCATTTGAGGAAATGAAAGATTTGGAAAACCTAGGGTTTTCACCTGATTATAAATACTCACCATTCTCTTCATAAAAGGTAATTTTTTTGTGGATTTCATTCTCAATATTCAGAATAGAGAGAAAGAGAGAAACCCTAGTCGTAACCTAATTTCTTGAGTAGAAAGAGAGAGGTGACGGTAGATTTTCTGAAGGGAGGAAGGATCCGACTAGCAACGAACGTTTTCATATCCAGTTTAAACGAGAAGCTTGTGGATACCGATGTAGGGTTATACATATGATTATTTATGTGTGCAGCGGAATTATTTACACATGTATAACCTAATTCTACCTGGATCACGTTCGAAAAACCATGAAAAAGGAAGAGTTGTTCATAATTTTACCTCGTACAAGTTAGTACGTGTCGACTTCTTCTCCAAATTCGTGAACCTTCTCCAAGGATTGCTCGTGCAGTCCCTCTACTCGTGTCCACCTTGATGTTCGTTTGATCGGAACCGCCAACGCCGTTCTAGTCGACGTCACGATTATTTCTCACAAACTTTTGCTCAGATCTCTCTCCTCAAACTCTCCATATCTCAATTCGTATTGTGTGAAAATGAGAGAAAAATTCGGCGGCCGAATTAGGGTTCAGAATGAGAGCTCGAAAAGAGAGAAAAATGAAAATCAGAATATATATATAGGTAGGGTTAGGTTAAACCCTAACAGGCCGAAATTAGGTTAAAAGCCTAATTATCAGAATAGGCCCGAAAAAGTTTAAACCATAATTATTAAGTTAAAACCCTAAGTTCTGAACGGGCCAAGATTTATGAACTGGCCCAATTCTGACTGCATATTTGCCTATTTATATAATTCTTCCAAGTTAATTCTTAAGCCATATTTTCTTTCAAACTCCCTCTTGGATTAAGACTTAATCAACTTGGCCATATGTCCAACATATGTCGTGAGATCTAATCACACGTGATTCCATTTTGTTTGTCCAATAAACGTATTGGTGAGCATTATCTTGAGAATCCGATATGTTACGAAATCTTGGTGTCATCGTTGTAGGTTCGTCTAAGACTGACAGTCGATATAGCAGCAATCCACAAGGTATTGCGAGCACTAGACTGCCGTTAATACCTACCCAGAATTAGCACGAAAAAGGTGGAGAACACCTTTATGAAGATGCAGTACATCTTTATACCTAGCTCAGATAAGTGTTATTAGTCCTCTTGTTCGCGATATCTTCCAATCAAAAGAGTCACGGTGAAGCCTAAGACTTCAAGTCATCCTCTTTTCTTTTTGATCAGATATACTCTTTCTCAATAAGAATTAGATTGAAAATAACAATGCGAACTCTACTGAGTTCCATCGAGCTTGCCCAAGCATTTCATCAATCTCAATTCAATCGTGGGGCCCGAGAGATATCTCCCTCTATCCTCTTGAAGGTTAGAAAGGAACAATTCCTATCTTGCAACCTCACATCCTTTGCCTATGCTAAAAACAATACTCAATAGTAATCTCTGCTACACAGTTACGTGTAGGGTTAATTATATCAAAGCATTGTCTTTTCACATACTAGGTATCCGTGAGATCACTCAAGTATGAAGAACTAAAACGCACTATCTAGATATGAGTTTGTCTCCAATGACTCTAACCATGTCACAAAATCATATAGTGGTCAGTCCAATATACGACGCCGCGTATATCCATATTCTAGAATCGACGCTACCGTCCCAGATCAGTAAAACCTGATCATCTCATCTACGAATATGCCGATGTATGTAAAAGTCTCCATTCTGTAAATGGACTACCTAGTTCAAAGCTATGAACAACTTTAGACACGAGGAACGTTTTAGAATTATATTCATTCCGTTTAGTGGTTTTACTATCATTCAGTTGACGAATCAATATGCCAGACTATGGCCATGCAACATATTAATCTCGACTGACTCGATGCACTAACGCTATGGGACCCGAGATTGTGCTATTGCTCCGTTATTGTCACAATAGACATCCATGGGACCCGAGATACTTGGCATAACGCCAAGTTCCATCACGAACTGTCATAGCCAGACAGCCTCCTTTGCGGCTTCTGAAACCGCGATGTATTCCGCTTCAGTTGTAGAATCAGCCACCGTCTTCTGCTTGGAGCTTTTCCAAACAACAGTTCCGCCATTGAGCGTGAAGACATAACTACTTTGAGATTGGAAATCGTCCGGGCAAGTTTGGAAACTAGCATCTGTATATCCTTGGATAATCAGATCTCTTTCCAAACCACCATAGACAAGAAACATATCTTTAGTATTCCTGAGATACTTAAGAATGCTCTTGACTGCGGACCAGTGAACTTCCCCGGGATCAGACTGATAGCGGGAAGTCACACTCAACGCGTATGCGACATCTGGTCTAGTACATATCATGGCATACATGATTGATCCTATAGCCGAAGCATATGGGATCCGACTCATTCGCTCACGTTCAGCGTCCGTTGAAGGACACTGAGCCTTTGTGAGAGTGATGCCATGTGACATTGGCAGAAATCCTTTCTTGGATTGCTCCATGTGAAATCTAGTTATCACTTTGTCAATATATGTACTTTGACTTAGTCCGGGAAGTCTCCTCGATCTATATCTATAGATCTTCACACCAAAAATATAGGCAGCTTCTCCTAAGTCCTTCATTGCGAATTGACTACCCAAATATGCCTTAACCTGGTTAAGCATCGGGATGTCATTTCCAATGAGTAAGATGTCGTCCATGTACAAGATGAGGAATACAACCGAACTCCCACTGAATTTCTTGTATACACAAGGTTCCTCGATATTTTGAATGAAACCATACTTTGCGATAACCTCATCGAATCGTATGTTCCACGCACGATATGCTTGTTTTAATCCATAAATGGATCTCATAAGCTTGCACACTTTATTCGTATACTTTGGATCGACAAAACCCTCGGGTTGTGTCATATACACATCCTCGGTAAGGTTCCCGTTAAGGAAAGCGGTTTTGACATCCATCTGCCATATCTCATAATCGTGATATGCAGCTATCGCTAGAAGAATGCGAATACTTTTAAACATGGCTAATGGAGAAAACGTTTCATCATAGTCTATACCATGAATTTGCTTGAAACCTTTCGCCACCAGTCTTGCTTTAAAAGTGTGTACATTACCATCCATGTCGGTTTTCTTCTTGAAAACCCATTTGACCCAACGGTCTTAGCACCATTAGGTAGATCAATAAGATTCCAAACCTTATTATCATACATGGACTGGATCTCGGTTTTCATGGCGTCATGCCATTTCGAGGAATCCAAGCTAGACATAGCACCTTTGTAGGAGGTTGGCTCATCATCTAGAGTCAACTCATCATCGTCATTACTAATGAGAAATCCATATCTCTCAGGTTCTTGACGAATCCTACCAGATCTACGTATAGCTTGTGTATTAGATTCTGGTCCACCATCCAATGGTAACTCAGAATCTTGTTCCAAATCAACTTGTTCACTTTGTGGTTCTCGAATTTCTTCGAGATCAATTTTACTCCCACTGGCTTGACGATCTAGGAATTCCTTCTCTAAGAAGTGTCCTCGTCGAGCCACGAAAACCTTGTTTTCGCTAGGCAAGTAAAAGTAGTATCCTCTTGTTTTCGGATGATACCCCACAAATAAACACTTGTCTGATCTTGGCTTGAGTTTTTCCGTCAATAACCTTTTGACGTATGCCTCGCAACCCCAAATCTTAAGATAAGAAAATGATGGCACCTTGCCATGCCATAATTCATATGGTGTCGTTTCAACCGATTTGGACGGAACTCTATTCAGTGTATGAGCGGCCGTTTGAAGCGCGAAACCCCAAAATGACTTTGGCAAATCCGTTCGACTCATCATCGAGCGAACCATGTCTAACAAAGTCCGATTCCTCCTCTCGGACACTCCATTCCATTGGGGTGTACCGGGTGGAGTCCATTGTGATACTATACCACAATCTCGAAGATAGTCCTCAAACTCATAGCTCAAGTATTCACCACCTCGATCCGATCGAATGGCTTTTACTTTCTTGCCCAGTTGAAGTTCTACTTCGTGTTGAAAGTGTTTGAATTTCTCAAAAGTTTCACTTTTGTGACGCATTAAGTATAGATATCCATATCTACTATAATCGTCAGTAAAGGTCACGAAGTAGCGATACCCATTTCTAGCCTCGACACTCATCGGTCCACATACATCGGAATGTACAAGAGCCAACACATCTTTCTATCTTTCTCCCTTTTTGGAGAAAGGTGTCTTTGTCATCTTACCCATCAAACAAGATTCGCAATTTTCTATTGACTCTAAGTCAAAAGAATCTAGCACTCCATCCTTTTGGAGTCTAGCAATGCGTTTCTCGTTTATGTGTCCGAGACGACAATGCCATGAGTATGTTTCATTAGTTTGAGTAGTATTTATGTTATAAATGGACTGTTTATTTTTGTTATTTTCTAAATCCAAGACATATAGACCATTTTCAACTGGAACATTACTAAAGAAAATGTCATTCTTGCGAATAAAACAATCATTAGTACCAATAACTAATTCATATCCATCCGCAACAAGTCTCGAAACAGAAATAATACTCCTACTCAAAGTAGGTACATAACAACAATTATCCAAAACTAAAACAAATCCATTTGGCAAAGTTAAATCATACGTCCCTTCGGCTAATGCTGCTACTCGAGCTCCATTCCCGACGCGTAAATCAACTTCGCCACGAATCAACAATCTTCTACTTCTTAGGCCCTGCATATTATTACAAATATGAGTCCCACATCCAGTGTCCAACACCCATGATGATGAAGTAAAGAAATAAGAATCGATAACAGAAATACCTGATGCCGGTGTGTCCAAGGAAGCGGTCTTTTGCTTGCTCTCCCTCAGGAAGATCTCGCAATCACGCTTCCAATGTCCCTCCTTGAGGCAGTGGAAACACTTCTTGTCATCCTTGGCTTTCTTGCTCACGGGATTAGGCGCAACCTTGTTACCCTTTGCCTTCCTCTTCTTGTTCTTGTTCCCATTGTTTGGACTCTTCCCTTGAACCACCAATACCTCCGAAGTCCTAGACTTCATGTACCGCGGTTTTATGTGACTTTCGAATGTTCTGAGCATTCCGAAAAGCTGGGGAATGGTCCTTTTCATGTCTGACATGTGGAAATGCGGAATGAACGAATCAAATCAGTTTGTAACTCCGCCTCGAATTTCATGCCAAGCCTCTCAAGATGATCGAAATATCCTTTCATCTTGAGAAGATGCGAGCTAACGGGTATACCCTCTTGCATCTTGCATTGCGTCGCATTGCCAAGAGCTTGATACTTCTCCACCCTTGCTTGAACCTGAAACATCTCCCTGAGTTGTTTCATAATCTCGTATGAGTCCTGTTTCTCAAACTGGATTTGATATTCAGGAGTCATAGTAGCCAACATGAGGCATGTGGCATCATTCGAATCGTCCATCATGGTCGTATATTCGAATATGGCATCCCCAGTTGAGTCATCCCCTGGCACAGGAGGGATAGGCGTCTCCAAGACATGTGCCTTTCCTTCCTGTTTCAGAACGAATCCCAGATTCCTCTGCCAGTCGAGAAAGTTCTTTCCGTTCATTCGTTCCTTTTCCAAAATGGAACGCAAACTAAAGCGGTTATTACTTGGTAAAGACATGAAATCTACAATTTTTGAAAAATAATGTAATTAATAACGTGGTCTTTCATATATTAAAATTCATTTTAAACACCTTGAAATACCCATTATTTTATCATTTCAAATAGCCCCCACTATTGAAACGGAGATTTGATACCTTAAATCTCATAATGGACAAGATCCCTATTTAACGTGCTTCTAAGGTGACTATGGCCAACCACTCAGAAAATATGTTACGTCGGGTAGGACAGCGTCCAATCATCTCCAAGACGATTCTTGCTTTATTCGTGAGGTCCGGTATTGAGTCCAACTCAAAACCAAAGTATGTGTACCTCACTCCTTGCCCCCAAATACCAGCCTAGCTAGCTAATTGGTCAAGTCCAAACACAAATGGAGTATCATTCAATTAGCGAATTGACATGTCAGACTAAAGCCGTGCAACACGTCAACTCCTAATCAATGCATGTCTTCTTTGCTACGTACGTGTAAATCTGTGTCAGACTAAGGCCATGAAACACAAATAAACAAATACTAGTTTCGAAGGTTCCACTTTGGGAGGCAAGTTACTTGATAATTACGTGGGAGGATTTTCTTTTCATAAAATCATTTATTTAACTTTTATTTTATTCATGCATAAAAATAAAAACAAAAAATTGTACGGTATAGCATATAGGCCTTTTAGTTTTATGAGCAATCATAAAAACCCTAAATTCCCAACCCTAAAACCCAAGATGACTTCTTGCTTTGAAGATCCAATCTCCGTGTCGTGTTGTGTCGTCTTGCCTTGATTCGCGCTTCAAAACTAAACCTATTTTATTACAACTTTGGAAGACTCACTGGTCCCCACAATAAAATACATTACAATTTGGAAAGCTCACCGGCCCCCACACAACACAAAATACAAACATTCATAGACAATCATCCCCGTTTTAGGCTATATGCTATACCGAATTGAATTTATAAATTGGAAATTTTAAATTATTGGGCATTTTTGACAGAAATTTTTTTTGTTGTCCAGAATTTTGTTCGTACGATCGCAACTCCAAGTTCGATCGAACGCACGACAGAAAAAAAAAATTTCAATTTTTGTGCAAAATTATTGGGCATTTTTTTTTTTTTTTTTTTTTTTTTTTTTTTAATCTGTATTTATTAGAATATATTTCACAGATCCAATTTTTCAAAAGATCCAATCTGTATTTATTACAATATATTCTGAAAATCTAATTTTTCTGAAAATCCAATTTTCAACAGATCTAATCTGTATTAATTGCAAAATATATTTTGAAAATCTAATTTTTTCTGAATTTCCATTTTTATTCCGAAAATCTAATTTTTTCTGAAAATATAACTTTTAAACAGATCTAATCTGTATTAATTACAATATATTCTGAAAATCTAATTTTCTGAAAATCCAATTTTCAACAAAACTTATATTGTGTAATTTTGCAATTTAGCCCAAAATTCTAAAATTTCTCAAATTATAAAATTCTAATCTGTAAATCTGAGAATCTAATTTTCGGTGGTTTTAACGAGCGATTGCTCTGATACCAATGTAGGGTTATACATATGATTATTTATGTGTGCAGCGGAATTATTTACACATGTATAACCTAATTCTACCTGGATCACGTTCGAAAAACCATGAAAAAGGAAGCGTTGTTCAGAATTTTACCTCGTACAAGTTAGTACGTGTCGACTTCTTCTCCAAATTCGTGAACATTCTCCAAGGATTGCTCGTGCAGTCCCTCTACTCGTGTCCACCTTGATGTTCGTTTGATCGGAACCGCCAACGCCGTTCTAGTCGACGTCACGATTATTTCTCTCAAACTTTTGCTCAGATCTCTCTCCTCAAACTATCCATATCTCAATTCGTATTGTGTGAAAATGAGAGAAAAATTCGGCGGCCGAATTAGGGTTCAGAATGAGAGCTCGAAAAGAGAGAAAAATGAAAATCAGAATATATATATAGGCAGGGTTAGGTTAAACCAAAATTAGGTTAAACCCTAACAGGCCGAAATTAGGTTAAAAGCCTAATTATCATAATAGGCCCGACAAAGTTTAAACCATAATTATTAAGTTAAAACCCTAAGTTCTGAACGGGCCCAGATTTATGAACTGGCCCAATTCTGACTGCAGATTTGCCTATTTATATAAATTCTTCCAAGTTAATTCTTAAGCCATATTTTCTTTCAACCGAACCGTACCGGTCGAAATGGGTTTAAACGGTTCGATTTTTTGATTTATTTGGTTCGGTTCGGTTCAAAAAATAGTATTGTTCGGTTTGTTCGGTTCGGTTTTGATGTTCTGAAAACCGGTTAAACCGAACGGACCGAATAAGATCCAATTTTTCATATTTTTTAATGTAATAACGTAAAAATACAAAAAAAATGATATAATAATTTTATAAAATAATATAATTATATTTTATAATATGTATTTATAGTTTTTGATAAATACAATATAATTTTTTCGATAAATTTATTTTTATTTTTTAATTATAATGTTTATTATCCGGTTCAACCGGATAAATCGAATAAGAATTCGGTTTATCCGGTTCGGTTTTTAATCGGTTCGAAAGTTAAAACGGTTCGGTTCGGTTTGAACCGAACCGACCAAATGAACATCCTAATACCGATAGAGGGGGTGTCGGCTCGAGCATCTCTAACGTGATCTCTGCAAGCTTACTTCAACCAGATTTGAACTAAATATGATGTATAATTTTAAAACTCTTACTTTGTTTTTAATTAGTAATACACATATCCATGACTTTAATGATTCGGGTAAGTTCCGCTGTGCAATAAGGTTGCCCGAAAACCTAACAGTATGGACATTAATTCATTGCTTTTAGTCATTTTTGAGTTAGGAGGAGGAATCGATTTATTTCTTTTAACCATTTTTTCAGATCTTGCGAAGTGTTGATTTGAGGCTTAATGCCGCTTGGGAAGAAAGAGGTCGTCAGTGAAGGGTTTGCAGTCAACGGTTTATGAGTAAATGTATTGAAGGTTCGTCTAGGGATGTCAACGGGGCAGGTCGGGTTCGGGTAAGGCTCCCCCATACCCGAACCCAAATTTTCGGGATTATCCGAACCCGAACCCAAAATACCCGCGGGTAAAAAATCATATCCGAACCCGAACCCACGGGCAACGGGTATACCCGAACCCGAACCCGTTACCCGAAAATCACCTATATAAAATCTAAAAAAAAAAAAATCTGAAAAAATATTATACAAATACGTAAAATCACCAACAATTTTATATACATAAAACAAACAACTTGTAAAAATTACTTTAAAAATGCAAATATTACACAAATTCTCATATCATTGGATATTTTCGGATATTTCTAGGGCATTTTTCGGGTTCGGATATTTTTTCGGGTTCGGATATACCCACGGGTAAAAAATTACCCCCAAACCCGAACGCAGAACGGATTTTTTTTCGGGTAAAACCCAACCCGCGGTTATTTTTTTCGGGTATTACCCGTTCCGTTTGGGTCGGGAACCTGCGGGTTCGGATTTTACCCGACCCATTGACATCCCTAGATTCGCCACTGAAGGAGATCGGCATTATTGAAATTATCGATATCACGTGATAATTGATAGTCTAAATAAGGTCAATGGGCCTTTAGTCTACGGAAGTTCAATGGGCTTTTATGCTGACCTTTCATCTATTAAAAGTCACTGGATTATGTGGCTCTATATTGTTTAATAAAGAAATATATAATTTGAAAAATTTAAAAATATACTATTAAATTTAATAAAATATATTATTGAATTTAGTAAAATCTATATATATATATATATATATATATATATATATATATGGGATATGATCAATAGCCAACGCTCTTGTTTGGCCAACGTCGGCCAACAATACTTATTACACTAAATATAAATATTATAATCGAATCTTAACCGTATATATATGATGTAGAATAAATTTTATACAATTTTGATTTTTGTATCTAACAAAACCGATAACATATTTTCACAACCGTCTATTTCGGTAAATTTATAGATTTCCATGAAGGAAAACTCGAAACTTAGTAAAAATTCATCTTGAGCCTATCTATATGATTTAAAATACATCCAAACCAAAAAAATCGAATTTCAAAATTTATTTAATGATGATTCATGTTGTAACTATTTCCTGCCATTCATTTTTTTAAAGTATTATGATAAGTATGATAGAAGTTTTTATTTTTCATGAAATTAAATCTACAACATTCTCAAATGATATAAATCATATCTATACGGTAAAAATTCGATTTTAATATTTAGAATTAGTGAAATAGGTGTTGTTGGCCGACGTTGGCCAAACAAGAGTGTTGGCCATTGATCATATCCCTATATATATATATAAGGAAACATACCCTTAAAATTAGAAAAATCATTTTTTTTTTTAAGCAAAATGTATTGTTGAAATTAGAAAAATATAGTCTTCAATTTAGCAAAGCATACTCTTAAAATTAAAAAATATATTATTAAATTTAGCAAAAAATACTATTAAATTTAGCAAAAAATACTATTAAATTTAGCAAAACATACTATTGAATTTAAGGAAACATACCCTTAAAATTTGCTAAATATGCTGTTGGAGTTAGGAAAATAGTACGACAATATATTATTTCAATTTAAACGAACTCTTAAAATAAGGTCAATGGGCCTTAAGTATATTGAAGGTCAATGGGCCATTATGTTGACATTTAATATATTGGATAATATCGTAAATAGTACAACAGTGTGGGACTTTACCGGATTATGTGGGCCTATATTGTTTAATAAACGAAAATAGTGTTTCGAAATTATGAAAATATACTACTTAATTTTATGAAATATATTATTGTATTTTGTAAAATATACTTTTAATCAAAATATATCGTTGAAATTAGAAAAATGTATTCTTGAATTTAACAAAATAAAATTTTGAAATTATAAAAATATACTTTTATATTTAGAAAAAAATATTCTTGAATTTAGGAAAAAATTTCAATTTAAGAAACATATTCGTAAATTTAGCTAATTACTGCTGAAGTTTGGAAAATAATACAACAATATATTATAATTATTCTAATGCTACTGGAGCAGCCTCACCACACTGTGCCACGTCGTCCGTTAATCATGGGCCGTTCGATCGAGATCTCACGGTCGAAAATTGAATGGACGCGGCTTATATGGTTCGTGTTATATGCTATGGTCAGGTTCATGTGGACCGTGTCCATCCGGTCATGAAATGGCCTCAGCAACTTACCCCCCTTCCCCTCTTCTCTCTCTTCATTTCGACGACAACAAATAGGAGAAAAAATCGACGGAAACCCTAGAGGCAAAAAGGCCGAAAAGTGGCAAATTTGACGCCAAACGGACGACGCCGGTGGACGGTGAGGATCTCCTTGGCAGGTCCGTGCGTCTCTCCGCCTCTCTCTTTCTACCTACTGAACCATGGCAACGTCAAACGGGCGTGCCGATGCAGGTAGACAGCGAGGATCTCCATGGCAGGAGCATGCGTCGATTCCTGACTTCATCTCAAGTAAATTCGAAATCATTCTTTTGTCAATTTTACTTTCTGTCAATATTCTTGTAGAAAAAAAGACTCGATTGGGGCCGAAAATCATGAATCACCGGATAAAGATAGGTATTGTTCGACGAGAGGCTCTGCAGTAGGGTTTGAATGCGCAGCAAGGACTGGTCGAGGTCATCTCAGACGCTGGAGCAAACCCTAGCCGAGGCTCAGCAGTAAGATGAATTTTTTTCGACATTTGTGTGTTTTTTTTTTTTCAATTTTTGTTCATTTCTGAAGTTATATTCAGGGATACAATTGGATAATTCGACAAATTTCAAGTTCAAAGTTGGACTCGATTAGGACTTGGAGAAAACCCTAGCCAAGGTTCGAGCAGAGGTGAAAGATAGAGTTGATTGGGGCTTAATTGGGACTCGATTGGGACTCGATTGCCAACCGTACAAGAAAGGTGTCGCGCTTGAATCTCATTCTTGCATAGAGGTTCGAGCAGGTGCTGGCACAAGGCGGACCAGTCGGCACGCTCGAGTCGTCAAACCATAACGACGCGAGGTGGAGTGTGCACTGGGCAATGGCGGCGCGAGTCCGAGCGGTCTCTGGGACATAATGACGCCAGGTGTTGTAGGCGCCGAAGGATAGCAGTGCTAGGAGGGGCAACTTCTGGGCCGGCGATATCGACGCGACTCAGTTGGCAACATCGGCGTGATGCAGATGAGTTGTTCGCAAGTTTTTTCGTTGTTTCGTCTTTCTTTCTCAATTTTTTAGTATTTGTTCTATTAAAAATAATTATGTTCCCTTTTTTTGGAGAATGAATTTAATATATATTTTTATTTCTCGATAGAGGCTTAATAATTGTGTCCAGAAGAAGAATTATGCGACGCATTGCAGAAGCTGCAACAAGTGTATCGATGTAAGAGGATCGAGCCTCGTGTGTTCAGTTTTCAGATCGTGAATGCGAATCTCAAGGTCTTGGACTACATTTTTATCCATTTATATTTCATTTAGGTTTTTTCTGTATAATAAGGTATGCTAATTTTTTTTCGAAGAGGTTTTTTTTATATTTCCGTCATCATATATATTTTTTGGAAGGCCACATTCTGAACAAAAAAGCTTTGACAGTCACTTTCGAAATTGCTTCGTGATGACGCGAGGCGATATCTCAACGCGTACCATAAATGGAAAACCTAGAGAGAAAAAACACAGGTATGATTATTTAATTTTTTTTCATATTTTCCTTTTAATATTGAAAATATTTACATTTTTTTTATAATTAGGTGATTATTTGGTGTATAGCGGTATTTATGCGGTTCTCATCATTTTCCAGGGGTATTCTCAACATTTTTCTAAATCTTTGTGTGATTATATTATTTTAAGAGATCCTTTGTATATTTTTGTTATCATCATCGCATCTCATTAGATCATCATTATCATCATCAAGTCATCACATCATCATCATTATCTTCATATCATCGTCATTATCATCATATCATCAGGTCATTATCATGTCATTACATCATCATCGTCGTCGTCATCGAATTGCACGAAATGTTCGCAACATAGAATGGACCGTCTTTAACAAAGAACGTTGAAATAACTATTCCGTTCAAATAAAAAAAAGGCTAATTTACTATTTATTTCAAAATTTACATAGTGACGTGTTGTTTGTTCTGTTTGGCGCTCATATTCAAATATACGAACAAAGGTCTTGAATGGATATCGGATTGGAATTCGGTATTGCACAAAATTATGACTTCGGTAATGCACAAATGTCTACTACATATCATTCACACACAATACGTTAAATTATAAATGTATCGATAATAATAATAGATAAATAACCGCCAAACAAAAAATAAATCAACGAAAACCAATCACGAACCTAAATGAACCCGCGCAATGGCGCGGGCTTAAAGCTAGTTATGTTAAATTTAAGAGAACATACTCTTAAAATAAGGTCAATGGGGCTTTAGTCTATTGAAGGTCAACGGTCCTTTACGTGGACCTTTAATATATATATATATATATATATATATATATATATATATATATATATATATATATATGTTCAATGGTCAACACCCTTATTTGGCCAACTCGGCCAACAACGTTTATTTCTCACAATATATACATGAAAATAAAAATCCAGCCGCATAGATGTGATATGCATCACTTGAGAATGTTATAGATTTAATTTCATGAAAAATAAATATTTTTGTCGTCTCCATCACGATACGTAAAGATATTGACGGATGACAATATTTACGACATGATTCATCATGAAATAAATTTTAAAATTCGAATTTTTTTCATTGGATTTAATTTAAATTATATAGATAGACTTTGGATTAATTTTTACAATGTTTCGACTTTTCTTTCATCGAAATCCAAAAAAATACCGAAATAGACGTTGTGAAAATAGCTTATCGATTTTGTTAGATAGAAAAATCCAAACGAAACAAAATTTTTTCTACAACATATCTAAATGATATAGATTACATCTATACGGTTAAAATTTAATTTTCATATATATAATTTGAGAAATAAACGTTGTTGGCCGAGTTGACCAAACAAGGGTGTTGGCCATTGAACCTAGCCCTATATATATATATATATATATATATATATATATATATAAGGAAGGCTAACATACTTAATTAAGTATGAAAGATTTGGTACTTAATGTTTTTTAATCATTGGATTTGCATTGATATTTGTGCATTTAATGATGTGCACAAAATTTCATGATCATCATGAAAAACACAAATCTCAATGCAAATCAAATGGTTAAAAAACATTAACTACCAAATCTTTGGTACTTAATTAAGTAGGTTAGCCTCCCTATATATACACACACACACACACACACACACACACACAACAATGCGAGTCTTTACTGGATTATGTGGGTCTATGGATTATGTGGGTCTATATTGTTCAATAAAAGAAATATGCTTTTGAAAATATGAAAATATACTATTTAATTCGTCAAGATATATTCATTAATTTAGTGAAACATACTTTTGAAACAAAATATATTGTTGAAAGTAGAAAAATGTACTCTTGAATTTAACAAAACATACTCTTAAAATTAGCGAAATATACTCTTGAATTTATCAAAATATATTGCTGGAATTAGAAAAATGTACTCGTGAATTTAACAATATATATACTTGAATTTAGCTTAACATACTCTTCAATCTAGCAAAATATACTATTGAATTTAGGAAAATATGCTCTTAAAATTACCTAAGTATAATGTTGGAATTTGAAAAATAACACAATAATATCAGTACTGAAAAAGATGTAAAAATAATATCATTACTGAACAACTCGACATTGAAACTCTAGTGAATTTGTGTTTTCAAAATGTGGAGGTTTGGGAACGAGAGAATCTCTTCTTTTTCTTGTCTCTATATCTTTTTTTATTCTCAAAATAAAAAGATGATGTTATACGCCATTATACGATCGTCATATAGATTTGTCTGCAAATAAAAAAAATCATTAAAAATAGAGAAAATTCATATATTAAAAATGTAAAAATTTCAACTGAGTATGGGGAAAACCCATCTCAGAGTTAAACTCAAAAAAAAAATGTAAAAATTTCAAATAATTACATTTTCCTACACTGATTTCTGACCAGTAATGATAGCAATTTGATAACGTAGAACACATAAATCGCAGTCATATCCCCTTCTTGCAGTGTTATTTCATGATTTTTCGGCCCAATCAACTTTCTTAATCATTTTCTATTTTTTCTTGATGTATTTCTTCGTTTCGGTTTCTTCGTTTCGTTTCGGTTTCGGTTTTTTCTTGATGTATGCCACTTTGAAAAAATTATCAATTTATTGATGTATTTCTTCGTTTCGGTTTTTATAGAGATAATTTTTGTATAACGAATTGTACATTGTAACATTATTTCTTGTCATGTCAACGTGTGCCAGTATCCAATAATTCTGGCCGGCATGAATGACGGCAAACAAGTGAGTACAATGTTCAATATCATTGTTCAAAAGTTGAAGAATATCTCTGCAATATTCAGCACTGAGTGGTTTGTCTATAATATTCTGCGACCAATAAAGATAAATTTATATTAATTAATTTAAAAAATAAACATAATATCATGTTGCATGGAAAAGGATATTCTGTTAAATGTAAAAACTTATTCTTATTGAATTACATATATAGTAAATTTACTTACATACCCCTTTGGAAATTATGGAACATTGAAATCACGGTGCAATTGGTGCATGTATATGCTAATTATCTCAAGAAGAAAATAAAAATTAGTTCATTTTATAATATTAGATTTTATTCATTAAAAACAAAGAGAATAATATTTACTCATCCGAGAAGTAGATTCGTAGGATCTAATAAATTTTTAATATTGTCACATGTAGCAAAAGATGTTCTACGTTGATAGACAACTTGACATCCGTCAATTTGTTGATGAACTTTTTTAACTTCCTCAAGGAGGATTGGATTTAACGGTCTTTCAAACTGAATATTATGATTTGCATCAAATGGGTCAGAGTACGTTGGATAAATTGATCGGTTATGTGGATTATTTATAGCATAATTATCGGAAATTTGTTAAGCATATTTATTTCTAAATTCTTGAAAGTAAAGATGATTTTTATTTATGTCATTATGTCCTATTCCAAGAAATTGGATCTCCTCGTCTTCATTAGACATCGATTTTTCTGGAATGTTACATTGCAAATAAAATAAAAAATAATTCAAATTTTTAAAGATAAAATTTGACAAATATAGTTCTGATCATTACCATAATACCATTATGAGTAGAATGAGCAAGGACGTGGGATGTAAATGGAGTAGAAGAAGCATGAAGATAATATAAAAGCTCTACTGTGTGTTTAAGAAAAAATTAACATTATCAGTATGTATTTAATTGAAACAATATATGTCATCTATATTTGAATGTTGTAAAGAGTATATTGTGAAAAGTCTATTTGAATGTAATAATATTGTCAAGCTAATAAATATAATTATATTGTGAAGGTAAAATTTTTGCAAGCTAATAACAATATATTGTTTTGACAAATAGATTGTTTTGAACACAACAGTATATTGTGAAGGTAACAATATAATAGTTGTTAAACAAATTATATTGTCAAGCTAATAACAATAATTTTTGTTTTTATTAACAATATGTTGTGAAATCACATCTATGTGTGGAGATTGAACCTAATAAAAGAATGTGAAGTATATATTTAATTTTATAAAGTTAGTTAAAAAATACCTTGATATGGAATAAAGAATGGGTCAGGATGATTAACAGCAGGAGAAGTAAAACGGTGGGGACTGTGATAAGCATGATCTGTAAGATTGAAAAAATATATTTAGTTTGTTACAGTAAAATTAGAAAATAATAATAATAATTACCATTATTTTCTTCTTGAGAAGCAGGATCTGCAAACGGAGGAAGTAATTTAGAATCTGCGACTGTAAGATTGAAAATAAAATTATGAGTATAAATTGATTTGGAATTAAAAAAAATGATAAACAAAAGATTAAATTGGCAAGTCACCATTATTTTGTTCTTGAGGGATGTTCTTATGAATATCATCAAGAACTTCTGCGACAATCACATGTGAAGAAAATTCAGCGATTCGATCCTTTTTTTTACTTTCTTTGTGCAAAACTTCTTTAGAATTATATTCTTCTTTGGACTAGAAGAGTATTTCTTAATAACTGGAGAAGGAGAGGGTTTCTTAACCAGAGATTTTGAAGCTTCAAGACTTTTGTTTTTTCTTTGACGAGTTTTTTGAAACAAGAGATTTTGAAGAGGGTTCTGAAGAAAGTTTCGCGACATCATGTTTTTTTCTTTTCAAAACAGGAAGTTTGTAAGGAAATAAAAGAAGTGTATTTGGGAAATGTCGTCTTTTGAATGGATTCGGGGGAAATGATTTTATCGACATCGGGAACTTTTCGTTCCAAGTCAGTATTAATACAATTTGATAAGGTTTGTTTGAGCATATAAGTAATATTACAACGTTCGGGAGCCTTGCTTAAATAATAGTTACAATATGCCGGATATCCACCTGTATACTTGATTAAATCAGTGGGGCTTGATTAGATACGACAGAAGAAACCCACCTAAAAATTACAATAACAAAAAAATCAAATTATCCGAAAAATGTTAATTATAAAAAACTATTATTTGAATGAATTAAAAATATATTTTCCATTTTTATAAATTTAAATACATACAATGATATTAACGTGTGTTGGTAATATCATTTTGTATTTTATTAGTCTAATTCTTGATCAGGAAAAGAACGCTAATCAAATCAAGGTTGACATAATAACTATGCCTTGTGATTAGCAAATATCGTACAACAAAATCATTAAGTCAGATAATTATCTTGCTAAGAAAATAATCACGTATCATTCTTTTTAATTTGGATAGTCATAATGTCTTACCAGAGACCTCTTATATTGATTTAAAAATTAAGTTTGGTTCGTTACCAAATTAAACGAACCTACTAGGTTACACCAATGTGTTAGTCTTCTTGGACGAATTAATATTCTCTAAATAATATGTATATGTAATATACATATTGAAGGATCAAAATATATATAAAAGGAATGCGCAATAAATAATATGTATATATGATGTACATATTATTTAATATACATGTAAAATAAATAAATAATATGCATATATGACGTACATATTATTTAATGCATATTTATACATATAAGGAATGAGAAATAAATATGTATACATGATATACATATACATATTATATTTTCATTTATAATTATTTAATACATAAAAGTAGGGGTGTTCAAACGGTACGATTTATTCGGATACCGAACCGAATCGGTCGAATTCGGTTTTGTTGGTTAATTCTAACCTAGAGGGGGTGAATAGGTAATCCTAGTGTATAATTTTCGATTATGGTATACCGATTCTAAATTCGTGCGGAAGCTAAAATGATATAATTGAAATTAAGAAAATACCGAACACTTTGAACACGCGATATTTGATAACGGAGTTCGGTAGGTAGTTGCTTTGTAGCTTTAACTCACCGTCTACTTGCTCAATCGACCGATTCGATTGAATACAAGTACCTACGTCTCCGGAGATGCCTTGCGCCTTTTTCGGCTTTCGATTGAATTCCCGAATCACTCTTACAAGGTTTTGCCGAGATTGATTTACACGTTTTCCTATAAATGTCTGACGGGCTTTACACTCTTGATGCTAGCCTATTACACTTCTAATACGAACTAAACGTGATCGGTCACGCAAGTTGGGAATCGTATTTGGTGGAGGAATGGAAGGAAATAATCTCTAAGAATGTTTAGAAGATTATGAGCTCAAAGGATTTTGCAAGTATTCTCTCTTTTTAGAGTGGAAATAAGATTATCAAAAATTAGAGAGAGAATAAGGGAAAGGTTCTATTTATAGACCACATAGACCCTCCCCAGAACTTGCATTTTTCGCATAGTTCGTTATAACGAACTGCATGTCCGTTACAACGGACCATAAGTCAAACTAGCCGTTATGGCTGTTATATTCGAATTTTTCCACATTCCATTATAACGGAATGTATGTCCGTTATAACGGAAGTTTGTGTTATGTAGTTCGTTGTAAC
This sequence comes from Luzula sylvatica, assembly GCA_946800325.1. Classification (NCBI taxonomy): domain Eukaryota; kingdom Viridiplantae; phylum Streptophyta; class Magnoliopsida; order Poales; family Juncaceae; genus Luzula; species Luzula sylvatica. The sequence continues at coordinate 53,462,017 of OX326958.1, read as the reverse complement.
GAACTGACATGTCCGTTGCAACGGACATCATACTGAAAACTTCTCTTCAGTTCGAGATTAATTCCCGTTATAACGGAGTAAATTCCGTTACAACGCTATAAGGTATTACGTTATAACGGATCGGTTAATCCATTATAACGGACATGAAGAGAAGAGTATTGTACCGAAGTGAGTTCAATGTCCGTTATAACGGACATATATGTCCGTTGTAACGGACATACTTCTGTGACATCCTTCAAGTTTGAATTTAATTAGCGTTGTAACGGACATTATTCCGTTGCAACGCTTTGCTGAAGTCCGTTATAACAGATTGGTTAATCCGTTGTAACGGACTATACTGTGTTTTCATTCTTGAATAGGACGAGCATGTCCGTTATAACGGACACTGAGTTCCGTTGTAACGGACATCCTTATTTCAGCCTTTTATATTAATTCAGGATTTCGAATATATTTATTTGACTTTCATTTTGAGCTTAATCATACATAAACAAGTTTAGGGATACCTATAGGGTGTTTTGGTGATTAGATTGATATCCCAACTTGCGGAATCTTCGATGTCTTGATTGCGTGATTCTTCTACGTCTTGATCTTCTTTGTGATTCTTCATTGATTTTTGCTTGTTTATATCTTGATCTTCTTATTGCATTTTGTACCTATATATCCTATACACCATTCTCGATAGATTTTGTTAGTGATATCGACATTGTTTTTGAGATAATCAAATAACCGGAAATTTGAATCAACAAACTCCCCCTTTTGATTCATTTCAAAACAATGTCGATTTGGAGAGATGCATCGACTATCGAGGATCTTTCCAATATGATTATCTTTTCTCCCCCTTTTTGAAAATGGATCAAGAGGGAATGGTAAAACAAGCACGCAGGAAAGCTCCCCCTACATACAAGCTCCCCCTAACTAATTGTATAACGCAATCGTTTAGGCTTTTATGTAGTTGAACAACTCGCAAATTTTGAGTGATTTTGATGAGGGAAATGCAACATATATTTTTGATTTTTGTACGTGTAATATACGAGTTTTAGGGATAATTTTGAACACATTTAAAAATCAAATTTCATTTAGTTCAACAAGCATTCGTACATCATTCAAAACAAACATGCGATGCATACAATTACTTCAAAAACAAAAGTAAAATACACGTTGAAAACATAGACATGATATGCAAATAGCTATTAAATTTGAAAAATAGTTTTAGGCTCTAATGAGCCAGGTAGGAACACACTCCTCTCTAATCATCTCCGGGTGAGGATCCGTCTTCGTCATCGGGATTGTTGTCGGATTGGAAGCGACGGTTCATTTTGTCGAATTGGTTATCGACATAGTCATATAATTCGGCACGGAGTTGAACCGCATGGCTTCGGGTGAGAGTATTATCAACCAAAACCTCATCGCGGGCCGCAAGAACGGTATCGCGGGTCACGCGATTGTCGGCGAGGATCTCATTGCGGACCACAAGAACGGTATCGCGGGTCACACGATTGTCGGCGAAGATCTCATCGCGGACCGATTCGACGTGAGTGTTGTGTTGAAGGGTTTGTGCCGCGAGAAGTGCTTGTATATCCTCAAGATTGAACGACGGTGGAGTGGATGAGCTCGAGCCATCATTGAGAGCACGCCGTTTGGACCCGCGAGAGGGTTCCGGAGGGTCGTTTGCCACTTGCGCCGGAGGGTTAAAAGGAGTCCATGTGGAGGGTATGTCCGGAAAGAAATAGTGACCGGCGTGGCGGTTCCGAGAGTAGTGATCCGATATTCCTTGGGAGTCCTTTCGAGTTAATCCGAACACTTCGAGGCGATCGGGGGACACAAGATTGTCGGTTGTGGTTTTCCCGATTGGCCATTCCGCTTCCGGTATAATGATACCGGATTTGACGCATGCAAGTGTAATGACGTGGCCATATGGAAGAGAAGAGGTGCCGACTCGCAACGAGTATTCCATATGCTTGATGATCAAGTTTGGAATGTTGATGGATGGGGTATCTTGGTACCAAAAGTTGTAGATTAACACCTTGTTTCGGCCTTCGAGATTTGTTTTTAATTTGACAACCGGGGTGAGAATATTGTTCCCGATTTGCCAAGCGACCCGGAGATTTGGTTCATATTTTGTGGCGTAAAAATACTCTCGACCATTGGTGGTGACGTTGTCTACTTCCTCCGAGTCGTTCCCGTGATACGAGTCACCACGACTAATATAGAATCGTTCCCCAACCGTGGACAAATTAAGCCATTCGATTAAATTTGCTTCGGAAATAATTATTTCCTTACCGAGGAGATAGCTTCGAATGCACTTATTATCATCGTCATGCGTGGCGTGAGCATAGAAGAAACACACGATCTCTTTGAAGTACGGGTATTGAAGCCCGCATAACCCACCAAGACTCCAATTTTGGATGCGAGGTTGTACGGCATCGCGGAGTGTGATTGCCTCGGGAGGAAGCTCGACGTAAAAACACTTCGTCACCGGACGATCTTTGAACTCATCTTGGAATTTTCGAGCTTTCGTAATTGATTCGAAAAGGTAGTTATTCTCGGTGTTGTGAAACTCGAATCTACGAGTACCGGTTGGTAATGGGCGTTTGGTTCTCCTTGAACCCATTGAGATGCGAGAGATTAGGGTTTTGAAGTGTTTGAGATATTTTGAGAGGAAATGGGGAAGAGAGAGGGTTTATAAAGATTGGATTATTGGTTTTGAGAAGAGGAAGGATTTAGGTTTGAGGAATTTGGAGAGATTTTCGGTTTTCGGAAAGAGAAGGCGATTTTTCTTGATGGAGAGAAGTGGAACGAGTGGAGAGAGAGAGACCAGCCGGGGGGTTATTATGCAGTTTTCTCGAAGTCCGTTACAACGGAAGTGGGCGTCCGTTATAACGCAGTACTGCTAGGGTTTCAGGAAACTGATATTTTTATAGTCCGTTATAACGCTGTATGGTCCGTTGTAACGGAACTCTGATTTGGGCGAAATTTGACTGGTACTGCAGAAGTGCGTTACAACGGAAGTGTTCCGTTATAACGCACATGTCCGTTATAACGCTTTGGTTCATGCGTTGTAACGGATGTATAGGGTTGGAGAGGATTTTCAGAGTGAGGTGTTCCGTTGTAACGCAGACATATCCGTTATAACGGAATGGGTATGTGCGTTGTAACGGATTGGTTAATCCGTTGTAACAGAACTCTTCATTAGGCAGGTTTTAGCTCGTGTCCTGGAGTTCCGTTGTAACGCACATTGGTGCGTTATAACGGACATGATACTGTGATGAGTTTGGTAAAATTTGATTTTCAAGGAGAGTGGTGTTTCCAAAAATTCCAAAAACTTATAGTTTATTTAAAATAGGTTTTATAGATATGAAATCATGTTTTTCGAAAAGAATTGGTTTACAAAAATAGTGTGACATGAGTATGCGAGTGTTCATTGATAATTGATAATATTTGTATATATGAAATTATGATGCGAAATTTAATCTTTGAGATAGAGCATACCGAGTTTTAGTCTTAGGACGGCGAATTGAGCAAATGGTAGAGCTTTAGTGAAGATGTCGGCGATTTGATCGAGCGTGTCTACCCGTTCGAGTTTGACGTCCTATTTTTCCACGTGATATCGAATGAAGTGATGACAGATGTCTATGTGCTTTGTCCGCGAGTGGTGTACGGGATTTTTCGAGATGCATATTGCGCTATTATTGTCGCACAATATGGGGATTTTTTGAAAGTTTAGCCCGTAATCGCCAAGAGTTTGATTTAGCCATAGTAGTTGGGCACAACAACTTCCCGCAGCTACATATTCGGCCTCGGCCGTTGATAGGGCAACGGAGTGTTGTTTTCGGCTTGACCACGAGACGAGTGACCCGCCTAGGAATTGGCAAGTTCCACTCGTACTTTTGCGGTCAACCTTTGAACCGGCAAAGTCCGCATCCGTGTACCCTATCAAGGTGACATTTCCACTATGACCATACCAAATTCCTAAGTCGATAGTCCCCTTAAGGTATCGAAAGATACGTTTTACCGCGGTATAATGAGATACCTTAGGGTTTGCTTGGAACTGGGCACATAGACATACGGCAAACATAATATCGGGCCTACTTGCCGTAAGATATAATAAACTACCAATCATACCTCGATATTCCGTTATGTCGAATGATTCTCCATCTTCATCCGCATCTAACTTGGACTCCTTAGGGATGGGGGTATCACTCGTCTTTGTTTAATCTAACCCGAATCGTTTGAGAAGTTCGCGAGTGTATTTGGATTGGTTGACGAATATTCCCTCGGAAGATTGCTTGACTTGAAGTCCAAGGAAAAATGTGAGCTCCCCCATCATGCTCATGGCAAATTCACTATGCATAAGAATGGAAAATTCTTCGGCGAGTGCCGGGTCACTAGATCCAAATATAATATCATCGACATAAATTTGAATAAGCAAAATAGATTCTCCCTTTTTACGTGTGAAGAGAGTAGTGTCGGTTTTACCACGCTCGAATCCGTTAGATAATAAGAAGGTTGATAGACGCCCATACCATGCTCGAGGGGCTTGTTTCAACCCATATAGGGCTTTCGAAAGCTTACACACGTGATTCGGGTATTTTGGATCTTTGAATCCCGGGGGTTGCTCGACGTAGACTTCCTCTTCAATTTCCCCGTTTAGGAACGCACTCTTCACATCCATTTGATAAAGCGTGAACCCTTCGATGGCGGCGTAAGCCAAGAGTAGTCGTATCGATTCCAAACGAGCGACGTGAGCAAACGTCTCTTCGAAGTCTATACCTTCTTGTTGTTTGAAACCTTGAGCTACAAGTCTCGCCTTGTTTCGTACGACGTTTCCGTGCTCGTCTAGCTTGTTTCGATAGATCCATCGAGTGCCGATTATGGACCTTGTCGTTGGTCTTGGTACCAAGGTCCACACTCGATTTCTCTCAAATTGCTCTAACTCCTCTTGCATGGCCAAGATCCAATCATCGTCGTTGTTGGCCTCTTTGAATGATTTTGGTTCGATATGTGAGAGGTACGCACAATGAGCTACGTAGTTTTGAATCCGAGACCGAGTCCTAACACCTTCCCTTGGGTCTCCTACGATGTTAGAGAGAGGATGCGCCGATACCTCCCAAAGGACTTCGGGAATTTGGTAGTGAGGTTCCACTTCTTCTTCCTCTTGATTTTCATGATCTATTTGATTTTCCACTTCATCAAGAGTGATGTCGAAAAATCTTCGATCGAGTGATTTGAATCCTTGAGGTACCTCTTCATTCTCTTCTTCTTGAGTACCTATATTTTGAATACCTTTCTCGGCTTCTTTGTTAGTTTCATCGAAATGCACGTGTACGGACTCACACACTATACGTGAGGATTTTATGTAAATCCGATACGCTTTACTTGTACTTGAATATCCAACAAAAATTCCCTCAAGCGACTTTGGATCAAGTTTGTCTATATTATTTGATTCATTTAAAATGAAACTTTTACATCCAAATACTCTCATATATGAGATATTCGGATTTCTCCCATACCATAGCTCATAGGGCGTTTTCTTCAAAAATGGCCTTAGGCTAAGTCGATTTACGACATGACACGCGGTGTTAACCGCTTCGGCCCAAAGATATTTTGGAGAAGGATGCTCATTTAGCATGGCACGAGCAAGTTCAATTAACGTTCGATTTTTACGCTCAACTACACCATTTTGTTGAGGTGTGCGAGGAGCGGAAAGTTCACGTATATATCCCTTAGTGTGGTAATACTCATCAAACTTTGCGTTTTTGAATTCACCTCCATTATCACTACGAATTGTAATAATGGACGTGTTTCTTTCATTTTCAACACTCGTGCAAAATTTGATGAATACTTCACACGTTTCACTTTTGTGAAGTAAATAATATACCCAAGTAAAACGTGAATAATCATCAACAATTACGAACATATACCTTTTATTACCTAGACTCGAGACGCTCATTGGTCCGCAAAGGTCGAGGTGGATGAGTTGGAGTGGTCGATTGGTCGTGACGGTATCTTTGGATTTGAAACCGGAGGACTTCGTGTGCTTACCCTTTTCACACGCATCGCATAATACCTCCAATTTGAGTTTATGTGATGGCAAACCCCTAATGAGTTCCTTTTTGGACAACCGGTGAATCGTCTCCATGCATATATGGCCTAGTCTCCTATGCCACAATCGTGAAGTCGATTCCGATGCGGTGAGACAATGAATTCCCGGCACGAAAGATTCAAAATCGAAGTAGTACAAATTTTCATGTCGGGTTCCTTTGCACACCGTAGTATTGTCTAAAGTTCGATCAATTAAACACGATGATTGATCGAATTTTACACAATAACCGGCATGATCACATAATTGGCTTATACTAATTAAATTATGTTTTAGCCCGATCACAAGGTAGACATTTTCTAGAGTCCAATTAGTGGTCCCTATAGAACCGATACCCACAATTTTACCTTTTTGGTTACCTCCGAAAGTTACGTCTCCTCCCTTGAAGGGTTTGAGAGATTTGAACATTTCTCGGTTCCAAGTCATGTGTCTAGAACAACCACTATCTAGACACCATTTCGATGACTTGTTTGAAGAACTTAGACACATCTACAAGAAATCCATATTAGTTTAAAGTGAAAAGAAAATTACTCTAATATGAATTCTTATACTCATACTCTCCCTCAATATTTGGCTTATGGTAGTAGGATGAGGGAGAGAGTTGTCACACATGACTTAGGTCATTTTAGGTCCAACACCGTATGAGGTGGAGGGACCCATTGTGTGTCTATCTTTACGCATCCATACAAGGTTTGATTTGAGTTTTGGATTGCGTAGATCACAACTAGTGGAGATGTATCCTAATTTACAACAATAATTGCAAAATGCAATCGTTGGTTTGTTGATGGTTTCGGAACTCTTGACAAAATGATTCGAGAGTTGGTTTGAGTAGCCTCTCCGTTGAATTACCGGTTTGATCGCTTTGGCAAAATTATTTGTTTGAAAATGTTTTTGTGTGTTGTTGTAATGTTTGGGAGCCCTTGTTTGATATGTTGCTTCGGTGTGGTGATTCACCTCGTAGAAATAACCATTTGGTCCCCGTTTGAACAAGCAATCGGATTGTCCCAAATTATTACGTCTATGGGGTGTATGTTGTGTAAAATGATTATTCCTATTATTATTTCAAACATTTTTATGTTGTCCCAAATTGTTACGTCTATGGGGTGTACATTAAAGCATTTCCGTGACTATGTGTTCGATTGTTCTCCCATTTTGATTTTTGATTTTTGGATTTGGAAGGACCGGGTTTATTACCGTTATCCTTCTTAAATCCTAAACCGGATTTGTCATTGGGCTTTTGTCCCATTAATGACCCTTTCAAAACTTCATCCAATGAAGGAGTGCTAGGTGCAATAGATGCACAAGCCCTCTTCAAGGATTCATTTTCAACCTTTGAATTTTGAAGTTCGACTTTTAGGTGTGATATCTCGCTTTTAAGAGCTTGACATTCACATTTTGAAAAACCTTGAAATTCGTTCAATTGGACTTGGTACGATCTAACCGATAATTCTAAAGAAGCTACCTTAGTCTTGAGAGCTAGTATCGTGCTCTCAATCTTACCCTCATTTTGACAAGGTTCATCGACATCTCTTAAGAGTGCGTCGAGGGATTCAATCACTAAGTTCGAGTTGAATTCAAATGAAGAAAATGAATTTGAGGCTTGCTCTATTGACTTAATTATGGGTTTGAGATATACCTCATGACCTAGGTCATGTGATGAGCTTGACGTAGAGGCGAGAGAGGTGACTCTTGTAGAGTGATGCACATGGGCCGGTTCCGATGTTGGTGCACGTTGGAGAAGCATTGCTTGAATTGCTCTTTCCACAACTTCGTCTACCGATGGAGTAATTTCCGCCATTAACGCTAGGTTTGCGGTCTCATGGTCTGAGTTGCCCTCCGAGTCGGATGAGATGCTTGACGCATCCGATTCTCCGCATCTTCCTACATAAGCTTTATATGCCTTTTTCTTTTTAAAATCTTTACCTTTGTCCTTGTGTCGTTCGTCGCGACCTTTGTCTTCCCGTCACCTTTCATGTCGAGGTTCGCGCCTTTCCTTATCTTTGCGCTCGTCATCCTTCTTGTTCCAAGGAGCGTGTTCGGGATGAAGGGTCCAACATGTATCGATTGTGTGACCCTTCTTGTTGCACTCAAAGCAATATGGCTTCAAGTTTTGTCGTTTGCGGTTTTCGTTGAACCGCCTTTCGTGTGACCTAAATTCCCGAAATTTTCTTACCAAGAGAGCTATTTCACTCTCATCGTCGCTAGCATCCACTACGGGTAATGCGATGGCTTTAGGGCGTGATGTCGAAGGATTCTCTTGGTCGAGTTGTTTGAGGCGAGCTTCAAAATTTCGAAAATAGCTTACCAAGTCTTCGGGTGACATGTCTTGGGTAGCCATCATCGTCTCCAAGGCCACTCGTAGAGTCTCCCAACTAGTGGGCATTGCTCGAATTAATTTACCTACAACTCGAGAATTTGTTAGGGACTCTCCAAAGAGCGGTGAATCCGTTTTTGATATGATTCATCCTAGTGTACATATCATCTACGGATTCACCCTCAATCATCCGGAAACTATCAAATTGTTGATCGAGTCCCATTAGTTTGGTTCTCTTCATTTGATCGTTTCCTTCAAATCGATTGAGGAGAGCACGCCACATTTTATAGGAGGTGTCACATCCAGCTACTAAGACGGAGAGTGATCCTACCATGTCGGTGAGAATCAAATTTTGGGCATATATATCGGAGGTTTCATTAATTGAGGCCTCGGATGTTAAAGTATCTTTACCGTCGGCCCCGGTAATCGTAGTGAATACGCAACCCTCTTCTACGACCGATCTTAGTCCTTGAATGGTGAATACATTAAGCATGCACCGTTTCCAAATGTTCCAATTTTTACCATCCAATTTTTCAGGATAGGTAAGTTGCATTTTGGGAATGGTATTGTTGGCCATGATCATATACAAGTTGTCAATTTTACTCAAAGAGACGATTAGTATTTCGCTCTGATACCAATTGTTGGTTAATTCTAACCTAGAGGGGGTGAATAGGTAATCCTAGTGTATAATTTTCGATTATGGTATACCGATTCTAAATTCGTGCGGAAGCTAAAATGATATAATTGAAATTAAGAAAATACCGAACACTTTGAACACGCGATATTTGATAACGGAGTTCGGTAGGTGGTTGCTTTGTAGCTTTAACTCACCGTCTACTTGCTCAATCGACCGATTCGATTGAATACAAGTACCTACGTCTCCGGGGATGCCTTGCGCCTTTTTCGGCTTTCGATTGAATTTCCGAATCACTCTTACAAGGTTTTGCCGAGATTGATTTACACGTTTTTCTATCAATCTCTGGCGGGCTTTACACTCTTGATGCTAGCCTATTACACTTCTAATACGAACTAAACGTGATCGGTCACGCAAGTTGGGAATCGTATTTGGTGGAGGAATGGAAGGAAATAATCTCTAAGAATGTTTAGAAGATTATGAGCTCAAAGGATTTTGCAAGTATTCTCTCTTTTTAGAGTGGAAATAAGATTATCAAAAATTAGAGAGAGAATAAGGGAAATGTTCTATTTATAGAACACATAGACCCTTCCCAGAACTTGCATTTTCCGCATAGTCCGTTATAACGAACTGCATGTCCATTACAACGGACCATAAGTCAAACTAGCCGTTATGGCTGTTATATTCAAATTTTTTCCACATTCCGTTATAACGGAATGTATGTCCGTTATAACGGAAGTCTGTGTTATGTAGTTCGTTGTAACGAACTGACATGTCCGTTGCAACGGACATCATACTGAAAACTTCTCTTCAGTTCGAGATTAATTCCCGTTATAACGGAGTAAATTCCGTTACAACGCTATAAGGTATTACGTTATAACGGATCGGTTAATCCATTATAACGGACATGAAGAGAAGAGTATTGTACTGAAGTGAGTTCAATGTCCGTTATAACGGACATATATGTCCGTTGTAACGGACATATATGTCCGTTGTAACGGACATACTTCTGTGACATCCTTCAAGTTTGAATTTAATTAGCGTTGTAACGGACATTATTCCGTTGCAACGCTTTGCTGAAGTCCGTTATAACGGATTGGTTAATCCGTTGTAACGGACTATACTGTGTTTTCATTCTTGAATAGGACGAGCATGTTCGTTATAACGGACACTGAGTTCCGTTGTAACGGACATCATTATTTCAGCCTTTTATATTAATTCAGGATTTCGAATATATTTATTTGACTTTCATTTTGAGCTTAATCATACATAAACAAGTTTAGGGATACCTATAGGGTGTTTTGGTGATTAGATTGATATCCCAACTTGCGGAATCTTCGATGTCTTGATTTCGTGATTCTTCTACGTCTTGATCTTCTTTGTGATTCTTGATTGATTTTTGCTTGTTTATATCTTGATCTTCTTATTGCATTTTGTACCTATATATCCTATACACCATTCTCGATAGATTTTGTTAGTGATATCGACATTGTTTTTGAGATAATCAAACAACCGGAAATTTGAATCAACAGGTTTAATCGGTGTGTTTTTCGATTTGTTTGGTTCGGTTCGGTTCAAAAAATGACATTGTTCGGTTTAGTCCGTTCGGTTCGGTTTTCGTCTTTTGTAAACTGATTAAACCGAATCGACTGAATAGCATCCCATTTTTTAATATAATTTTAATATATTAATATTAAAATATACAATAATATACAATAATCTTATAAAATAATATAATTATATTTTATAATATTTATTATATTTTTTGATAAATAAAATATAAATATTTTTACTAAGTTTTATTTTTTTTTAAAGTATAATGTTTCTTATTAGGTTCTACCGAATAACCATTCGGTTTATTCAGTTCGGTTTTTAATCGGTTCATAAATTAAAATGGTTCAGTTCGATTCGAATCTTATTCGGTTCGGTTTAAATCGATTTGGTCTTAATGCCACTTTTGAATGAATAAATTGCTTTGGTTGCTGTGCGAGATGGATGCTTTTATTGGGAGTTTTCAATTATTTCGGTTTGTTTATTCTTGATGCTTGATCAAATCGACAAATTTGAAAGCAATTTTTTTTAATTGCTCGAGAAATCCGGTTCTTTAGCAATGCAAAAGATTTTTGTTGTCATATTTGTTCGATTTGAATACAAAATAGTTTGAATTGCTCAAGAAAGTCGGCTCTTCACCAATTCAAAAGATTTTTGTTGTAAAATTTGTTGAAATTTTAATTTCGTTTGCAGAAACAAAATGCAGATCAATTTCACAACAACATTTTTGTGCTTATTGTTTTTTAACGATGTGGTTTGAAATCGAGCCGAATTTTTTTAGCAATAGCGTTTGTTGTGCAATATTTTTTGTGAAATCGAACCGATTTTTTTTTCTTTTCTGTGGGGGTATTGAATATGATGAATTGTTATAAATGATAATGTTGTTTGTTTTTTGTGAAGTTTGAGTGAATTTTAGGCTTCTGTGAGATATTCAATATGACGAGTTGGTATATGCAACAATACTGTGTTGCGCTCTATGAATTTCAAGTGAGTTTGTGGCTCTTGTGATATATTCATTACGATGAAATTGGTATACACAATAATGTTGTTTGTGTTTTGCAAAGTGAATTTTTGGATTCTATGATGTATTCAATATGATGAACTGTTATACGCAACAACGTTGTTTGTGGTTTGTGAAATTCAGGCGATTTTTTTGCTTCCGTGAGATATTTAATACGATGAATTGATGTCTTGAAGTATGTTGTTTGCGATTTGTGAAATTCAAGTAAATTTTTTCTTGCGTTGAGGTATTTGATATTATGAATTGTCTTACGCAACAATGTTATTTGCGCTCCGTATAGTTGAAGTCAATTTTATGCTTTTTTGAATTTTCATTGATACGATATATTTATATGAGCAACAACGTTTCCGACTTGTTTTAGTTAACTTTTTAGAAACGTATATAGAGATGAAAAATATCCTTGTTTTTGGTCTCCTAACTTCTTTTTATTCTCTTTAATGGCATTGGCTGGTACAAAACTCATTATGAAAATACAGAATTGAATTCTCGGTTTTATCCGATAAACACCCTTCATAAACATCCATTTTATCCTATCCTGATTCCTTTCTATCACAGTCAATGTTGCAAAAGGTAGAAAACGGTACGGTACGGTCGGTCACCGTTATAATGTTTTACTGTAAAACGATCGTAAAACGGTAAAAAAACGGTTAAAAACGGTTACTTAAATTGGCAATATTTTATAGCAATTATAATAGAAATTTAAAAATAAAACAAACAAAAATATAATAATTCAACTCAAACATATACGAAAGTCCAAAATTAAAAAAAAAACTTACGAAGTACTAATAAAACATATTGAATAAATGTCCATCGACCTAAATATATCAGAATAAATCTTCTTAGCTACATAATTAGACAAAAAAATCAACTAATTAGATGCGTCAATCAGAATTAGACACAAAATAATTGACCATGATAAACTGGATCAGAATTAACACCTTATTCATGTACGAATTAGATACAAAATTATACTAATTACAACTATTGTTTGGAAGAGAGCATTTGATCTCTCTCCAAATTTACTAAAAAACGATTATGGGCTTTTAATGCAAAAAAAAAAAAAAAAAAAAAAAATCATGAAAAAAACGATTAAAAAACGGCGTTTAAAACGTTTTTTGGAAAAAAAAAATGATCAAATACAGTAAAAAAACGATTGACCGTTTTTTGAAATTTTCTTATAAAAAATAGTTCGATCTGGCATCGTTTTACTCTTTTTTTATCGTCTTACGTCGTTTTTTGCAACACCGATCAAGCTTACTTTAGCAAACGTCCAACGTGACCACTTATCAATGGACGGTGTACGATGCACTGAGCTCATTAAATTATCATTCTATCTTCCACATGCACCGTCGTTGTCTCCCGCCATAACCTTGCTTAGCTGACTGATTTCCGATGGGACGGTGTACGATGATGCACTGAGCTCATTAAATTATCATTCTATCTTCCACATGGCCGTCATGTGGTCGTCATCCGCTCTTCTTATTCTGTTCTTCGTCTTCCTCCTTCCGATGGGACAATACTGAATTTGAGGAAAGATAAGGTACCCAAACTAAAATTATACTCACAAGTCCTTTAATTTCCTTTTCTATATTTCCAGAAAGAGAAATCTTTCAAGCTCAAATAATGCGCAATATCACTCGCACTATCATTCAGCTTAATAACAGGCGCACCCTCAATACACTAGCCAGCTCAGGCCCTGACAGGTGGGCCTGCAATACCTGACATGTCAGTACGAATTTCCGGTCCTTCAATCTGGTGTTTTACTAAGATAAGCATCGTCAATCAATAATAAGGCCATTAGAGAGGTTCAAACGCCATTAGAGGATATCAAGGAGAGCCTCAAAGTTGCTGGTGTCAGAGCTTCAGACTCCGCCGAAAGGGTAAATTCCTAATTTGATTCTAACTTATATTTCTTTCTAAAAGCTTTACCATATATTAATTATTTAGTCAATTAGAAAGGAATCTAGCTAGAAGAAAAAAGAAATATTGACTTAATATGCAAGTAAATTAAACTTGATAAAATCTTCACTTGTTCTTCGTGGACAGCAATCTTTAAAAATGAATTGAACTTTTTGCAGATGCAGAACTAAACAAAATCAATTCACATTAAATATTTCATTTATCAATTAATTACCAGTACAAACAAAATCAATTCATTCAATTAATTAATCTCATCAACAATCTACCGCCCCCCAAACATAAGCAAAAAATAGGTAGCTAAACCTCTAAATTAGTTCCCTCAAAATCCAACGGCCAAGATTAATTAATCAATTAATGAGCCACCGCCCAAGTCATATCTCCATTGAAGATCCAATGACAAACTTCAATCTGACCTGGCTTTCCTCCAAGAGCAACAAATGCACCGTGAGTCGGGCTCCAGTCCAACGTGTCAAGGTGACAGATGGCGACTCCTCGGTTAATCTTCTCTTTCGATCCAACGGCCAGGATTTCTGCTTCGTATACTCTCACCTTAGGCACTGAGTGGCAATAATAAACCATGTACGGAAATAAACTTTGGTGACAGGATACCGATTTGGTTACTTGACCTCCATTGATCCCCTTAACCTCACCTGTATTGGCACAGACCCGTTAAGTTTTTTGAATAAAAAAAGACCCGTTAAGGTGTGTGAAATGAATAAAATTTAGTAATTTACCTATCATAATGGGTCCGGAAGAGCCGTTAGAAGATTCGGTACTTCGTACCACAATATTATTTCCCAACATTTCCACGGCAAAATCAATCATATCCTCTGCTGACGTGGCGCATTTTTTGGTCTCTCCTTTACTCGGCGGTCTCTGACACTCTGAGACGGTGTCATCGACGGCTTTTGCCAATGCTGTTTGTTGTTCTACCCCGAACATCGATTTGATGGTGTCTGATCGAAATGGGATTCGGTCCGCTATGGACCGGGGTAAGAATGCCCGAGTCGGCATCTTGTCGCTTATATCCGGCATTTCCATTGTATACCCCTTTTTCAAATTGTTTTCACGGAAGAATTTCCCTGGCTCTGGTGCCCAGTGATTATTCGGTTTCGAAACCATCAGATTTGAATTTAAATTTGAGGATGAAGATGAGTTATGGTAATCTTTGAAAGTCACGCCGGATTTGGCGTAGCCTTTAAAGGTGGTGTTGTCGCTGAAATAGGATTTGAAATTGATTTCATCTGGATTCGTGCCTTCGGCATAGGATTTGAAATTATCGCTTCCTTGATTGAATGATTTTCCATAGTTCTCGAATTCGGCCGAAGCTGCATTTCCATTTTTACCGTAGGATGTGAAGGAATCGTCTCCTGCATTTGCATTTTCTCGGTATGTTTTGAAGGTTTCCGATCCTGCATTTCCACCCGACCCGTAATTATTGAAGTTATTTTTAGGCTCATTGCCGGTTTCTCCATAGGAAGTGAAGGTATCGTTGGCGATGTTACCCTTTTCCCCGTAATTCTCAAACCCGGATTCAATAACGTTTGAGTTGTTACCATAGGATTTGAAATCGACTGGAACGCCATTCCCGTTCTTGCCGTAGGACTTGAAGTTTTCATTGCCGGAATTTGTGTCTGAGGAGTAGGAAGTGAATTTCTGGTCCAGACCGCTGGATTGGTCGCCGTATGATGTGAACTTTAGATCTTGGACGTTCACAGAATCGTCGTACGCTTGAAAACCGGCGGACCCCCCCGTTGTAGCAGACGTTCCGTATGACGTGAAGTTTGACGTGGCGATATTAGCATCGGGAGAGTAACTGGTAAAGAAGCTTTCATGATCCGCGGCGTTCCGTCCGTACTGGCGGAACGAGTCGACCGGTAAGTTCTCGTCAGCAGAGTACTTAGTGAATGAACTCGTACCGTCGGCTGCTGCCTTGGCGTAATTCGAGAAATTTGTCCTCGAGTAAGAGTTAAACTTGGAGTTAGGATTAGAGTTCAAAGATAAATCTTTTGTCAAGGAGGAATTGACGTTGGGGCAGAGGAGGCGAGCCGAACTGCAAAAGGACGGCGAAACGGAGAATGAACTCTCCTTGAGCGAACTGGAGAGGAGAGAAGCGGAGAGAGGGGAGAGCATGGAGACGAGAAATGATGGGAGAGGAGCGTTGTTGGGTACTTTCCTGTTCCAGTACCGGATGGTAGCGGCATGAGAAGTGAATGGGTTGACGGAGGAAGTGTTTAATGTCGTGGTTGATGGAGAAGACAACACGTGAAGAGGAATGCAGAGGCCGAAGACGAGGAGAAGAGGTAGGAAGGATAATGGGGGCGCCATTGGCCTCTGCAGCGATGAGAAGGCCAGAATTTTGTGCTGGTGAATGACACTGTTCTTGAATTTTTATGTTTGGTCCCTGGAAATATTTATACTTGGATATACACTGTGAAAGTTGGTATTCTTGATTTGTGAACAAAGTTGATTAATTGGTACAGGTGATATGGGATTGGGTTGATTTGTTAAGTAAACAATAACTACCATTAATTATGAACAAACTAGTGAGAATACCACAATATTTTGACTCCTTTGGCGATTTCTTTATATAGGATAATACTCGCGCTACGCGGCAGCAACATCTTAATTATTTTCTCATTGTAATACAAAGTATATTTATGACGATTGTTATTTATTGTTTTGTACGTAAACAATATTATCCATTCCCAATGTAAAAATTAAAATATAGCAAATATAAATAATTAACGTTACTCATATTTTGTCTCCTAATTAGGAATATTATAACATAAAATAAATAAAAGTGTGATATTCAATCTCTAGATTTGAAAATGAATGGTATTCGATCTTCATATTTAAAAAGAAAATCTTTGCAAGGCAAGATATCTGATTCAAAATTTGAAAAAAATATTATTTCTAATATATGGACTGGTTGTTAGTTTAGTAATGATCCAGGTTTGAATTCCTGCATCAACCTTGAAGTTTTTTTTGGAGACTTCTTTTTCCAGATATAACTATAAATAAAATATGTTGGGATTGAACCCAGACCAACTCTATATCCCATTATCCGAGTATGTTTTATTCATCACAATTTCATTGAAATTAATATTACATCATTAAATCCATTAATCACAAACAAAATTTAAAATAACTTCAAAATATTTTCTGAAAACATTTTTTTTAATTATTTTTTATAAAAAAATTAGATAGCTAAAATATTCTTTTATTTTTGTTTATATACAAAAATAGAACTATAATATAATATCATACTAAAATACAATGCGGGATTATTTTCTTTAACTAGAAAAACATAATATTTAACATCAAATTTCTAAAATGACTGTTCGAAAGAAACATAATATGTAATGTAGTTTTATATATTTAAAAATCATTGTTTCTTAATGGATAACTAATTTTTATTTACATTATTTTTTTGAATAAAAATAATATGAAAATTTATGGAAAAAATACACAATTACAAAACTCTCCAATATATCTTCTGAAAATTTAATACTATAATTTTATAGAAATAATATTCGATGTATCGTTTATAAAGTTATATATTAATTTATTAGCATTTCATATATCAACATTTCATCTTCCATTTGTGTATTTGGCATATGAATATTTGATGTTGTAATTGAATCTAAAATATAAACAATTCGATAAAATCAATTCATTGTGACCCTAACGAATGATAATATCATAATAGTATAGTCATTAGCGTGCAAAATTGAATGAAAGTAATAACACACGTATGTTGTAGTTATACTTATGTTTCATTTTTATGTATGCATCCTTTATCCGTATATGTTTCTTTACTATACAAATATCACATATACCGTCGACTATACGAATTACGAAATATTCTCTATAAAGAAAACGTGTCACAATATTTATAAGAATTGCTCCGTGACGGAGCAAGGAACTCACTAGTTACATTTTATCTATAATATTACATCATGATTTTTATAAATTAGAATATATATGATAGCCGTATATTTTTATAATTTTTTATTATTATGTTAGGTGAACTACATAATTTTGATAAAAAAATGTCAGCTATTTCCTATAAGTCGTATTTTAGGATCGTTTTCTTGTAATTTTTTTATGGTAGCTATTTCATATTATTTTGATTAAAAAGTTATCAACTTAGTATTTTATTTACATAGTATAATTTTAAGTATTATTATTTATTTTTTAAAAATTATAAATATAAGCAATCCATATAATACTAAGTTGATTATGTGTTTTTAATCCAATAAATTTAATATTAATTTTTGTAAAAAATAATAAAACAAATAGTTTATCCATTTAAATAACTTCTTACGTTTATGAACACCTATCAAATTTATTTATTAAATTATTTTCATTTTTAAGTTTTATTTTCACTGCACTTTGAATTAATAAGAAATATTAGTACTATATAATTAATGATGTGTTACTACATATATCGTATGATTCAAAATTTATATATTTCATATTGTATGAAATATTGTGAACAATAATGATATAATATTTGTTGTTATGTTTTTCGTAAAGTTGTGTTATATTAATATATTATTATACAATGACACTAAAGTGTTATTATTTGATTTAAAAAAATGTGATTTTTTGTTATTGTAAATTATATACATAATCATAGATAAATGAGTTCAAATAATTTAATTATGACATGATATTATATCAAAATTATCATATAAATATGTAATTTATATTATAATGAAAAAATAATTAACATGCTCGTCAGTCGTCACGTAGCGCGAGTATTCTCCAGGTAACCTTTTAAATTGTGGTGATTACCAATTTTTTTGACACTTAGCTATTTCAAAAGCCCAATTTGTAAGAGCCACCAAATTTTCAAATTTATGAATCTCGCACTTTCGCCAAACCCTCTAGCGAAGAGAATTGTATTTCGACAGAGGATCTCACATGTGTTAACTATGATTTTATCATGTTAATATGAAAAAAAGTTAAGTAAGGTATTTTCGTCAAGCCTTCTGGTCTAAGAGGAAAATAATATATTTTTTTATTATTTTAATAATTATTTTCGTTTTAAACTAGTATTTTTTTTGCACTTTCACCAACTCATTTGACGAAAGTGCATGTGCCATCAATTGTTAACATAATTTTACGTAAGATTTTAGGAACTTATATTTAAATATGTCATTACTTTTTGTTGATATGTTGAAATTAAATTTTGTTTCTTTTGTGAGATTTGATATTGTGTGTGGAATGATAGTGTTAAATTTGATAGCTTAATTTTGAATTTTGAATTTATTTGATGGCCGGTACAAAGTACATAAAAAAAATCTTAAAAGAACTACAATTATTTTCAAATTATCAAAAATCCTTATACTGAATTGAATTTCTTTTACTCCACTGTGGAGTTAAATCTAACTTTTTTCATCCAATATATTTGTTTGGTCCAAACTACCACTATAAATATGCTTTATTTTTATTTTAAATCAAAATGACCAAAGCAATTATATTTAATCTGCATAAATAAGAACTAAAACATAAATATAATCTTAAAAAATAATGATTAATAAAAATAGTTATGTAAAATAAAATTACAATTTACATAAGAAATTGTAGATTTTTTTGTTATACAATATCTCGAAATAAATCAATGCATTGCAAAAGATATCATTAAAATAACAACATAAAATATTATCTTGAAAATTATTTTAATTAAATTTACAGTTGAATAAATTAAAAATTAACCAACCTGACGGTCATTTTGGTAATTTTTTTTTGGTCGGATGGAAAATGATAAACTTATCATCATAGAAAGTTAAAAACTAAGTTAACCCCACTTTATTTTATATTTTGAATATTTAACGTGTGGTGACGATGTGTTCCAAAAGTGCCCCAAAAAAAATCGAAATAGAAAAGCCGGAATTGTATTCCCGATTTTATCCGACGAACACCCTTCATAAACATCTATTTTATCCTATACTATCGCACATCCAATAAAATCAAACTTACTTCATCAAGTTACTCATATAGCATGTTCTCACTGGATGGTCTACACTGCACCTAGCTTATTGAAATTTATCATTCTATCTTCTCCCCGTACCGTCATTGTCAGGTTGTAATTGCTTCGCATTTCTCTCTGCCTTATCCTCCTCCGTCTCTCCCGCCAAAACCTGCTTAGCTGACTGGTTTCTCACTCTATGGCGGCGGCGTCAATCCTATCTTCCCCTTGCCTCCCCTCATCTCCGCTCACTCTCTCGCGCTCTCGTGTCAAGGGCAA
The DNA here is from genome assembly GCA_946800325.1 of Luzula sylvatica. Classification (NCBI taxonomy): domain Eukaryota; kingdom Viridiplantae; phylum Streptophyta; class Magnoliopsida; order Poales; family Juncaceae; genus Luzula; species Luzula sylvatica. The sequence continues at coordinate 53,442,218 of OX326958.1, read as the reverse complement.
TGGTCGCCATGTAGTTGTCGTCCGCTCTTCTTCTTCTGTTCTTCCTCCTTCCGATGTCACAATGTTGAATTTGAAGAAAGATAAGGTACCCAAAATTATTTAGAGCATTTGCTATTTCCTTTACTCGTTACTGTTGATTTCGATATTGCACAATACAATTTCTAGTTAGCCAGATATTGGTGAGTAAATGTAAGTGAGCACCAAAAGTGCCCAAAATTTGCCAACTATTCCAATTAAATTACATTCATAATGTCCTTTAATTTTCCTTTTTTATTTTTCCAGAAAGGGAAATCTTTCAAGCTAAAAGAATGCGCAATATCACTTGCACTATCATTCAGCTTAATAACAGGTGTACCCTCAATAGACTCGCCAGCTCAGGCCCTGACAGGCGGGCCTGCAATACCCGACATGTCAGTACTAATTTCCGGTCCTCCCATCAAGGATCCAGGCGCTTTACTAAGATACGCATTGCCAATCAATAATAAAGCCATTAGAGAGGTTCAAAAGCCATTAGAGGATATCACTGAGAGCCTCAAAGTTGCTGGTGTCAGAGCTTTAGATTCCGTCGAAAGGGTAAATTCGTAAATTCGATTCAAAATTATAATTCTTTCTCAATTTTACGATATATTAATTATTTGGATAGAATGCGAGGCAAGCTTCAAGGGCATTGAATCAAGGAAAGGATCTGATCCTTGCTGGCATATCAGAGTCTAAAAAAGAAGAAGGCAAGGACCTAATTGAAAAAATCGCCACTGGATTAGAAGACCTCCAAAGAATAGTAGAGGACCGAAGCAGAGAAGCAGTCGCACCGAAACAGAAAGAACTTCTAGAATACGTGGGAAGGTTAGCTACCCTTTTTTCACTTTGACCTTTGCAAAACTTCCAATTGTGAAATTTACAAATACACCCCTGAAAAATGATGGAATTTGCAGAGCAGTATAGAAGAAGACATGGTGGGGGAGTTCCCGTACGAAGTGCCTGAAGAGTACCGTGCAATGCCTCTGTTGAAAGGAAGAGCCACTGTGGATATGAAAGTGAAGATAAAAGATAACCCTAATTTGCAAGACTGTGTTTTCCGCATAGTTTTGGATGGATATAATGCGCCCGTTACATCTGGCAATTTCTTGGATTTGGTCGAAAGACATTTCTATGATGGAATGGAAATCCAAAGAGGTTGGTTTTGAATGATCAATATTTGTTTTGTAAGTTGAGTGATATGTTAACTTTTATTCTTTTTAAAATTTTAATTTAGCTGATGGATTTGTGGTACAAACTGGGGACCCAGAAGGGCCGGCTGAAGGATTTGTGGATCCAAGTACGGGAAAAACTCGTACCATTCCTCTTGAAATAATGGTTGTTGGTGATAAGTCTCCTGTTTATGGTGAAACTCTAGAGGTTTTGTATTTTTCTAATTTATTTATTTTAGATTTGACTTTTTTGCATATAGACCAGTTAAAATTTGTTATTTGCTTATGATAGGATATTGGGAGGTATAAAGCGCAAACAAAGCTCCCATTCAATGCGTTTGGGACGATGGCTATGGCTAGAGAAGTAAGAATTTTTTCGTTCGTTTTTGCTACATTTTTAATTAATTTTTATGGTTTTAGTGATGATTATTTTTATTTGTAATAGGAATTTGATAATAATTCGGCGTCTAGTCAAATATTTTGGCTATTGAAGGAGAGTGAGTTGACACCAAGTAACGCGAATATACTTGACGGTAGATACGCTGTATTTGGGTATGTAATTAAAAATGAAGATTTTTTGGCTGATTTGAAAGTTGGTGATGTTATCGAGTCGATTCAAGTTGTTTCGGGAATTGAGAATCTTGCTAACCCTAGTTACAAGATTGTCGGCTAAGAGAGGGAGAGATGCTTGTAATTTTTTGTACCACAAGTTGTAATTCTTTTTATGTGATTTATGTAGTGGTAAATGTAAGTTCTTTACTAAGTTTGATCGATTTTTAAAAGTGCATTGCAATTAATTTAATTATATATCTTTCATGTACCTTAAGAAAATGCATCTAAGAATCAAAATGGAAGATTCTTTTTTAATTAAAAAATTTATTTATTTTAATGTATAAATGGTAATTAATATTATGAGTCCATTAACCAATCTTTTTTTTCTTTTTTTCTTTTTACACATTTATTTAGGCATTTTTCAGAAAATTATGATAATTGATTTTTTTGAAGATTTGAGACTTCATTTTTTTATACTTTTGCAAATTTTTTAAAATAATAGAAAATTTTCTTTTATTAGTCTTCAATTATGAAATTTTGCTCTTTTTTAAAAAACATGAAAATTGACCATTTTGCTCGTTTTAAACTTTAATTTTGGATTATTTTTTGAAAATTTGATAAATAATTTTTGGAATGTGTTGGACTTTACTTTTTGTATTTTTGCTAACTTTTTGAGAAAATAGAAATTTGTTTGTGTTAGTTTTACAATTACCGATTTTTTTGAAGAAAACTTGAAGATTGAGTATTTTGCTTGTTTTAGACTTCAATTTTAACATTTTTAGAAAAAAAATGAGAATTAATATTTTGTAGGTGTTAAACTTAATTTTTTGCGTTTTGGCGAAAATTTTGAAAAAATATAGAAAATTTGGTTGTGTTAGTTTTTAATTACGTGCTTTTTAAAAAAAAAATGAAATTAAGTATTTTTCCCGTTTTAGACATCAATTTTGACATTTTTATGAAAAAAATACATGGTTCATAATAGCTTCTCTAAACGCTACGCTACACTGAAATAATTTCTTTTATAGGCAAAATACTGCGCGCTGCAACTTTGTATCCCGTCATATCTCAATAAAATAGTTATAGATTAATTTATAACAATAATATGAATTTAATTAAAAAAAATATTTCATGAAAACTTATAATAATAAAAATAAATAAACAAAAAACCCATCTCCTCTAATTATAAGGATGACTTGACCATGCCAGTAATTCTACGAATATCGCGCAACAAGAAAACTCGTTACTACTATTTAGTAGGGATATGATTGAAGGAAATACAATTATAGATCAACTAGTAGATTGTACACATGAGGATACATGAGGATAGATGAACGTACGTGTTCGTCGATATAATTGGATGCATAATAAGATTATGCAAATCTGACAGAAATAACATAGTCCGTCATGACGAACTGGTTAGTCTGTCGTGACGGACCAATAGGTTATTCTGGCAGAACTGACAGAAATTACATAGTCCGTTGACGGACTGGTTGGTCCGTCGTGACGGACTCAAGGGTAATTCTATGCAGCCAATCTATGAGTATAGCGTCGTGACGGACTGGTTTGCCCGTCATGACGGAGCTGCGTCAGGACGGAGAAGTTGGTCCGTCATGACGGAGCAAAGGAGTAACTGTTGTTTCTAATAACCGTGACACGTCCGTCACGAGCACCATCTAGTATACATCATGACGGACTGTGATCCAAATTCCAGATTAGCAATTTTATTTGTGCTCGTTAATCCTCTATTAATGATGGTGTTAATATAAGATCTGGATAGATCTTTCTTTTCTCTCTAACCTTAACAGAATGGCTTCTTGAGAAAAGGGTGCTTGTGAGACAAGTAAAGAGAGAACTTGAGAACACCATTAGAGATGATGATTAAGCAAGTTTACGGCGATTCTAGGGAAATCACGCGTAACCGAATGACAAGGCTCGAGGTGGATACGAGTAGAGGTATTTCACCTGAAATCCTCTATAGTGATCATGTGAGAGCAAGATGAAGGACAAATCGGATGTGATCCGGTTGTATACGACAAATCGGAGCTCCATCGAAGGTGTCAAAATCGTGCGGGAATGGGACGCGCGTGTTGCCGAGGATTGGAGCAGCGAAAGGACAGTAACTACGTGAAGAATCCGTCATCGTGATCAATTTCACGTGGTATGATTTCTCTATATATAAGTTATAAGTAGGTAGGTGCACGTAGATTAGGATTCGTACTCTCGGATCGTCGACATGGTCCTCGGGATCGGGTCCGACCGGGCCCTTCATTCCGTTGCGCGGGGCTCGGTAGCAACGCCGATACCCAACAATGATCACTCATATCTAGCTTTAATCTCGGTAGTCATCATGTGTAATCGTAGGTGCCTCTGATGATCAATGAGAGAAAAATTCATTGTCATCTTTAAAGCTAGCCAACACGGTTACAAAAAGAACTCGTTTGAATCAGGCACTTATGTGTATTGGATACACATGGATCAGAAAAACAAGAAAATTAAGTATTTTTCCCATTTTAGACTTCAGTTTTTGATTTTTTAAAAAAATTGGAAAAAATTGAATTTTGTATACGTTAGTCTTCAATCGCGGAATGTTTCGAGAAAAACATGAAAATTATGTGTTTTACTCATTTTAGAGAACTAATTTGGCTTTTTTAGAAAAAAAAATGATAATTGATATTTTTGAAGGTGTTAGACTACAGTGTCGTAATTTTTGAAAAAAAAAATGGAAGAAATAGAAATTTGCATGTGTTAGTCTTCTAACACGAAGTTTTTTGAGACAATCATGAAAAATGAAGTATTTTTCTCATTTAGAGAACTATTTTTACCTATTTTAGAAATATATGATAATTGATATTTTTGAAGGTGTTAGACTTCAATTTTTGATTTTTTTCAAAAAAAATTGAAAAATAGAAATTTGTATCTGTTAGTCTTCAATCAAGGAGTTTTTTGATGAAAACATGAAAATTGAAGTATTTTGCTCATTTTAGAGAACTATTTTGGCCTATTTTAGAAAAATAATATAATTGATACTTTTGAAGGTGTTAGACTTCCTTTTTGATTTTTTGCAAAAAAATTGAAAAAAAAGAAATTTGTATGTGTTAGTCTTCAATCACAGAGTTTTTTTGAGAAAAACATGAAAATTAAATATTTTTCTCATTTTAGAGAACTATTTTTGCATTCTTTTGAAAACAAATGATGATTGATATTTTTGAAGGTGTTAGACTTCAGTTTTTGATTTTTGCAAAAGATTGGAAAAAATAGAATTTTGTATGCGTTAGTCTTCAATCGCGGAATGTTTCGAGAAAAACATGAAAATTATGTGTTTTGCTCATTTTAGAGAACTAATTTGGCTTTTTTAGAAAAAAAAATGATAATTGATATTTTTGAAGGTGTTAGACTTCAGTTTTGTAATTTTTGCAAAAAATTGGAAGAAATAGAAATTTGCATGTGTTAGTCTTCAAACACGAAGTTTTTTGAGACAAACATGAAAATTGAAGTATTTTTCTCATTTAGAGAACTATTTTTGCCTACTTTAGAAATATATGATAATTGATATTTTTGCAGGTGTTAGACTTCAATTTTTGATTTTTTACAAAAAAAATGGAAAAATAGAAATTTGTATGCGTTAGTCTTCAATCACGGAGTTTTTTGAGAAAAACTTGAAAATTGAAGTATTTTGCTCATTTTAGAGAACTATTTTGGCATATTTTAGAAAAATAATATAATTGATACTTTTGAAGGTGTTAGACTTCCTTTTTGATTTTTTGCAAAAAAATTGAATAAATAGAAATTTGTATGTGTTAGTCTTCAATCACAGAGTTTTTTTGAGAAAAACATGAAAATTAAGTATTTTTATCATTTTAGAGAACTATTATGGCCTTTTTTACAAAAAAAATGATAATTGATATTTTTGAAGGTGTTAGACTTCAGTTTTGTAACTTTTGCAAAAAATTGGAAGAAATAGAAATTTGCATGTTAGTCTTCAATCACGAGGATTTTTGAGACAAACATGAAAAATAAATTATTTTGCTCATCTAGAGAACTATTTTTGCCTATTTTAGAAAAATATGATAATTGATATTTTTGAAGGTGTTAGACTTCCTTTTTGATTTTTTGCAAAAAAATTGAAAAAATAGAAATTTGTATGTGTTAGTCTTCAATCACAGAGTTTTTTTGAGAAAAACATGAAAATTAAGTATTTTTCTCATTTTAGAGAACTATTATGGCCTTTTTTACAAAAAAAATGATAATTGATATTTTTGAAGGTGTTAGACTTCAGTTTTTGAATTTTTGCAAAAAATTGGAAGAAATAGAAATTTGTATTTGTTACTCTTCGATCACGGAGTTTTTTGAGACAAACATGAAAAAGGAAGAATTGTGCTCATTTAGAGAACTATTTTTGCCTATTTTAGAAAAAATATGATAACTGATATTTTTGAAGGAGTTAGACTTCAATTTTTGATTTTTTTCAAAAAAATGGAAAAATAGAAATTTGTATGTGTTAGTCTTCAATCACGGAGTTTTTTGAGAAAAACATGAAAATTGAAGTATTTTGATCATTTTAGAGAACTATTTTGGCCTATTTTAGAAAAATAATATAATTGATTCTTTTGAAGGTGTTAGACTTCCTTTTTGATTTTTTGCAAATAAATTGAAAAAATAGAAATTTGTATGTGTTAGTCTTCAATCACAGAGTTTTTTTGATAAAAACATGAAAATTAAGTATTTTTCTCATTTTAGAGAACTATTTTTGCCTTCTTTAGAAAACAAATGATGATTGATATTTTTGAAGGTGTTAGACTTCAGTTTTTGATTTTTGCAAAAAATTGAAAAAAATAGAATGTTGTCTGCGCTAGTCTTAAATCGAGGAACGTTTTGAGAAAAACATGAAATTTATGTGTTTTGCTCATTTTAGAGAACTAATTTACCTTTTTTAGAAAAAAAAATGATAATTGATATTTTTGAAGGTGTTAGACTTTAGTTTTGTAACTTTTGCAAAAAATTGGAAGAAATAGAAATTTGCATGTGTCAGTCTTCAATCACGAAGTTTTTTGAGCCAAACATGAAAAATGAAGTATTTTTCTCATTTAGAGAACTATTTTTGCCTATTTTAGAAAAATATGATAACGATATTTTTGAAGGTGTTAGACTTCAATTTTTGATTTTTTTCAAAAAAATGGAAAAATAGAAATTTCTATGTGATAGTCTTCAATCACGGAGTTTTTTGAGAAAAACATGAAAATTGAAGTATTTTGCTCATTTTGGAGAACTATTTTGGCCTATTTTAGAAAAATAATATAATTGATACTTTTGAAGGTGTTAGACTTCCTTTTTTATTTTTTGCAAAAAAATTGAAAAAATTGAAATTTGTATGTGTTAGTCTTCAATCAAAGAGGTTATTTGAGAAAAACATGAAAATGAAGTATTTTTCTCATTTTAGAGAACTATTATGGCCTTTTTTACAAAAAAAATGATAATTGATATTTTTGAAGGTGTTAGACTTCAGTTTTGTAACTTTTGCAAAAAATTGGATGAAATAGAAATTTGCATGTGTTAGTCTTCAATCACGAAGTTTTTTGAGACAAACATGAAAAATGAAGTATTTTTCTCATTTAGAGAATTATTTTTGCCTATTTTAGAAAAATATGATAATTGATATTTTTGAAGGTGTTAGACTTCAATTTTTGATTTTTTTCAAAAAAAATTGAAAAATAGAAATTTGTATGTGTTAGTCTTCAATCACGGAGTTTTTTGAGAAAAACATGAAAATTGAAGTATTTTGCTCATTTTGGAGAACAATTTTGGCCTATTTTAGAAAAATAATATAATTGATACTTTTGAAGGTGTTAGACTTCCTTTTTGATTTTTTGCAAAAAAATAGAAAAACTAGAAATTTGTATGTGTTAGTCTTCAATCACGGAGTTTTTCAAGAAAAACAGGAAAATTATGTGTTTTGTTCATTTTAGAGAACTATTTTGTCTTTTTTAGATAAAAATGATAATTGATATTTTTGAAGGTGTTGGACTTCAGTTTTGTAATTTTTGCAAACATTTGGAAGAAATAGAAATTTGCATGTGTTAGTCTTCAATCACGAAGTTTTTTGAGACAAACATGAAAAATGAAGTATTTTTCTCATTTAGAGAACTATTTTTGCCTATTTTAGAAAAATATGATAATTGATATTTTTGAAGGTGTGTTAGACTTCAATTTTTGATTTTTTTCAAAAAAAATGGAAAAATAGAAATTTGTATGTGTTAGTCTTCAATCACGGAGTTTTTTGAGAAAAACATGAAAATTGAAGTATTTTGCTCATTTTAGAGAACTATTTTGGCCTATTTTAGAAAAATAATATAATTGATACTTTTGAAGGTGCTAGACTTCCTTTTTGATTTTTTGCAAAAAAATAGAAAAAGTAGAAATTTGTATGTGTTAGTCTTCAATCACAGAGTTTTTTTTTCAGAAAAAACAAGAAAATTAAGTATTTTTCTCATTTTAGAAAACTATTATGGCCTTTTTTACAAAAAAAATGATAATTGATAGTTTTGAAGGTGTTAGACTTCAGTTTTTAATTTTTGAAAACAATTGGAAAAAATAGAATTTTGTATGCGTTAGTCTTCAATCGCGGAATGTTTCGAGAAAAACATGAAAATTATGTGTTATGCTCATTTTAGAGAACTAATTTGGCTTTTTTAGAAAAAAAATGATAATTGATATTTTTGAAGGTGTTAGACTTCAGTTTTTTAATTTTTGCAAAAAAATGGAAGAAATAGAAATTTGCATGTGTTAGTCTTCAAACACGAAGTTTTTTGAGACAAACATGAAAAATGAAGTATTTTTCTCATTTAGAGAATTATTTTTGCCTATTTTAGAAAAATATGATAATTGATATTTTTGAAGGTGTTAGACTTCAATTTTTGATTTTTTTCAAAAAAAAATGGAAAAATAGAAATTTGTATGTGTTAGTCTTCAATCATGGAATTTTTTGAGAGAAACATGAAAATTGAAGTATTTTGCTCATTTTACAGAACTATTTTGGTCTATTTTAGAAAAATAATATAATTGATACTGTTGAAGGTGTTAGACTTCCTTTTTGATTTTTTGCAAAAAAATTGAAAAAATAGAAATTTGTATGTGTTTGTCTTCAATCACAGAGTTTTTTTGAGAAAAACATGAAAATTAAGTATTTTTCTCATTTTAGAGAACTATTATGGCCTTTTTTACAAAAAAATTTATAATTAATATCTTTGAAGGTGTTAGACTTCAGTTTTTGATTTTTGCAAAAAATTGGAAAAAATAGAATTTTGTATGTGTTAGTCTTCAATCGAGGAACGTTTCGAGAAAAACATGAAATTTATGTGTTTTGCTCATTTTAGAGAACTAATTTACCTTTTTTAGAAAAAAAATGATAATTGATATTTTTGAAGGTGTTAGACTTCAGTTTTGTAACTTTTGCAAAAAAATGGAAGAAATAGAAATTTGCATGTGTTAGTCTTCAATCACGAAGTTTTTTGATACAAACATGAAAAATGAAGTATTTTTCTCATTTAGAGAACTATTTTTGTCTCAAAATACTTCGTGTTTGAAGAATAACACATGCAAATTTCTATTTCTTCCAATTTTTTGCAAAAGTTACAAAACTGAAGTCTAACACGTTCAAAAATATCAATTATCATTTTTTCTAAAAAAGACCAAAATAGTTCTGTAAAATGAGCAAAATACTTCATTTTTCATGTTTTTTCTCAAAAAATTCCGTGATTGAAGACTAACACATACAAATTTCTATTTTTCCAATGTTTTGCAAAAAATCAAACACTGAAGACTTAACACCTTCAAAAATATCAATTTTCACATTTTCTAAAAGAGTCCAAAATAGTTCTCTAAAATGAGAAAAATACTTCATTTTTCATGTTTTTCTCAAAAATCTTCGTGATTGAAAACTAACACATACAAATTTCAATTTTTCCAATTTTTTGCAAAAAATCAAAAACTGAAGTCTAATACCTTCAAAAATATCAATTATCATTTTTTCTAAAAAAGTCCAAACTAGCTCTCTAAAATGAGCAAAATACTTAATTTTACATGTTTTTCCCAAAAAATTCCGTGATTGAAGAATAACACATACAAATTTCTATTTTTCCAATTTTTTGCAAAAAATCAAAAACTGAATACTTAACACCTTCAAAAAATATCAATTATCATTTTTTCTAAAAGAGTCCAAAATAGTTCTCTAAAATGAGCAAAATACTTCATTTTTCATGTTTTTCTTAAAAAGCTTCGTGATTGAAGATTAACACATCCAAATTTCTATTTTTCCTATTTTTTGCAAAAAATCAAAAACTGAAGTCTAATACCTTCAAAAATATCAATTATCATTTTTTCTAAAAAAGTCCAAAATAGCTCTCTAAAATGAGCAAAATACTTAATTTTACATGTTTTTCCCAAAAAATTCCTTGATTGAAGACTAACACATACAAATTTCTATTTTTCCAATTTTTTGCAAAAAATCAAAAACTGAATACTTAACACCTTCAAAAATAACAATTATCATTTTTTCTAAAAGAGACCAAAATAAAATAGTTCTCTAAAATGAGCAGAATACTTCATTTTTCATGTTTTTCTCAAAAATCTTCGTGATTGAAGATTAACACATACAAATTTCTATTTTTCCTATTTTTTGCAAAAAATAAAAAACTGAAGTTTAATACCTTCAAAAATATCAATTATCATTTTTTCTAAAAAAGTCCAAAATAGCTCTCTAAAATGTGCAAAATACTTAATTTTACATGTTTTTCCCAAAAAATTCCTTGATTGAAGACTAACACATACAAATTTCTATTTTTCCAATTTTTTGCAAAAAATCAAAAACTGAATACTTATCACCTTCAAAAATATCAATTATCATTTTTTCTAAAAGAGTCCAAAATAGTTCTCTAAAATGAGCAAAATACTTCATTTTTCATGATTTTCTTAAAAAACTTCGTGATTGAAGACTAACACGTACAAATTTCTATTTTTCCTATTTTTTGCAAAAAATCAAAAACTGAAGTCTAACATCTTCAAAAATATCAATTATCATTTTTTCTAAAAGAGTCCAAAATAGTTCTCTAAAATGAGCAAAATACTTCATTTTTCATGTTTTTCTCAAAAAACTTCGTGATTGAAGACTAAGACATACAAATTTCTATTTTTCCTATTTTTTGCAAAAAATCAAAAACTGAAGTCTAACACCTTAAAAAATATCAATTATCATTTTTTCTAAAAAAGACCAAAATAGTTCTCTAAAATGAGCAAAATACTTCATTTTTCATGTTTTTCTCAAAAAATTCCGTGATTGAAGACTAACACATACAAATTTCTATTTTTCCAATGTTTTGCAAAAAATCAAAAACTGAAGACTTAACACCTTCAAAAATATCAATTATCACTTTTTCTAAAAGAGTCCAAAATAGTTCTCTAAAATGGGCAAAGTACTTCATTTTTCTTGTTTTTCTCAAAAAACTTCGTGCTTGAAGACTAACACATACAAATTTCAATTTTTCCTATTTTTTGCAAAAAATCAAAAACTGAAGTCTAACACCTTAAAAAATATCAATTATCATTTTTTTCTAAAAACGACCAAAATAGTTCTCTAAAATGAGCAAAATACTTCATTTTTCATGTTTTTCTCAAAAAACTCCGGGATTGAAGACTAACACATACAAATTTCTATTTTTCCTTTTCTTTGCAAAAAATCAAAAACTGTAGTCTAACACCTTCAAAAATATCAATTATTATTTTTTCTAAAAAAGACCAAAATAGTTCTCTAAAATGAGCAAAATACTTCATTTTTCATGCTTTTCTCAAAAAACTTCGTGATTGAAGACTAACGCATACAAATTTCTATTTTTCCTATTTTTTGCAAAAAATCAAAAACTGAAGTCTAACACCTTAAAAAATATCAATTATTATTTTTTCTAAAAAAGACCAAAATAGTTCTCTAAAATGAGCAAAATACTTCATTTTTCATGTTTTTCTCAAAAAACTCCGTGATTGAAGACTAACACGTACAAATTTCTATTTTTCCTATTTTTTTCAAAAAATCAAAAACTCAAGTCTAACATCTTCAAAAATATCAATTATCATTTTTTCTAAAAGTGTCCAAAATAGTTCTATAAAATGACCAAATACTTCATTTTTCATGTTTTTCTCAAAAAACTTCGTGATTGAAGACTAAGACAGACAAATTTCTATTTTTCCTATCTTTTGCAAAAAATCAAAAACTGAAGTCCAACACCTTAAAAAATATCAATTATCATTTTTTCTAAAAAAGACTAAAATAGTTCCCTAAAATGAGCAAAATACTTCATTTTTCATGTTTTTCTCAAAAAACTTCGGGATTGAAGACTAACACATACAAATTTCTATTTTTCCTATTTTTTTTGCATAAAATCAAAAACTGAAGTCTAACACCTCCAAAAATATCAATTATCATTTTTTCTAAAAAAGACCAAAATAGTTCTGTAAAATGAGCAAAATACTTCATTTTTCTTGTTTTTCTCAAAAAATTCCGTGATTGAAGACTAACACATACAAATTTCTATTTTTCCAATGTTTTGCAAAAAATCGAAAACTGAAGACTTAACACCTCCAAAAATAACAATTATCATTTTTCCAGAAGTGTCCAAAATAGTTCTCTAAAATGAGCAAAATACTTCATTTTTCTTGTTTTTCTCAAAAATCTTCGTGATTGAAGACTAACACATACAAATTTCTATTTTTCCTATTTTTTTTGCAAAAAATCAAAAACTGAAGTCTAACACCTTCAAAAATATCAATTATCATTTTTTCTAAAAGAGACCAAAATAAAATAGTTCTCTAAAATGAGCAAAATACTTCATTTTTCATGTTTTTCTCAAAAATCTTCGTGATTGAAGACTAACACATACAAATTTCAAATTTTCCAATTTTTTGCAAAAAATCAAAAACTGATGTCTAATACCTTAAAAAATCTCAATTAACATTTTATCCAAAAAAGACCAAAATAGTTCTCTAAAATGAGCAAAATACTTCATTTTTCATGTTTTTCTCAAAAAACTCCGTGATTGAAGACTAACACACACAAATTTCTATTTTTCTTATTTTTTGCAAAAAATCAAAAACTGAAGTCTAACACCTTCAAAAATATCGATTATCAATTTTTCTAAAAAAGACCAAAATAGGTCTTTTAAAATGAGCGAAATACTTCATTTTTCATGTTTTTCTCAAAAAATTCCGTGATTGAAGACTAACACATACAAATTTCTATTTTTCCAATGTTTTGCAAAAAATCAAACACTGAAGACTTAACACCTTCAAAAATATCAATTATCATTTTTTCTAAAAGAGTCCAAAATAATTCTCTAAAATGAGCAAAATACTTCATTTTTCATGTTTTTCTCAAAAATCTTCGTGATTGAAGACTAACACATACAAATTTATATTTTTCCTATTTTTTGCAAAAAATCAAAAACTGAAGTCTAACACCTTAAAAAATATCAATTATCATTTTCTCTAAAAGAGACCAAAATAAAATAGTTCTCTAAAATGAGCAAAATACTTCATTTTTCATGTTTTTCTCAAAAATCTTCGTGATTGAAGACTAACACATACAAATTTCAAAATTTCCAATTTTTTGCAAAAAATCAAAAACTGATGTCTAATACCTTAAAAAATCTCAATTATCATTTAACCAAAAAAGACCAAAATAGTTCTCTAAAATGAGCAAAATACTTCATTTTTCATGTTTTTCTCAAAAAACTCCGTCATTTTAGACTAACACATACAAATTTCTATTTTTCTTATTTTTTGCAAAAAATCAAAAACTGAAGTCTAACACCTTCAAAAATATAAATTATCATTTTTTCTAAAAAAGACCAAAATAGTTCTGTAAAATGTGCGAAATACTTCATTTTTCATGTTTTTCTCAAAAAATTCCGTGATTGAAGACTAACACATACAAATTTCTATTTTTCCAATGTTTTGCAAAAAATCAAACACTGAAGACTTAACACCTTCAAAAATATCAATTATCATTTTTTCTAAAAGAGTCCAAAATAATTCTCTAAAATGAGCAAAATACTTCATTTTTCATGTTTTTCTCAAAAATCTTCGTGATTGAAGACTAACACATACAAATTTATATTTTTTCTATTTTTTGCAAAAAATCAAAAACTGAAGTCTAACACCTTAAAAAATATCAATTATCATTTTCTCTAAAAGAGACCAAAATAAAATAGTTCTCTAAAATGAGCAAAATACTTCATTTTTCATGTTTTTCTCAAAAATCTTCGTGATTGAAGATTAACACATACGAATTTCAATTTTTCCAATTTTTTGCAAAAAATCAAAAACTGAAGTCTAATACCTTCAAAAATATCAATTATCATTTTTTCTAAAAAAGACCAAAATAGCTCTCTAAAATGAGCAAAATACTTAATTTTACATGTTTTTCCCAAAAAATTCCGTGATTGAAGACTAACACATACAAATTTCTATTTTTCCAATTTTTTTGCAAAAAATCAAAAACTGAATACTTAACACCTTCAAAAATAACAATTATCATTTTTTCTAAAAGAGTCGAAAATAGTTCTCTAAAATGAACAAAATACTTCATTTTTCATGTTTTTCTTAAAAAACTTCGTGATTGAAGACTAACACATACAAATTTCTATTTTTTGCAAAAAATCAAAAACTGAAGTCTAACACCTTCAGAAATATCAATTATTATTTTTTTCTTAAAAAGACCAAAATAGTTCTCTAAAATGAGGAAAATACTTCATTTTTCAAGTTTTTCTCAAAAAACTTCGTAATTGAAGACTAACACATACAAATTTCTATTTTTCTTATTTTTTGCAAAAAATCAAAAACTGAAGTCTAACACCTTCAAAAATATCAATTATCATTTTTTCTAAAAAAGACCAAAATAGTTCTGTAAAATGTGCGAAATACTTCATTTTACATGTTTTTCTCAAAAAATTCCGTGATTGAAGACAAACACATACAAATTTCTATTTTTCCAATGTTTTGCAAAAAATCAAACACTGAAGACTTAACACCTTCAAAAATATCAATTATCATTTTTTCTAAAAGAGTCCAAAATAATTCTCTAAAATGAGCAAAATACTTCATTTTTCATGTTTTTCTCAAAAATTTTCGTGATTGAAGACTAACACATACAAATTTATATTTTTCCTATTTTTTGCAAAAAATCAAAAACTGAAGTCTAACACCTTAAAAAATATCAATTATCATTTTCTCTAAAAGAGACCAAAATAAAATAGTTCTCTAAAATGAGCAAAATAATTCATTTTTCATGTTTTTCTCAAAAATCTTCGTGATTGAAGACTAACACATACAAATTTCAAATTTTCCAATTTTTTGCAAAAAATCAAAAACTGATGTCTAATACCTTAAAAAATCTCAATTATCATTTTATCCAAAAAAGACCAAAATAGTTCTATAAAATGTGGAAAATACTTCATTTTTCATGTTTTTCTCAAAAAACTCCGTGATTGAAGACTAACACATACAAATTTCTATTTTTCTTATTTTTTGCAAAAAATCAAAAACTGAAGTCTAACACCTTCAAAAATATCGATTATCATTTTTTCTAAAAAAGACCAAAATAGTTCTGTAAATTTTGCGAAATACTTCATTTTTCATGTTTTTCTCAAAAAATTCCGTGTTTGAAGACTAACACATACAAATTTCTATTTTTCCAATGTTTTGCAAAAAATCAAACACTGAAGACTTAACACCTTCAAAAATATCAATTATCATTTTTTCTAAAAGAGTCCAAAATAATTCTCTAAAATGAGCAAAATACTTCATTTTTCATGTTTTTCTCAAAAATCTTCGTGATTGAAGACTAACACATACAAATTTATATTTTTCCTATTTTTTGCAAAAAATCAAAAACTGAAGTCTAACACCTTAAAAAATATCAATTATCATTTTCTCTAAAAGAGACCAAAATAAAATAGTTCTCTAAAATGAGCAAAATACTTCATTTTTCATGTTTTTCTCAAAATTCTTCGTGATTGAAGATTAACACATACAAATTTCTATTTTTACTATTTTTTGCAAAAAATCAAAAACTGAAGTCTAATACCTTCAAAAATATCAATTATCATTTTTTCTAAAAAAGTCCAAAATAGCTCTCTAAAATGAGCAAAATACTTAATTTTACATGTTTTACCCAAAAAATTCCTTGATTGAAGACTAACACATACAAATTTCTATTTTTCCAATTTTTTGCAAAAAATCAAAAACTGAATACTTATCACCTTCAAAAATATCAATTATCATTTTTTCTAAAAGAGTCCAAAATAGTTCTCTAAAATGAGCAAAATACTTCATTTTTCATGATTTTCTTAAAAAACTTCATGAATTAAGACTAACACGTACAAATTTCTATATTTCCTATTTTTTGCAAAAAATCAAAAACTGAAGTATAAAATCTTCAAAAATATCAATTATCATTTTTTCTAAAAGAGTCCAAAATAGTTCTCTAAAATGAGCAAAATACTTCATTTTTTATGTTTTTCTCAAAAAACTTCGTGATTGAAGACTAAGACATACAAATTTCAATTTTTCCTATTTTTTGCAAAAAATCAAAAACTGAAGTCTAACACCTTAAAAAATATCAATTATCATTTTTTCTAAAAAAGACCAAAATAGTTCTCTAAAATGAGCAAAAATACTTCATTTTTCATGTTTTTCTCAAAAAATTCCGTGATTGAAGACTAACACATACAAATTTCTATTTTTCCAATGTTTTGCAAAAAATCAAACACTGAAGACTTAACACCTTCAAAAATATCAATTATCATTTTTTCTAAAAGAGTCCAAAATAATTCTCTAAAATGAGCAAAATACTTCATTTTTCATGTTTTTCTCAAAAATCTTCGTGATTGAAGACTAACACATACAAATTTATATTTTTCCTATTTTTTGCAAAAAATCAAAAACTGAAGTCTAACACCTTAAAAAATATCAATTATCATTTTCTCTAAAAGAGACCAAAATAAAACAGTTCTCTAAAATGAGCAAAATTGTTCATTTTTCATGTTTTTCTCAAAAATTTCGTGATTGAAGATTAACACATACAAATTTCTATTTTTCCTATTTTTTGCAAAAAATCAAAAACTGAAGTCTAATACCTTCAAAAATATCAATTATCATTTTTTCTAAAAAAGTCCAAAATAGCTCTCTAAAATGAGCAAAATACTTAATTTTACATGTTTTACCCAAAAAATTCCTTGATTGAAGACTAACACATACAAATTTCTATTTTTCCAATTTTTTGCAAAAAATCAAAAACTGAATACTTATCACCTTCAAAAATATCAATTATCATTTTTTCTAAAAGAGTCCAAAATAGTTCTCTAAAATGAGCAAAATACTTCATTTTTCATGATTTTCTTAAAAAACTTCATGATTGAAGACTAACACGTACAAATTTCTATTTTTCCTATTTTTTGCAAAAAATCAAAAACTGAAGTCTAAAATCTTCAAAAATATCAATTATCATTTTTTCTAAAAGAGTCCAAAATAGTTCTCTAAAATGAGCAAAATACTTCATTTTTCATGTTTTTCTCAAAAAACTTCGTGATTGAAGACTAAGACATACAAATTTCTATTTTTCCTATTTTTTGCAAAAAATCAAAAACTGAAGTCTAACACCTTAAAAAATATCAATTATCATTTTTTCTACAAAAGACCAAAATAGTTCTCTAAAATGAGCAAAAATACTTCATTTTTCATGTTTTTCTCAAAAAATTCCATGATTGAAGACTAACACATACAAATTTCTATTTTTCCTATTTTTTGCAAAAAATCAAAAACTGAAGTCTAACACCTTAAAAAATATCAATTATCATTTTTTTCTAAAAAAGACCAAAATAGTTCTCTAAAATGAGCAAAATACTTCATTTTTCATGTTTTTCTCAAAAAACTCCGGGGTTGAAGACTAACACATACAAATTTCTATTTTTCCTATTCTTTGCAAAAAATCAAAAACTGTAGTCTAACACCTTCAAAAATATCAATTATTATTTTTTGTAAAAAAGACCGAAATAGTTCTCTAAAATGAGCAAAATACTTCATTTTTCATGCTTTTCTCAAAAAACTTCGTGATTGAAGACTCACGCATACAAATTTCTATTTTTCCCATTTTTTGCAAAAAATCAAAAACTGAAGTCTAACACCTTAAAAAATATCAATTATTATTTTTTCTAAAAAAGACCAAAATAGTTCTCTAAAATGAGCAAAATACTTCATTTTTCAAGTTTTTCTCAAAAAACTCCGTGATTGAAGACTAACACGTACAAATTTCTATTTTTCCTATTTTTTGCAAAAAAGCAAAAACTCAAGTCTAACATCTTCAAAAATATCAATTATCATTTTTTCTAAAAGAGTCCAAAATAGTTCTATAAAATGAGCAAAATACTTCATTTTTCATGTTTTTCTCAAAAAACTTCGTGATTGAAGACTAAGACAGACAAATTTCTATTTTTCCTATCTTTTGCAAAAAATCAAAAACTGAAGTCCAACACCTTAAAAAATATCAATTATCATTTTTTCTAAAAAAGACCAAAATAGTTCCCTAAAATGAGCAAAATACTTCATTTTTCATGTTTTTCTCAAAAAACTCCGGGATTGAAGACTAACACATACAAATTTCTATTTTTCCAATTTTTTTTGCATAAAATCAAAAACTGAAGTCTAACACCTTCAAAAATATCAATTATTATTTTTTCTAAAAAAGACCAAAATAGTTCTGTAAAATGAGCAAAATACTTCATTTTTCTTGTTTTTCTCAAAAAATTCCGTGATTGAAGACTAACACATACAAATTTCTATTTTTCCAATGTTTTGCAAAAAATCAAACACTGAAGACTTAACACCTTCAAAAA
This sequence comes from Luzula sylvatica, assembly GCA_946800325.1. Taxonomy (NCBI): domain Eukaryota; kingdom Viridiplantae; phylum Streptophyta; class Magnoliopsida; order Poales; family Juncaceae; genus Luzula; species Luzula sylvatica. The sequence continues at coordinate 53,423,548 of OX326958.1, read as the reverse complement.
TATCAATTATCATTTTTTCTAAAAGAGTCCAAAATAATTCTCTAAAATGAGCAAAATACTTCATTTTTCATGTTTTTCTCAAAAATCTTCGTGATTGAAGACTAACACATACAAATTTATATTTTTTCTATTTTTTGCAAAAAATCAAAAACTGAAGTCTAACACCTTAAAAAATATCAATTATCATTTTCTCTAAAAGAGACCAAAATAAAATAGTTCTCTAAAATGAGCAAAATACTTCATTTTTCATGTTTTTCTCAAAAATCTTCGTGATTGAAGATTAACACATACGAATTTCAATTTTTCCAATTTTTTGCAAAAAATCAAAAACTGAAGTCTAATACCTTCAAAAATATCAATTATCATTTTTTCTAAAAAAGACCAAAATAGCTCTCTAAAATGAGCAAAATACTTAATTTTACATGTTTTTCCCAAAAAATTCCGTGATTGAAGACTAACACATACAAATTTCTATTTTTCCAATTTTTTTGCAAAAAATCAAAAACTGAATACTTAACACCTTCAAAAATAACAATTATCATTTTTTCTAAAAGAGTCGAAAATAGTTCTCTAAAATGAACAAAATACTTCATTTTTCATGTTTTTCTTAAAAAACTTCGTGATTGAAGACTAACACATACAAATTTCTATTTTTTGCAAAAAATCAAAAACTGAAGTCTAACACCTTCAGAAATATCAATTATTATTTTTTTCTTAAAAAGACCAAAATAGTTCTCTAAAATGAGGAAAATACTTCATTTTTCAAGTTTTTCTCAAAAAACTTCGTGATTGAAGACTAACACATACAAATTTCTTTTTTTCTTATTTTTTGCAAAAAATCAAAAACTGAAGTCTAACACCTTCAAAAATATCAATTATCATTTTTTCTAAAAAAGACCAAAATAGTTCTGTAAAATGTGCGAAATACTTCATTTTTCATGTTTTTCTCAAAAAATTCCGTGATTGAAGACAAACACATACAAATTTCTATTTTTCCAATGTTTTGCAAAAAATCAAACACTGAAGACTTAACACCTTCAAAAATATCAATTATCATTTTTTCTAAAAGAGTCCAAAATAATTCTCTAAAATGAGCAAAATACTTCATTTTTCATGTTTTTCTCAAAAATTTTCGTGATTGAAGACTAACACATACAAATTTATATTTTTCCTATTTTTTGCAAAAAATCAAAAACTGAAGTCTAACACCTTAAAAAATATCAATTATCATTTTCTCTAAAAGAGACCAAAATAAAATAGTTCTCTAAAATGAGCAAAATAATTCATTTTTCATGTTTTTCTCAAAAATCTTCGTGATTGAAGACTAACACATACAAATTTCAAATTTTCCAATTTTTTGCAAAAAATCAAAAACTGATGTCTAATACCTTAAAAAATCTCAATTATCATTTTATCCAAAAAAGACCAAAATAGTTCTATAAAATGTGGAAAATACTTCATTTTTCATGTTTTTCTCAAAAAACTCCGTGATTGAAGACTAACACATACAAATTTTTATTTTTCTTATTTTTTGCAAAAAATCAAAAACTGAAGTCTAACACCTTCAAAAATATCGATTATCATTTTTTCTAAAAAAGACCAAAATAGTTCTGTAAAATTTGCGAAATACTTCATTTTTCATGTTTTTCTCAAAAAATTCCGTGTTTGAAGACTAACACATACAAATTTCTATTTTTCCAATGTTTTGCAAAAAATCAAACACTGAAGACTTAACACCTTCAAAAATATCAATTATCATTTTTTCTAAAAGAGTCCAAAATAATTCTCTAAAATGAGCAAAATACTTCATTTTTCATGTTTTTCTCAAAAATCTTCGTGATTGAAGACTAACACATACAAATTTATATTTTTCCTATTTTTTGCAAAAAATCAAAAACTGAAGTCTAACACCTTAAAAAATATCAATTATCATTTTCTCTAAAAGAGACCAAAATAAAATAGTTCTCTAAAATGAGCAAAATACTTCATTTTTCATGTTTTTCTCAAAATTCTTCGTGATTGAAGATTAACACATACAAATTTCTATTTTTACTATTTTTTGCAAAAAATCAAAAACTGAAGTCTAATACCTTCAAAAATATCAATTATCATTTTTTCTAAAAAAGTCCAAAATAGCTCTCTAAAATGAGCAAAATACTTAATTTTACATGTTTTACCCAAAAAATTCCTTGATTGAAGACTAACACATACAAATTTCTATTTTTCCAATTTTTTGCAAAAAATCAAAAACTGAATACTTATCACCTTCAAAAATATCAATTATCATTTTTTCTAAAAGAGTCCAAAATAGTTCTCTAAAATGAGCAAAATACTTCATTTTTCATGATTTTCTTAAAAAACTTCATGAATTAAGACTAACACGTACAAATTTCTATTTTTCCTATTTTTTGCAAAAAATCAAAAACTGAAGTATAAAATCTTCAAAAATATCAATTATCATTTTTTCTAAAAGAGTCCAAAATAGTTCTCTAAAATGAGCAAAATACTTCATTTTTTATGTTTTTCTCAAAAAACTTCGTGATTGAAGACTAAGACATACAAATTTCAATTTTTCCTATTTTTTGCAAAAAATCAAAAACTGAAGTCTAACACCTTAAAAAATATCAATTATCATTTTTTCTAAAAAAGACCAAAATAGTTCTCTAAAATGAGCAAAAATACTTCATTTTTCATGTTTTTCTCAAAAAATTCCGTGATTGAAGACTAACACATACAAATTTCTATTTTTCCAATGTTTTGAAAAAAATCAAACACTGAAGAATTAACACCTTCAAAAATATCAATTATCATTTTTTCTAAAAGAGTCCAAAATAATTCTCTAAAATGAGCAAAATACATCATTTTTCATGTTTTTCTCAAAAATCTTCGTGATTGAAGACTAACACATACAAATTTATATTTTTCCTATTTTTTGCAAAAAATCAAAAACTGAAGTCTAACACCTTAAAAATTATCAATTATCATTTTCTCTAAAAGAGACCAAAATAAAATAGTTCTCTAAAATGAGCAAAATACTTCATTTTTCATGTTTTTCTCAAAAATCTTCGTGATTGAAGATTAACACATACAAATTTAAATTTTTCCAATTTTTTGCAACAAATCAAAAACTGAAGTCTAATACCTTCAAAAATATTAATTATCATTTTTTCTAAAAAAGACCAAAATAGCTCTCTAAAATGAGCAAAATACTTAATTTTACATGTTTTTCCCAAAAAATTCCGTGATTGAAGACTAACACATAGAAATTTCTATTTTTCCAATTTTTTGCAAAAAATCAAAAACTGAATACTTAACACCTTCAAAAATAACAATTATCATTTTTTCTAAAAGCGTCGAAAATAGTTCTCTAAAATGAGCAAAATACTTCATTTTTCACGTTTTTCTTAAAAAACTTCGTGATTGAAGACTAACACATACAAATTTCTATTTTTCCTATTTTTTGCAAAAAATCAAAAACTGAAGTCTAACACCTTCAAAAATATCAATTATTATTTTTTTCTTAAAAAGACCAAAATAGTTCTCTAAAATGAGGAAAATACTTCATTTTTCAAGTTTTTCTCAAAAAACTTCGTGATTGAAGACTAACACATACAAATTTCTATTTTTCTTATTTTTTGCAAAAAATCAAAATTGAAGTCTAACACCTTCAAAAATATCAATTATCATTTTTTCTAAAAAAGACCAAAATAGTTCTGTAAAATGTGCGAAATACTTCATTTTTCATGTTTTTCTCAAAAAATTCCGTGATTGAAGACTAACACATACAAATTTCTATTTTTCCAATGTTTTGCAAAAAATCAAAAACTGAATACTTATCACCTTCAAAAATATCAATTATCATTTTTTCTAAAAGTGTCCAAAATAATTCTCTAAAATGAGCAAAATACTTCATTTTTCATGTTTTTCTCAGAAATCTTCGTGATTGAACACTAACACATACAAATTTATATTTTTCCTATTTTTTGCAAAAAATCAAAAACTGAAGTCTAACACCTTAAAAAATATCAATTATCATTTTCTCTAAAAGAGACCAAAATAAAACAGTTCTCTAAAATGAGCAAAATTCTTCATTTTTCATGTTTTTCTCAAAAATCTTCGTGATTGAAGATTAACACATACAAATTTCTATTTTTCCTATTTTTTGCAAAAAATCAAAAACTGAAGTCTAATACCTTCAAAAATATCAATTATCATTTTTTCTAAAAAAGTCCAAAATAGCTCTCTAAAATGAGCAAAATACTTAATTTTACATGTTTTACCCAAAAAATTCCTTGATTGAAGACTAACACATACAAATTTCTATTTTTCCAATTTTTTGCAAAAAATCAAAAACTGAATACTTATCACCTTCAAAAATATCAATTATCTTTTTTTCTAAAAGAGTCCAAAATAGTTCTCTAAAATGAGCAAAATACTTCATTTTTCATGATTTTCTTAAAAAACTTCATGATTGAAGACTAACACGTACAAATTTCTATTTTTCCTATTTTTTGCAAAAAATCAAAAACTGAAGTCTAAAATCTTCAAAAATATCAATTATCATTTTTTCTAAAAGAGTCCAAAATAGTTCTCTAAAATGAGCAAAATACTTCATTTTTCATGTTTTTCTCAAAAAACTTCGTGATTGAAGACTAAGACATACAAATTTCTATTTTTCCTATTTTTTGCAAAAAATCAAAAACTGATGTCTAACACCTTAAAAAATATCAATTATCATTTTTTCTACAAAAGACCAAAATAGTTCTCTAAAATGAGCAAAAATACTTCATTTTTCATGTTTTTCTCAAAAAATTCCATGATTGAAGACTAACACATACAAATTTCTATTTTTCCTATTTTTTGCAAAAAATCAAAAACTGAAGTCTAACACCTTAAAAAATATCAATTATCATTTTTTTCTAAAAAAGACCAAAATAGTTCTCTAAAATGAGCAAAATACTTCATTTTTCATGTTTTTCTCAAAAAACTCCGGGGTTGAAGACTAACACATACAAATTTCTATTTTTCCTATTCTTTGCAAAAAATCAAAAACTGTAGTCTAACACCTTCAAAAATATCAATTATTATTTTTTCTAAAAAAGACCGAAATAGTTCTCTAAAATGAGCAAAATACTTCATTTTTCATGCTTTTCTCAAAAAACTTCGTGATTGAAGACTCACGCATACAAATTTCTATTTTTCCCATTTTTTGCAAAAAATCAAAAACTGAAGTCTAACACCTTAAAAAATATCAATTATTATTTTTTCTAAAAAAGACCAAAATAGTTCTCTAAAATGAGCAAAATACTTCATTTTTCAAGTTTTTCTCAAAAAACTCCGTGATTGAAGACTAACACGTACAAATTTCTATTTTTCCTATTTTTTGCAAAAAATCAAAAACTCAAGTCTAACATCTTCAAAAATATCAATTATCATTTTTTCTAAAAGAGTCCAAAATAGTTCTATAAAATGAGCAAAATACTTCATTTTTCATGTTTTTCTCAAAAAACTTCGTGATTGAAGACTAAGACAGACAAATTTCTATTTTTCCTATCTTTTGCAAAAAATCAAAAACTGAAGTCCAACACCTTAAAAAATATCAATTATCATTTTTTCTAAAAAAGACCAAAATAGTTCCCTAAAATGAGCAAAATACTTCATTTTTCATGTTTTTCTCAAAAAACTCCGGGATTGAAGACTAACACATACAAATTTCTATTTTTCCAATTTTTTTGCATAAAATCAAAAACTGAAGTCTAACACCTTCAAAAATATCAATTATTATTTTTTCTAAAAAAGACCAAAATAGTTCTGTAAAATGAGCAAAATACTTCATTTTTCTTGTTTTTCTCAAAAAATTCCGTGATTGAAGACTAACACATACAAATTTCTATTTTTCCAATGTTTTGCAAAAAATCAAACACTGAAGACTTAACACCTTCAAAAATATCAATTATCATTTTTTCTAAAAGAGTCCAAAATAATTCTCTAAAATGAGCAAAATACTTCATTTTTCATGTTTTTCTCAAAAATCTTCGTGATTGAAGACTAACACATACAAATTTATATTTTTTCTATTTTTTGCAAAAAATCAAAAACTGAAGTCTAACACCTTAAAAAATATCAATTATCATTTTCTCTAAAAGAGACCAAAATAAAATAGTTCTCTAAAATGAGCAAAATACTTCATTTTTCATGTTTTTCTCAAAAATCTTCGTGATTGAAGATTAACACATACGAATTTCAATTTTTCCAATTTTTTGCAAAAAATCAAAAACTGAAGTCTAATACCTTCAAAAATATCAATTATCATTTTTTCTAAAAAAGACCAAAATAGCTCTCTAAAATGAGCAAAATACTTAATTTTACATGTTTTTCCCAAAAAATTCCGTGATTGAAGACTAACACATACAAATTTCTATTTTTCCAATTTTTTTGCAAAAAATCAAAAACTGAATACTTAACACCTTCAAAAATAACAATTATCATTTTTTCTAAAAGAGACCAAAATAAAATAGTTCTCTAAAATGAGCAAAATACTTCATTTTTCATGTTTTTCTCAAAAATCTTCGTGATTGAAGACTAACACATACAAATTTCAATTTTTCCAATTATTTGCAAAAAATCAAATACCGAAGTGTAATACCTTCAAAAATATCAATTATCATTTTTTCTAAAAAAGACCAAAATAGCTCTCTAAAATGAGCAAAATACTTAATTTTACATGTTTTTCCCAAAAAATTCCGTGATTGAAGACTAACACATACAAATTTCTATTTTTCAAATTTTTTGCAAAAAATCAAAAACTGAATACTTAACACCTTCAAAAATAACAATTATCATTTTTTCTAAAAGAGTCGAAAATAGTTCTCTAAAATGAGCAAAATACTTCATTTTTCATGTTTTTCTTAAAAAACTTCGTGATTGAAGACTAACATATACAAATTTCTATTTTTCCAATTTTTTGCAAAAAATCAAAAACTGAATACTTAACACCTTCAAAAATAACAATTATCATTTTTTCTAAAAGAGTCGAAAATAGTTCTTTAAAATGAGCAAAATACTTCATTTTTCATGTTTTTCTTAAAAAACTTCGTGATTGAAGACTAACACATACAAATTTCTATTTTTCCTATTTTTTGCATAAAATCAAAAACTGAAGTCTAACACCTTGAAAAATATCAATTATCATTTTTTCTAAAAAAGACCAATAGTTCTGTAAAATGAGCAAAATACTTCATTTCTCATGTTTTTCTCAAAAAATTCCGTGATTGAAGACTAACACATACAAATTTCTATTTTTCCAATGTTTTGCAAAAAATCGAAAACTGAAGTTTTAACACCTTAAAAAATATCAATTATCATGTTTTCTAAAAGAGACCAAAATAGTTCTCTAAAATGAGCAAAATACTTCATTTTTCTTGTTTTTCTCAAAAAACTTCGTGATTGAAGACTAACACATACAAATTTCTATTTTTCCTATTTTTTTCAAAAAATCAAAAACTGAAGTCTAACACCTTCAAAAATATCAATTATCATTTTTTCTAAAATAGTCCAAAATAGTTCTCTAAGATTTGCAAAATACTTCATTTTTCATGTTTTTCTCAAAAAACTTCGTGATGGAAGACTAACACATACAAATTTCTATTTTTCCTATTTTTTGCTAAAAATAAAAAACTGAAGTCTAACACCTTAAAAAATATCAATTATTATTTTTTCTAAAAAAGACCAAAATAGTTCCCTAAAATGAGCAAAATACTACATTTTTCATTTTTTTCTCAAAAATCTCCGTGATTGAAGACTAACACATACAAATTTCTATTTTTCCTATTTTTTGCATAAAATCAAAAACTGAAGTCTAACACCTTCCAAAATATCAATTATCATTTTTTTCTAAAAAAGACCAAAATAGTTCTGTAAAATGAGCAAAATACTTCATTTTTCATGTTTTTCTCTAAAAATTCCGTGATTGAAGACTAATACATACAAATTTCAATTTTTCCAATGTTTTGCAAAAAATCAAACACTGAAGACTTAACACCTTCAAAAATATCAATTATCATTTTTTCTAAAAGTGTCCAAAATAGTTCTCTAAAATGAGCAAAATACTTCATTCTTCATGTTTTTCTGAAAAATCTTCGTGATTGAAGACTAACACATACAAATTTGTATTTTTCCTATTTTTTGCAAAAAATCAAGAACTGAAGTCAAACACCTTCAAAAATATCAATTATAATTTTTTCTAAAAGAGACCAAAATAAAATAGTTCTCTAAAATGAGGAAAATACTTCATTTTTCATGTTTTTCTCAAAAATCTTCGTGATTGAAGACTAACACATACAAATTTAAATTTTTCCAATTTTTTGCAAAAAATCAAAAACTGAAGTCTAACCCCTTCAAAAATATCAATTATCATTTTTCCTAAAAGAGTCCAAAATAGTTCTCTAAAATGAGCAAAATACTTCATTTTTCATGTTTTTCTCAAAAAACTTCGTGATTGAAGACTAACACATACAAATTTCTATTTTTCTTATTTTTTGCAAAAAAATCAAAAACTGAAGTCTAACACCTTAAAAAATATCAATTCTCATTTTTTCTAAAAAAGACCAAAATAGTTCTCTAAAATGAGCAAAATACTTCATTTTTCATGTTTTTCTCAACAAATTCCGTGATTGAAGACTAACACATACAAATTTCTATTTTTCCAATGTTTTGCAAAAAATCAAACAGTGAAGATTTAACACCTTCAAAAATATCAATTATCATTTTTTCTAAAAGAGACCAAAATAAAATAGTTCTCTAAAATGAGCAAAATACTTCATTTTTCATGTTTTTCTCAAAAAATTCCGTCATTGAAGACTAACACAAACAAATTCCTATTTTTCCAATTTTTTGCAAAAAAATCAAAAACTGAAGTCTAACACCTTAAAAAATATCAATTCTCATTTTTTCTAAAAGAGTCCAAAATAATTCTCTAAAATGAGCAAAATAATTTATTTTTCATGTTTTTCTCAAAAATCTTCGTGATTGAATACTAACACATACAAATTTATATTTTTCTATTTTTTGCAAAAAATCAAAAACTGAAGTCTAACACATTCAAAAATATCAATTATCATTTTTTCTAAAAGAGACCAAAATAAAATAGTTCTCTAAAATGAGGAAAATACTTCATTTTTCAAGTTTTTCTCAAAAAACTTCGTAATTGAAGACTAACACGTACAAATTTCTATTTTTCCTATTTTTTGCAAAAAATCAAAAACTGAAGTCTAACATCTTCAAAAATATCAATTATCATTTTTTCTAAAAGAGTCCAAAATAGTTCTCTAAAATGAGCAAAATACTTCATTTTTCAAGTTTTTCTCAAAAAACTTCGTGATTGAAGACTAAGACATACAAATTTCTATTTTTCCTATTTTTTGCAAAAAATAAAAAACTGAAGTCTAACACCTTAAAAAATATCAATTATCATTTTTTCTAAAAAAGACCAAAATAGTTCTCTAAAATGAGCAAAATACTTCATTTTTCATGTTTTTCTCAACAAATTCCGTGATTGAAGACTAACACATACAAATTTCTATTTTTCCAATGTTTTGCAAAAAATCAAACAGTGAAGATTTAACACCTTCAAAAATATCAATTATCATTTTTTCTAAAAGAGACCAAAATAAAATAGTTCTCTAAAATGAGCAAAATACTTCATTTTTCATGTTTTTCTCAAAAATCTTCGTGATTGAAGATTAAGACATACAAATTTCAATTTTTCCAATTTTTTGCAAAAAATCAAAAACCGAAGTCTAACCCCTTCAAAAATATCAATTATCATTTTTTCTAAAAGAGTCCAAAATAGTTCTCTAAAATGAGCAAAATACTTCATTTTTCATGTTTTTCTCAAAAAACTTCGTGATTGAAGACTAACACATACAAATTTCTATTTTTCTTATTTTTTGCAAAAAATCAAAAACTGAAGTCTAACTCCTTAAAAAATATCAATTCTCATTTTTTCTAAAAAAGACCAAAATAGTTCTCTAAAATGAACAAAATACTTCATTTTTCATGTTTTTCTCAAAAAATTCCGTGATTGAAGACTAACACATACAAATTTCTATTTTTCCAATGTTTTGCAAAAAATCAAACACTGAAGATTTAACACCTTCAAAAATATCAATTATCATTTTTTCTAAAAGAGTCCAAAATAATTCTCTAAAATGAGCAAAATAATTTATTTTTCATGTTTTTCTCAAAAATCTTCGTGATTGAATACTAACACATACAAATTTATATTTTTCCTATTTTTTTGCAAAAAATCAAAAACTGAAGTCTAACACATTCAAAAATATCAATTATCATTTTTTCTAAAAGAGACCAAAATAAAATAGTTCTCTAAAATGAGGAAAATACTTCATTTTTCAAGTTTTTCTCAAAAAACTTCGTAATTGAAGACTAACACGTACAAATTTCTATTTTTCCTATTTTTTGCAAAAAATCAAAAACTGAAGTCTAACATCTTCAAAAATATCAATTATCATTTTTTCTAAAAGAGTCCAAAATAGTTCTCTAAAATGAGCAAAATACTTCATTTTTCATGTTTTTCTCAAAAAACTTCGTGATTGAAGACTAAGACATACAAATTTCAATTTTTCCTATTTTTTGCAAAAAATAAAAAACTGAAGTCTAACACCTTAAAAAATATCAATTATCATTTTTTCTAAAAAAGACCAAAATAGTTCTCTAAAATGAGCAAAATACTTCATTTTTCATGTTTTTCTCAAAAAACTCCGGGATTGAAGACTAACACATACAAATTTCTATTTTTCCTATTCTTTGCAAAAAATCAAAAATTGTAGTCTAACACCTTCAAAAATATCAATTATCATTTTATCTATAAAAGACCAAAATAGTTCTCTAAAATGAGCAAAATACTTCATTTTTCATGCTTTTCTCAAAAAACTTCGTGATTGAAGACTAACGCATACAAATTTCTATTTTTCCTATTTTTTGCAAAAAATCAAAAACTGAAGTCTAACACCTTAAAAAATATCAATTATTATTTTTTCAAAAAAAAACCCAAATAGTTCTCTAAAATGAGCAAAATAATTCATTTTTCATGTTTTTCTCAAAAAACTTCGTGATTGAAGACTAACACGTACAAATTTCTATTTTTCCTATTTTTTGCAAAAAATCAAAAACTCAAGTCTAACATCTTCAAAAATATCAATTATCATTTTTTCTAAAAGAGACCAAAATAGTTCTATAAAATGAGCAAAATACTTCATTTTTCATGTTTTTCTCAAAAAACTTCGTGATTGAAGACTAACACATACAAATTTCTATTTTTCCTATTTTTCGCAAAAAATCAAAAACTGAAGTCTAACACCTTCAAAAATATCAATTATCATTTTATCTAAAAAAGACCAAAATAGTTCTCTTAAATGAGCAAAATACTTCATTTTTCATGTTTTTCTTAAAAAACTTCGTGATTGAAGACTAACACATACAAATTTCTATTTTTCCTATTTTTCGCAAAAAATCAAAAACTGAAGTCTAACACCTTCAAAAATATCAATTATTATTATTTTCTTAAAAAGACCAAAATAGTTCTCTAAAATGAGGAAAATACTTCATTTTTCAAGTTTTTCTCAAAAAACTTCGTCATTGAAGACTAACACGTACAAATTTCTATTTTTCCTATTTTTTGCAAAAAATCAAAAACTGAAGTCTAACATCTTTAAAAATATCAATTATCATTTTTTCTAAAAGAGTCCAAAATAGTTCTCTAAAATGAGCAAAATACTTCATTTTTCATGTTTTTCTCAAAAAACTTCGTGATTGAAGACTAAGACATACAAATTTATATTTTTCCAATTTTTTGCAAAAAATCAAAAACTGAAGTCTAACACCTTCCAAAATATCAATTATCATTTTTTTCTAAAAGGGTCCAAAATAGTTCTCTAAAATGAGCAAAATACTTCATTTTTCTTGTTTTTCTCAAAAAACTTCGTGATTGAAGACTAACACATACAAATTTCTATTTTTCCTATTTTTTGCAAAAAATCAAAAACTGAAGTCTAACACCTTCAAAAATATCAATTATCATTTTTTCTATAAAAGAGCAAAATATTTCTCTAAAATGAGCAAAATACTTCATTTTTCATGTTTTTCTCAAAAAATTCCGTCATTGAAGACTAACACAAACAAATTCCTATTTTTCCAATTTTTTGCAAAAAAATCAAAAACTGAAGTCTAACACCTTAAAAAATATCAATTCTCATTTTTTCTAAAAAAGACCAAAATAGTTCTCTAAAATGAGCAAAATACTTCATTTTTCATGTTTTTCTCAACAAATTCCGTGATTGAAGACTAACACATACAAATTTCTATTTTTCCAATGTTTTGCAAAAAATCAAACAGTGAAGATTTAACACCTTCAAAAATATCAATTATCATTTTTTCTAAAAGAGACCAAAATAAAATAGTTCTCTAAAATGAGCAAAATACTTCATTTTTCATGTTTTGCTCAAAAATCTTCGTGATTGAAGATTAAGACATACAAATTTCAATTTTTCCAATTTTTTGCAAAAAATCAAAAACCGAAGTCTAACCCCTTCAAAAATATCAATTATCATTTTTTCTAAAAGAGTCCAAAATAGTTCTCTAAAATGAGCAAAATACTTCATTTTTCATGTTTTTCTCAAAAAACTTCGTGATTGAAGACTAACACATACAAATTTCTATTTTTCTTATTTTTTGCAAAAAATCAAAAACTGAAGTCTAACACCTTAAAAAATATCAATTCTCATTTTTTCTAAAAAAGACCAAAATAGTTCTCTAAAATGAACAAAATGCTTCATTTTTCATGTTTTTCTCAAAAAATTCCGTGATTGAAGACTAACACATACAAATTTCTATTTTTCCAATGTTTTGCAAAAAATCAAACACTGAAGATTTAACACCTTCAAAAATATCAATTATCATTTTTTCTAAAAGAGTCCAAAATAATTCTCTAAAATGAGCAAAATAATTTATTTTTCATGTTTTTCTCAAAAATCTTCGTGATTGAATACTAACACATACAAATTTATATTTTTCTATTTTTTGCAAAAAATCAAAAACTGAAGTCTAACACATTCAAAAATATCAATTATCATTTTTTCTAAAAGAGACCAAAATAAAATAGTTCTCTAAAATGAGGAAAATACTTCATTTTTCAAGTTTTTCTCAAAAAACTTCGTAATTGAAGACTAACACGTACAAATTTCTATTTTTCCTATTTTTTGCAAAAAATCAAAAACTGAAGTCTAACATCTTCAAAAATATCAATTATCATTTTTTCTAAAAGAGACCAAAATAAAATAGTTCTCTAAAATGAGCAAAATACTTCATTTTTCATGTTTTTCTCAAAAATCTTCGTGATTGAAGATTAAGACATACAAATTTCAATTTTTCCAATTTTTTGCAAAAAATCAAAAACCGAAGTCTAACCCCTTCAAAAATATCAATTATCATTTTTTCTAAAAGAGTCCAAAATAGTTCTCTAAAATGAGCAAAATACTTCATTTTTCATGTTTTTCTCAAAAAACTTCGTGATTGAAGACTAACACATACAAATTTCTATTTTTCTTATTTTTTGCAAAAAATCAAAAACTGAAGTCTAACACCTTAAAAAATATCAATTCTCATTTTTTCTAAAAAAGACCAAAATAGTTCTCTAAAATGAACAAAATACTTCATTTTTCATGTTTTTCTCAAAAAATTCCGTGATTGAAGACTAACACATACAAATTTCTATTTTTCCAATGTTTTGCAAAAAATCAAACACTGAAGATTTAACACCTTCAAAAATATCAATTATCATTTTTTCTAAAAGAGTCCAAAATAATTCTCTAAAATGAGCAAAATAATTTATTTTTCATGTTTTTCTCAAAAATCTTCGTGATTGAATACTAACACATACAAATTTATATTTTTCCTATTTTTTGCAAAAAATCAAAAACTGAAGTCTAACACATTCAAAAATATCAATTATCATTTTTTCTAAAAGAGACCAAAATAAAATAGTTCTCTAAAATGAGGAAAATACTTCATTTTTCAAGTTTTTCTCAAAAAACTTCGTAATTGAAGACTAACACGTACAAATTTCTATTTTTCCTATTTTTTGCAAAAAATCAAAAACTGAAGTCTAACATCTTCAAAAATATCAATTATCATTTTTTCTAAAAGAGTCCAAAATAGTTCTCTAAAATGAGCAAAATACTTCATTTTTCATGTTTTTCTCAAAAAACTTCGTGATTGAAGACTAAGACATACAAATTTCAATTTTTCCTATTTTTTGCAAAAAATAAAAAACTGAAGTCTAACACCTTAAAAAATATCAATTATCATTTTTTCTAAAAAAGACCAAAATAGTTCTCTAAAATGAGCAAAATACTTCATTTTTCATGTTTTTCTCAAAAAACTCCGGGATTGAAGACTAACACATACAAATTTCTATTTTTCCTATTCTCTGCAAAAAATCAAAAATTGTAGTCTAACACCTTCAAAAATATCAATTATCATTTTATCTAAAAAAGACCAAAATAGTTCTCTAAAATGAGCAAAATACTTCATTTTTCATGCTTTTCTCAAAGAACTTCGTGATTGAAGACTAACGCATACAAATTTCTATTTTTCCTATTTTTTGCAAAAAATCAAAAACTGAAGTCTAACACCTTAAAAAATATCAATTATTATTTTTTCAAAAAAAAACCCAAATAGTTCTCTAAAATGAGCAAAATAATTCATTTTTCATGTTTTTCTCAAAAAACTTCGTGATTGAAGACTAACACGTACAAATTTCTATTTTTCCTATTTTTTGCAAAAAATCAAAAACTCAAGTCTAACATCTTCAAAAATATCAATTATCATTTTTTCTAAAAGAGACCAAAATAGTTCTATAAAATGAGCAAAATACTTCATTTTTCATGTTTTTCTCAAAAAACTTCGTGATTGAAGACTAACACATACAAATTTCTATTTTTCCTATTTTTCGCAAAAAATCAAAAACTGAAGTCTAACACCTTCAAAAATATCAATCATCATTTTATCTAAAAAAGACCAAAATAGTTCTCTTAAATGAGCAAAATACTTCATTTTTCATGTTTTTCTTAAAAAACATCGTGATTGAAGACTAACACATACAAATTTCTATTTTTCCTATTTTTCGCAAAAAATCAAAAACTGAAGTCTAACACCTTCAAAAATATCAATTATTATTATTTTCTTAAAAAGACCAAAATAGTTCTCTAAAATGAGGAAAATACTTCATTTTTCAAGTTTTTCTCAAAAAACTTCGTCATTGAAGACTAACACGTACAAATTTCTATTTTTACTATTTTTTGCAAAAAATCAAAAACTGAAGTCTAACATCTTTAAAAATATCAATTATCATTTTTTCTAAAAGAGTCCAAAATAGTTCTCTAAAATGAGCAAAATACTTCATTTTTCATGTTTTTCTCAAAAAACTTCGTGATTGAAGACTAAGACATACAAATTTATATTTTTCCTATTTTTTGCAAAAAATCAAAAACTGAAGTCTAACACCTTCCAAAATATCAATTATCATTTTTTTCTAAAAGGGTCCAAAATAGTTCTCTAAAATGAGCAAAATACTTCATTTTTCTTGTTTTTCTCAAAAAACTTCGTGATTGAAGACTAACACATACAAATTTCTATTTTTCCTATTTTTTGCAAAAAATCAAAAACTGAAGTCTAACACCTTCAAAAATATCAATTATCATTTTTTCGATAAAAGAGCAAAATATTTCTCTAAAATGAGCAAAATACTTCATTTTTCATGTTTTTCTCAAAAAATTCCGTCATTGAAGACTAACACAAACAAATTCCTATTTTTCCAATTTTTTGCAAAAAATCAAAAACTGAAGTCTAACACCTTCAAAAATATCAATTATCATTTTTTCTAAAAAAGGCCAAAATAGTTCTCTAAAATGAGCAAAATACTTCATTTTTCATGTTTTTCTCAAAAAACTCCGGGATTGAAGACTAACACATAAAAATTTCAATTTTTCCAATTTTTTGCAAAAAATCAAAAACTGAAGTCTAACACCTTCAAAAATAACAATTATCATTTTTTCTAAAAAAGACCTAAATAGTTCTCTAAAATGAGCAAAATACTTCATTTTTAATGTTTTTCTCAAAAAAGTCCGTGATTGAAGACTAACACATACAAATTTCTATTTTTCCAATTTTTTGCAAAAAATCAAAAACTGAAGTCTAACACATTCAAAAATATCAATTATCATTTTTTCTAAAAGGGTCCAAAATAAAATAGTTCTCTAAAATGAGCAAAATACTTCATTTTTCATGTTTTTCTCAAAAAACTTCGTGATTGAAGAGTAACACATACAAATTTCTATTTTTCCTATTTTTTGCAAAAAATCGAAAACTGAAGTCTAACACCTTAAAAAATATCAATTATCATTTTTTCTAAAAAAGACCAAAATAGTTCCCTAAAATGAGCAAAATACTTCATTTTTCATTTTTTTCTCAAAAAACTCCGTGATTGAAGACTAACACATACAAATTTCTATTTTTCCTATTTTTTGCATAAAATCAAAAACTGATGTCTAACACCTTCCAAAATATCAATTATCATTTTTTTCTAAAAAAGACCAAAATAGTTCTGTAAAATGAGCAAAATACTTCATTTTTCATGTTTTTCTCTAAAAATTTCGTGATTGAAGACTAAAACATACAAATTTCAATTTTTCCAATGTTTTGCAAAAAATCAAACACTGAAGACTTAACACCTTCAAAAATATCAATTATCATTTTTTCTAAAAGTGTCCAAAATAGTTCTCTAAAATGAGCAAAATACTTCATTCTTCATGTTTTTCTGAGAAATCTTCGTGATTGAAGACTAACACATACAAATTTCTATTTTTCCTATTTTTTCCAAAAATCAAAAACTGAAGTCCAACACCTTCAAAAATATCAATTATCATTTTTTCTAAAAAAGTCCTAAATAGTTCTCTAAAATGAGCAAAATACTTCATTTTTCATGTTTTTCTCAAAAAAGTCCGTGATTGAAGACTAACACATACAAATTTCTATTTTTCCTATTTTTTGCATAAAATCAAAAACTGATGTCTAACACCTTCCAAAATATCAATTATCATTTTTTTCTAAAAAAGACCAAAATAGTTCTGTAAAATGAGCAAAATACTTCATTTTTCATGTTTTTCTCTAAAAATTTCGTGATTGAAGACTAAAACATACAAATTTCAATTTTTCCAATGTTTTGCAAAAAATCAAACACTGAAGACTTAACACCTTCAAAAATATCAATTATCATTTTTTCTAAAAAAGTCCTAAATAATTCTCTAAAATGAGCAAAATACTTCATTTTTCATGTTTTTCTCAAAAAAGTCCGTGATTGAAGACTAACACATACAAATTTCTATTTTTCCAATTTTTTGCAAAAAATCAAAAACTGAAGTCTAACACCTTCAAAAACATCAATTATCATTTTTTCTAAAAGGGACCAAAATAGTTCTCTAAAATGAGCAAAATACTTCATTTTTCATGTTTTTCTCAAAAAACTCCGGGATTGATGACTAACACATACAAATTTCTATTTTTCCTATTCTTTGCAAAAAATCAAAAATTGTAGTCTAACACCTTCAAAAATATCAATTATCATTTTATCTAAAAAAGACCGAAATAGTTCTCTAAAATGAGCAAAATACTTCATTTTTCATGCTTTTCTCAAAAAACTTCGTGATTGAAGACTAACGCATACAAATTTCTATTTTTCCAATTTTTTGCAAAAAATCAAAAACTGAAGTCTAACACCTTAAAAAATATCAATTATTATTTTTTCAAAAAAAAACCCAAATAGTTCTCTAAAATGAGCAAAATAATTCATTTTTCATGTTTTTCTCAAAAAACTTCGTGATTGAAGACTAACACGTACAAATTTCTATTTTTCCTATTTTTTGCAAAAAATCAAAAACTCAAGTCTAACATCTTCAAAAATATCAATTATCATTTTTTCTAAAAGAGACCAAAATAGTTCTATAAAATGAGCAAAATACTTCATTTTTCATGTTTTTCTCAAAAAACTTCGTGATTGAAGACTAACACATACAAATTTCTATTTTTCCTATTTTTCGCAAAAAATCAAAAACTGAAGTCTAACACCTTCAAAAATATCAATTATCATTTTATCTAAAAAAGACCAAAATAGTTCTCTTAAATGAGCAAAATACTTCATTTTTCATGTTTTTCTTAAAAAACTTCGTGATTGAAGACTAACACATACAAATTTCTATTTTTCCTATTTTTCGCAAAAAATCAAAAACTGAAGTCTAACACCTTCAAAAATATCAATTATTATAATTTTCTTAAAAAGACCAAAATAGTTCTCTAAAATGAGGAAAATACTTCATTTTTCAAGTTTTTCTCAAAAAACTTCGTCATTGAAGACTAACACGTACAAATTTCTATTTTTCCTATTTTTTGCAAAAAATCAAAAACTGAAGTCTAACATCTTTAAAAATATCAATTATCATTTTTTCTAAAAGAGTCCAAAATAGTTCTCTAAAATGAGCAAAATACTTCATTTTTCATGTTTTTCTCAAAAAACTTCGTGATTGAAGACTAAGACATACAAATTTATATTTTTCCTATTTTTTGCAAAAAATCAAAAACTGAAGTCTAACACCTTCCAAAATATCAATTATTATTTTTTTCTAAAAGGGTCCAAAATAGTTCTCTAAAATGAGCAAAATACTTCATTTTTCTTGTTTTTCTCAAAAAACTTCGTGATTGAAGACTAACACATACAAATTTCTATTTTTCCTATTTTTTGCAAAAAATCAAAAACTGAAGTCTAACACCTTCAAAAATATCAATTATCATTTTTTCTAAAAAAGAGCAAAATAGTTCTCTAAAATGAGCAAAATACTTCATTTTTCATGTTTTTCTCAAAAAACTCCGGGATTAAAGACTTAGACATACAAATTTCTATTTTTCCTATTTTTTTGCATAAATTCAAATACTGAAGTCTAACACCTTCAAAAATATCAATCATCATTTTTTCTAAAAAAGACCAAAATAGTTCTCTAAAATGAGCAAAATACTTCATTATTCAAGTTTTTCTCAAAAAATTCCGTGATTGAAGACTAACACAAACAAATTCCTATTTTTCCAATTTTTTGCAAAAAATCAAAAACTGAAGTCTAACACCTTCAAAAATATCAATTATCATTTTTCCGAAAAGGGTCCAAATAGTTCTCCAAAATGAACAAAATACTTCATTTTTCATGTTTTTCTCAAAAAATTCCGTGATTGAAGACTAACACATACACATTTCTATTTTTACAATTTTTTGCAAAAAATCAAAAACTGAAGTCTAACACCTCCAAAAATATTAATTATCATTTTTTCTAAAAAAGACCAAAATAGTTCTCTAAAATGAGCAAAATACTTCATTTTTCATGTTTTTATCAAAAAACTCCGGGATTAAAGACTAACACATACAAATTTCTATTTTTCCAATTTTTTGCAAAAAATCAAAAACTGAAGTTTTAACATCTTAAAAAATATCAATTATCATTTTTTCTAAAAGAGACCAAAATAGTTCTCTAAAATGAGCAAAATACTTTATTTTTCAGGTTTTTCTCAAAAAACTTCGTGATTGAAGACTAACACATACAAATTTCTATTTTTCCTATTTTTTGCAAAAAATCAAAAACTGAAGTCTAACACCTTAAAAAATATCAATTATCATTTTTTCTAAAATAGTCCAATATAGTTCTCTAAGATGGGCAAAATACTTCATTTTTCATGTTTTTCTCAAAAAACTTCGTGATGGAAGACTAACACATACAAATTTCTATATTTCCAATTTTTTGCAAAAAATCAAAAACTGAAGTCTAACACCTTAAAAAATATCAATTATCATTTTTTCTAAAAAAGACCAAAATAGTTCCCTAAAATGAGCAAAATACTTCATTTTTAATTTTTTTCTCAAAAAACTCCGTGATTGAAGACTAACACATACAAATTTCTATTTTTCCTATTTTTTGTAAAAAATCAAAAACTGAAGTCTAACACCTTCAAAAATATCAATTATCATTTTTTCTAAAATAGTCCAAAATAGTTCTCTAAGATTTGCAAAATACTTCATTTTTCGTGTTTTTCTCAAAAAACTTCGTGATGGAAGACTAACACATACAAATTTCTATTTTTCCTATTTTTTGCAAAAAATAAAAAACTGAAGTCTAACACCTTAAAAAATATCAATTATCATTTTTTCTAAAAAAGACCAAAATAGTTCTGTAAAATGAGCAAAATACTTCATTTTTCATGTTTTTCTCTAAAAATTCCGTGATTGAAGACTAACACATACAAATTTGTATTTTTCCTATTTTTTGCAAAAAATCAAACACTGAAGACTTAACACCTTCAAAAATATCAATTATCATTTTTTCTAAAAGTGTCCAAAATAGTTCTCTAAAATGAGCAAAATACTTCATTCTTCATGTTTTTCTGAAAAATCTTCGTGATTGAAGACTAACACATACAAATTTGTATTTTTCCTACTGTTTGCAAAAAATCAAGAACTGAAGTCAAACACCTTCAAAAATATCAATTATAATTTTTTCTAAAAGAGACCAAAATAAAATAGTTCTCTAAAATGAGGAAAATACTTCATTTTTCATGTTTTTCTCAAAAATCTTCGTGATTGAAGACTAACACATACAAATTTCAATTTTTCCAATTTTTTGCAAAAAATCAAAAACTGAAGTCTAACCCCTTCAAAAATATCAATTATCATTTTTTCTAAAAGAGTTCAAAATAGTTCTCTAAAATGAGCAAAATACTTCATTTTTCATGTTTTTCTCAAAAAACTTCGTGATTGAAGACTAACACATACAAATTTCTATTTTTCTTATTTTTTGCCAAAAAATCAAAAACTGAAGTCTAACACCTTAAAAAATATCAATTCTCATTTTTTCTAAAAAAGTCCAAAATAGTTCTCTAAAATGAGCAAAATAATTCATTTTTCATGTTTTTCTCAAAAATCTTCGTGATTGAATACTAACACATACAAATTTATATTTTTCCTATTTTTTGCAAAAAATCAAAAACTGAAGTCTAACACATTCAAAAATATCAATTATCATTTTTTCTAAAAGAGACCAAAATAAAATAGTTCTCTAAAATGAGGAAAATACTTCATTTTTCAAGTTTTTCTCAAAAAACTTCGTAATTGAAGACTAACACGTACAAATTTCTATTTTTCCTATTTTTTGCAAAAAATCAAAAACTGAAGTCTAACATCTTCAAAAATATCAATTATCATTTTTTCTAAAAGAGTCCAAAATAGTTCTCTAAAATGAGCAAAATACTTCATTTTTCATGTTTTTCTCAAAAAACTTCGTGATTGAAGACTAAGACATACAAATTTCAATTTTTCCTATTTTTAGCAAAAAATAAAAAACTGAAGTCTAACACCTTAAAAAATATCAATTATCATTTTTTCTAAAAAAGACCAAAATAGTTCTCTAAAATGAGCAAAATACTTCATTTTTCATGTTTTTCTCAAAAAACTCCGGGATTGAAGACTAACACATACAAATTTCTATTTTTCCTATTCTTTGCAAAAAATCAAAAATTGTAGTCTAACACCTTCAAAAATATCAATTATCATTTTTTCAAAAAAAAACCCAAATAGTTCTCTAAAATGAGCAAAATAATTCATTTTTCATGTTTTTCTCAAAAAACTTCGTGATTGAAGACTAACACGTACAAATTTCTATTTTTCCTATTTTTTGCAAAAAATCAAAAACTCAAGTCTAACATCTTCAAAAATATCAATTATCATTTTTTCTAAAAGAGACCAAAATAGTTCTATAAAATGAGCAAAATACTTCATTTTTCATGTTTTTCTCAAAAAACTTCGTGATTGAAGACTAACACATACAAATTTCTATTTTTCCTATTTTTCGCAAAAAATCAAAAACTGAAGTCTAACACCTTCAAAAATATCAATTATCATTTTATCTAAAAAAGACCAAAATAGTTCTCTTAAATGAGCAAAATACTTCATTTTTCATGTTTTTCTTAAAAAACTTCGTGATTGAAGACTAACACATACAAATTTCTATTTTTCCTATTTTTCGCAAAAAATCAAAAACTGAAGTCTAACACCTTCAAAAATATCAATTATTATTATTTTCTTAAAAAGACCAAAATAGTTCTCTAAAATGAGGAAAATACTTCATTTTTCAAGTTTTTCTCAAAAAACTTCGTCATTGAAGACTAACACGTACAAATTTCTATTTTTCCTATTTTTTGCAAAAAATCAAAAACTGAAGTCTAACATCTTTAAAAATATCAATTATCATTTTTTCTAAAAGAGTCCAAAATAGTTCTCTAAAATGAGCAAAATACTTCATTTTTCATGTTTTTCTCAAAAAACTTCGTGATTGAAGACTAAGACATACAAATTTATATTTTTCCTATTTTTTGCAAAAAATCAAAAACTGAAGTCTAACACCTTCCAAAATATCAATTATTATTTTTTTCTAAAAGGGTCCAAAATAGTTCTCTAAAATGAGCAAAATACTTCATTTTTCTTGTTTTTCTCAAAAAACTTCGTGATTGAAGACTAACACATACAAATTTCTATTTTTCCTATTTTTTGCAAAAAATCAAAAACTGAAGTCTAACACCTTCAAAAATATCAATTATCATTTTTTCTAAAAAAGAGCAAAATAGTTCTCTAAAATGAGCAAAATACTTCATTTTTCATGTTTTTCTCAAAAAATTCCGTGATTGAAGACTAACACAAACAAATTCCTATTTTTCCAATTTTTTGCAAAAAATCAAAAACTGAAGTCTAACACCTTCAAAAATATCAATTATTATTTTTTCTAAAAAAGGCCAAAATAGTTCTCTAAAATGAGCAAAATACTTCATTTTTCATGTTTTTCTCAAAAAACTCCGGGATTGAAGACTAACACATAAAAATTTCAATTTTTCCAATTTTTTGCAAAAAATCAAAAACTGAAGTCTAACACCTTCAAAAATAACAATTATCATTTTTTCTAAAAAAGACCTAAATAGTTCTCTAAAATGAGCAAAATACTTCATTTTTAATGTTTTTCTCAAAAAAGTCCGTGATTGAAGACTAACACATACAAATTTCTATTTTTCCAATTTTTTGCAAAAAATCAAAAACTGAAGTCTAACACATTCAAAAATATCAATTATCATATTTTCTAAAAGGGTCCAATATAAAATAGTTCTCTAAAATGAGCAAAATACTTCATTTTTCATGTTTTTCTCAAAAAACTTCGTGATTGAAGACTAACACATACAAATTTCTATTTTTCCTATTTTTTGCAAAAAAATCGAAAACTGAAGTCTAACACCTTAAAAAATATCAATTATCATTTTTTCTAAAAAAGACCAAAATAGTTCCCTAAAATGAGCAAAATACTTCATTTTTCATTTTTTTCTCAAAAAACTCCGTGATTGAAGACTAACACATACAAATTTCTATTTTTCCTATTTTTTGCATAAAATCAAAAACTGATGTCTAACACCTTCCAAAATATCAATTATCATTTTTTTCTAAAAAAGACCAAAATAGTTCTGTAAAATGAGCAAAATACTTCATTTTTCATGTTTTTCTCTAAAAATTTCGTGATTGAAGACTAAAACATACAAATTTCAATTTTTCCAATGTTTTGCAAAAAATCAAACACTGAAGACTTAACACCTTCAAAAATATCAATTATCATTTTTTCTAAAAGTGTCCAAAATAGTTCTCTAAAATGAGCAAAATACTTCATTCTTCATGTTTTTCTGAAAAATCTTCGTGATTGAAGACTAACACATACAAATTTCTATTTTTCCTATTTTTTCCAAAAATCAAAAACTGAAGTCCAACACCTTCAAAAATATCAATTATCATTTTTTCTAAAAAAGTCCTAAATAGTTCTCTAAAATGAGCAAAATACTTCATTTTTCATGTTTTTCTCAAAAAAGTCCGTGATTGAAGACTAACACATACAAATTTCTATTTTTCCTATTTTTTGCATAAAATCAAAAACTGATGTCTAACACCTTCCAAAATATCAATTATCATTTTTTTCTAAAAAAGACCAAAATAGTTCTGTAAAATGAGCAAAATACTTCATTTTTCATGTTTTTCTCTAAAAATTTCGTGATTGAAGACTAAAACATACAAATTTCAATTTTTCCAATGTTTTGCAAAAAATCAAACACTGAAGACTTAACACCTTCAAAAATATCAATTATCATTTTTTCTAAAAAAGTCCTAAATAGTTCTCTAAAATGAGCAAAATACTTCATTTTTCATGTTTTTCTCAAAAAAGTCCATGATTGAAGACTAACACATACAAATTTCTATTTTTCCAATTTTTTGCAAAAAATCAAAAACTGAAGTCTAACACCTTCAAAAACATCAATTATCATTTTTTCTAAAAGGGTCCAAAATAGTTCTCTAAAATGAGCAAAATACTTCATTTTTCTTGTTTTTCTCAAAAAACTTCGTGATTGAAGACTAACACATACAAATTTTTATTTTTCCTATTTTTTGCAAAAAATCAAAAACTGAAGTCTAACACCTTCAAAAATATCAATTATCATTTATTCTAAAAAAGAGCAAAATAGTTCTCTAAAATGAGCAAAATACTTCATTTTTCATGTTTTTCTCAAAAAATTCCGTGATTGAAGACTAACACAAACAAATTCTTATTTTTCCAATTTTTTGCAAAAAATCAAAAACTGAAGTCTAACACCTTCTAAAATATCAATTATCATTTTTTCTAAAAGAGGCCAAAATAGTTCTCTAAAATGAGCAAAATAATTCATTTTTCATGTTTTTCTCAAAAAACTCCGGGGATTGAAGACTAACACATAAAAATTTCAATTTTTCCAATTTTTTGCAAAAAATCAAAAACTGAAGTCTAACACCTTCAAAAATATCAATTATCATTTTTTCTAAAAAAGACCTAAATAGTTCTCTAAAATGAGCAAAATACTTCATTTTTCATGTTTTTCTCAAAAAAGTCCGTGATTGAAGACTAACACATACAAATTTCTATTTTTCCAATTTTGTGCAAAAAATCAAAAACTGAAGTCTAACACATTCAAAAATATCAATTATCATTTTTTCTAAAAGGGTCCAAAATAGTTCTCTAAAATGAGCAAAATACTTCATTTTTCATGTTTTTCTCAAAAAACTTCGTGATTGAAGACTAACACATACAAATTTCTATTTTTCCTATTTTTTGCAAAAAATCAAAAACTGAAGTCTAACACCTTCAAAAATATCAATTATCATTTTTTCTAAAAAAGAGCAAAATAGTTCTCTAAAATGAGCAAAATACTTCATTTTTCATGTTTTTCTCAAAAAACTCCGGGATTAAAGACTTAGACATACAAATTTCTATTTTTCCTATTTTTTTGCATAAATTCAAATACTGAAGTCTAACACCTTCAAAAATATCAATCATCATTTTTTCTAAAAAAGACCAAAATAGTTCTCTAAAATGAGCAAAATACTTCATTATTCAAGTTTTTCTCAAAAAATTCCGTGATTGAAGACTAACACAAACAAATTCCTATTTTTCCAATTTTTTGCAAAAAATCAAAAACTGAAATCTAACACCTTCAAAAATATCAATTATCATTTTTCCGAAAAGGGTCCAAATAGTTCTCTAAAATGAACAAAATACTTCATTTTTCATGTTTTTCTCAAAAAATTCCGTGATTGAAGACTAACACATACAAATTTCTGTTTTTACAATTTTTTGCAAAAAATCAAAAACTGAAGTCTAACACCTCCAAAAATATTAATTATCATTTTTTCTAAAAAAGACCAAAATAGTTCTCTAAAATGAGCAAAATACTTCATTTTTCATGTTTTTATCAAAAAACTCCGGGATTAGAGACTAACACATACAAATTTCTATTTTTCCAATTTTTTTGCAAAAAATCAAAAACTGAAGTTTTAACACCTTAAAAAATATCAATTATCATTTTTTCTAAAAGAGACCAAAATAGTTCTCTAAAATGAGCAAAATACTTCATTTTTCAGGTTTTTCTCAAAAAACTTCGTGATTGAAGACTAACACATACAAATTTCTATTTTTCCTATTTTTT
The DNA here is from genome assembly GCA_946800325.1 of Luzula sylvatica. Taxonomy (NCBI): domain Eukaryota; kingdom Viridiplantae; phylum Streptophyta; class Magnoliopsida; order Poales; family Juncaceae; genus Luzula; species Luzula sylvatica. The sequence continues at coordinate 53,397,346 of OX326958.1, read as the reverse complement.
GCTAAAAATCAAAAACTGAAGTCTAACACCTTAAAAAATATCAATTATCATTTTTTCTAAAATAGTCCAAAATAGTTCTCTAAGATGGGCAAAATACTTCATTTTTCATGTTTTTCTCAAAAAACTTCGTGATGGAAGACTAACACATACAAATTTCTATATTTCCAATTTTTTGCAAAAAATCAAAAACTGAAGTCTAACACCTTAAAAAATATCAATTATCATTTTTTCTAAAAAAGACCAAAATAGTTCCTTAAAATGAGCAAAATACTTCATTTTTAATTTTTTTCTCAAAAAACTCCGTGATTGAAGACTAACACATACAAATTTCTATTTTTCCTATTTTTTGTATAAAATCAAAAACTGAAGTCTAACACCTTCCAAAATATCAATTATCATTTTTTTCTAAAAAAGACCAAAATAGTTTTGTAAAATGAGCAAAATACTTCATTTTTTATGTTTTTCTCTAAAAATTTCGTGATTGAAGACTAATACATACAAATTTCAATTTTTCCAATGTTTTGCAAAAAATCAAACACTGAAGACTTAACACCTTCAAAAATATCAATTATCATTTTTTCTAAAAGTGTCCAAAATAGTTCTCTAAAATGAGCAAAATACTTCATTCTTCATGTTTTTCTGAAAAATCTTCGTGATTGAAGACTAACACATACAAATTTCTATTTGTCCTATTTTTTGCAAAAAATAAAAAACTGAAGTCTAACACCTTCAAAAATATCAATTATAATTATTTCTAAAAGAGACCAAAATAAAATAGTTCTCTAAAATGAGCAAAATACTTCATTTTTCATGTTTTTCTCAAAAATCTTCGTGATTGAAGACTAACACGTACAAATTTCAATTTTTGCAATTTTTTGCAAAAAATCAAAAACTGAAGTCTAACCCCTTCAAAAATATCAATTATCATTTTTTCTAAAAGAGTCCAAAATAGTTCTCTAAAATGAGCAAAATACTTCATTTTTCATGTATTTCTCAAAAAACTTCGTGATTGAAGACTAACACATACAAATTTCTATTTTTCTTATTTTTTGCAAAAAATCAAAAACTGAAGTCTAACACCTTAAAAAATATCAATTCTCATTTTTTCTCAAAAAGACCAAAATAGTTCTCTAAAATAAGAAAAATACTTCATTTTTCATGTTTTTTCTCAAAAAACTCCGGGATTGAAGACTAACACATACAAATTTCTATTTTTCCAATTTTTTGCAAAAATCAAAAACTGAAGTTTTAACACCTTAAAAAATATCAATTATCATTTTTTCTAAAAGAGACCAAAATAGTTCTCTAAAATGAGCAAAATACTTCATTTTTCATGTTTTTCTCAAAAAACTTCGTGATTGAAGACTAACACATACAAATTTCTATTTTTCCTATTTTTTGCAAAAAATCAAAAACTGAAGTCTAACACCTTCAAAAATATCAATTATCATTTTTTATAAAAAAGACCAAAATAGTTCCCTAAAATGAGCAAAATACTTCATTTTTTATTTTTTTCTCAAAAAACTCCGTGATTGAAGACTAACACATACAAATTTCTATTTTTCCAATTTTTTGCATAAAATAAAAAACTGAAGTCTAACACCTTCCAAAATATCAATTATCATTTTTTTCTAAAAAAGACCAAAATAGTTCTGTAAAATGAGCAAAATACTTCATTTTTTATGTTTTTCTCTAAAAATTTCGTGATTGAAGACTAATACATACAAATTTCAATTTTTCCAATGTTTTGCAAAAAATCAAACACTGAAGACTTAACACCTTCAAAAATATCAATTATCATTTTTTCTAAATGAGGCCAAAATAAAATAGTTCTCTGAAATGAGCAAAATACTTCATTCTTCATGTTTTTCTGAAAAAACTCCGTGATTGAAGACTAACACATACAAATTTCTATTTTTCCAATGTTTTGCAAAAAATCAAACACTGAAGATTTAACACCTTCAAAAATATCAATTATCATTTTTTCTAAAAGAGTCCAAAATAATTCTCTAAAATGAGCAAAATAATTCATTTTTCATGTTTTTCCCAAAAATCGTCGTGATTGAAGACTAACACATACAAATTTATATTTTTCCTATTTTTTGCAAAAAATCAAAAACTGAAGTGTAACACCTTAAAAAATATCAATTATCATTTTCTCTAAAAGAGACCAAAATAAAATAGTTCTCTAAAATGAGCAAAACACTTCATTTTTCATGTTTTTCTCAAAAATCTTCGTGATTGAAGACTAACACGTACAAATTTCAATTTTTCCAATTTTTTGCAAAAAATCAAAAACTGAAGACCCTTCAAAAATATCAATTATCATTTTTTCTAAAAAAGACCAAAATAGCTCTCTAAAATGAGCAAAATACTTAATTTTACATGTTTTTCCCAAAAAATTCCGTCATTGAAGACTAACACATACAAATTTCTATTTTTCCAATTTTTTTCAAAAAATCAAAAACTGAATACTTAACACCTTCAAAAATATCAATTATCATTTTTTCTAAAAGAGTCCAAAATAGTTCTCTAAAATGAGCAAAATACTTCATTTTTCATGTTTTTCTTAAAAAACTTCGTGATTGAAGACTAACACATACAAATTTCTATTTTTCCTATTTTTTGTAAAAAATCAAAAACTGAAGTCTAACACCTTCAAAAATATCAATTATTATTATTTTCTTAAAAAGACCAAAATAGTTCTCTAAAATGAGGAAAATACTTCATTTTTCATGTTTTTCTGAAAAAACTTCGTGATTGAAGACTAACACGTACAAATTTCTATTTTTCCTATTTTTTTGCAAAAAATCAAAAACTGAAGTCTAACACCCTAAAAAATATCAATTATCATTTTTTCTAAAAAAGACCAAAATAGTTCTCTAAAATGAGCAAAATACTTCATTTTTCATGTTTTTCTCAAAAAACTCCGGGATTGAAGACTAACACATACAAATTTCTATTTTTCCTATTTTTTGCATAAAATCAAAAACTAAAGTCTAACACCTTCAAAAATATCAATTATCATTTTTTCTAAAAAAGACCAAAATAGTTCTGTAAAATGAGCAAAATACTTCATTTTTCATGTTTTTCTCAAAAAATTCCGTGATTGAAGACTAACACATACAAATTTCTATTTTTCCAATGTTTTGCAAAAAATCGAAAAAAGAAGACTTAACACCTTCAAATATATCAATTATCACTTTTTCTAAAAGAGTCCAAAATAGTTCTCTAAAATGAGCAAAATACTTAATTTTTCTTGTTTTTCTCAAAAAACTTCGTGATTGAAGACTAACACATACAAATTTCTATTTTTCCTATTTTTGCAAAAAATCAAAAACTGAAGTCTAACACCTTCAAAAATATCAATTATCATTTTTTCTGAAAAAGACCTAAATAGTTCTCTAAAATGACCAAAATACTTCATTTTTCATGTTTTTCTCAAAAATGTCCGTGATTGAAGACTAACACATACAAATTTCTATTTTTCCAATTTTTTGCAAAAAATCAAAAACTGAAGTCTAACACATTCAAAAATATCAATTATCATTTTTTCTAAAAGGGTCCAAAATAGTTCTCTAAAATGAGCAAAATAATTCATTTTTCATGTTTTTCTCAAAAAACTCCGGGATTGAAGACTAACACATAAAAATTTCAATTTTTCAAATTTTTGCAAAAAATAAAAAACTGAAGTCTAACACCTTCAAAAATATCAATTATCATTTTTTCTAAAAAAGACCTAAATAGTTCTCAAAAATGAGCAAAATACTTTATTTTTCATGTTTTTCTAAAAAAAGTCCGTGATTGAAGACTAACACATACAAATTTCTATTTTTCCAATTTTTTGCAAAAAATCAAAAACTGAAGTCTAACACATTCAAAAATATCAATTATCATTTTTTCTAAAAGGGTCCAAAATAGTTCTCTAAAATGAGCAAAATACTTCATTTTTCATGTTTTTCTCAAAAAACTTCGTTATTGAAGACTAACACATACAAATTTCTATTTTTCCTATTTTTTGCAAAAAATCAAAAACTGAAGTCTAACACCTTCAAAAATATCAATTATCATTTTTTCTAAAAAAGAGCAAAATAGTTCTATAAAATGAGCAAAATACTTCATTTTTAATGTTTTTCTCAAAAAACTCCGGGATTAAAGACTAAGACATACAAATTTCTATTTTTCCTATTTTTTTGCATAAAATCAAATACTGAAGTCTAACACCTTCAAAAATATCAATCATCATTTTTTCTAAAAAAGACAAAAATAGTTCTCTAAAATGAGCAAAATACTTCATTATTCCTGTTTTTCTCAAAAAATTCCGTGATTGAAGACTAACACAAACAAATTCCTATTTTTCCAATTTTTTGCAAAAAATCAAAAACTGAAGTCTACACCTTCAAAAATATAAATTATCATTTTTCCTAAAAGGTTCCAAATAGTTCTCTAAAATGAACAAAATACTTCATTTTTCATGTTTTTCTCAAAAAATTCCGTGATTGAAGACTAACACATACAAATTTCTATTTTTCTTATTTTTTGGAAAAAATCAAAACCTGAAGTCTAACACCTTAAAAAATATCAATTCTCATTTTTTCTAAAAAAGACCAAAATAGTTCTCTAAAATGAGCAAAATACTTCATGTTTCATGTTTTTCTCAAAAAATTCCGTGATTGAAGACTAACACATACAAATTTCTATTTGTCCAATGTTTTGCAAAAAATCAAACACTGAAGATTTAACACCTTCAAAAATATCAATTATCATTTTTTCTAAAAGAGACCAACATAAAATAGTTCTCTAAAATGAGCAAAATACTTCATTTTTCATGTTTTTCTCAAAAATCTTCGTGATTGAAGACTAACACATACAAATTTCAATTTTTCCAATTTTTTCCAAAAAATCAAAAACTGAAGTCTAACCTCTTCAAAAATATCAATTATCATTTTTTCTAAAAGAGTCCAAAATAGTTCTCTAAAATGAGCCAAATACTTCATTTTTCATGTTTTTCTCAAAAAACTTCGTGATTGAAGACTAACACATACAAATTTCTATTTTTCTTATTTTTTGCAAAAAATCAAAAACTGAAGTCTAACACCTTAAAAAATATCAATTATCATTTTTTCTAAAAAAGACCAAAATAGTTCCCTAAAATGAGCAAAATACTTCATTTTTCATTTTTTTCTCAAAAAACTCCGTGATTGAAGACTAACACATACAAATTTCTATTTTTCCTATTTTTTGCATAAAATCAAAAACTGATGTCTAACACCTTCCAAAATATCAATTATCATTTTTTTCTAAAAAAGACCAAAATAGTTCTGTAAAATGAGCAAAATACTTCATTTTTCATGTTTTTCTCTAAAAATTTCGTGATTGAAGACTAAAACATACAAATTTCAATTTTTCCAATGTTTTGCAAAAAATCAAACACTGAAGACTTAACACCTTCAAAAATATCAATTATCATTTTTTCTAAAAGTGTCCAAAATAGTTCTCTAAAATGAGCAAAATACTTCATTCTTCATGTTTTTCTGAAAAATCTTCGTGATTGAAGACTAACACATACAAATTTCTATTTTTCCTATTTTTTCCAAAAATCAAAAACTGAAGTCCAACACCTTCAAAAATATCAATTATCATTTTTTCTAAAAAAGTCCTAAATAGTTCTCTAAAATGAGCAAAATACTTCATTTTTCATGTTTTTCTCAAAAAAGTCCGTGATTGAAGACTAACACATACAAATTTCTATTTTTCCTATTTTTTGCATAAAATCAAAAACTGATGTCTAACACCTTCCAAAATATCAATTATCATTTTTTTCTAAAAAAGACCAAAATAGTTCTGTAAAATGAGCAAAATACTTCATTTTTCATGTTTTTCTCTAAAAATTTCGTGATTGAAGACTAAAACATACAAATTTCAATTTTTCCAATGTTTTGCAAAAAATCAAACACTGAAGACTTAACACCTTCAAAAATATCAATTATCATTTTTTCTAAAAAAGTCCTAAATAGTTCTCTAAAATGAGCAAAATACTTCATTTTTCATGTTTTTCTCAAAAAAGTCCGTGATTGAAGACTAACTCATACAAATTTCTATTTTTCCAATTTTTTTCAAAAAATCAAAAACTGAAGTCTAACACCTTCAAAAATATCAATTATCATTTTTTCTAAAAGGGTCCAAAATAGTTCTCTAAAATGAGCAAAATACTTCATTTTTCTTGTTTTTCTCAAAAAACTTCGTGATTGAAGACTAACACATACAAATTTCTATTTTTCCTATTTTTTGCAAAAAATCAAAAACTGAAGTCTAACACCTTCAAAAATATCAATTATCATTTATTCTAAAAAAGAGCAAAATAGTTCTCTAAAATGAGCAAAATACTTCATTTTTCATGTTTTTCTCAAAAAATTCCGTGATTGAAGACTAACACAAACAAATTCTTATTTTTCCAATTTTTTGCAAAAAATCAAAAACTGAAGTCTAACACCTTCAAAAATATCAATTATCATTTTTTCTAAAAGAGGCCAAAATAGTTCTCTAAAATGAGCAAAATAATTCATTTTTCATGTTTTTCTCAAAAAACTCCGGGATTGAAGACTAACACATAAAAATTTCAATTTTTCCAATTTTTTGCAAAAAATCAAAAACTGAAGTCTAACACCTTCAAAAATATCAATTATCATTTTTTCTAAAAAAGGCCTAAATAGTTCTCTAAAATGAGCAAAATACTTCATTTTTCATGTTTTTCTCAAAAAAGTCCGTGATTGAAGACTAACACATACAAATTTCTATTTTTCCAATTTTGTGCAAAAAATCAAAAACTGAAGTCTAACACATTCAAAAATATCAATTATCATTTTTTCTAAAAGGGTCCAAAATAGTTCTCTAAAATGAGCAAAATACTTCATTTTTCATGTTTTTCTCAAAAAACTTCGTGATTGAAGACTAACACATACAAATGTCTATTTTTCCTATTTTTTGCAAAAAATCAAAAACTGAAGTCTAACACCTTCAAAAATATCAATTATCATTTTTTCTAAAAAAGAGCAAAATAGTTCTCTAAAATGAGCAAAATACTTCATTTTTCATGTTTTTCTCAAAAAACTCCGGGATTAAAGACTTAGACATACAAATTTCTATTTTTCCTATTTTTTTGCATAAATTCAAATACTGAAGTCTAACACCTTCAAAAATATCAATCATCATTTTTTCTAAAAAAGACCAAAATAGTTCTCTAAAATGAGCAAAATACTTCATTATTCATGTTTTTCTCAAAAAATTCCGTGATTGAAGACTAACACAAACAAATTCCTATTTTTCCAATTTTTTGCAAAAAATCAAAAACTGAAGTCTAACACCTTCAAAAATATCAATTATCATTTTTCCGAAAAGGGTCCAAATAGTTCTCTAAAATGAACAAAATACTTCATTTTTCATGTTTTTCTCAAAAAATTCCGTGATTGAAGACTAACACATACAAATTTCTATTTTTACAATTTTTTGCAAAAAATCAAAAACTGAAGTCTAACACCTCCAAAAATATTAATTATCATTTTTTCTAAAAAAGACCAAAATAGTTCTCTAAAATGAGCAAAATACTTCATTTTTCATGTTTTTATCAAAAAACTCCGGGATTAAATTCTAACACATACAAATTTCTATTTTTCCAATTTTTTGCAAAAAATCAAAAACTGAAGTTTTAACACCTTAAAAAATATCAATTATCATTTTTTCTAAAAGAGACCAAAATAGTTCTCTAAAATGAGCAAAATACTTCATTTTTCAGGTTTTTCTCAAAAAACTTCGTGATTGAAGACTAACACATACAAATTTCTATTTTTCCTATTTTTTGCAAAAAATCAAAAACTGAAGTCTAACACCTTAAAAAATATCAATTATCATTTTTTCTAAAATAGTCCAAAATAGTTCTCTAAGATGGGCAAAATACTTCATTTTTCATGTTTTTCTCAAAAAACTTCGTGATGGAAGACTAACACATACAAATTTCTATATTTCCAATTTTTTGCAAAAAATCAAAAACTGAAGTCTAACACCTTAAAAAATATCAATTATCATTTTTTCTAAAAAAGACCAAAATAGTTCCCTAAAATGAGCAAAATACTTCATTTTTCATTTTTTTCTCAAAAAACTCCGTGATTGAAGACTAACACATACAAATTTCTATTTTTCCTATTTTTTGTATAAAATCAAAAACTGAAGTCTAACACCTTCCAAAATATCAATTATCATTTTTTTCTAAAAAAGACCAAAATAGTTTTGTAAAATGAGCAAAATACTTCATTTTTTATGTTTTTCTCTAAAAATTTCGTGATTGAAGACTAATACATACAAATTTCAATTTTTCCAATGTTTTGCAAAAAATTAAACACTGAAGACTTAACACCTTCAAAAATATCAATTATCATTTTTTCTAAAAGTGTCCAAAATAGTTCTCTAAAATGAGCAAAATACTTCATTCTTCATGTTTTTCTGAAAAATCTTCGTGATTGAAGACTAACACATACAAATTTCTATTTTTCCTATTTTTTGCAAAAAATCAAAAACTGAAGTCTAACACCTTCAAAAATATCAATTATAATTATTTCTAAAAGAGACCAAAATAAAATAGTTCTCTAAAATGAGCAAAATACTTCATTTTTCATGTTTTTCTCAAAAAATTCCGTGATTGAAGACTAACACAAACAAATTTCAATTTTTGCAATTTTTTGCAAAAAATCAAAAACTGAAGTCTAACCCCTTCAAAAATATCAATTATCATTTTTTCTAAAAGAGTCCAAAATAGTTCTCTAAAATGAGCAAAATACTTCATTTTTCATGTTTTTCTCAAAAAACTTCGTGATTGAAGACTAACACATACAAATTTCTATTTTTCTTATTTTTTGCAAAAAATCAAAAACTGAAGTCTAACACCTTAAAAATATCAATTCTCATTTTTTCTCAAAAAGACCAAAATAGTTCTCTAAAATGAGAAAAATACTTCATTTTTCATGTTTTTTCTCAAAAAACTCCGGGATTGAAGACTAACACATACAAATTTCTATTTTTCCAATTTTTTGCAAAAATCAAAAACTGAAGTTTTAACACCTTAAAAAATATCAATTATCATTTTTTCTAAAAGAGACCAAAATAGTTCTCTAAAATGAGCAAAATACTTCATTTTTCATGTTTTTCTCAAAAAACTTCGTGATTGAAGACTAAGACATACAAATTTCTATTTTTCCTATTTTTTGCAAAAAATCAAAAACTGAAGTCTAACACCTTCAAAAATATCAATTATCATTTTTTATAAAAAAGATCAAAATAGTTCCCTAAAATGAGCAAAATACTTCATTTTTTATTTTTTTCTCAAAAAACTCCGTGATTGAAGACTAACACATACAAATTTCTATTTTTCCTATTTTTTTGCATAAAATAAAAAACTGAAATCTAACACCTTCCAAAATATCAATTATCATTTTTTTCTAAAAAAGACCAAAATAGTTCTGTAAAATGAGCAAAATACTTCATTTTTTATGTTTTTCTCTAAAAATTTCGTGATTGAAGACTAATACATACAAATTTCAATTTTTCCAATGTTTTGCAAAAAATCAAACACTGAAGACTTAACACCTTCAAAAATATCAATTATCATTTTTTCTAAAAGAGGCCAAAATAAAATAGTTCTCTAAAATGAGCAAAATACTTCATTCTTCATGTTTTTCTGAAAAATCTTCGTGATTGAAGACTAACACATACAAATTTCTATTTTTCTTATTTTTTGCAAAAAATCAAAAACTGAAGTCTAACACCTTAAAAAATATCAATTCTCATTTTTTTAAAAAAAGACCAAAATAGTTCTCTAAAATGAGCAAAATACTTCATTTTTCATGTTTTTCTCAAAAAACTCCGTGATTGAAGACTAACACATACAAATTTCTATTTTTCCAATGTTTTGCAAAAAATCAAACACTGAAGATTTAACACCTTCAAAAATACCAATTATCATTTTTTCTAAAAGAGTCCAAAATAATTCTCTAAAATGAGCAAAATAATTCATTTTTCATGTTTTTCTCAAAAATCTTCGTGATTGAAGACTAACACATACAAATTTATATTTTTCCTATTTTTTGCAAAAAATCAAAAACTGAAGTGTAACACCTTAAAAAATATCAATTATCATTTTCTCTAAAAGAGACCAAAATAAAATAGTTCTCTAAAATCAAAAATCAAAAATCAAAAAACTCCGGGATTGAAGACTAACACATACAAATTTCTATTTTTCCAATTTTTTGCAAAAATCAAAAACTGAAGTTTTAACACCTTAAAAAATATCAATTATCATTTTTTCTAAAAGAGACCAAAATAGTTCTCTAAAATGAGCAAAATACTTCATTTTTCATGTTTTTCTCAAAAAACTTCGTGATTGAAGACTAACACATACAAATTTCTATTTTTCCTATTTTTTGCAAAAAATCAAAAACTGAAGTCTAACACCTTCCAAAATATCAATTATCATTTTTTTCTAAAAAAGACCAAAATAGTTCTGTAAAATGAGCAAAATACTTCATTTTTTATGTTTTTCTCAAAAAACTCCGTGATTGAAGACTAATACATACAAATTTCAATTTTTCCAATGTTTTGCAAAAAATCAAACACTGAAGACTTAACACCTTCAAAAATATCAATTATCATTTTTTCTAAAAGAGGCCAAAATAAAATAGTTCTCTAAAATGAGCAAAATACTTCATTCTTCATGTTTTTCTGAAAAATCTTCGTGATTGAAGACTAACACATACAAATTTCTATTTTTCTTATTTTTTGCAAAAAATCAAAAACTGAAGTCTAACACCTTAAAAAATATCAATTCTCATTTTTTTTAAAAAAGACCAAAATAGTTCTCTAAAATGAGCAAAATACTTCATTTTTCATGTTTTTCTCAAAAAACTCCGTGATTGAAGACTAACACATACAAATTTCTATTTTTCCAATGTTTTGCAAAAAATCAAACACTGAAGATTTAACACCTTCAAAAATACCAATTATCATTTTTTCTAAAAGAGTCCAAAATAATTCTCTAAAATGAGCAAAATAATTCATTTTTCATGTTTTTCTCAAAAATCTTCGTGATTGAAGACTAACACATACAAATTTCTATTTTTCCTATTTTATGAAAAAAATCAAAAACTGAAGTCTAACACCTTCAAAAATATCAATTATCATTTTTTCTAAAAAAGACCAAAATAGTTCTGTAAAATGAGCAAAATACTTCATTTTTCATGTTTTTCTCAAAAAATTCCGTGATTGAAGACTAACACATACAAATTTCTATTTTTCCAATGTTTTGCAAAAAATCGAAAACAGAAGACTTAACACCTTCAAATATATCAATTATCACTTTTTCTAAAAGAGTCCAAAATAGTTCTCTAAAATGAGCAAAATACTTAATTTTTCTTGTTTTTCTCAAAAAACTTCGTGATTGAAGACTAACACATACAAATTTCTATTTTTCCTATTTTTGCAAAAAATCAAAAATTGAAGTCTAACACCTTCAAAAATATCAATTATCATTTTTTCTGAAAAAGACCTAAATAGTTCTCTAAAATGACCAAAATACTTCATTTTTCATGTTTTTCTCAAAAAAGTCCGTGATTGAAGACTAACACATACAAATTTCTATTTTTCCAATTTTTTGCAAAAAATCAAAAACGGAAGTCTAACACATTCAAAAATATCAATTATCATTTTTTCTAAAAGGGTCCAAAATAGTTCTCTAAAATGAGCAAAATAATTCATTTTTCATGTTTTTCTCAAAAAACTCCGGGATTGAAGACTAACACATAAAAATTTCAATTTTTCCAATTTTTGCAAAAAATAAAAAACTGAAGTCTAACACCTTCAAAAATATCAATTATCATTTTTTCTAAAAAAGACCTAAATAGTTCTCAAAAATGAGCAAAATACTTTATTTTTCATGTTTTTCTCAAAAAAGTCCGTGATTGAAGGCTAACACAAACAAATTTCTATTTTTCCAATTTTTTGCAAAAAATCAAAAACTGAAGTCTAACACATTCAAAAATATCAATTATCATTTTTTCTAAAAGGGTCCAAAATAGTTCTCTAAAATGAGCAAAATACTTCATTTTTCATGTTTTTCTCAAAAAACTTCGTGATTGAAGACTAACACATACAAATTTCTATTTTTCCTATTTTTTGCAAAAAATCAAAAACTGAAGTCTAACACCTTCAAAAATATCAATTATCATTTTTTATAAAAAAGACCAAAATAGTTCCCTAAAATGAGCAAAATACTTCATTTTTCATGTTTTTCTCAAAAATCTTCGTGGTTGAAGACTAACACGTACAAATTTCAATTTTTCCAATTTTTTGCAAAAAATCAAAAACTGAAGACCCTTCAAAAATATCAATTATCATTTTTTCTAAAAAAGACCAAAATAGCTCTCTAAAATGAGCAAAATACTTAATTTTACATGTTTTTCCCAAAAAATTCCGTGATTGAAGACTAACACATACAAATTTCTATTTTTCCAATTTTTTGCAAAAAATCAAAAACTGAATACTTAACACCTTCAAAAATATCAATTATCATTTTTTCTAAAAGAGTCCAAAATAGTTCTCTAAAATGAGCAAAATACTTCATTTTTCATGTTTTTCTTAAAAAACTTCGTGATTGAAGACTAACACATACAAATTTCTATTTTTCCTATTTTTTGTAAAAAATCAAAAACTGAAGTCTAACACCTTCAAAAATATCAATTATCATTTTTTCTGAAAAAGACCTAAATAGTTCTCTAAAATGACCAAAATACTTCATTTTTCATGTTTTTCTCAAAAAAGTCCGTGATTGAAGACTAACACATACAAATTTCTATTTTTCCAATTTTTTGCAAAAAATCAAAAACGGAAGTCTAACACATTCAAAAATATCAATTATCATTTTTTCTAAAAGGGTCCAAAATAGTTCTCTAAAATGAGCAAAATAATTCATTTTTCATGTTTTTCTCAAAAAACTCCGGGATTGAAGACTAACACATAAAAATTTCAATTTTTCCAATTTTTGCAAAAAATAAAAAACTGAAGTCTAACACCTTCAAAAATATCAATTATCATTTTTTCTAAAAAAGACCTAAATAGTTCTCAAAAATGAGCAAAATACTTTATTTTTCATGTTTTTCTCAAAAAAGTCCGTGATTGAAGGCTAACACAAACAAATTTCTATTTTTCCAATTTTTTGCAAAAAATCAAAAACTGAAGTCTAACACATTCAAAAATATCAATTATCATTTTTTCTAAAAGGGTCCAAAATAGTTCTCTAAAATGAGCAAAATACTTCATTTTTCATGTTTTTCTCAAAAAACTTCGTGATTGAAGACTAACACATACAAATTTCTATTTTTCCTATTTTTTGCAAAAAATCAAAAACTGAAGTCTAACACCTTCAAAAATATCAATTATCATTTTTTATAAAAAAGACCAAAATAGTTCCCTAAAATGAGCAAAATACTTCATTTTTCATGTTTTTCTCAAAAATCTTCGTGGTTGAAGACTAACACGTACAAATTTCAATTTTTCCAATTTTTTGCAAAAAATCAAAAACTGAAGACCCTTCAAAAATATCAATTATCATTTTTTCTAAAAAAGACCAAAATAGCTCTCTAAAATGAGCAAAATACTTAATTTTACATGTTTTTCCCAAAAAATTCCGTGATTGAAGACTAACACATACAAATTTCTATTTTTCCAATTTTTTGCAAAAAATCAAAAACTGAATACTTAACACCTTCAAAAATATCAATTATCATTTTTTCTAAAAGAGTCCAAAATAGTTCTCTAAAATGAGCAAAATACTTCATTTTTCATGTTTTTCTTAAAAAACTTCGTGATTGAAGACTAACACATACAAATTTCTATTTTTCCTATTTTTTGTAAAAAATCAAAAACTGAAGTCTAACACCTTCAAAAATATCAATTATTATTATTTTCTTAAAAAGACCAAAATAGTTCTCTAAAATGAGGAAAATACTTCATTTTTCAAGTTTTTCTGAAAAAACTTCGTGATTGAAGACTAACACGTACAAATTTCTATTTTTCCTATTTTTTTGCAAAAAATCAAAAACTGAAGTCTAACATCTTCAAAAATATCAATTATCATTTTTTCTAAAAGAGTCCAAAATAGTTCTCTAAAATGAGCAAAATACTTCATTTTTCATGTTTTTCTCTAAAAACTTCGTGATTGAAGACTAAGACAAACAAATTTCTATTTTTCCTATTTTTTGCAAAAAATCAAAAACTGAAGTCTAACACCCTAAAAAATATCAATTATCATTTTTTCTAAAAAAGACCAAAATAGTTCTCTAAAATGAGCAAAATACTTCATTTTTCATGTTTTTCTCAAAAAACTACGGGATTGAAGACTAACACATACAAATTTCTATTTTTCCTATTTTTTGCATAAAATCAAAAACTAAAGTCTAACACCTTCAAAAATATCAATTATCATTTTTTCTAAAAAAGACCAAAATAGTTCTGTAAAATGAGCAAAATACTTCATTTTTCATGTTTTTCTCAAAAAATTCCGTGATTGAAGACTAACACATACAAATTTCTATTTTTCCAATGTTTTGCAAAAAATCGAAAACAGAAGACTTAACACCTTCAAATATATCAATTATCACTTTTTCTAAAAGAGTCCAAAATAGTTCTCTAAAATGAGCAAAATACTTAATTTTTCTTGTTTTTCTCAAAAAACTTCGTGATTGAAGACTAACACATACAAATTTCTATTTTTCCTATTTTTGCAAAAAATCAAAAACTGAAGTCTAACACCTTCAAAAATATCAATTATCATTTTTTCTGAAAAAGACCTAAATAGTTCTCTAAAATGACCAAAATACTTCATTTTTCATGTTTTTCTCAAAAAAGTCCGTGATTGAAGACTAACACATACAAATTTCTATTTTTCCAATTTTTTGCAAAAAATCAAAAACGGAAGTCTAACACATTCAAAAATATCAATTATCATTTTTTCTAAAAGGGTCCAAAATAGTTCTCTAAAATGAGCAAAATAATTCATTTTTCATGTTTTTCTCAAAAAACTCCGGGATTGAAGACTAACACATAAAAATTTCAATTTTTCCAATTTTTGCAAAAAATAAAAAACTGAAGTCTAACACCTTCAAAAATATCAATTATCATTTTTTCTAAAAAAGACCTAAATAGTTCTCAAAAATGAGCAAAATACTTTATTTTTCATGTTTTTCTCAAAAAAGTCCGTGATTGAAGGCTAACACAAACAAATTTCTATTTTTCCAATTTTTTGCAAAAAATCAAAAACTGAAGTCTAACACATTCAAAAATATCAATTATCATTTTTTCTAAAAGGGTCCAAAATAGTTCTCTAAAATGAGCAAAATACTTCATTTTTCATGTTTTTCTCAAAAAACTTCGTGATTGAAGACTAACACATACAAATTTCTATTTTTCCTATTTTTTGCAAAAAATCAAAAACTGAAGTCTAACACCTTCAAAAATATCAATTATCATTTTTTATAAAAAAGACCAAAATAGTTCCCTAAAATGAGCAAAATACTTCATTTTTCATGTTTTTCTCAAAAATCTTCGTGATTGAAGACTAACACGTACAAATTTCAATTTTTCCAATTTTTTGCAAAAAATCAAAAACTGAAGACCCTTCAAAAATATCAATTATCATTTTTTCTAAAAAAGACCAAAATAGCTCTCTAAAATGAGCAAAATACTTAATTTTACATGTTTTTCCCAAAAAATTCCGTGATTGAAGACTAACACATACAAATTTCTATTTTTCCAATTTTTTGCAAAAAATCAAAAACTGAATACTTAACACCTTCAAAAATATCAATTATCATTTTTTCTAAAAGAGTCCAAAATAGTTCTCTAAAATGAGCAAAATACTTCATTTTTCATGTTTTTCTTAAAAAACTTCGTGATTGAAGACTAACACATACAAATTTCTATTTTTCCTATTTTTTGTAAAAAATCAAAAACTGAAGTCTAACACCTTCAAAAATATCAATTATTATTATTTTCTTAAAAAGACCAAAATAGTTCTCTAAAATGAGGAAAATACTTCATTTTTCAAGTTTTTCTGAAAAAACTTCGTGATTGAAGACTAACACGTACAAATTTCTATTTTTCCTATTTTTTTGCAAAAAATCAAAAACTGAAGTCTAACATCTTCAAAAATATCAATTATCATTTTTTCTAAAAGAGTCCAAAATAGTTCTCTAAAATGAGCAAAATACTTCATTTTTCATGTTTTTCTCTAAAAACTTCGTGATTGAAGACTAAGACAAACAAATTTCTATTTTTCCTATTTTTTGCAAAAAATCAAAAACTGAAGTCTAACACCCTAAAAAATATCAATTATCATTTTTTCTAAAAAAGACCAAAATAGTTCTCTAAAATGAGCAAAATATTTCATTTTTCATGTTTTTCTCAAAAAACTCCGGGATTGAAGACTAACACATACAAATTTCTATTTTTCCTATTTTTTGCATAAAATCAAAAACTAAAGTCTAACACCTTCAAAAATATCAATTATCATTGTTTCTAAAAAAGACCAAAATAGTTCTGTAAAATGAGCAAAATACTTCATTTTTCATGTTTTTCTCAAAAAATTCCGTGATTGAAGACTAACACATACAAATTTCTATTTTTCCAATGTTTTGCAAAAAATCGAAAACAGAAGACTTAACACCTTCAAATATATCAATTATCACTTTTTCTAAAAGAGTCCAAAATAGTTCTCTAAAATGAGCAAAATACTTAATTTTTCTTGTTTTTCTCAAAAAACTTCGTGATTGAAGACTAACACATACAAATTTCTATTTTTCCTATTTTTGCAAAAAATCAAAAACTGAAGTCTAACACCTTCAAAAATATCAATTATCATTTTTTCTGAAAAAGACCTAAATAGTTCTCTAAAATGACCAAAATACTTCATTTTTCATGTTTTTCTCAAAAAAGTCCGTGATTGAAGACTAACACATACAAATTTCTATTTTTCCAATTTTTTGCAAAAAATCAAAAACGGAAGTCTAACACATTCAAAAATATCAATTATCATTTTTTCTAAAAGGGTCCAAAATAGTTCTCTAAAATGAGCAAAATAATTCATTTTTCATGTTTTTCTCAAAAAACTCCGGGATTGAAGACTAACACATAAAAATTTCAATTTTTCCAATTTTTGCAAAAAATAAAAAACTGAAGTCTAACACCTTCAAAAATATCAATTATCATTTTTTCTAAAAAAGACCTAAATAGTTCTCAAAAATGAGCAAAATACTTTATTTTTCATGTTTTTCTCAAAAAAGTCCGTGATTGAAGGCTAACACAAACAAATTTCTATTTTTCCAATTTTTTGCAAAAAATCAAAAACTGAAGTCTAACACATTCAAAAATATCAATTATCATTTTTTCTAAAAGGGTCCAAAATAGTTCTCTAAAATGAGCAAAATACTTCATTTTTCATGTTTTTCTCAAAAAACTTCGTGATTGAAGACTAACACATACAAATTTCTATTTTTCCTATTTTTTGCAAAAAATCAAAAACTGAAGTCTAACACCTTCAAAAATATCAATTATCATTTTTTCTAAAAAAGAGCAAAATAGTTCTATAAAATGAGCAAAATACTTCATTTTTAATGTTTTTCTCAAAAAACTCCGGGATTAAAGACTAAGACATACAAATTTCTATTTTTCCTATTTTTTTGCATAAAATCAAATACTGAAATCTAACACCTTCAAAAATATCAATCATCATTTTTTCTAAAAAAGACCAAAATAGTTCTCTAAAATGAGCAAAATACTTCATTATTCCTGTTTTTCTCAAAAAATTCCGTGATTGAAGACTAACACAAACAAATTCCTATTTTTCCAATTTTTTGCAAAAAATCAAAAACTGAAGTCTACACCTTCAAAAATATAAATTATCATTTTTCCTAAAATAGTCCAAAATAGTTCTCTAAGATGGGCAAAATACTTCATTTTTCATGTTTTTCTCAAAAAACTTCGTGATGGAAGACTAACACATACAAATTTCTATATTTCCAATTTTTTGTAAAAAATCAAAAACTGAAGTGTAACACCTTAAAAAATATCAATTATCATTTTTTCTAAAAAAGACCAAAATAGTTCCCTAAAATGAGCAAAATACTTCATTTTTCATTTTTTTCTCAAAAAACTCCGTGATTGAAGACTAACACATACAAATTTCTTTTTTTCCTATTTTTTGTATAAAATCAAAAACTGAAGTCTAACACCTTCCAAAATATCAATTATCATTTTTTTCTAAAAAAGACCAAAATAGTTTTGTAAAATGAGCAAAATACTTCATTTTTTATGTTTTTCTCTAAAAATTTCGTGATTGAAGACTAATACATACAAATTTCAATTTTTCCAATGTTTTGCAAAAAATCAAACACTGAAGACTTAACACCTTCAAAAATATCAATTATCATTTTTTCTAAAAGTGTCCAAAATAGTTCTCTAAAATGAGCAAAATACTTCATTCTTCATGTTTTTCTGAAAAATCTTCGTGATTGAAGACTAACACATACAAATTTCTATTTTTCCTATTTTTTGCAAAAAATCAAAAACTGAAGTCTAACACCTTCAAAAATATCAATTATAATTATTTCTAAAAGAGACCAAAATAAAATAGTTCTCTAAAATGAGCAAAATACTTCATTTTTCATGTTTTTCTCAAAAAATTCCGTGATTGAAGACTAAGACATACAAATTTCTATTTTTCTTATTTTTTGCAAAAAATCAAAAACTGAAGTCTAACACCTTAAAAAATATCAATTCTCATTTTTTCTCAAAAAGACCAAAATAGTCTCTAAAATGAGAAAAATACTTCATTTTTCATGTTTTTTCTCAAAAAACTCCGGGATTGAAGACTAACACATACAAATTTCTATTTTTCCAATTTTTTGCAAAAATCAAAAACTGAAGTTTTAACACCTTAAAAAATATCAATTATCATTTTTTCTAAAAGAGACCAAAATAGTTCTCTAAAATGACCAAAATACTTCATTTTTCATGTTTTTCTCAAAAAACTTCGTGATTGAAGACTAACACATACAAATTTCTATTTTTCCTATTTTTTGCAAAAAATCAAAAACTGAAGTCTAACACCTTCAAAAATATCAATTATCATTTTTTATAAAAAAGACCAAAATAGTTCCCTAAAATGAGCAAAATACTTCATTTTTTATTTTTTTCTCAAAAAACTCCGTGATTGAAGACTAACACATACAAATTTCTATTTTTCCTATTTTTTGCATAAAATAAAAAACTGAAATCTAACACCTTCCAAAATATCAATTATCATTTTTTTCTAAAAAAGACCAAAATAGTTCTGTAAAATGAGCAAAATACTTCATTTTTTATGTTTTTCTCTAAAAATTTCGTGATTGAAGACTAATACATACAAATTTCAATTTTTCCAATGTTTTGCAAAAAATCAAACACTGAAGACTTAACACCTTCAAAAATATCAATTATCATTTTTTCTAAAAGAGGCCAAAATAAAATAGTTCTCTAAAATGAGCAAAATACTTCATTCTTCATGTTTTTCTGAAAAATCTTCGTGATTGAAGACTAACACATACAAATTTCTATTTTTCTTATTTTTTGCAAAAAATCAAAAACTGAAGTCTAACACCTTAAAAAATATCAATTCTCATTTTTTTTAAAAAAGACCAAAATAGTTCTCTAAAATGAGCAAAATACTTCATTTTTCTTGTTTTTCTCAAAAAACTCCGTGATTGAAGACTAACACATACAAATTTCTATTTTTCCAATGTTTTGCAAAAAATCAAACACTGAAGATTTAACACCTTCAAAAATATCAATTATCATTTTTTCTAAAAGAGTCCAAAATAATTCTCTAAAATGAGCAAAATAATTCATTTTTCATGTTTTTCTTAAAAATCTTCGTGATTGAAGACTAACACATACAAATTTATATTTTTCCTATTTTTTGCAAAAAATCAAAAACTGAAGTGTAACACCTTAAAAAATATCAATTATCATTTTCTCTAAAAGAGACCAAAATAAAATAGTTCTCTAAAATCAAAAATCAAAAATAAAAAAACTCCGGGATTGAAGACTAACACATACAAATTTCTATTTTTCCAATTTTTTGCAAAAATCAAAAACTGAAGTTTTAACACCTTAAAAAATATCAATTATCATTTTTTCTAAAAGAGACCAAAATAGTTCTCTAAAATGAGCAAAATACTTCATTTTTCATGTTTTTCTCAAAAAACTTCGTGATTGAAGACTAACACATACAAATTTCTATTTTTCCTATTTTTTGCAAAAAATCAAAAACTGAAGTCTAACACCTTCAAAAATATCAATTATCATTTTTTATAAAAAAGACCAAAATAGTTCCCAAAAATGAGCAAAATACTTCATTTTTCATGTTTTTCTCAAAAATCTTCGTGATTGAAGACTAACACGTACAAATTTCAATTTTTCCAATTTTTTGCAAGAAATCAAAAACTGAAGACCCTTCAAAAATATCAATTATCATTTTTTCTAAAAAAGACCAAAATAGCTCTCTAAAATGAGCAAAATACTTAATTTTACATGTTTTTCCCAAAAAATTCCGTGATTGAAGACTAACACATACAAATTTCTATTTTTCCAATTTTTTGCAAAAAATCAAAAACTGAATACTTAACACCTTCAAAAATATCAATTATCATTTTTTCTAAAAGAGTCCAAAATAGTTCTCTAAAATGAGCAAAATACTTCATTTTTCATGTTTTTCTTAAAAAACTTCGTGATTGAAGACTAACACATACAAATTTCTATTTTTCCTATTTTTTGTAAAAAATCAAAAACTGAAGTCTAACACCTTCAAAAATATCAATTATTATTATTTTCTTAAAAAGACCAAAATAGTTCTCTAAAATGAGGAAAATACTTCATTTTTCAAGTTTTTCTGAAAAAACTTCGTGATTGAAGACTAACACGTACAAATTTCTATTTTTCCTATTTTTTTGCAAAAAATCAAAAACTGAAGTCTAACATCTTCAAAAATATCAATTATCATTTTTTCTAAAAGAGTCCAAAATAGTTCTCTAAAATGAGCAAAATACTTCATTTTTCATGTTTTTCTCTAAAAACTTCGTGATTGAAGACTAAGACAAACAAATTTCTATTTTTCCTATTTTTTGCAAAAAATCAAAAACTGAAGTCTAACACCCTAAAAAATATCAATTATCATTTTTTCTAAAAAAGACCAAAATAGTTCTCTAAAATGAGCAAAATACTTAATTTTTCATGTTTTTCTCAAAAAACTCCGGGATTGAAGACTAACACATACAAATTTCTATTTTTCCTATTTTTTGCATAAAATCAAAAACTAAAGTCTAACACCTTCAAAAATATCAATTATCATTTTTTCTAAAAAAGACCAAAATAGTTCTGTAAAATGAGCAAAATACTTCATTTTTCATGTTTTTCTTAAAAAATTCCGTGATTGAAGACTAACACATACAAATTTCTATTTTTCCAATGTTTTGTAAAAAATCGAAAACAGAAGACTTAACACCTTCAAATATATCAATTATCACTTTTTCTAAAAGAGTCCAAAATAGTTCTCTAAAATGAGCAAAATAATTCATTTTTCATGTTTTTCTCAAAAAACTCCGGGATTGAAGACTAACACATACAAATTTCTATTTTTCCAATTTTTTGCAAAAAATCAAAAACGGAAGTCTAACACATTCAAAAATATCAATTATCATTTTTTTCTAAAAGGGTCCAAAATAGTTCTCTAAAATGAGCAAAATAATTCATTTTTCATGTTTTTCTCAAAAAACTCCGGGATTGAAGACTAACACATAAAAATTTCAATTTTTCCAATTTTTGCAAAAAATAAAAAACTGAAGTCTAACACCTTCAAAAATATCAATTATCATTTTTTCTAAAAAAGACCTAAATAGTTCTCAAAAATGAGCAAAATACTTTATTTTTCATGTTTTTCTCAAAAAAGTCCATGATTGAAGACTAACACATACAAATTTCTATTTTTCCAATTTTTTGCAAAAAATCAAAAACTGAAGTCTAACACATTCAAAAATATCAATTATCATTTTTTCTAAAAGGGTCCAAAATAGTTCTCTAAAATGAGCAAAATACTTCATTTTTCATGTTTTTCTCAAAAAACTTCGTGATTGAAGACTAACACATACAAATTTCTATTTTTCCTATTTTTTGCAAAAAATCAAAAACTGAAGTCTAACACCTTCAAAAATATCAATTATCATTTTTTCTAAAGAAGAGCAAAATAGTTCTATAAAATGAGCAAAATACTTCATTTTTAATGTTTTTCTCAAAAAACTCAGGGATTAAAGACTAAGACATACAAATTTCTATTTTTCCTATTTTTTTGCATAAAATCAAATACTGAAATCTAACACCTTCAAAAATATCAATCATCATTTTTTCTAAAAAAGACCAAAATAGTTCTCTAAAATGAGCAAAATACTTCATTATTCCTGTTTTTCTCAAAAAATTCCGTGATTGAAGACTAACACAAACAAATTCCTATTTTTCCAATTTTTTGCAAAAAATCAAAAACTGAAGTCTACACCTTCAAAAATATAAATTATCATTTTTCCTAAAAGGGTCCAAATAGTTCTCTAAAATGAACAAAGTACTTCATTTTTCATGTTTTTCTCAAAAAATTCCGTGATTGAAGACTAACACATACAAATTTCTATTTTTCTTATTTTTTGCAAAAAATCAAAAACTGAAGTCTAACACCTTAAAAAATATCAATTCTCATTTTTTCTAAAAAAGACCAAAATAGTTCTCTAAAATGAGCAAAATACTTCATGTTTCATGTTTTTCTCAAAAAATTCCGTGATTGAAGACTAACACATACAAATTTCTATTTTTCCAATGTTTTGCAAAAAATCAAACACTGAAGATTTAACACCTTCAAAAATATCAATTATCATTTTTTCTAAAAGAGACCAACATAAAATAGTTCTCTAAAATGAGCAAAATACTTCATTTTTCATGTTTTTCTCAAAAATCTTCGTGATTG
Source organism: Luzula sylvatica (assembly GCA_946800325.1). NCBI lineage: Eukaryota > Viridiplantae > Streptophyta > Magnoliopsida > Poales > Juncaceae > Luzula > Luzula sylvatica. The sequence continues at coordinate 53,374,209 of OX326958.1, read as the reverse complement.
AAGACTAACACATACAAATTTCAATTTTTCAAATTTTTTGCAAATAATCAAAAACTGAAGTCTAACCTCTTCAAAAATATCAATTATCATTTTTTCTAAAAGAGTCCAAAATAGTTCTCTAAAATGAGCAAAATACTTCATTTTTCATGTTTTTCTCAAAAAACTTCGTGATTGAAGACTAAAACATACAAATTTCTATTTTTCTTATTTTTTGCAAAAAATCAAAAACTGAAGTCTAACACCTTAAAAAATATCAATTATCATTTTTTCTAAAAAAGACCAAAATAGTTCCCTAAAATGAGCAAAATACTTCATTTTTCATTTTTTTCTCAAAAAACTCCGTGATTGAAGACTAACACATACAAATTTCTATTTTTCCTATTTTTTGCATAAAATCAAAAACTGAAGTCTAACATCTTCAAAAATATCAATTATCATTTTTTCTAAAAGAGTCCAAAATAGTTCTCTAAAATGAGCAAAATACTTCATTTTTCATGTTTTTCTCTAAAAACTTCGTGATTGAAGACTAAGACAAACAAATTTCTATTTTTCCTATTTTTTGCAAAAAATCAAAAACTGAAGTCTAACACCCTAAAAAATATCAATTATCATTTTTTCTAAAAAAGACCAAAATAGTTCTCTAAAATGAGCAAAATATTTCATTTTTCATGTTTTTCTCAAAAAACTCCGGGATTGAAGACTAACACATACAAATTTCTATTTTTCCTATTTTTTGCATAAAATCAAAAACTAAAGTCTAACACCTTCAAAAATATCAATTATCATTGTTTCTAAAAAAGACCAAAATAGTTCTGTAAAATGAGCAAAATACTTCATTTTTCATGTTTTTCTCAAAAAATTCCGTGATTGAAGACTAACACATACAAATTTCTATTTTTCCAATGTTTTGCAAAAAATCGAAAACAGAAGACTTAACACCTTCAAATATATCAATTATCACTTTTTCTAAAAGAGTCCAAAATAGTTCTCTAAAATGAGCAAAATACTTAATTTTTCTTGTTTTTCTCAAAAAACTTCGTGATTGAAGACTAACACATACAAATTTCTATTTTTCCTATTTTTGCAAAAAATCAAAAACTGAAGTCTAACACCTTCAAAAATATCAATTATCATTTTTTCTGAAAAAGACCTAAATAGTTCTCTAAAATGACCAAAATACTTCATTTTTCATGTTTTTCTCAAAAAAGTCCGTGATTGAAGACTAACACATACAAATTTCTATTTTTCCAATTTTTTGCAAAAAATCAAAAACGGAAGTCTAACACATTCAAAAATATCAATTATCATTTTTTCTAAAAGGGTCCAAAATAGTTCTCTAAAATGAGCAAAATAATTCATTTTTCATGTTTTTCTCAAAAAACTCCGGGATTGAAGACTAACACATAAAAATTTCAATTTTTCCAATTTTTGCAAAAAATAAAAAACTGAAGTCTAACACCTTCAAAAATATCAATTATCATTTTTTCTAAAAAAGACCTAAATAGTTCTCAAAAATGAGCAAAATACTTTATTTTTCATGTTTTTCTCAAAAAAGTCCGTGATTGAAGGCTAACACAAACAAATTTCTATTTTTCCAATTTTTTGCAAAAAATCAAAAACTGAAGTCTAACACATTCAAAAATATCAATTATCATTTTTTCTAAAAGGGTCCAAAATAGTTCTCTAAAATGAGCAAAATACTTCATTTTTCATGTTTTTCTCAAAAAACTTCGTGATTGAAGACTAACACATACAAATTTCTATTTTTCCTATTTTTTGCAAAAAATCAAAAACTGAAGTCTAACACCTTCAAAAATATCAATTATCATTTTTTCTAAAAAAGAGCAAAATAGTTCTATAAAATGAGCAAAATACTTCATTTTTAATGTTTTTCTCAAAAAACTCCGGGATTAAAGACTAAGACATACAAATTTCTATTTTTCCTATTTTTTTGCATAAAATCAAATACTGAAATCTAACACCTTCAAAAATATCAATCATCATTTTTTCTAAAAAAGACCAAAATAGTTCTCTAAAATGAGCAAAATACTTCATTATTCCTGTTTTTCTCAAAAAATTCCGTGATTGAAGACTAACACAAACAAATTCCTATTTTTCCAATTTTTTGCAAAAAATCAAAAACTGAAGTCTACACCTTCAAAAATATAAATTATCATTTTTCCTAAAATAGTCCAAAATAGTTCTCTAAGATGGGCAAAATACTTCATTTTTCATGTTTTTCTCAAAAAACTTCGTGATGGAAGACTAACACATACAAATTTCTATATTTCCAATTTTTTGTAAAAAATCAAAAACTGAAGTGTAACACCTTAAAAAATATCAATTATCATTTTTTCTAAAAAAGACCAAAATAGTTCCCTAAAATGAGCAAAATACTTCATTTTTCATTTTTTTCTCAAAAAACTCCGTGATTGAAGACTAACACATACAAATTTCTTTTTTTCCTATTTTTTGTATAAAATCAAAAACTGAAGTCTAACACCTTCCAAAATATCAATTATCATTTTTTTCTAAAAAAGACCAAAATAGTTTTGTAAAATGAGCAAAATACTTCATTTTTTATGTTTTTCTCTAAAAATTTCGTGATTGAAGACTAATACATACAAATTTCAATTTTTCCAATGTTTTGCAAAAAATCAAACACTGAAGACTTAACACCTTCAAAAATATCAATTATCATTTTTTCTAAAAGTGTCCAAAATAGTTCTCTAAAATGAGCAAAATACTTCATTCTTCATGTTTTTCTGAAAAATCTTCGTGATTGAAGACTAACACATACAAATTTCTATTTTTCCTATTTTTTGCAAAAAATCAAAAACTGAAGTCTAACACCTTCAAAAATATCAATTATAATTATTTCTAAAAGAGACCAAAATAAAATAGTTCTCTAAAATGAGCAAAATACTTCATTTTTCATGTTTTTCTCAAAAAATTCCGTGATTGAAGACTAAGACATACAAATTTCTATTTTTCTTATTTTTTGCAAAAAATCAAAAACTGAAGTCTAACACCTTAAAAAATATCAATTCTCATTTTTTCTCAAAAAGACCAAAATAGTCTCTAAAATGAGAAAAATACTTCATTTTTCATGTTTTTTCTCAAAAAACTCCGGGATTGAAGACTAACACATACAAATTTCTATTTTTCCAATTTTTTGCAAAAATCAAAAACTGAAGTTTTAACACCTTAAAAAATATCAATTATCATTTTTTCTAAAAGAGACCAAAATAGTTCTCTAAAATGAGCAAAATACTTCATTTTTCATGTTTTTCTCAAAAAACTTCGTGATTGAAGACTAACACATACAAATTTCTATTTTTCCTATTTTTTGCAAAAAATCAAAAACTGAAGTCTAACACCTTCAAAAATATCAATTATCATTTTTTATAAAAAAGACCAAAATAGTTCCCTAAAATGAGCAAAATACTTCATTTTTTATTTTTTTCTCAAAAAACTCCGTGATTGAAGACTAACACATACAAATTTCTATTTTTCCTATTTTTTGCATAAAATAAAAAACTGAAATCTAACACCTTCCAAAATATCAATTATCATTTTTTTCTAAAAAAGACCAAAATAGTTCTGTAAAATGAGCAAAATACTTCATTTTTTATGTTTTTCTCTAAAAATTTCGTGATTGAAGACTAATACATACAAATTTCAATTTTTCCAATGTTTTGCAAAAAATCAAACACTGAAGACTTAACACCTTCAAAAATATCAATTATCATTTTTTCTAAAAGAGGCCAAAATAAAATAGTTCTCTAAAATGAGCAAAATACTTCATTCTTCATGTTTTTCTGAAAAATCTTCGTGATTGAAGACTAACACATACAAATTTCTATTTTTCTTATTTTTTGCAAAAAATCAAAAACTGAAGTCTAACACCTTAAAAAATATCAATTCTCATTTTTTTTAAAAAAGACCAAAATAGTTCTCTAAAATGAGCAAAATACTTCATTTTTCTTGTTTTTCTCAAAAAACTCCGTGATTGAAGACTAACACATACAAATTTCTATTTTTCCAATGTTTTGCAAAAAATCAAACACTGAAGATTTAACACCTTCAAAAATATCAATTATCATTTTTTCTAAAAGAGTCCAAAATAATTCTCTAAAATGAGCAAAATAATTCATTTTTCATGTTTTTCTCAAAAATCTTCGTGATTGAAGACTAACACATACAAATTTATATTTTTCCTATTTTTTGCAAAAAATCAAAAACTGAAGTGTAACACCTTAAAAAATATCAATTATCATTTTCTCTAAAAGAGACCAAAATAAAATAGTTCTCTAAAATCAAAAATCAAAAATCAAAAAACTCCGGGATTGAAGACTAACACATACAAATTTCTATTTTTCCAATTTTTTGCAAAAATCAAAAACTGAAGTTTTAACACCTTAAAAAATATCAATTATCATTTTTTCTAAAAGAGACCAAAATAGTTCTCTAAAATGAGCAAAATACTTCATTTTTCATGTTTTTCTCAAAAAACTTCGTGATTGAAGACTAACACATACAAATTTCTATTTTTCCTATTTTTTGCAAAAAATCAAAAACTGAAGTCTAACACCTTCAAAAATATCAATTATCATTTTTTATAAAAAAGACCAAAATAGTTCCCAAAAATGAGCAAAATACTTCATTTTTCATGTTTTTCTCAAAAATCTTCGTGATTGAAGACTAACACGTACAAATTTCAATTTTTCCAATTTTTTGCAAAAAATCAAAAACTGAAGACCCTTCAAAAATATCAATTATCATTTTTTCTAAAAAAGACCAAAATAGCTCTCTAAAATGAGCAAAATACTTAATTTTACATGTTTTTCCCAAAAAATTCCGTGATTGAAGACTAACACATACAAATTTCTATTTTTCCAATTTTTTGCAAAAAATCAAAAACTGAATACTTAACACCTTCAAAAATATCAATTATCATTTTTTCTAAAAGAGTCCAAAATAGTTCTCTAAAATGAGCAAAATACTTCATTTTTCATGTTTTTCTTAAAAAACTTCGTGATTGAAGACTAACACATACAAATTTCTATTTTTCCTATTTTTTGTAAAAAATCAAAAACTGAAGTCTAACACCTTCAAAAATATCAATTATTATTATTTTCTTAAAAAGACCAAAATAGTTCTCTAAAATGAGGAAAATACTTCATTTTTCAAGTTTTTCTGAAAAAACTTCGTGATTGAAGACTAACACGTACAAATTTCTATTTTTCCTATTTTTTTGCAAAAAATCAAAAACTGAAGTCTAACATCTTCAAAAATATCAATTATCATTTTTTCTAAAAGAGTCCAAAATAGTTCTCTAAAATGAGCAAAATACTTCATTTTTCATGTTTTTCTCTAAAAACTTCGTGATTGAAGACTAAGACAAACAAATTTCTATTTTTCCTATTTTTTGCAAAAAATCAAAAACTGAAGTCTAACACCCTAAAAAATATCAATTATCATTTTTTCTAAAAAAGACCAAAATAGTTCTCTAAAATGAGCAAAATACTTAATTTTTCATGTTTTTCTCAAAAAACTCCGGGATTGAAGACTAACACATACAAATTTCTATTTTTCCTATTTTTTGCATAAAATCAAAAACTAAAGTCTAACACCTTCAAAAATATCAATTATCATTTTTTCTAAAAAAGACCAAAATAGTTCTGTAAAATGAGCAAAATACTTCATTTTTCATGTTTTTCTCAAAAAATTCCGTGATTGAAGACTAACACATACAAATTTCTATTTTTCCAATGTTTTGTAAAAAATCGAAAACAGAAGACTTAACACCTTCAAATATATCAATTATCACTTTTTCTAAAAGAGTCCAAAATAGTTCTCTAAAATGAGCAAAATAATTCATTTTTCATGTTTTTCTCAAAAAACTCCGGGATTGAAGACTAACACATACAAATTTCTATTTTTCCAATTTTTTGCAAAAAATCAAAAACGGAAGTCTAACACATTCAAAAATATCAATTATCATTTTTTCTAAAAGGGTCCAAAATAGTTCTCTAAAATGAGCAAAATAATTCATTTTTCATGTTTTTCTCAAAAAACTCCGGGATTGAAGACTAACACATAAAAATTTCAATTTTTCCAATTTTTGCAAAAAATAAAAAACTGAAGTCTAACACCTTCAAAAATATCAATTATCATTTTTTCTAAAAAAGACCTAAATAGTTCTCAAAAATGAGCAAAATACTTTATTTTTCATGTTTTTCTCAAAAAAGTCCGTGATTGAAGACTAACACATACAAATTTCTATTTTTCCAATTTTTTGCAAAAAATCAAAAACTGAAGTCTAACACATTCAAAAATATCAATTATCATTTTTTCTAAAAGGGTCCAAAATAGTTCTCTAAAATGAGCAAAATACTTCATTTTTCATGTTTTTCTCAAAAAACTTCGTGATTGAAGACTAACACATACAAATTTCTATTTTTCCTATTTTTTGCAAAAAATCAAAAACTGAAGTCTAACACCTTCAAAAATATCAATTATCATTTTTTCTAAAAAAGAGCAAAATAGTTCTATAAAATGAGCAAAATACTTCATTTTTAATGTTTTTCTCAAAAAACTCAGGGATTAAAGACTAAGACATACAAATTTCTATTTTTCCTATTTTTTTGCATAAAATCAAATACTGAAATCTAACACCTTCAAAAATATCAATCATCATTTTTTCTAAAAAAGACCAAAATAGTTCTCTAAAATGAGCAAAATACTTCATTATTCCTGTTTTTCTCAAAAAATTCCGTGATTGAAGACTAACACAAACAAATTCCTATTTTTCCAATTTTTTGCAAAAAATCAAAAACTGAAGTCTACACCTTCAAAAATATAAATTATCATTTTTCCTAAAAGGGTCCAAATAGTTCTCTAAAATGAACAAAGTACTTCATTTTTCATGTTTTTCTCAAAAAATTCCGTGATTGAAGACTAACACATACAAATTTCTATTTTTCTTATTTTTTGCAAAAAATCAAAAACTGAAGTCTAACACCTTAAAAAATATCAATTCTCATTTTTTCTAAAAAAGACCAAAATAGTTCTCTAAAATGAGCAAAATACTTCATGTTTCATGTTTTTCTCAAAAAATTCCGTGATTGAAGACTAACACATACAAATTTCTATTTTTCCAATGTTTTGCAAAAAATCAAACACTGAAGATTTAACACCTTCAAAAATATCAATTATCATTTTTTCTAAAAGAGACCAACATAAAATAGTTCTCTAAAATGAGCAAAATACTTCATTTTTCATGTTTTTCTCAAAAATCTTCGTGATTGAAGACTAACACATACAAATTTCAATTTTTCAAATTTTTTGCAAATAATCAAAAACTGAAGTCTAACCTCTTCAAAAATATCAATTATCATTTTTTCTAAAAGAGTCCAAAATAGTTCTCTAAAATGAGCAAAATACTTCATTTTTCATGTTTTTCTCAAAAAACTTCGTGATTGAAGACTAACACATACAAATTTCTATTTTTCTTATTTTTTGCAAAAAATCAAAAACTGAAGTCTAACACCTTAAAAAATATCAATTATCATTTTTTCTAAAAAAGACCAAAATAGTTCCCTAAAATGAGCAAAATACTTCATTTTTCATTTTTTTCTCAAAAAACTCCGTGATTGAAGACTAACACATACAAATTTCTATTTTTCCTATTTTTTGCATAAAATCAAAAACTGATGTCTAACACCTTCCAAAATATCAATTATCATTTTTTTCTAAAAAAGACCAAAATAGTTCTGTAAAATGAGCAAAATACTTCATTTTTCATGTTTTTCACTAAAAATTTCGTGATTGAAGACTAAAACATACAAATTTCAATTTTTCCAATGTTTTGCAAAAAATCAAACACTGAAGACTTAACACACTCAAAAATATCAATTATCATTTTTTCTAAAAAAGTCCTAAATAGTTCTCTAAAATGAGCAAAATACTTCATTTTTCATGTTTTTCTCAAAAAAGTCCGTGATTGAAGACTAACACATACAAATTTCTATTTTTCCAATTTTTTTCAAAAAATAAAAAACTGAAGTCTAACACCTTCAAAAATATCAATTATCATTTTTTCTAAAAGGGTCCAAAATAGTTCTCTAAAATGAGCAAAATACTTCATTTTTCTTGTTTTTCTCAAAAAACTTCGTGATTGAAGACTAACACATACAAATTTCTATTTTTCCTATTTTTTGCAAAAAATCAAAAACTGAAGTCTAACACCTTCAAAAATATCAATTATCATTTATTCTAAAAAAGAGCAAAATAGTTCTCTAAAATGAGCAAAATACTTCATTTTTCATGTTTTTCTCAAAAAATTCCGTGATTGAAGACTAACCCAAACAAATTCTTATTTTTCCAATTTTTTGCAAAAAATCAAAAACTGAAGTCTAACACCTTCAAAAATATCAATTATCATTTTTTCTAAAAGAGGCCAAAATAGTTCTCTAAAATGAGCAAAATAATTCATTTTTCATGTTTTTCTCAAAAAACTCCGGGATTGAAGACTAACACATTAAAATTTCAATTTTTCCAATTTTTTGCAAAAAATCAAAAACTGAAGTCTAACACCTTCAAAAATATCAATTATCATTTTTTCTAAAAAAGACCTAAATAGTTCTCTAAAATGAGCAAAATACTTCATTTTTCATGTTTTTCTCAAAAAAGTCCGTGATTGAAGACTAACACATACAAATTTCTATTTTTCCAATTTTGTGCAAAAAATCAAAAACTGAAGTCTAACACATTCAAAAATATCAATTATCATTTTTTCTAAAAGGGTCCAAAATAGTTCTCTAAAATGAGCAAAATACTTCATTTTTCATGTTTTTCTCAAAAAACTTTGTGATTGAAGACTAACACATACAAATTTCTATTTTTCCTATTTTTTGCAAAAAATCAAAAACTGAAGTCTAACACCTTCAAAAATATCAATTATCATTTTTTCTAAAAAAGAGCAAAATAGTTCTCTAAAATGAGCAAAATACTTCATTTTTCATGTTTTTCTCAAAAAACTCCGGGATTAAAGACTTAGACATACAAATTTCGATTTTTCCTATTTTTTTGCATAAATTCAAATACTGAAGTCTAACACCTTCAAAAATATCAATCATCATTTTTTCTAAAAAAGACCAAAATAGTTCTCTAAAATGAGCAAAATACTTCATTATTCAAGTTTTTCTCAAAAAATTCCGTGATTGAAGACTAACACAAACAAATTCCTATTTTTCCAATTTTTTGCAAAAAATCAAAAACTGAAGTCTAACACCTTCAAAAATATCAATTATCATTTTTCCGAAAAGGGTCCAAATAGTTCTCTAAAATGAACAAAATACTTCATTTTTCATGTTTTTCTCAAAAAATTCCGTGATTGAAGACTAACACATACAAATTTCTATTTTTACAATTTTTTGCAAAAAATCAAAAACTGAAGTCTAACACCTCCAAAAATATTAATTATCATTTTTTCTAAAAAAGACCAAAATAGTTCTCTAAAATGAGCAAAATACTTCATTTTTCATGTTTTTATCAAAAAACTCCGGGATTAAAGACTAACACATACAAATTTCTATTTTTCCAATTTTTTGCAAAAAATCAAAAACTGAAGTTATAACACCTTAAAAAATATCAATTATCATTTTTTCTAAAAGAGACCAAAATAGTTCTCTAAAATGAGCAAAATACTTCATTTTTCAGGTTTTTCTCAAAAAACTTCGTGATTGAAGACTAACACATACAAATTTCTATTTTTCCTATTTTTTGCAAAAAATCAAAAACTGAAGTCTAACACCTTAAAAAATATCAATTATCATTTTTTCTAAAATAGTCCAAAATAGTTCTCTAAGATGGGCAAAATACTTCATTTTTCATGTTTTTCTCAAAAAACTTCGTGATGGAAGACTAACACATACAAATTTCTATATTTCCAATTTTTTGCAAAAAATCAAAAACTGAAGTCTAACACCTTAAAAAATATCAAATATCATTTTTTCTAAAAAAGACCAAAATAGTTCCCTAAAATGAGCAAAATACTTCATTTTTCATTTTTTTCTCAAAAAACTCCGGGATTGAAGACTAACACATACAAATTTCTATTTTTCCAATTTTTTGCAAAAATCAAAAACTGAAGTTTTAACACCTTAAAAAATATCAATTATCATTTTTTCTAAAAGAGACCAAAATAGTTCTCTAAAATGAGCAAAATACTTCATTTTTCATGTTTTTCTCAAAAAACTTCGTGATTGAAGACTAACACATACAAATTTCTATTTTTCCTATTTTTTGCAAAAAATCAAAAACTGAAGTCTAACACCTTCAAAAATATCAATTATCATTTTTTCTAAAAAAGACCAAAATAGTTCCCTAAAATGAGCAAAATACTTCATTTTTTATTTTTTTCTCAAAAAACTCCGTGATTGAAGACTAACACATACAAATTTCTATTTTTCCTATTTTTTGCATAAAATAAAAAACTGAAGTCTAACACCTTCCAAAATATCAATTATCATTTTTTTCTAAAAAAGTCCAAAATAGTTCTGTAAAATGAGCAAAATACTTCATTTTTTATGTTTTTCTCTAAAAATTTCGTGATTGAAGACTAATACATACAAATTTCAATTTTTCCAATGTTTTGCAAAAAATCAAACACTGAAGACTTAACACCTTCAAAAATATCAATTATCATTTTTTCTAAAAGAGGCCAAAATAAAATAGTTCTCTAAAATGAGCAAAATACTTCATTCTTCATGTTTTTCTGAAAAAACTTCGTGATTGAAGACTAACACATACAAATTTCTATTTTTCTTATTTTTTGCAAAAAATCAAAAACTGAAGTCTAACACCTTAAAAAATATAAATTCTCATTTTTTCTAAAAAAGACCAAAATAGTTCTCTAAAATGAGCAAAATACTTCATTTTTCATGTTTTTCTCAAAAAACTCCGTGATTGAAGACTAACACATACAAATTTCTATTTTTCCAATGTTTTGCAAAAAATCAAACACTGAAGATTTAACACCTTCAAAAATATCAATTATCATTTTTTCTAAAAGAGTCCAAAATAATTCTCTAAAATGAGCAAAATAATTCATTTTTCATGTTTTTCTCAAAAATCTTCGTGATTGAAGACTAACACATACAAATTTATATTTTTCCTATTTTTTGCAAAAAATCAAAAACTGAAGTGTAACACCTTAAAAAATATCAATTATCATTTTCTCTAAAAGAGACCAAAATAAAATAGTTCTCTAAAATGAGCAAAACACTTCATTTTTCATGTTTTTCTCAAAAATCTTCGTGATTGAAGACTAACACGTACAAATTTCAATTTTTCCAATTTTTTGCAAAAAATCAAAAACTGAAGACCCATCAAAAATATCAATTATCATTTTTTCTAAAAAAGACCAAAATAGCTCTCTAAAATGAGCAAAATACTTAATTTTACATGTTTTTCCCAAAAAATTCCGTGATTGAAGACTAACACATACAAATTTCTATTTTTCCAATTTTTTGCAAAAAATCAAAAACTGAATACTTAACACCTTAAAAAATATCAATTATCATTTTTTCTAAAAGAGTTTAAAATAGTTCTCTAAAATGAGCAAAATACTTCATTTTTCATGTTTTTCTTAAAAAACTTCGTGATTGAAGACTAACACATACAAATTTCTATTTTTCCTATTTTTTGTAAAAAATCAAAAACTGAAGTCTAACACCTTCAAAAATATCAATTATTATTATTTTCTTAAAAAGACCAAAATAGTTCTCTAAAATGAGGAAAATACTTCATTTTTCAAGTTTTTCTGAAAAAACTTCGTGATTGAAGACTAACACGTACAAATTTCTATTTTTCCTATTTTTTTGCAAAAAATCAAAAACTGAAGTCTAACATCTTCAAAAATATCAATTATCATTTTTTCTAAAAGAGTCCAAAATAGTTCTCTAAAATGAGCAAAATACTTCATTTTTCATGTTTTTCTCTAAAAACTTCGTGATTGAAGACTAAGACATACAAATTTCTATTTTTCCTATTTTTTGCAAAAAATCAAAAACTGAAGTCTAACACCCTAAAAAATATCAATTATCATTTTTTCTAAAAAAGACCAAAATAGTTCACTAAAATGAGCAAAATACTTCATTTTTCATGTTTTTCTCAAAAAACTCCGGGATTGAAGACTAACACATACAAATTTCTATTTTTCCTATTTTTTGCATAAAATCAAAAACTAAAGTCTAACACCTTCAAAAATATCAATTATCATTTTTTCTAAAAAAGACCAAAATAGTTCTGTAAAATGAGCAAAATACTTCATTTTTCAAGTTTTTCTCAAAAAATTCCGTGATTGAAGACTAACACATACAAATTTCTATTTTTCCAATGTTTTGCAAAAAATCGAAAACAGAAGACTTAACATCTTCAAATATATCAATTATCACTTTTTCTAAAAGAGTCCAAAATAGTTCTCTAAAATGAACAAAATACTTCAATTTTCATGTTTTTCTCAAAAATCTTCGTGATTGAAGACTAACACATACAAATTTCAATTTTTCCATTTTTTTGCAAAAAATCAAAAACTGAAGTCTAACCCCTTCAAAAATATCAATTATCATTTTTTCTAAAAGAGTCCAAAATAGTTCTCTAAAATGAGCAAAATACTTCATTTTTCATGTTTTTCTCAAAAAACTTCGTGATTGAAGAGTAACACATACAAATTTCAATTTTTCCAATTTTTTGCAAAAAATCAAAAACTGAAGTCTAACCTCTTCAAAAATATCAATTATCATTTTTTCTAAAAGAGTCCAAAATAGTTCTCTAAAATGAGCAAAATACTTCATTTTTCATGTTTTTCTCAAAAAACTTCGTGATTGAAGACTAACACATACAAATTTCTATTTTTCTTATTTTTTGCAAAAAATCAAAAACTAAAGTCTAACACCTTAAAAAATATCAATTATCATTTTTTCTAAAAAAGACCAAAATAGTTCCCTAAAATGAGCAAAATACTTCATTTTTCATTTTTTTCTCAAAAAACTCCGTGATTGAAGACTAACACATACAAATTTATATTTTTCCTATTTTTTGCATAAAATCAAAAACTGATGTCTAACACCTTCCAAAATATCAATTATCATTTTTTTCTAAAAAAGACCAAAATAGTTCTGTAAAATGAGCAAAATACTTCATTTTTCATGTTTTTCTCTAAAAATTTCGTGATTGAAGACTAAAACATACAAATTTCAATTTTTCCAATGTTTTGCAAAAAATCAAACACTGAAGACTTAACACCTTCAAAAATATCAATTATCATTTTTTCTAAAAGTGTCCAAAATAGTTGTCTAAAATGAGCAAAATACTTCATTCTTCATGTTTTTCTGAAAAATCTTCGTGATTGAAGACTAACACATACAAATTTCTATTTTTCCTATTTTTTCCAAAAATCAAAAACTGAAGTCCAACACCTTCAAAAATATCAATTATCATTTTTTCTAAAAAAGTCCTAAATAGTTCTCTAAAATGAGCAAAATACTTCATTTTTCATGTTTTTCTCAAAAAAGTCCGTGAATGAAGACTAACACATACAAATTTCTATTTTTCCTATTTTTTTCATAAAATCAAAAACTGATGTCTAACACCTTCCAAAATATCAATTATCATTTTTTTCTAAAAAAGACCAAAATAGTTCTGTAAAATGAGCAAAATACTTCATTTTTCATGTTTTTCTCTAAAAATTTCGTGATTGAAGACTAAAACATACAAATTTCAATTTTTCCAATGTTTTGCAAAAAATCAAACACTGAAGACTTAACACCTTCAAAAATATCAATTATCATTTTTTCTAAAAAAGTCCTAAATAGTTCTCTAAAATGAGCAAAATACTTCATTTTTCATGTTTTTCTCAAAAAAGTCCGTGATTGAAGACTAACACATACAAATTTCTATTTTTCCAATTTTTTGCAAAAAATCAAAAACTGGAGTCTAACACCTTCAAAAATATCAATTATCATTTTTTCTAAAAGGGTCCAAAATAGTTCTCTAAAATGAGCAAAATACTTCATTTTTCTTGTTTTTCTCAAAAAACTTCGTGATTGAAGACTAACACATACAAATTTCTATTTTTCCTATTTTTTGCAAAAAATCAAAAACTGAAGTCTAACACCTTCAAAAATATCAATTATCATTTATTCTAAAAAAGAGCAAAATAGTTCTCTAAAATGAGCAAAATACTTCATTTTTCATGTTTTTCTCAAAAAATTCCGTGATTGAAGACTAACACAAACAAATTCTTATTTTTCCAATTTTTTGCAAAAAATCAAAAACTGAAGTCTAACACCTTCAAAAATATCAATTATCATTTTTTCTAAAAGAGGCCAAAATAGTTCTCTAAAATGAGCAAAATAATTCATTGTTCATGTTTTTCTCAAAAAACTCCGGGATTGAAGACTAACAAATAAAAATTTTAATTTTTCCATTTTTTTGCAAAAAATCAAAAACTGAAGTCTAACACCTTCAAAAATATCAATTATCATTTTTTCTAAAAAAGACCTAAATAGTTCTCTAAAATGAGCAAAATACTTCATTTTTCATGTTTTTCTCAAAAAAGTCCGTGATTGAAGACTAACACATACAAATTTCTATTTTTCCAATTTTGTGCAAAAAATCAAAAACTGAAGTCTAACACATTCAAAAATATCAATTATCATTTTTTCTAAAAGGGTCCAAAATTGTTCTCTAAAATGAGCAAAATACTTCATTTTTCATGTTTTTCTCAAAAAACTTCGTGATTGAAGACTAACACATACAAATTTCTATTTTTCCTATTTTTTGCAAAAAATCAAAAACTGAAGTCTAACACCTTCAAAAATATCAATTATCATTTTTTCTAAAAAAGAGCAAAATAGTTCTCTAAAATGAGCAAAATACTTCATTTTTCATGTTTTTCTCAAAAAACTCCGGGATTAAAGACTTAGACATACAAATTTCTATTTTTCCTATTTTTTTGCATAAATTCAAATACTGAAGTCTAACACCTTCAAAAATATCAATCATCATTTTTTCTAAAAAAGACCAAAATAGTTCTCTAAAATGAGCAAAATACTTCATTATTCAAGTTTTTCTCAAAAAATTCCGTGATTGAAGACTAACACAAACAAATTCCTATTTTTCCAATTTTTTGCAAAAAATCAAAAACTGAAGTCTAACACCTTCAAAAATATCAATTATCATTTTTCCGAAAAGGGTCCAAATAGTTCTCTAAAATGAACAAAATACTTCATTTTTCATGTTTTTCTCAAAAAATTCCGTGATTGAAGACTAACACATACAAATTTCTATTTTTACAATTTTTTGCAAAAAATCAAAAACTGAAGTCTAACACCTTCAAAAATATTAATTATCATTTTTTCTAAAAAAGACCAAAATAGTTCTCTAAAATGAGCAAAATACTTCATTTTTCATGTTTTTATCAAAAAACTCCGGGATTAAAGACTAACACATACAAATTTCTATTTTTCCAATTTTTGCAAAAAATCAAAAACTGAAGTTTTAACACCTTAAAAAATATCAATTATCATTTTTTCTAAAAGAGACCAAAATTGTTCTCTAAAATGAGCAAAATACTTCATTTTTCAGGTTTTTCTCAAAAAACTTCGTGATTGAAGACTAACACATACAAATTTCTATTTTTCCTATTTTTTGCAAAAAATCAAAAACTGAAATCTAACACCTTAAAAAATATCAATTATCATTTTTTCTAAAATAGTCCAAAATAGTTCTCTAAGATGGGCAAAATACTTCATTTTTCATGTTTTTCTCAAAAAACTTCGTGATGGAAGACTAACACATACAAATTTCTATATTTCCAATTTTTTGCAAAAAATCAAAAACTGAAGTCTAACACCTTAAAAAATATCAATTATCATTTTTTCTAAAAAAGACCAAAATAGTTCCCTAAAATGAGCAAAATACTTCATTTTTCATTTTTTTCTCAAAAAACTCCGTGATTGAAGACTAACACATACAAATTTCTATTTTTCCTATTTTTTGTATAAAATCAAAAACTGAAGTCTAACACCTTCCAAAATATCAATTATCATTTTTTTCTAAAAAAGACCAAAATAGTTTTGTAAAATGAGCAAAATACTTCATTTTTTATGTTTTTCTCTAAAAATTTCGTGATTGAAGACTAATACATACAAATTTCAATTTTTCCAATGTTTTGCAAAAAATCAAACACTGTAGACTTAACACCTTCAAAAATATCAATTATCATTTTTTCTAAAAGTGTCCAAAATAGTTCTCTAAAATGAGCAAAATACTTCATTCTTCATGTTTTTCTGAAAAATCTTCGTGATTGAAGACTAACACATACAAATTTCTATTTTTCCTATTTTTTGCAAAAAATCAAAAACTGAAGTCTAACACCTTCAAAAATATCAATTATAATTATTTCTAAAAGAGACCAAAATAAAATGGTTCTCTAAAATGAGCAAAATACTTCATTTTTCATGTTTTTCTCAAAAATCTTCGTGATTGGAGACTAACACGTACAAATTTCAATTTTTGCAATTTTTTGCAAAAAAATCAAAAACTGAAGTCTAACCCCTTCAAAAATATCAATTATCATTTTTTCTAAAAGAGTCCAAAATAGTTCTCTAAAATGAGCAAAATACTTCATTTTTCATGTTTTTCTCAAAAAACTTCGTGATTGAAGACTAACACATACAAATTTCTATTTTTCTTATTTTTTGCAAAAAATCAAAAACTGAAGTCTAACACCTTAAAAAATATCAATTCTCATTTTTTCTCAAAAAGACCAAAATAGTTCTCTAAAATGAGCAAAATACTTCATTTTTCATGTTTTTTCTCAAAAAACTCCGGGATTGAAGACTAACACATACAAATTTCTATTTTTCCAATTTTTTGCAAAAATCAAAAACTGAAGTTTTAACACCTTAAAAAATATCAATTATCATTTTTTCTAAAAGAGACCAAAATAGTTCTCTAAAATGAGCAAAATACTTCATTTTTCATGTTTTTCTCAAAAAACTTCGTGATTGAAGACTAACACATACAAATTTCTATTTTTCCTATTTTTTGCAAAAAATCAAAAACTGAAGTCTAACACCTTCAAAAATATCAATTATCATTTTTTCTAAAAAAGACCAAAATAGTTCCCTAAAATGAGCAAAATACTTCATTTTTTATTTTTTTCTCAAAAAACTCCGTGATTGAAGACCAACACATACAAATTTCTATTTTTCCTATTTTTTGCATAAAATAAAAAACTGAAGTCTAACACCTTCCAAAATATCAATTATCATTTTTTTCTAAAAAAGACCAAAATAGTTCTGCAAAATGAGCAAAATACTTCATTTTTTATGTTTTTCTCTAAAAATTTCGTGATTGAAGACTAATACATACAAATTTCAATTTTTCCAATGTTTTGCAAAAAATCAAACACTGAAGACTTAACACCTTCAAAAATATCAATTATCATTTTTTCTAAAAGAGGCCAAAATAAAATAGTTCTCTAAAATGAGCAAAATACTTCATTCTTCATGTTTTTCTGAAAAATCTTCGTGATTGAAGACTAACACATACAAATTTCTATTTTTCTTATTTTTTGCAAAAAATCAAAAACTGAAGTCTAACACCTTAAAAAATATCAATTCTCATTTTTTCTAAAAAAGACCAAAATAGTTCTCTAAAATGAGCAAAATACTTCATTTTTCATGTTTTTCTCAAAAAACTTCGTGATTGAAGACTAACACATACAAATTTCTATTTTTCCAATGTTTTGCAAAAAATCAAACACTGAAGATTTAACACCTTCAAAAATATCAATTATCATTTTTTCTAAAAGAGTCCAAAATAATTCTCTAAAATGAGCAAAATAATTCATTTTTCATGTTTTTCTCAAAAATCTTCGTGATTGAAGACTAACACATACAAATTTATATTTTTCCTATTTTTTGCAAAAAATCAAAAACTGAAGTGTAACACCTTAAAAAATATCAATTATTATTTTCTCTAAAAGAGACCAAAATAAAATAGTTCTCTAAAATGAGCAAAATACTTCATTTTTCATGTTTTTCTCAAAAATCTTCGTGATTGAAGACTAACATGTACAAATTTCAATTTTTCCAATTTTTTGCAAAAAATCAAAAACTGAAGACCCTTCAAAAATATCAATTATCATTTTTTCTAAAAAAGACCAAAATAGCTCTCTAAAATGAGCAAAATACTTAATTTTACATGTTTTTCCCAAAAAATTCCGTGATTGAAGACTAACACATACAAATTTCTATTTTTCCAATTTTTTGCAAAAAATCAAAAACTGAATACTTAACACCTTCAAAAATATCAATTATCATTTTTTCTAAAAGAGTCCAAAATAGTTCTCTAGAATGAGCAAAATACTTCATTTTTCATGTTTTTCTTAAAAAACTTCGTGATTGAAGACTAACACATACAAATTTCTATTTTTCCTATTTTTTGTAAAAAATCAAAAACTGAAGTCTAACACCTTCAAAAATATCAATTATTATTATTTTCTTAAAAAGACCAAAATAGTTCTCTAAAATGAGGAAAATACTTCATTTTTCAAGTTTTTTGAAAAAACTTCGTGATTGAAGACTAACACGTACAAATTTCTATTTTTCCTATTTTTTTGCAAAAAATCAAAAACTGAAGTCTAACATCTTCAAAAATATCAATTATCATTTTTTCTAAAAGAGTCCAAAATAGTTCTCTAAAATGAGCAAAATACTTCATTTTTCATGTTTTTCTCTAAAAACTTCGTGATTGAAGACTAAGACATACAAATTTCTATTTTTCCTATTTTTTGCAAAAAATCAAAAACTGAAGTCTAACACCCTAAAAAATATCAATTATCATTTTTTCTAAAAAAGACCAAAATAGTTCTCTAAAATGAGCAAAATACTTCATTTTTCATGTTTTTCTCAAAAAACTCCGGGATTGAAGACTAACACATACAAATTTCTATTTTTCCTATTTTTTGCATAAAATCAAAAACTAAAGTCTAACACCTTCAAAAATATCAATTATCATTTTTTCTAAAAAAGACCAAAATAGTTCTGTAAAATGAGCAAAATACTTCATTTTTCATGTTTTTCTCAAAAAATTCCGTGATTGAAGACTAACACATACAAATTTCTATTTTTCCAATGTTTTGCAAAAAATCGAAAACAGAAGACTTAACACCTTCAAATATATCAATTATCACTTTTTCTAAAAGCGTCCAAAATAGTTCTCTAAAATGAGCAAAATACTTAATTTTTCTTGTTTTTCTCAAAAAACTTCGTGATTGAAGACTAACACATACAAATTTCTATTTTTCCTATTTTTGCAAAAAATCAAAAACTGAAGTCTAACACCTTCAAAAATATCAATTATCATTTTTTCTAAAAGGGTCCAAAATAGTTCTCTAAAATGAGCAAAATAATTCATTTTTCGTGTTTTTCTCAAAAAACTCCGGGATTGAAGACTAACACATAAAAATTTCAATTTTTCCAATTTTTGCAAAAAATAAAAAACTGAAGTCTAACACCTTCAAAAATATCAATTATCATTTTTTCTAAAAAAGACCTAAATAGTTCTCAAAAATGAGCAAAATACTTTATTTTTCATGTTTTTCTCAAAAAAGTCCGTGATTGAAGACTAACACATACAAATTTCTATTTTTCCAATTTTTTGCAAAAAATCAAAAACTGAAGTCTAACAAATTCAAAAATATCAATTATCATTTTTTCTAAAAGGGTCCAAAATAGTTCTCTAAAATGAGCAAAATACTTCATTTTTCATGTTTTTCTCAAAAAACTTCGTGATTGAAGACTAACACATACAAATTTCTATTTTTCCTATTTTTTGCAAAAAATCAAAAACTGAAGTCTAACACCTTCAAAAATATCAATTATCATTTTTTCTAAAAAAGAGCAAAATAGTTCTATAAAATGAGCAAAATACTTCATTTTTAATGTTTTTCTCAAAAAACTCCGGGATTAAAGACTAAGACATACAAATTTCTATTTTTCCTATTTTTTTGCATAAAATCAAATACTGAAGTCTAACACCTTCAAAAATATCAATCATCATTTTTTCTAAAAAAGACCAAAATAGTTCTCTAAAATGAGCAAAATACTTCATTATTCCTGTTTTTCTCAAAAAATTCCGTGATTGAAGACTAACACAAACAAATTCCTATTTTTCCAATTTTTTGCAAAAAATCAAAAACTGAACTCTACATCTTCAAAAATATCAATTATCATTTTTCCTAAAAGGGTTCAAATAGTTCTCTAAAATGAACAAAATACTTCATTTTTCATGTTTTTCTCAAAAAATTCCGTGATTGAAGACTAACACAAACAAATTTCTATTTTTCTTATTTTTTGCAAAAAATCAAAAACTGAAGTCTAACACCTTAAAAAATATCAATTCTCATTTTTTCTAAAAAAGACCAAAATAGTTCTCTAAAATGAGCAAAATACTTCATGTTTCATGTTTTTCTCAAAAAATTCCGTGATTGAAGACTAACACATACAAATTTCTATTTTTCCAATGTTTTGCAAAAAATCAAACACTGAAGATTTAACACCTTCAAAAATATCAATTATCATTTTTTCTAAAAGAGACCAACATAAAATAGTTCTCTAAAATGAGCAAAATACTTCATTTTTCATGTTTTTCTCAAAAATCTTCGTGATTGAAGACTAACACATACAAATTTCAATTTTTCCAATTTTTTGCAAAAAATCAAAAACTGAAGTCTGACCTCTTCAAAAATATCAATTATTATTTTTTCTAAAAGAGTCCAAAATAGTTCTCTAAAATGAGCAAAATACTTCATTTTTCATGTTTTTCTCAAAAAACTTCGTGATTGAATACTAACACATACAAATTTATATTTTTCCTATTTTTTGCAAAAAATCAAAAACTGAAGTCTAACACATTCAAAAATATCAATTATCATTTTTCTAAAAGAGACCAAAATAAAATAGTTCTCTAAAATGAGCAAAATACTTCATTTTTCATGTTTTTCTCAAAAAACTTCGTAATTGAAGACTAACACGTACAAATTTCTATTTTTCCTATTTTTTGCAAAAAATCAAAAACTTAAGTCTAACATCTTAAAAAATATCAATTATCATTTTTTCTAAAAGAGTCCAAAATAGTTCTCTAAAATGAGCAAAATACTTCATTTTTCATGTTTTTCTCAAAAAACTTCGTGATTGAAGACTAAGACATACAAATTTCTATTTTTCCTATTTTTTGCAAAAAATCAAAAACTGAAGTCTAACACCTTCCAAAATATCAATTATCATTTTTTTCTAAAAGGGTCCAAAATAGTTCTCTAAAATGGGCAAAATACTTCATTTTTCTTGTTTTTCTCAAAAAACTTCGTGATTGTAGACTAACACATACAAATTTCTATTTTTCCTATTTTTTGCAAAAAATCAAAAACTGAAGTCTAACATCTCAAAAAATATCAATTATCATTTTTTCTAAAAGTGTCCAAAATAGTTCTTTAAAATGAGCAAAATACTTCATTTTTCATGTTTTTCTCAAAAAACTTCGTGATTGAAGACTAAGACAGACAAATTTCTATTTTTCCTATTTTTTGCAAAAAAACAAAAAGTGAAGTCCAACACCTTAAAAAATATCAATTATCATTTTTTCTAAAAAAGACCAAAATAGTTCTGTAAAATGAGCAAAATACTTCATTTTTCATGCTTTTCTCAAAGAACTCCGGGATTGAAGACTAACACATACAAATTTCTATTTTTCCTATTTTTTGCATAAAATCAAAAACTGTAGACTTAACACCTTCAAAAATATCAATTATCATTTTTTCCAGAAGTGTCCAAAATAGTTCTCTAAAATGAGCAAAATACTTAATTTTTCTTGTTTTTCTCAAAAAACTTCGTGATTGAAGACTAACACATACAAATTTCAAATTTTCCAATTTTTTGCAAAAAATCAAAAACTGAAGTCTAACCCCTTCAAAAATATCAATTATCATTTTTTCTAAAAGAGTTCAAAGTAGTTCTCTAAAATGAACAAAATACTTCAATTTTCATGTTTTTCTCAAAAATCTTCGTGAGTGAAGACTAACACATACAAATTTCAATTTTTCCAATTTTTTGCAAAAAATCAAAAACTGAAGTCTAACCCCTTCAAAAATATCAATTATCATTTTTTCTAAAAGAGTCCAAAATAGTTCTCTAAAATGAGCAAAATACTTCATTTTTCATGTTTTTCTCAAAAAACTTCGTGATTGAAGAGTAACACATACAAATTTCTATTTTTCTTATTTTTTGCAATAAATCAAAAATTTAAGTCTAACACCTTAAAAAATATCAATTCATATTTTTTCTAAAAAAGGCCAAAATAGTTCTCTAAAATGAGCAAGATACTTCATTTTTCTTGTTTTTCTCAAAAAACTCCGGGATTGATGACTAACACATAAAAATTTCAATTTTTCCAATTTTTTGCAAAAAATCAAAAACCGAAGTCTAACACCTTCAAAAATATCAATTATCATTTTTTCTAAAAAAGACCTAAATAGTTCTCTAAAATGAGCAAAATACTTCATTTTTCATGTTTTTCTCAAAAAAGTCCGTGATTGAAGACTAACACATACAAATTTCTATTTTTCCAATTTTTTGCAAAAAATCAAAAACTGAAGTCTAACACCTTCAAAAATATCAATTATCATTTTTTCTAAAAGGGTCCAAAATAGTTCTCTAAAATGAGCAAAGTACTTCATTTTTCATGTTTTTCTCAAAAAACTTCGTGATTGAAGACTAACACATACAAATTTTTATTTTTCCTATTTTTTGCAAAAAATCAAAAACTGATGTCTAACACCTACAAAAATATCAATTATCATTTTTTCTAAAAAAGAGCAAAATAGTTCTCTAAAATGAGCAAAATACTTCATTTTTCATGTTTTTCTCAAAAAACTCCGGGATTAAAGACTAAAACATACAAATTTCTATTTTTCCTATTTTTTTGCATAAAATCAAAAACTGAAGTCTAACACCTTCAAAAATATCAATTATTATTATTTTCTTAAAAAGACCAAAATAGTTCTCTAAAATGACGAAAATACTTCATTTTTCAAGTTTTTCTCTAAAAACTTCGTGATTGAAGACTAAGACGTACAAATTTCTGTCTTTCCTATTTTTTTGCAAAAAATCAAAAACTGAAGTCTAACATCTTCAAAAATATCAATTATCATTTTTTCTAAAAGAGTCCAAAATAGTTCTCTAAAATGAGCAAAATATTTCATTTTTCATGTTTTTCTCTAAAAACTTCGTGATTGAAGACTAAGACATACAAATTTCTATTTTTCCTATTTTTTGCAAAAAATCAAAAACTGAAGTCTAACACCTTAAAAAATATCAATTATCATTTTTTCTAAAAAAGACCAAAATAGTTCTCTAAAATGAGCAAAATACTTCATTTTTCATGTTTTTCTCAAAAAACTCCGGGATTGAAGACTAACACATAGAAATTTCTATTTTTCCTATTTTTTGCATAAAATCAAAAACTAAAGTCTAACACCTTCAAAAATATCAATTATCATTTTTTCTAAAAAAGACCAAAATAGTTCTGTAAAATGAGCAAAATACTTCATTTTTCATGTTTTTCTCAAAAAATTCCGTGATTGAAGACTAACACATACAAATTTCTATTTTTCCAATGTTTTGCAAAAAATCGAAAACAGAAGACTTAACACCTTCAAATATATCAATTATCACTTTTTCTAAAAGAGTCCAAAATAGTTCTCTAAAATGAGCACAAAATACTTAATTTTTCTTGTTTTTCTCAAAAAACTTCGTGATTGAAGACTAACACATACAAATTTCTATTTTTCCAATTTTTGCAAAAAATCAAAAACTGAGGTCTAACACCTTCAAAAATATCAATTATCATTTTTTCTGAAAAAGACCTAAATAGTTCTCTAAAATGAGCAAAATACTTCATTTTTCATGTTTTTCTCAAAAAAGTCCGTGATTGAAGACTAACACATACAAATTTCTATTTTTCCAATGTTTTGCAAAAAATCAAAAACTGAAGTCTAACACCTTCAAAAATATCAATTATCATTTTTCCTAAAAGGGTCCAAATAGTTCTCTAAAATGAACAAAATACTTCATTTTTCATGTTTTTCTCAAAAAATTCCGTGATTGAAGACTAACACATACAAATTTCTATTTTTCTTATTTTTTGCAAAAAATCAAAAACTGAAGTCTAACACCTTAAAAAATATCAATTCTCATTTTTTCTAAAAAAGACCAAAATAGTTCTCTAAAATGAGCAAAATACTTCATGTTTCATGTTTTTCTCAAAAAATTCCGTGATTGAAGACTAACACATTCAAATTTCTATTTTTCCAATGTTTTGCAAAAAATCAAACACTGAAGATTTAACACCTTCAAAAATATCAATTATCATTTTTTCTAAAAGAGACCAAAATAAAATAGTTCTCTAAAATGAGCAAAAACTTCATTTTTCATGTTTTTCTCAAAAATCTTCGTGATTGAAGACTAACACATACAAATTTCAATTTTTCCAATTTTTTGCAAAAAATCAAAAACTTAAGTCTAACCTCTTCAAAAATATCAATTATCATTTTTTCTAAAAGAGTCCAAAATAGTTCTCTAAAATGAGCAAAATACTTCATTTTTCATGTTTTTCTCAAAAAACTTCGTGATTGAAGACTAACACATACAAATTTCTATTTTTCTTATTTTTTGCAAAAAATCAAAAACTGAAGTCTAACACCTTAAAAAATATCAATTCTCATTTTTTCTAAAAAAGACCAAAATAGTTCTCTAAAATGAGAAAAATACTTCATTTTTCATGTTTTTCTCAAAAAATTCCGTGATTGAAGACTAACACATACAAATTTCTATTTTTCCAATGTTTTGCAAAAAATCAAACACTGAAGATTTAACACCTTCAAAAATATCAATTATCATTTTTTCTAAAAGAGTCCAAAATAATTCTCTAAAATGAGCAAAATAATTCATTTTTCATGTTTTTCTCAAAAATCTTCGTGATTGAATACTAACACATACAAATTTATATTTTTCCTATTTTTTGCAAAAAATCAAAAACTGAAGTCTAACACATTCAAAAATATCAATTATCATTTTTCTAAAAGAGACCAAAATAAAATAGTTCTCTAAAATGAGCAAAATACTTCATTTTTCATGTTTTTCTAAAAAATCTTCGTGATTGAAGACTAACACATACAAATTTCAATTTTTCCAATTTTTTGCAAAAAATCAAAAACTGAAGTCTAATACCTTCAAAAATATTAATTATCATTTTTTCTAAAAAAGACCAAAATAGCTCTCTAAAATGAGCAAAATAGTTAATTTTACATGTTTTTCCCAAAAAATTCCGTGATTGAAGACTAACATATACAAATTTCTATTTTTCCAATTTTTTGTAGAAAATCAAAAACGGAATACTTAACACCTTCAATAATATCAATTATCATTTTTTCTAAAAGAGTCCAAAATAGTTCTCTTAAATGAGCAAAATACTTCATTTTTCATGTTTTTCTTAAAAAACTTCGTGATTGAAGACTAACACATACAAATTTCTATTTTTCCTATTTTTTGCAAAAAATCAAAAACTGAAGTCTAACACCTTCAAAAATATCAATTATTATTATTTTCTTAAAAAGACCAAAATAGTTCTCCAAAATAAGGAAAATACTTCATTTTTCAAGTTTTTCTCAAAAAACTTCGTAATTGAAGACTAACACGTACAAATTTCTATTTTTCCTATTTTTTGCAAAAAATCAAAAACTGAAGTCTAACATCTTAAAAAATATCAATTATCATTTTTTCTAAAAGAGTCCAAAATAGTTCTCTAAAATGAGCAAAATACTTCATTTTTCATGTTTTTCTTAAAAAACTTCGTGATTGAAGGCTAAGACATACAAATTTCTATTTTTCCTATTTTTTGCAAAAAATCAAAAACTGAAGTCTAACATCTTAAAAAATATCAATTATCATTTTTTCTAAAAGTGTCCAAAATAGTTCTTTAAAATGAGCAAAATACTTCATTTTTCATGTTTTTCTCAAAAAACTTCGTGATTGAAGACTAAGACAGACAAATTTCTATTTTTCCTATTTTTTGCAAAAAAACAAAAAGTGAAGTCCAACACCTTAAAAAATATCAATTATCATTTTTTCTAAAAAAGACCAAAATAGTTCTGTAAAATGAGCAAAATACTTCATTTTTCATGCTTTTCTCAAAAAACTCCGGGATTGAAGACTAACACATACAAATTTCTATTTTTCCTATTTTTTGCATAAAATCAAAAACTGTAGACTTAACACCTTCAAAAATATCAATTATCATTTTTTCCAGAAGTGTCGAAAATAGTTCTCTAAAATGAGCAAAATACTTCATTTTTCTTGTTTTTCTCAAAAAACTTCGTGATTGAAGACTAACACATACAAATTTCAATTTTTCCAATTTTTTGCAAAAAATCAAAAACTGAAGTCTAACCCCTTCAAAAATATCAATTATCATTTTTTCTAAAAGAGTCCAAAATAGTTCTCTAAAATGAGCAAAATACTTCAATTTTCATGTTTTTCTCAAAAATCTTCGTGATTGAAGACTAACACATACAAATTTCAATTTTTCGAATTTTTTGCAAAAAATCTAAAACTGAAGTCTAACCCCTTCAAAAATATCAATTATCATTTTTTCTAAAAGAGTCCAAAATAGTTCTCTAAAATGAGCAAAATACTTCATTTTTCATGTTTTTCTCAAAAAACATCGTGATTGAAGAGTAACACATACAAATTTCTATTTTTTTTATTTTTTGCAATAAATCAAAAATTTAAGTCTAACACCTTAAAAAATATCAATTCTCATTTTTTCTAAAAAAGACCAAAATAGTTCTCTAAAATGAGCAAAATACTTCATTTTTCATGTTTTTCTCAAAAAACTCCGGGATTGATGACTAACACATAAAAATTTCAATTTTTCCAATTTTTTGCAAAAAATCAAAAACCGAAGTCTAACACCTTCAAAAATATCAATTATCATTTTTTCTAAAAAAGACCTAAATAGTTCTCTAAAATGAGCAAAATACTTCATTTTTCATGTTTTTCTCAAAAAAGTCCGTGATTGAAGACTAACACATACAAATTTCTATTTTTCCAATTTTTTGCAAAAAATCAAAAACTGAAGTCTAACACCTTCAAAAATATCAATTATCATTTTTTCTAAAAGGGTCCAAAATAGTTCTCTAAAATGAGCAAAGTACTTCATTTTTCATGTTTTTCTCAAAAAACTTCGTGATTGAAGACTAACACATACAAATTTTTATTTTTCCTATTTTTTGCAAAAAATCAAAAACTGATGTCTAACACCTACAAAAATATCAATTATCATTTTTTCTAAAAAAGAGCAAAATAGTTCTCTAAAATGAGCAAAATACTTCATTTTTCATGTTTTTCTCAAAAAACTCCGGGATTAAAGACTAAAACATACAAATTTCTATTTTTCCTATTTTTTTGCATAAAATCAAAAACTGAAGTCTAACACCTTCAAAAATATCAATTATCATTTTTTCTAAAAAAGACCTAAATAGTTCTCTAAAATAAGCAAAATACTTCATTATTCATGTTTTTCTCAAAAAATTCCGTGATCGAAGACTAACACAAACAAATTCCTATTTTTCCAATTTTTGGCAAAAAATAAAAAACTGAAGTCTAACACCTTCAAAAATATCAATTATCATTTTTCCTAAAAGAGTCCAAATAGTTCTCTAAAATGAGCAAAATACTTCATTTTTCATGTTTTTCTCAAAAAACTCCGGGATTGATGACTAACACATAAAAATTTCAATTTTTCCAATTTTTTGCAAAAAATCAAAAACCGAAGTCTAACACCTTCAAAAATATCAATTATCATTTTTTCTAAAAAAGACCTAAATAGTTCTCTAAAATGAGCAAAATACTTCATTTTTCATGTTTTTCTCAAAAAAGTCCGTGATTGAAGACTAACACATACAAATTTCTATTTTTCCAATTTTTTGAAAAAAATCAAAAACTGAAGTCTAACACCTTCAAAAATATCAATTATAATTTTTTCTAAAAGAGACCAAAATAAAATAGTTCTCTAAAATTAGCAAAATACTTCAATTTTCATGTTTTTCTCAAAAATCTTCGTGATTCAAGACTAACACATACAAATTTCAATTTTTCCAATTTTTTGCAAAAAATAAAAAACTGAAGTCTGACCCCTTCAAAAATATCAATTATCATTTTTTCTAAAAGAGTCCAAAATAGTTCTCTAAAATGAGCAAAATACTTCAATTTTCATGTTTTTCTCAAAAATATTCGTGATTGAAGACTAACACATACAAATTTCAATTTTTCCAATTTTTTGCAAAAAATCAAAAACTGAAGTCTAACCCCTTCAAAACTATCAATTATCATTTTTTCTAAAAGAGTCCAAAATAGTTCTCTAAAATGAGCAAAATACTTCATTTGTCATGTTTTTCTCAAAAAACTTCGTGATTGAAGAGTAACACATACAAATTTCTAGTTTTCTTATTTTTTGCAATAAATCAAAAATTTAAGTCTAACACCTTAAAAAATATCAATTCTCATTTTTTCTAAAAAAGACCAAAATAGTTCTCTAAAATGAGCAAAATACTTCATTTTTCATGTTTTTCTCAAAAAATTCCGTGATTGAAGACTAACACATACAAATTTCTATTTTTCCAATGTTTTGCAAAAAATCAAACACTGAAAATTTAACACCTTCAAAAATATCAATTATCATTTTTCTAAAAGAGTCCAAAATAATTCTCTAAAATGAGCAAAATAATTCATTTTTCATCTTTTTCTCAAAAATCTTCGTGATTGAAGACTAACACGTACAAATTTCTATTTTTCCAATTTTTTGCAAAAAATCAAAAACTGAATACTTAACACCTTCAATAATATCAATTATCATTTTTTCTAAAAGGGTCCAAAATAGTTCTCTAAAATGAGCAAAATACTTCATTTTTCATGTTTTTCTTTAAAAACTACGTGATTCAAGACTAACACATACAAATTTCTATTTTTCCTATTTTTTGCAAAAAATCAAAAACTGAAGTCTAACACCTTCAAAAATATCAATTATAATTTTTTCTAGAAGAGACCAAAATAAAATAGTTCTCTAAAATTAGCAAAATACTTCATTTTTCATGTTTTTCTCAAAAATCTTCGTGATTGAAGACTAACACATAAAAATTTTAATTTTTCCAATTTTTTGCAAAAAATCAAAAACCGAAGTCTAACACCTTCAAAAATATCAATTATCATTTTTTCTAAAAAAGACCTAAATAGTTCTCTAAAATGAGCAAAATACTTCATTTTTCATGTTTTTCTCAAAAAAGTCCGTGATTGAAGACTAACACATACAAATTTCTATTTTTCCAATTTTTTGCAAAAAATCAAAAACTGAAGTACCTTCAAAAATATCAATTATAATTTTTTCTAAAAGAGACCAAAATAAAATAGTTCTCTAAAATTAGCAAAATACTTCAATTTTCATGTTTTTCTCAAAAATCTTCGTGATTGAAGACTAACACATACAAATTTCTATTTTTCCTATTTTTTGCAAAAAATCAAAAACTGAAGTCTAACACCTTCAAAAATATCAATTATAATTTTTTCTAAAAAAGACCTAAATAGTTCTCTAAAATGAGCAAAATACTTCATTTTTCATGTTTTTTCTCAAAAAAGTCCGTGATTGAAAACTAACACATACAAATTTATATTTTTCCAATTTTTTGCAAAAAATCAAAAACCGAAGTCTAACACCTTCAAAAATATCAATTATAATTTTTTCTAAAAAAGACCTAAATAGTTCTCTAAAATGAGCAAAATACTTCATTTTTCATGTTTTTTCTCAAAAAACTTCGTGATTGAAGACTAACACATACAAATTTCTATTTTTCCTATTTTTTGCAAATAATCAAAAACTGAAGTCTAACACCTTCAAAAATAGCAATTATATTTTTTTCTAGAAGAGACCAAAATAAAATAGTTCTCTAAAATTAGCAAAATACTTCATTTTTCATGTTTTTCTCAAAAATCTTCGTGATTGAAGACTAACACATACAAATTTCAATTTTTCCTATTTTTTGCAAAAAATCAAAAACTGAAGTCTAACACCTTCAAAAATATCAATTATCATTTTTTCTAAAAAAGACCTAAATAGTTCTCTAAAATGAGCAAAATACTTCATTTTTCATGTTTTTCTCAAAAAAGTCCGTGATTGAAGACTAACACATACAAATTTCTATTTTTCCAATTTTTTGCAAAAAATCAAAAACTGAAGTCTAACACCTTCAAAAATATCTATTATCATTTTTTCTAAAAGGGTCCAAAATAGTTCTCTAAAATGAGCAAAATACTTCATTTTTCATGTTTTTCTCAAAAAACTTCGTGATTGAAGACTAACACATAAAAAATTTTATTTTTCCTATTTTTTGCAAAAAATCAAAAACTGAAGTCTAACACCTTCAAAAATATCAATTATCATTTTTTCTAAAAAAGAGCAAAATAGTTCTCTAAAATGAGCAAAATATTTCATTTTTCATGTTTTTTCAAAAAACTCCGGGATTAAAGACTAAAACATACAAATTTCTATTTTTCCTATTTTTTTGCATAAAATCAAAAACTGAAGTCTAACACCTTCAAAAATATCAATTATCATTTTTTCAAAAAAAGACCAAAATAGTTCTCTAAAATAAGCAAAATACTTCATTATTCATTTTTTCTCAAAAAATTCCGTGATTGAAGACTAACACAAACAAATTCCTATTTTTCCAATTTTTTGCAAAAAATAAAAAACTGAAGTCTAACACCTTCAAAAATATCAATTATCATTTTTCCTAAAAGAGTCCAAATAGTTCTCTAAAATGAGCAAAATACTTCATTTTTCATGTTTTTCTAAAAAAACTCCGGGATTGATGACTAACACATAAAAGTTTCAATTTTTCCAATTTTTTGCAAAAAATCAAAAACCGAAGTCTAACACCTTCAAAAATATCAATTATCATTTTTTCTAAAAAAGACCTAAATAGTTCTCTAAAATGAGCAAAATACTTCATTTTTCATGTTTTTCTCAAAAAAGTCCGTGATTGAAGACTAACACAAACAAATTTATATTTTTCCAATTTTTTGCAAAAAATCAAAAACTGAAGTCTAACACCTTCAAAAATATCAATTATCATTTTTTCTAAAAGGGTCCAAAATAGTTCTCTAAAATGAGCAAAATACTTCATTTTTCATGTTTTTTCTCAAAAAACTTCGTGATTGAAGACTAACACATACAAATTTCTATTTTTCCTATTTTTTTGCATAAAATCAAAAACTGAAGTCTAACACCTTCAAAAATATCAATTATCATTTTTTCTAAAAAAGACCTAAATAGTTCTCTAAAATGAGCAAAATACTTCATTTTTCATGTTTTTCTCAAAAAAGTCCGTGATTGAAGACTAACACATACAAATTTCTATTTTTCCAATTTTTTTGCAAAAAATCAAAAACTGAAGTCTAACACCTTCAAAAATATCTATTATCATTTTTTCTAAAAGGGTCCAAAATAGTTCTCTAAAATGAGCAAAATACTTCATTTTTCATGTTTTTCTCAAAAAACTTCGTGATTGAAGACTAACACATAAAAAATTTTATTTTTCCTATTTTTTGCAAAAAATCAAAAACTGAAGTCTAACACCTTCAAAAATATCAATTATCATTTTTTCTAAAAAAGAGCAAAATAGTTCTCTAAAATGAGCAAAATATTTCATTTTTCATGTTTTTCTCAAAAAACTCCGGGATTAAAGACTAAAACATACAAATTTCTATTTTTCCTATTTTTTTGCATAAAATCAAAAACTGAAGTCTAACACCTTCAAAAATATCAATTATCATTTTTTCTAAAAAAGACCAAAATAGTTCTCTAAAATAAGCAAAATACTTCATTATTCATTTTTTCTCAAAAAATTCCGTGATTGAAGACTAACACAAACAAATTCCTATTTTTCCAATTTTTTGCAAAAAATAAAAAACTGAAGTCTAACACCTTCAAAAATATCAATTATCGTTTTTCCTAAAAGAGTCCAAATAGTTCACTAAAATGAGCAAAATACTTCATTTTTCATGTTTTTCTAAAAAAACTCCGGGATTGATGACTAACACATAAAAGTTTCAATTTTTCCAATTTTTTGCAAAAAATCAAAAACCGAAGTCTAACACCTTCAAAAATATCAATTATCATTTTTTCTTAAAAAGACCTAAATAGTTCTCTAAAATGAGCAAAATACTTCATTTTTCATGTTTTTCTCAAAAAAGTCCGTGATTGAAGACTAACACATACAAATTTCTATTTTTCCAATTTTTTGCAAAAAATCAAAAACTGAAGTCTAACACCTTCAAAAATATCAATTATCATTTTTTCTAAAAGGGTCCAAAATAGTTCTCTAAAATGAGCAAAATACTTCATTTTTCATGTTTTTTCTCAAAAAACTTCGTGATTGAAGACTAACACATACAAATTTCTATTTTTCCTATTTTTTGCAAAAAATCAAAAACTGAAGTCTAACACCTTCAAAAATAGCAATTATATTTTTTTCTAGAAGAGACCAAAATAAAATAGTTCTCTAAAATTAGCAAAATACTTCATTTTTCATGTTTTTCTCAAAAATCTTCGTGATTGAAGACTAACACATACAAATTTCAATTTTTCCTATTTTTTGCAAAAAATCAAAAACTGAAGTCTAACACCTTCAAAAATATCAATTATCATTTTTTCTAAAAAAGACCTAAATAGTTCTCTAAAATGAGCAAAATACTTCATTTTTCATGTTTTTCTCAAAAAAGTCCGTGATTGAAGACTAACACAAACAAATTTATATTTTTCCAATTTTTTGCAAAAAATCAAAAACTGAAGTCTAACACCTTCAAAAATATGAATTATCATTTTTTCTAAAAGGGTCCAAAATAGTTCTCTAAAATGAGCAAAATACTTCATTTTTCATGTTTTTTCTCAAAAAACTTCGTGATTGAAGACTAACATATACAAATTTCTATTTTTCCTATTTTTTGCAAAAAATCAAAAACTGAAGTCTAACACCTTCAAAAATATCAATTATAATTTTTTCTAGAAGAGACCAAAATAAAATAGTTCTCTAAAATTAGCAAAATACTTCATTTTTCATGTTTTTCTCAAAAATCTTCGTGATTGAAGACAAACACATACAAATTTCAATTTTTCCTATTTTTTGCCAAAAATCAAAAATTGAAGTCTAACACCTTCAAAAATATCAATTATCATTTTTTCTAAAAAAGACCTAAATAGTTCTCTAAAATGAGCAAAATACTTCATTTTTCATGTTTTTCTCAAAAAAGTCCGTGATTGAAGACTAACACATACAAATTTCTATTTTTCCAATTTTTTGCAAAAAATCAAAAACTGAAGTCTAACACCTTCAAAAATATCTATTATCATTTTTTCTAAAAGGGTCCAAAATAGTTCTCTAAAATGAGCAAAATACTTCATTTTTCATGTTTTTCTCAAAAAACTTCGTGATTGAAGACTAACACATAAAAAATTTTATTTTTCCTATTTTTTGCAAAAAATCAAAAACTGAAGTCTAACACCTTCAAAAATATCAATTATCATTTTTTCTAAAAAAGAGCAAAATAGTTCTCTAAAATGAGCAAAATATTTCATTTTTCATGTTTTTCTCAAAAAACTCCGGGATTAAAGACTAAAACATACAAATTTCTATTTTTCCTATTTTTTTGCATAAAATCAAAAACTGAAGTCTAACACCTTCAAAAATATCAATTATTATTTTTTCTAAAAAAGACCAAAATAGTTCTCTAAAATAAGCAAAATACTTCATTATTCATTTTTTCTCAAAAAATTCCGTGATTGAAGACTAACACAAACAAATTCCTATTTTTTCAATTTTTTGCAAAAAATAAAAAACTGAAGTCTAACACCTTCAAAAATATCAATTATCATTTTTCCTAAAAGAGTCCAAATAGTTCTCTAAAATGAGCAAAATACTTCATTTTTCATGTTTTTCTAAAAAAACTCCGGGATTGATGACTAACACATAAAAGTTTCAATTTTTCCAATTTTTTGCAAAAAATCAAAAACCGAAGTCTAACACCTTCAAAAATATCAATTATCATTTTTTCTAAAAAAGACCTAAATAGTTCTCTAAAATGAGCAAAATACTTCATTTTTCATGTTTTTCACAAAAAAGTCCGTGATTGAAGACTAACACATACAAATTTCTATTTTTCCAATTTTTTGCAAAAAATCAAAAACTGAAGTCTAACACCTTCAAAAATATCAATTATCATTTTTTCTAAAAGGGTCCAAAATAGTTCTCTAAAATGAGCAAAATACTTCATTTTTCATGTTTTTTCTCAAAAAACTTCGTGATTGAAGACTAACACATACAAATTTCTATTTTTCCTATTTTTTGCAAAAAATCAAAAACTGAAGTCTAACACCTTCAAAAATATCAATTATAATTTTTTCTAGAAGAGACCAAAATAAAATAGTTCTCTAAAATTAGCAAAATACTTCATTTTTCATGTTTTTCTCAAAAATCTTCGTGATTGAAGACAAACACATACAAATTTCAATTTTTCCTATTTTTTGCAAAAAATCAAAAACTGAAGTCTAACACCTTCAAAAATATCAATTATAATTTTTTCTAGAAGAGACCAAAATAAAATAGTTCTCTAAAATTAGCAAAATACTTCATTTTTCATGTTTTTCTCAAAAATCTTCGTGATTGAAGACAAACACATACAAATTTCAATTTTTCCTATTTTTTGCAAAAAATCAAAAACTGAAGTCTAACACCTTCAAAAATATCAATTATCATTTTTTCTAAAAAAGACCTAAATAGTTCTCTAAAATGAGCAAAATACTTCATTTTTCATGTTTTTCTCAAAAAAGTCCGTGATTGAAGACTAACACATACAAATTTCTATTTTTCCAATTTTTTGCAAAAAATCAAAAACTGAAGTCTAACACCTTCAAAAATATCTATTATCATTTTTTCTAAAAGGGTCCAAAATAGTTCTCTAAAATGAGCAAAATACTTCATTTTTCATGTTTTTCTCAAAAAACTTCGTGATTGAAGACTAACACATAAAAAATTTTATTTTTCCTATTTTTTGCAAAAAATCAAAAACTGAAGTCTAACACCTTCAAAAATATCAATTATCATTTTTTCTAAAAAAGAGCAAAATAGTTCTCTAAAATGAGCAAAATATTTCATTTTTCATGTTTTTCTCAAAAAACTCCGGGATTAAAGACTAAAACATACAAATTTCTATTTTTCCTATTTTTTTGCATAAAATCAAAAACTGAAGTCTAACACCTTCAAAAATATCAATTATTATTTTTTCTAAAAAAGACCAAAATAGTTCTCTAAAATAAGCAAAATACTTCATTATTCATTTTTTCTCAAAAAATTCCGTGATTGAAGACTAACACAAACAAATTCCTATTTTTCCAATTTTTTGCAAAAAATAAAAAACTGAAGTCTAACACCTTCAAAAATATCAATTATCATTTTTCCTAAAAGAGTCCAAATAGTTCTCTAAAATAAGCAAAATACTTCATTTTTCATGTTTTTCTAAAAAAACTCCGGGATTGATGACTAACACATAAAAGTTTCAATTTTTCCAATTTTTTGCAAAAAATCAAAAACCGAAGTCTAACACCTTCAAAAATATCAATTATCATTTTTTCTAAAAAAGACCTAAATAGTTCTCTAAAATGAGCAAAATACTTCATTTTTCATGTTTTTCTCAAAAAAGTCCGTGATTGAAGACTAACACATACAAATTTCTATTTTTCCAATTTTTTGCAAAAAATCAAAAACTGAAGTCTAACACCTTCAAAAATATCAATTATCATTTTTTCTAAAAGGGTCCAAAATAGTTCTCTAAAATGAGCAAAATACTTCATTTTTCATGTTTTTTCTCAAAAAACTTCGTGATTGAAGACTAACACATACAAATTTCTATTTTTCCTATTTTTTGCAAAAAATCAAAAACTGAAGTCTAACACCTTCAAAAATATCAATTATAATTTTTTCTAGAAGAGACCAAAATAAAATAGTTCTCTAAAATTAGCAAAATACTTCATTTTTCATGTTTTTCTCAAAAATCTTCGTGATTGAAGACTAACACATACAAATTTCAATTTTTCCTATTTTTTGCAAAAAATCAAAAACTGAAGTCTAACACCTTCAAAAATATCAATTATCATTTTTTCTAAAAAAGACCTAAATAGTTCTCTAAAATGAGCAAAATACTTCATTTTTCATGTTTTTCTCAAAAAAGTCCGTGATTGAAGACTAACACATACAAATTTCTATTTTTCCAATTTTTTCAAAAAATCAAAAACTGAAGTCTAACACCTTCAAAAATATCAATTATAATTTTTTCTAGAAGAGACCAAAATAAAATAGTTCTCTAAAATTAGCAAAATACTTCATTTTTCATGTTTTTCTCAAAAATCTTCGTGATTGAAGACAAACACATACAAATTTCAATTTTTCCTATTTTTTGCAAAAAATCAAAAACTGAAGTCTAACACCTTCAAAAATATCAATTATCATTTTTTCTAAAAAAGACCTAAATAGTTCTCTAAAATGAGCAAAATACTTCATTTTTCATGTTTTTCTCAAAATAGTCCGTGATTGAAGACTAACACATACAAATTTCTAGTTTTCCAATTTTTTGCAAAAAATCAAAAACTGAAGTCTAACACCTTCAAAAATATCTATTATCATTTTTTCTAAAAGGGTCCAAAATAGTTCTCTAAAATGAGCAAAATACTTCATTTTTCATGTTTTTCTCAAAAAACTTCGTGATTGAAGACTAACACATAAAAAATTTTATTTTTCCTATTTTTTGCAAAAAATCAAAAACTGAAGTCTAACACCTTCAAAAATATCAATTATCATTTTTTCTAAAAAAGAGCAAAATAGTTCTCTAAAATGAGCAAAATATTTCATTTTTCATGTTTTTTCTCAAAAAACTCCGGGATTAAAGACTAAAACATACAAATTTCTATTTTTCCTATTTTTTTGCATAAAATCAAAAACTGAAGTCTAACACCTTCAAAAATATCAATTATCATTTTTTCTAAAAAAGACCAAAATAGTTCTCTAAAATAAGCAAAATACTTCATTATTCATTTTTTCTCAAAAAATTCCGTGATTGAAGACTAACACAAACAAATTCCTATTTTTCCAATTTTTTGCAAAAAATAAAAAACTGAAGTCTAACACCTTCAAAAATATCAATTATCATTTTTCCTAAAAGAGTCCAAATAGTTCTCTAAAATGAGCAAAATACTTCATTTTTCATGTTTTTCTAAAAAAACTCCGGGATTGATGACTAACACATAAAAGTTTCAATTTTTCCAATTTTTTGCAAAAAATCAAAAACCGAAGTCTAACACCTTCAAAAATATCAATTATCATTTTTTCTAAAAAAGACCTAAATAGTTCTCTAAAATGAGCAAAATACTTCATTTTTCATGTTTTTCTCAAAAAAGTCCGTGATTGAAGACTAACACATACAAATTTCTATTTTTCCAATTTTTTGCAAAAAATCAAAAACTGAAGTCTAACACCTTCAAAAATATCAATTATCATTTTTTCTAAAAGGGTCCAAAATAGTTCTCTAAAATGAGCAAAATACTTCATTTTTCATGTTTTTTCTCAAAAAACTTCGTGATTGAAGACTAACACATACAAATTTCTATTTTTCCTATTTTTTGCAAAAAATCAAAAACTGAAGTCTAACACCTTCAAAAATATCAATTATAATTTTTTCTAGAAGAGACCAAAATAAAATAGTTCTCTAAAATTAGCAAAATACTTCATTTTTCATGTTTTTCTCAAAAATCTTCGTGATTGAAGACTAACACATAC
This sequence comes from Luzula sylvatica, assembly GCA_946800325.1. Classification (NCBI taxonomy): domain Eukaryota; kingdom Viridiplantae; phylum Streptophyta; class Magnoliopsida; order Poales; family Juncaceae; genus Luzula; species Luzula sylvatica. Next base: position 53,336,138 of record OX326958.1, on the reverse strand, counting down.
AAATTTCAATTTTTCCTATTTTTTGCAAAAAATCAAAAACTGAAGTCTAACACCTTCAAAAATATCAATTATCATTTTTTCTAAAAAAGACCTAAATAGTTCTCTAAAATGAGCAAAATACTTCATTTTTCATGTTTTTCTCAAAAAAGTCCGTGATTGAAGACTAACACATACAAATTTCTATTTTTCCAATTTTTTCAAAAAATCAAAAACTGAAGTCTAACACCTTCAAAAATATCAATTATAATTTTTTCTAGAAGAGACCAAAATAAAATAGTTCTCTAAAATTAGCAAAATACTTCATTTTTCATGTTTTTCTCAAAAATCTTCGTGATTGAAGACAAACACATACAAATTTCAATTTTTCCTATTTTTTGCAAAAAATCAAAAACTAAAGTCTAACACCTTCAAAAATATCAATTATCATTTTTTCTAAAAAAGACCTAAATAGTTCTCTAAAATAGGCAAAATACTTCATTTTTCATGTTTTTCTCAAAATAGTCCGTGATTGAAGACTAACACATACAAATTTCTATTTTTCCAATTTTTTGCAAAAAATCAAAAACTGAAGTCTAACACCTTCAAAAATATCTATTATCATTTTTTCTAAAAGGGTCCAAAATAGTTCTCTAAAATGAGCAAAATACTTCATTTTTCATGTTTTTCTCAAAAAACTTCGTGATTGAAGACTAACACATAAAAAATTTTAGTTTTCCTATTTTTTGCAAAAAATCAAAAACTGAAGTCTAACACCTTCAAAAATATCAATTATCATTTTTTCTAAAAAAGAGCAAAATAGTTCTCTAAAATGAGCAAAATATTTCATTTTTCATGTTTTTCTCAAAAAACTCCGGGATTAAAAACTAAAACATACAAATTTCTATTTTTCCTATTTTTTTGCATAAAATCAAAAACTGAAGTCTAACACCTTCAAAAATATCAATTATCATTTTTTCTAAAAAAGACCTAAATAGTTCTCTAAAATGAGCAAAATACTTCATTTTTCATGTTTTTCTCAAAAAAGTCCGTGATTGAAGACTAACACATACAAATTTCTATTTTTCCAATTTTTTGCAAAAAATCAAAAACTGAAGTCTAACACCTTCAAAAATATCTATTATCATTTTTTCTAAAAGGGTCCAAAATAGTTCTCTAAAATGAGCAAAATACTTCATTTTTTATGTTTTTTCTCAAAAAACTTCGTGATTGAAGACTAACACATAAAAATTTCTATTTTTCCTATTTTTTGCAAAAAATCAAAAACTGAAGTCTAACACCTTCAAAAATATCAATTATAATTTTTTCTAGAAGAGACCAAAATAAAATAGTTCTCTAAAATTAGCAAAATACTTCATTTTTCATGTTTTTCTCAAAAATCTTCGTGATTGAAGACTAACACATACAAATTTCAATTTTTCCTATTTTTTGCAAAAAATCAAAAACTGAAGTCTAACACCTTCAAAAATATCAATTATCATTTTTTCTAAAAAAGACCTAAATAGTTCTCTAAAATGAGCAAAATACTTCATTTTTCATGTTTTTCTCAAAAAAGTCCGTGATTGAAGACTAACACATACAAATTTCTATTTTTCCAATTTTTTCAAAAAATCAAAAACTGAAGTCTAACACCTTCAAAAAAATCAATTATAATTTTTTCTAGAAGAGACCAAAATAAAATAATTCTCTAAAATTAGCAAAATACTTCATTTTTCATGTTTTTCTCAAAAATCTTCGTGATTGAAGACAAACACATAGAAATTTCAATTTTTCCTATTTTTTGCAAAAAATCAAAAACTGAAGTCTAACACCTTCAAAAATATCAATTATCATTTTTTCTAAAAAAGACCTAAATAGTTCTCTAAAATGAGCAAAATACTTCATTTTTCATGTTTTTCTCAAAAAAGTCCGTGATTGAAGACTAACACATACAAATTTCTATTTTTCCAATTTTTTGCAAAAAATCAAAAACTGAAGTCTAACACCTTCAAAAATATCTATTATCATTTTTTCTAAAAGGGTCAAAAATAGTTCTCTAAAATGAGCAAAATACTTCATTTTTCATGTTTTTCTCAAAAAACTTCGTGATTGAAGACTAACACATAAAAATTTTTATTTTTCCTATTTTTTTGCAAAAAATCAAAAACTGAAGTCTAACACCTTCAAAAATATCAATTATAATTTTTTCTAGAAGAGACCAAAATAAAATAGTTCTCTAAAATTAGCAAAATACTTCATTTTTCATGTTTTTCTCAAAAATCTTCGTGATTGAAGACAAACACATACAAATTTCAATTTTTCCTATTTTTTGCAAAAAATAAAAAACTGAAGTCTAACACCATCAAAAATATCAATTGTCATTTTTTCTAAAAAAGACCTAAATAGTTCTCTAAAATGAGCAAAATACTTCATTTTTCATGTTTTTCTCAAAAAATTCCGTGATTGAAGACTAACACATACAAATTTCTATTTTTCCAATTTTTTGCAAAAAATCAAAAACTGAAGTCTAACACCTTCAAAAATATCTATTATCATTTTTTCTAAAAGGGTCCAAAATAGTTCTCTAAAATGAGCAAAATACTTCATTTTTCATGTTTTTCTCAAAAAACTTCGTGATTGAAGACTAACACATAAAAAATTTTATTTTTCCTATTTTTTGCAAAAAATCAAAAACTGAAGTCTAACACCTTCAAAAATATCAATTATCATTTTTTCTAAAAAAGAGCAAAATAGTTCTCTAAAATGAGCAAAATATTTCATTTTTCATGTTTTTCTCAAAAAACTCCGGGATTAAAGACTAAAACATACAAATTTCTATTTTTCCTATTTTTTTGCATAAAATCAAAAACTGAAGTCTAACACCTTCAAAAATATCAATTATCATTTTTTCTAAAAAAGACCAAAATAGTTCTCTAAAATAAGCAAAATACTTCATTATTCATTTTTTCTCAAAAAATTCCGTGATTGAAGACTAACACAAACAAATTCCTATTTTTCCAATTTTTTGCAAAAAATAAAAAACTGAAGTCTAACACCTTCAAAAATATCAATTATCATTTTTCCGAAAAGAGTCCAAATAGTTCTCTAAAATGAGCAAAATACTTCATGTTTCATGTTTTTCTAAAAAAACTCCGGGATTGATGACTAACACATAAAAGTTTCAATTTTTCCAATTTTTTGCAAAAAATCAAAAACCGAAGTCTAACACCTTCAAAAATATCAATTATCATTTTTTCTAAAAAAGACCTAAATAGTTCTCTAAAATGAGCAAAATACTTCATTTTTCATGTTTTTCTCAAAAAAGTCCGTGATTGAAGACTAACACATACAAATTTCTATTTTTCCAATTTTTTGCAAAAAATCAAAAACTGAAGTCTAACACCTTCAAAAATATCAATTATCATTTTTTCTAAAAGGGTCCAAAATAGTTCTCTAAAATGAGCAAAATACTTCATTTTTCATGTTTTTTCTCAAAAAACTTCGTGATTGAAGACTAACACATACAAATTTCTATTTTTCCTATTTTTTGCAAAAAATCAAAAACTGAAGTCTAACACCTTCAAAAATATCAATTATAATTTTTTCTAGAAGAGACCAAAATAAAATAGTTCTCTAAAATTAGCAAAATACTTCATTTTTCATGTTTTTCTCAATAATCTTCGTGTTTGAAGACTAACACATACAAATTTCAATTTTTCCTATTTTTTGCAAAAAATCAAAAACTGAAGTCTAACACCTTCAAAAATATCAATTATCATTTTTTCTAAAAAAGACCTAAATAGTTCTCTAAAATGAGCAAAATACTACATTTTTCATGTTTTTCTCAAAAAAGTCCGTGATTGAAGACTAACACATACAAATTTCTATTTTTCCAATTTTTTGCAAAAAATCAAAAACTGAAGTCTAACACCTTCAAAAATATCAATTATAATTTTTTCTAGAAGAGACCAAAATAAAATAGTTCTCTAAAATTAGCAAAATACTTCATTTTTCATGTTTTTCTCAAAAATCTTCGTGATTGAAGACAAACACATACAAATTTCAATTTTTCCTATTTTTTGCAAAAAATAAAAAACTGAAGTCTAACACCATCAAAAATATCAATTGTCATTTTTTCTAAAAAAGACCTAAATAGTTCTCTAAAATGAGCAAAATACTTCATTTTTCATGTTTTTCTCAAAAAATTCCGTGATTGAAGACTAACACATACAAATTTCTATTTTTCCAATTTTTTGCAAAAAATCAAAAACTGAAGTCTAACACCTTCAAAAATATCTATTATCATTTTTTCTAAAAGGGTCCAAAATAGTTCTCTAAAATGAGCAAAATACTTCATTTTTCATGTTTTTCTCAAAAAACTTCGTGATTGAAGACTAACACATAAAAATTTTTATTTTTCCTATTTTTTGCAAAAAATCAAAAACTGAAGTCTAACACCTTCAAAAATATCAATTATCATTTTTTCTAAAAAAGAGCAAAATAGTTCTCTAAAATGAGCAAAATATTTCATTTTTCATGTTTTTCTCAAAAAACTCCGGGATTAAAGACTAAAACATACAAATTTCTATTTTTCCTATTTTTTTGCATAAAATCAAAAACTGAAGTCTAACACCTTCAAAAATATCAATTATCATTTTTTCTAAAAAAGACCTAAATAGTTCTCTAAAATGAGCAAAATACTTCATTTTTCATGTTTTTCTCAAAAAAGTCCGTGATTGAAGACTAACACATACAAATTTCTATTTTTCCAATTTTTTGCAAAAAATCAAAAACTGAAGTCTAACACCTTCAAAAATATCTATTATCATTTTTTCTAAAAGGGTCCAAAATAGTTCTCTAAAATGAGCAAAATACTTCATTTTTCATGTTTTTCTCAAAAAACTTCGTGATTGAAGACTAACACATAAAAATTTTTATTTTTCCTATTTTTTGCAAAAAATCAAAAACTGAAGTCTAACACCTTCAAAAATATCAATTATCATTTTTTCTAAAAAAGAGCAAAATAGTTCTCTAAAATGAGCAAAATATTTCATTTTTCATGTTTTTCTCAAAAAACTCCGGGATTAAAGACTAAAACATACAAATTTCTATTTTTCCTATTTTTTTGCATAAAATCAAAAACTGAAGTCTAACACCTTCAAAAATATCAATTATCATTTTTTCTAAAAAAGACCAAAATAGTTCTCTAAAATAAGCAAAATACTTCATTATTCATTTTTTCTCAAAAAATTCCGTGATTGAAGACTAACACAAACAAATTCCTATTTTTCCAATTTTTTGCAAAAAATAAAAAACTGAAGTCTAACACCTTCAAAAATATCAATTATCATTTTTCCTAAAAGAGTCCAAATAGTTCTCTAAAATGAGCAAAATACTTCATGTTTCATGTTTTTCTAAAAAAACTCCGGGATTGATGACTAACACATAAAAGTTTCAATTTTTCCAATTTTTTGCAAAAAATCAAAAACCGAAGTCTAACACCTTCAAAAATATCAATTATCATTTTTTCTAAAAAAGACCTAAATAGTTCTCTAAAATGAGCAAAATACTTCATTTTTCATGTTTTTCTCAATAAAGTCCGTGATTGAAGACTAACACATACAAATTTCTATTTTTCCAATTTTTTGCAAAAAATCAAAAACTGAAGTCTAACACCTTCAAAAATATCAATTATCATTTTTTCTAAAAGGGTCCAAAATAGTTCTCTAAAATGAGCAAAATACTTCATTTTTCATGTTTTTTCTCAAAAAACTTCGTGATTGAAGACTAACACATACAAATTTCTATTTTTCCTATTTTTTGCAAAAAATCAAAAACTGAAGTCTAACACCTTCAAAAATATCAATTATAATTTTTTCTAGAAGAGACCAAAATAAAATAGTTCTCTAAAATTAGCAAAATACTTCATTTTTCATGTTTTTCTCAATAATCTTCGTGTTTGAAGACTAACACATACAAATTTCAATTTTTCCTATTTTTTGCAAAAAATCAAAAACTGAAGTCTAACACCTTCAAAAATATCAATTATCATTTTTTCTAAAAAAGACCTAAATAGTTCTCTAAAATGAGCAAAATACTTCATTTTTCATGTTTTTCTCAAAAAAGTCCGTGATTGAAGACTAACACATACAAATTTCTATTTTTCCAATTTTTTGCAAAAAATCAAAAACTGAAGTCTAACACCTTCAAAAATATCAATTATAATTTTTTCTAGAAGAGACCAAAATAAAATAGTTCTCTAAAATTAGCAAAATACTTCATTTTTCATGTTTTTCTCAAAAATCTTCGTGATTGAAGACAAACACATACAAATTTCAATTTTTCCTATTTTTTGCAAAAAATAAAAAACTGAAGTCTAACACCATCAAAAATATCAATTGTCATTTTTTCTAAAAAAGACCTAAATAGTTCTCTAAAATGAGCAAAATACTTCATTTTTCATGTTTTTCTCAAAAAATTCCGTGATTGAAGACTAACACATACAAATTTCTATTTTTCCAATTTTTTGCAAAAAATCAAAAACTGAAGTCTAACACCTTCAAAAATATCTATTATCATTTTTTCTAAAAGGGTCCAAAATAGTTCTCTAAAATGAGCAAAATACTTCATTTTTCATGTTTTTCTCAAAAAACTTCGTGATTGAAGACTAACACATAAACATTTTTATTTTTCCTATTTTTTGCAAAAAATCAAAAACTGAAGTCTAACACCTTCAAAAATATCAATTATCATTTTTTCTAAAAAAGAGCAAAATAGTTCTCTAAAATGAGCAAAATATTTCATTTTTCATGTTTTTCTCAAAAAACTCCGGGATTAAAGACTAAAACATACAAATTTCTATTTTTCCTATTTTTTTGCATAAAATCAAAAACTGAAGTCTAACACCTTCAAAAATATCAATTATCATTTTTTCTAAAAAAGACCAAAATAGTTCTCTAAAATAAGCAAAATACTTCATTATTCATTTTTTCTCAAAAAATTCCGTGATTGAAGACTAACACAAACAAATTCCTATTTTTCCAATTTTTTGCAAAAAATAAAAAACTGAAGTCTAACACCTTCAAAAATATCAATTATCATTTTTCCTAAAAGAGTCCAAATAGTTCTCTAAAATGAGCAAAATACTTCATTTTTCATGTTTTTCTAAAAAAACTCCGGGATTGATGACTAACACATAAAAGTTTCAATTTTTCCAATTTTTTGCAAAAAATCAAAAACCGAAGTCTAACACCTTCAAAAATATCAATTATCATTTTTTCTAAAAAAGACCTAAATAGTTCTCTAAAATGAGCAAAATACTTCATTTTTCATGTTTTTCTCAAAAAAGTCCGTGATTGAAGACTAACACATACAAATTTCTATTTTTCCAATTTTTTGCAAAAAATCAAAAACTGAAGTCTAACACCTTTAAAAATATCAATTATCATTTTTTCTAAAAGGGTCCAAAATAGTTCTCTAAAATGAGCAAAATACTTCATTTTTCATGTTTTTTCTCAAAAAACTTCGTGATTGAAGACTAACACATACAAATTTCTATTTTTCCTATTTTTTGCAAAAAATCAAAAACTGAAGTCTAACACCTTCAAAAATATCAATTATAATTTTTTCTAGAAGAGACCAAAATAAAATAGTTCTCTAAAATTAGCAAAATACTTTATTTTTCATGTTTTTCTCAAAAATCTTCTCGATTGAAGACTAACACATACAAATTTCAATTTTTCCTATTTTTTGCAAAAAATCAAAAACTGAAGTCTAACACCTTCAAAAATATCAATTATCATTTTTTCTAAAAAAGACCTAAATAGTTCTCTAAAATGAGCAAAATACTTCATTTTTCATGTTTTTCTCAAAAAAGTCCGTGATTGAAGACTAACACATACAAATTTCTATTTTTCCAATTTTTTGCAAAAAATCAAAAACTGAAGTCTAACACATTCAAAAATATCAATTATAATTTTTTCTAGAAGAGACCAAAATAAAATAGTTCTCTAAAATTAGCAAAATACTTCATTTTTCATGTTTTTCTCAAAAATCTTCGTGATTGAAGACAAACACATACAAATTTCAATTTTTCCTATTTTTCGCAAAAAATCAAAAACTGAAGTCTAACACCTTCAAAAATATCAATTATCATTTTTTCTAAAAAAGACCTAAATAGTTCTCTAAAATGAGCAAAATACTTCATTTTTCATGTTTTTCTCAAAAAAGTCCGTGATTGAAGACTAACACATACAAATTTCTATTTTTCCAATTTTTTGCAAAAAATCAAAAACTGAAGTCTAACACCTTCAAAAATATCTATTATCATTTTTTCTAGAAGAGACCAAAATAAAATAGTTCTCTAAAATTAGCAAAATACTTCATTTTTCATGTTTTTCTCAAAAATCTTCGTGATTGAAGACAAACACATACAAATTTCAATTTTTCCTATTTTTTGCAAAAAATCAAAAACTGAAGTCTAACACCTTCAAAAATATCTATTATCATTTTTTCTAAAAGGGTCCAAAATAGTTCTCTAAAATGAGCAAAATACTTCATTTTTCATGTTTTTCTCAAAAAACTTCGTGATTGAAGACTAACACATAAAAAATTTTATTTTTCCTATTTTTTGCAAAAAATCAAAAACTGAAGTCTAACACCTTCAAAAATATCAATTATCATTTTTTCTAAAAAAGAGCAAAATAGTTCTCTAAAATGAGCAAAATATTTCATTTTTCATGTTTTTTCTCAAAAAACTCCGGGATTAAAGACTAAAACATACAAATTTCTATTTTTCCTATTTTTTTGCATAAAATCAAAAACTGAAGTCTAACACCTTCAAAAATATCAATTATCATTTTTTCTAAAAAAGACCTAAATAGTTCTCTAAAATGAGCAAAATACTTCATTTTTCATGTTTTTCTCAAAAAAGTCCGTGATTGAAGACTAACACATACAAATTTCTATTTTTCCAATTTTTTGCAAAAAATCAAAAACTGAAGTCTAACACCTTCAAAAATATCTATTATCATTTTTTCTAAAAGGGTCCAAAATAGTTCTCTAAAATGAGCAAAATACTTCATTTTTATGTTTTTCTCAAAAAACTTCGTGATTGAAGACTAACACATAAAAAATTTTATTTTTCCTATTTTTTGCAAAAAATCAAAAACTGAAGTCTAACACCTTCAAAAATATCAATTATCATTTTTTCTAAAAAAGAGCAAAATAGTTCTCTAAAATGAGCAAAATATTTCATTTTTCATGTTTTTCTCAAAAAACTCCGGGATTAAAGACTAAAACATACAAATTTCTATTTTTCCTATTTTTTTGCATAAAATCAAAAACTGAAGTCTAACACCTTCAAAAAAATCAATTATCATTTTTTCTAAAAAATACCAAAATAGTTCTCTAAAATAAGCAAAATACTTCATTATTCATTTTTTCTCAAAAAATTCCGTGATTGAAGACTAACACAAATAAATTCCTATTTTTCCAATTTTTTGCAAAAAATAAAAAACTGAAGTCTAACACCTTCAAAAATATCAATTATCATTTTTCCTAAAAGAGTCCAAATAGTTCTCTAAAATGAGCAAAATACTTCATTTTTCATGTTTTTCTAAAAAAACTCCGGGATTGATGACTAACACATAAAAGTTTCAATTTTTCCAATTTTTTGCAAAAAATCAAAAACCGAAGTCTAACACCTTCAAAAATATCAATTATCATTTTTTCTAAAAAAGACCTAAATAGTTCTCTAAAATGAGCAAAATACTTCATTTTTCATGTTTTTCTCAAAAAAGTCCGTGATTGAAGACTAACACATACAAATTTCTATTTTTCCAATTTTTTGCAAAAAATCAAAAACTGAAGTCTAACACCTTCAAAAATATCTATTATCATTTTTTCTAAAAGGGTCCAAAATAGTTCTCTAAAATGAGCAAAATACTTCATTTTTCATGTTTTTCTCAAAAAACTTCGTGATTGAAGACTAACACATAAAAAATTTTATTTTTCCTATTTTTTGCAAAAAATCAAAAACTGAAGTCTAACACCTTCAAAAATATCAATTATCATTTTTTCTAAAAAAGAGCAAAATAGTTCTCTAAAATGAGCAAAATATTTCATTTTTCATGTTTTTTCTCAAAAAACTCCGGGATTAAAGACTAAAACATACAAATTTCTATTTTTCCTATTTTTTTGCACAAAATCAAAAACTGAAGTCTAACACCTTCAAAAATATCAATTATCATTTTTTCTAAAAAAGACCTAAATAGTTCTCTAAAATGAGCAAAATACTTCATTTTTCATGTTTTTCTCAAAAAAGTCCGTGATTGAAGACTAACACATACAAATTTCTATTTTTCCAATTTTTTGCAAAAAATCAAAAACTGAAGTCTAACACCTTCAAAAATATCTATTATCATTTTTTCTAAAAGGGTCCAAAATAGTTCTCTAAAATGAGCAAAATACTTCATTTTTATGTTTTTCTCAAAAAACTTCGTGATTGAAGACTAACGCATAAAAAATTTTATTTTTCCTATTTTTTGCAAAAAATCAAAAACTGAAGTCTAACACCTTCAAAAATATCAATTATCATTTTTTCTAAAAAAGAGCAAAATAGTTCTCTAAAATGAGCAAAATATTTCATTTTTCATGTTTTTCTCAAAAAACTCCGGGATTAAAGACTAAAACATACAAATTTCTATTTTTCCTATTTTTTTGCATAAAATCAAAAACTGAAGTCTAACAGCTTCAAAAAAATCAATTATCATTTTTTCTAAAAAAGACCAAAATAGTTCTCTAAAATAAGCAAAATACTTCATTATTCATTTTTTCTCAAAAAATTCCGTGATTGAAGACTAACACAAACAAATTCCTATTTTTCCAATTTTTTGCAAAAAATAAAAAACTGAAGTCTAACACCTTCAAAAATATCAATTATCATTTTTCCTAAAAGAGTCCAAATAGTTCTCTAAAATGAGCAAAATACTTCATTTTTCATGTTTTTCTAAAAAAAGTCCGGGATTGATGACTAACACATAAAAGTTTCAATTTTTCCAATTTTTTGCAAAAAATCAAAAACCGAAGTCTAACACCTTCAAAAATATCAATTATCATTTTTTCTAAAAAAGACCTAAATAGTTCTCTAAAATGAGCAAAATACTTCATTTTTCATGTTTTTCTCAAAAAAGTCCGTGATTGAAGACTAACACATACAAATTTCTATTTTTCCAATTTTTTGCAAAAAATCAAAAACTGAAGTCTAACACCTTCAAAAATATCAATTATCATTTTTTCTAAAAGGGTCCAAAATAGTTCTCTAAAATGAGCAAAATACTTCATTTTTCATGTTTTTTCTCAAAAAACTTCGTGATTGAAGACTAACACATACAAATTTCTATTTTTCCTATTTTTTGCAAAAAATCAAAAACTGAAGTCTAACACCTTCAAAAATATCAATTATAATTTTTTCTAGAAGAGACCAAAATAAAATAGTTCTCTAAAATTAGCAAAATACTTCATTTTTCATGTTTTTCTCAAAAATCTTCGTGATTGAAGACTAACACATACAAATTTCAATTTTTCCTATTTTTTGCAAAAAATCAAAAACTGAAGTCTAACACCTTCAAAAATATCAATTATCATTTTTTCTAAAAAAGACCTAAATAGTTCTCTAAAATGAGCAAAATACTTCATTTTTCATGTTTTTCTCAAAAAAGTCCGTGATTGAAGACTAACACATACAAATTTCTATTTTTCCAATTTTTTGCAAAAAATCAAAAACTGAAGTCTAACACCTTAAAAAATATCTATTATCATTTTTTCTAAAAGGGTCCAAAATAGTTCTCTAAAATGAGCAAAATACTTCATTTTTCATGTTTTTCTCAAAAAACTTCGTGATTGAAGACTAACACATAAAAAATTTTATTTTTCCTATTTTTTGCAAAAAATCAAAAACTGAAGTCTAACACCTTCAAAAATATCAATTATCATTTTTTCTAAAAAAGAGCAAAATAGTTCTCTAAAATGAGCAAAATATTTCATTTTTCATGTTTTTCTCAAAAAACTCCGGGATTAAAGACTAAAACATACAAATTTCTATTTTTCCTATTTTTTTGCATAAAATCAAAAACTGAAGTCTAACACCTTCAAAAATATCAATTATCATTTTTTCTAAAAAAGACCAAAATAGTTCTCTAAAATAAGCAAAATACTTCATTATTCATTTTTTCTCAAAAAATTCCGTGATTGAAGACTAACACAAACAAATTCCTATTTTTCCAATTTTTGCAAAAAATAAAAAACTGAAGTCTAACACCTTCAAAAATATCAATTATCATTTTTCCTAAAAGAGTCCAAATAGTTCTCTAAAATGAGCAAAATACTTCATTTTTCATGTTTTTCTAAAAAAACTCCGGGATTGATGACTAACACATAAAAGTTTCAATTTTTCCAATTTTTTGCAAAAAATCAAAAACCGAAGTCTAACACCTTCAAAAATATCAATTATCATTTTTTCTAAAAAAGACTTAAATAGTTCTCTAAAATTAGCAAAATACTTCAATTTTCATGTTTTTCTCAAAAATCTTCGTGATTGAAGACTAACACAAACAAATTCCTATTTTTCCAATTTTTTGCAAAAAATAAAAAACTGAAGTCTAACACCTTCAAAAATATCAATTATCATTTTTCCTAAAAGAGTCCAAATAGTTCTCTAAAATGAGCAAAATACTTAATTTTTCATGTTTTTCTCAAAAAACTCCGGGATTGATGACTAACACATAAAAGTTTCAATTTTTCCAATTTTTTGCAAAAAATCAAAAACCGAAGTCTAACACCTTCAAAAATATCAATTATCATTTTTTCTAAAAAAGACCTAAATAGTTCTCTAAAATGAGCAAAATACTTCATTTTTCATGTTTTTCTCAAAAAAGTCCGTGATTGAAGACTAACACATACAAATTTCTATTTTTCCAATTTTTTGCAAAAAATCAAAAACTGAAGTCTAACACCTTCAAAAATATCAATTATCATTTTTTCTAAAAGGGTCCAAAATAGTTCTCTAAAATGAGCAAAAAACTTCATTTTTCATGTTTTTTCTCAAAAAACTTCGTGATTGAAGACTAACACATACAAATTTCTATTTTTCCTATTTTTTGCAAAAAATCAAAAACTGAAGTCTAACACCTTCAAAAATATCAATTATAATTTTTTCTAAAAGAGACCAAAATAAAATAGTTCTCTAAAATTAGCAAAATACTTCATTTTTCATGTTTTTCTCAAAAATCTTCGTGATTGAAGACTAACACATACAAATTTCAATTTTTCCAATTTTTTACAAAAAATCAAAAACTGAAGTCTAACCCCTTCAAAAATATCAATTATCATTTTTTCTAAAAGAGCCCAAAATATTTCTCTAAAATGAGCAAAATACTTCATTTTTCATGTTTTTCTCAAAAAACTTCGTGATTGAAGAGTAACACATACAAATTTCTATTTTTCTTATTTTTTGCAAAAAATCAAAAATTGAAGTCTAACACCTTAAAAAATATCAATTCTCATTTTTTCTAAAAAAGACCAAAATAGTTCTCTAAAATGAGCAAAATACTTCATTTTTCATGTTTTTCTCAAAAAATTCCGTGATTGAAGACTAACACATACAAATTTGTATTTTTCCAATGTTTTGCAAAAAATCAAACACTGAAAATTTAACACCTTCAAAAATATCAATTATCATTTTTTCTAAAAGAGTCCAAAATAATTCTCTAAAATGAGCAAAATAATTCATTTTTCATGTTTTTCTCAAAAATCTTCGTGATTGAAGACTAACACATACAAATTTATATTTTTCCTATTTTTTGCTAAAAATCAAAAGCTGAAGTCTAACACATTCAAAAATATCAATTATCATTTTTTCTAAAAGAGACCAAAATAAAATAGTTCTCTAAAATGAGCAAAATACTTCATTTTTCGTGTTTTTGTCAAAAATCTTCGTGATTGAGGACTAACACATACAAATTTCAATTTTTCCAATTTTTTTCAAAAAATCAAAAACTGAAGTCTAATACCTTCAAAAATATCAATTATCATTTTTTCTAAAAAAGACCAAAATAGCTCTCTAAAATGAGCAAAATAGTTAATTTTACATGTTTTTCCCAAAAAATTCCGTGATTGAAGACTAACACATACAAATTTCTATTTTTCCAATTTTTTGCAAAAAATCAAAAACCGAATACTTAACACCTTCAATAATATCAATTATCATTTTTTCTAAAAGAGTCCAAAATAGTTCTCTAAAATGAGGAAAATACTTCATTTGTCATGTTTTTCTTAAAAAACTACGTGATTGAAGACTAACACATACAAATTTCTATTTTTCCTATTTTTTGCTAAATATCAAAAACTGAAGTCTAACACCTTAAAAAATATCAATTATCATTTTTTTCTAAAAAAGACCAAAATAGTTCTCTAAAATGAGCAAAATACTACATTTTTCATGTTTTTCTCAAAAAACTCCGGGATTGAAGACTAACACATACAAATTTCTATTTTTCCTATTTTTTGCATAAAATAAAAAACTGAAGTCTAACACCTTCAAAAATATCAATTATAATTTTTTCTAAAAAAGACCAAAATAGTTCTGTAAAATGAGCAAAATACTTCATTTTTCATGTTTTTCTCAAAAAATTCCGCGATTGAAGACTAACACATACAAATTTCTATTTTTCCAATGTTTTGCAAAACATCGAAAATTGAAGACTTAACACCTTCAAAAATATCAATTATCACTTTTTCTAAAAGAGTCCAAAATAGTTCTCTAAAATGAGCAAAATACTTCATTTTTCTTGTTTTTCTCAAAAAACTTCGTGATTGAAGACTAACACATACAAATTTCTATTTTTCCTATTTTTTGCAAAAAATCAAAAACTGAAGTCTAACACCTTAAAAAATATTAATTATCATTTTTTTCTAAAAAAGACCAAAATAGTTCACAAAAAATGAGCAAAATACTTCATTTTTCATGTTTTTCTTAAAAAACTCTGGGATTGAAGACTAACACATACAAATTTCTATTTTTCCTATTCTTTTCAAAAAATCAAAAACTGTAATCTAACACCTTCAAAAATATCAATTATCATTTTATCTAAAAAAGACCAAAATAGTTCTCTAAAATGAGCAAAATACTTCATTTTTCTAGTTTTTCTCAAAAAACTCCGTGATTGAAGACTAACATGTACAAATTTCTATTTTTCCAATGTTTTGCAAAAAATCGAAAACTGAAGACTTAACACCTTCAAAAATATCAATTATCACCTTTTCTAAAAGAGTCCAAAATAGTTCTCTAAAATGAGCAAAATACTTCATTTTTCTTGTTTTTCTCAAAAAACTTCGTGATTGAAGACTAACACATACAAATTTCTATATATCCTATTTTTTTGCAAAAAATCAAAAACTGAAGTCTAACACCTTAAAAAATATCAATTATCATTTTTTTCTAAAAAAGACCAAAATAGTTCTCTAAAATGAGCAAAATACTTCATTTTTCATGTTTTTCTCAAAAAACTCCGGGATTGAAGACTAACACATACAAATTTATATTTTTCCTATTTTTTGCTAAAAATCAAAAGCTGAAGTCTAACACATTGAAAAATATCCATTATCATTTTTTCTAAAAGAGACCAAAATAAAATAGTTCTCTAAAATGAGCAAAATACTTCATTTTTCGTTTTTTTTGTCAAAAATCTTCGTGATTGAAGACTAACACATACAAATTTCAATTTTTCCAATTTTTTGCAAAAAATCAAAAACTGAAGTCTAATACCTTCAAAAATATCAATTATCATTTTTTCTAAAAAAGACTAAAATAGCTCTCTAAAATGAGCAAAATAGTTAATTTTACATGTTTTTCCCAAAAAATTCCGTGATTGAAGACTAACACATACAAATTTCTATTTTTCCAATTTTTTGTAAAAAATCAAAAACTGAATACTTAACACCTTCAATAATATCAATTATCATTTTTTCTAAAAGAGTCCAAAATAGTTCTCTAAAATGAGCAAAATACTTCATTTTTCATGTTTTTCTTAAAAAACTACGTGATTGAAGACTAACACATACAAATTTCTATTTTTCCTATTTTTTGCTAAAAATCAAAAACTGAAGTCTAACACCTTAAAAAATATCAATTATCATTTTTTTCTAAAAAAGACCAAAATAGTTCTCTAAAATGAGCAAAATACTTCATTTTTCATGTTTTTCTCAAAAAACTCCGGGATTGAAGACGAACACATACAAATTTCTATTTTTCCTATTTTTTGCATAAAATCAAAAACTGAAGTCTAACACCTTCAAAAATATCAATTATCATTTTTTCTAAAAAAGACCAAAATAGTTTTGTAAAATGAGCAAAATACTTCATTTTTCATGTTTTTCTCAAAAAATTCGTGATTGAAGACTAACACATACAAATTTCTATTTTTCCTATTTTTTTGCATAAAATCAAAAACTGAAGTCTAACACCTTAAAAAATATCAATTATCATTTTTTTCTAAAAAAGACCAAAATAGTTCACAAAAAATGAGCAAAATACTTCATTTTTCATGTTTTTCTTAAAAAACTCTGGGATTGAAGACTAACACATACAAATTTCTATTTTTCCTATTCTTTTCAAAAAATCAAAAACTGTAATCTAACACCTTCAAAAATATCAATTATCATTTTATCTAAAAAAGACCAAAATAGTTCTCTAAAATGAGCAAAATACTTCATTTTTCTAGTTTTTCTCAAAAAACTCCGTGATTGAAGACTAACATGTACAAATTTCTATTTTTCCAATGTTTTGCAAAAAATCGAAAACTGAAGACTTAACACCTTCAAAAATATCAATTATCACTTTTTCTAAAAGAGTCCAAAATAGTTCTCTAAAATGAGCAAAATACTTCATTTTTCTTGTTTTTCTCAAAAAACTTCGTGATTGAAGACTAACACATACAAATTTCTATATATCCTATTTTTTTGCAAAAAATCAAAAACTGAAGTCTAACACCTTAAAAAATATCAATTATCATTTTTTTCTAAAAAAGACCAAAATAGTTCTCTAAAATGAGCAAAATACTTCATTTTTCATGTTTTTCTCAAAAAACTCCGGGATTGAAGACTAACACATACAAATTTATATTTTTCCTATTTTTTGCTAAAAATCAAAAGCTGAAGTCTAACACATTGAAAAATATCCATTATCATTTTTTCTAAAAGAGACCAAAATAAAATAGTTCTCTAAAATGAGCAAAATACTTCATTTTTCGTTTTTTTTGTCAAAAATCTTCGTGATTGAAGACTAACACATACAAATTTCAATTTTTCCAATTTTTTGCAAAAAATCAAAAACTGAAGTCTAATACCTTCAAAAATATCAATTATCATTTTTTCTAAAAAAGACTAAAATAGCTCTCTAAAATGAGCAAAATAGTTAATTTTACATGTTTTTCCCAAAAAATTCCGTGATTGAAGACTAACACATACAAATTTCTATTTTTCCAATTTTTTGTAAAAAATCAAAAACTGAATACTTAACACCTTCAATAATATCAATTATCATTTTTTCTAAAAGAGTCCAAAATAGTTCTCTAAAATGAGCAAAATACTTCATTTTTCATGTTTTTCTTAAAAAACTACGTGATTGAAGACTAACACATACAAATTTCTATTTTTCCTATTTTTTGCTAAAAATCAAAAACTGAAGTCTAACACCTTAAAAAATATCAATTATCATTTTTTTCTAAAAAAGACCAAAATAGTTCTCTAAAATGAGCAAAATACTTCATTTTTCATGTTTTTCTCAAAAAACTCCGGGATTGAAGACGAACACATACAAATTTCTATTTTTCCTATTTTTTGCATAAAATCAAAAACTGAAGTCTAACACCTTCAAAAATATCAATTATCATTTTTTCTAAAAAAGACCAAAATAGTTCTGTAAAATGAGCAAAATACTTCATTTTTCATGTTTTTCTCAAAAAATTCGTGATTGAAGACTAACACATACAAATTTCTATTTTTCCTATTTTTTTGCATAAAATCAAAAACTGAAGTCTAACACCTTAAAAAATATCAATTATCATTTTTTTCTAAAAAAGACCAAAATAGTTCACAAAAAATGAGCAAAATACTTCATTTTTCATGTTTTTCTTAAAAAACTCCGGGATTGAAGACTAACACATACAAATTTCTATTTTTCCTATTTTTTTCAAAAAATCAAAAACTGTAGTCTAACACCTTCAAAAATATCAATTATCATTTTATCTAAAAAAGACCAAAATAGTTCTCTAAAATGAGCAAAGTACTTCATTTTTCTTGTTTTTCTCAAAAAACTTCGTGATTGAAGACTAACACATACAAATTTCTATATATCCTATTTTTTTGCAAAAAATCAAAAACTGAAGTCTAACACCTTAAAAAATATCAATTATCATTTTTTTCTAAAAAAGACCAAAATAGTTCTCTAAAATGAGCAAAATACTTCATTTTTCATGTTTTTCTCAAAAAACTCCGGGATTGAAGACTAACACATACAAATTTCTATTTTTCCTATTCTTTGCAAAAAATCAAAAACTGTAGTCTAACACCTTCAAAAATGTCAATTATCATTTTATCTAAAAAAGACCCAAATAGTTCTCTAAAATGAGCAAAATACCTCATTTTTCATGTTTTTCTCAAAAAACTTCGTGATTGAAGACTAACGCATACAAATTTCTATTTTTCCTATTTTTTTGCAAAAAATCAAAAACTGAAGTCTAACACCTTAAAAAATATCAATTATTATTTTTTCTAAAAAAGACCAAAATAGTTCCCTAAAATGAGCAAAATACTTCATTTTTCAAGTTTTTCTCAAAAATCTCCGTGATTGAAGACTAACACGTACAAATTTCTATTTTTCCTATTTTTTACAAAAAATCAAAAACTGAAGTCTAACATCTTCAAAAATATCAATTATCATTTTTTCTAAAAAAGACCAAAATAGTTATATAAAATGAGCAAAATACTTCATTTTTCATGTTTTTCTCAAAAAACACCGGGATTGAAGACTAACACATAGAAATTTCTATTTTTCCTATTTTTTGCATCAAATCAAAAACTGAAGTCTAACACCTTCAAAAATATCAATTATCATTTTTTCTAAAAAAGACCAAAATAGTTATGTAAAATGAGCATAATACTTCATTTTTCAAGTTTTTCTCAAAAAATTCCGTGATTGAAGACAAACACATACAAATTTCTATTTTTCCAATGTTTTGCAAAAAATCAAAAACTGAAGACTTAACACCTTCAAAAATGTCAATTATCATTATTTCCAGAAGTGTCCAAAATAGTTCTCTAAAATGAGCAAAATACTTCATTTTTCTTGGTTTTCTCAAAAAACTTCGTGATTGAAGACTAACACATACAAATTTCTATTTTTCCTATTTTTTGCAAAAAATCAAAAACTGAAGTCTAACACCTTAAAAAATATCAATTACCATTTTTTTCTAAAAAAGACCAAAATAGTTCTCTAAAATGAGCAAAATACTTCATTTTTCATGTTTTTCTCAAAAAACTCCAGGATTGAAGACTAACACATACAAATTTCTATTTTTCCTATTCTTTGCAAAAAATCAAAAACTGTAGTCTAACAGCTTCAAAAATATCAATTATCATTTTATCTAAAAAAGACCAAAATAGTTCCCTAAAATGAGCAAAATACTTCATTTTTCATGTTTTTCTCAAAAAACTTCGTGATTGAAGACTAACGCATACAAATTTCTATTTTTCCTATTTTTTTGCAAAAAATCAAAAACAATACCTTAAAAAATATCAATTATTATTTTTTCTAAAAAAGACCAAAATAGTTCCCTAAAATGAGCAAAATACTTCATTTTTCAAGTTTTTCTCAAAAAACTCCGTGATTGAAGACTAACACGTACAAATTTCTATTTTTCCAATGTTTTGCAAAAAATCGAAAACTGAAGGCTTAACACCTTCAAAAATATCAATTTGATGAGCGGGTTTTTGTGGTGTAAAATATCGTTGTGGTAAAAACCCCGAACAATCAACAAAATTTGTAATCTAAGTTTGTACAGTGGCAAATGTATAGATTCGTTCCACGGGGAGCAATTGCGTCAAAATTTGGATCGAAATGGATGAGAAATAACGAAGAAAATTTACAGAAGATAGTCCGTTACAACGGAAGTGGGTTCCGTTACAACGGACTTGAGTGAAATTTCTGCGCTAAGTGTGAGATGAACGTCCGTTACAACGGATGAAACTCCGTTTTAACGCACTATACTTGTCCGTTATAACGAACAGTGGTTGCGTTGCAACGGATTGGTTAATCCGTTACAACGGACCCTTATGTCTGTTATAACGCACTTGTATTGAGCCTCTTGCGTGAAAATCCTCACTAGTCCGTTACAACGGACATGTATGTGCGTTACAACGGAAGTATAACCAACTGAAAATTAAAGGACCAACCGTCCAGTCCGTTGTAACGCAAATTGTGTCCGTTATAACGGAAGTAGTTCTGGAATTAAGTTTGAGATTTGAATTGGGAGCAGTTTGATGGTTTGTTTTGGGATTGAATTAATGGAAATTTGAACTAAGTTTAAGGCAGAAATTGAGAGCAAAAGATCAAGTAAAAGAACAAGTTTAGAACAAAGATTCAATTCAATTAACAAGGATTCATTCAAGCAAACAAAGGATTCAAGCAAGAACAAGATTTACACAAATCCAAGTAATTTTATGCTACAAGAAATGCAAGAAAGGAAGGAAAACACCTAGAGAGATGAAGAGAGCTCCGAGTCTCGTCTTGAGTGCCTTCCTTGTTGTTCGAGTTGCTAGAGAGCTAGTCAATGCGCCCAACAATTTCCTTTCGTACCGATCCACCCGTCAATAGAAGTGAGCTTCGTACCGGTTGGGTGGGCTCAAGATGTGCAAAGGTTGATTGAAAAGAAGCTTCCAACCAATCACGCCGAGAAAGCTCGACTCTTCGCTTGTGAAAGTTCGAATGAAATAAGTTTCACCCTAATTCCACACTTTTCCTTAGTCGAAGTGTAAACCGATTCACCGAATGAAGTGAGCTTCTATTCGGTGACCGATCTTAGAAAAATTATCGTTCGTAGTTGCAATTCTTGCGCGTTCTTGAAAGTTTCTTGGACTTGCTTAAACGGGAGAGAGAGAGAGAGAGAGAGAGAGAGAGAGAGAGAGAGAGAGAGAGAGAGAGAGAGAGAATGGACGTAAAAAGAGCGTACCAAACTCGTGGCCCTTGTGGTCATATTTATAGCACTCATGGAGTCTTCTTATTGGCCACGAGTTGGTGGAGAGGATTGGGGGTAAGGAAGTAATTCCCACCAAAGGTAGGTGGGCAGGATAAGGGCTAAGGGTTGAGTGGTTTTCGTGTAAACTTTTGTGTAAGTTTTCATCATGATAATTGTTTGCCTCCCGTCTCATTCATGTACCGAATATATCGATGTAATATATCGTTTTTACTCCTCTTGACGTGTTGGAGACAACTACACTCTCCAAATTCCCAGAAATTCCTTCAAATTCCTGTGATTAAGCAGTAAAACACACTTAGTGAAGAAATATTCATGTTATCTCAAATATGATTAATAAAGTATATAGAATTGTTCTTCACAAGGGCTAAAACCCCTAAATTAAGCATTAAATTTGTGCCTTATTTGCCTCACATCAAATACCCCCACACTTAAATCTTTGATCGTCCTCGATCAATTAGAGTATAAAAGTCAAACATAAGAGAGAATTGCATAAGATTTTGTTGAAGTTATATTGTTGGTTCAAAAACTAATTTCACGAATCAAATGGTTCACTCTCATTTCATCAAGTTCAATAGTTATTTAGAATGATATTGGTCTTTTCATTATTAGATCTCCAAATTAGTTCGAAATTTCATAAGAGTTTTTCATGACACTCGATCTCAAGCGGTAAGAGCGATTTAAACGTTTTTACTTCGAATTGCTTTACTCCACAATCTCAAAAGGACTCAATTCGAAGGCTATTATCGGGCCAAAATTTCCCGTTTTGCTAGATGATCTTAAATGCAAGTTATTCATTTTAAAACACGTTTGGTACAATGGTACAAGGTTCATACCCGTTTTCGATCAATTTTCCCGCTCATTCGTTTTCCTTTCTCTCTTTGGAAGTCTTTAACCGAAAGCCCCACTACACCGAAATGCAATGAGGTTACTCTCGGTGTTGTATTTTGACCTTCATCTTTTCTCACTCTTTTTTTTATATGAAGTCTTTAACCGAAAGCCCCACTACACCGAAATGCAATGAGGTTACTCTCGGTGTTGTCTTTTGACCTTCATTTTATTTTATTATTTTTTTTTTTATTTTATTTTTTTTTTTTTAAACAAACGGGTATAATTGATCTACTAACGGGTCCCCACAAACGGTCATTTCATAGTGCAATTGGTCATGTTTTAAATCTAGCAAAACGTACTTTAACGGCCACGCTAAGAACCTTACTCATAAGTCAATTATCAATTACGGGTTCGAAAATCGAGTTAAAACGTATCGCATGAACCGCGCATCGATCAAGTGTTTCAAACTCGTGAAATTTGAAACAATAGGGCTGGAATCCCCGAATAGATCTCTTCAAAATCATAACCAAATCCTCTAAAATATTTTGCAAACTTTCAATTTTGAGAGCGAAATTCAGAGTTAAATGAACATTCGTTTAAAAACCAACAATTTTAATTCACTGAAGTGGAGAAAAATCTTTTTATGCATTTATTGCTTGACTTATTTATCATTGATGCTCCGGGTTCAAAAATAATGTTAAATATTCGAAAATTTTAATTAAAAGAGAAAACTTGCCAGTAACTATTCCGTTACAACGCAGTATAATGTCCGTTACAACGTACTAACTGCGTTATAACGGAGAACTATTCGTAGCTTAGTTTGAAAATTCTGAGTATGTCCGTTGCAACGGACATTGAGGTCCGTTACAACGCACATAGTTCTGGAAAATTTTGGGAATTTACCGTTGCAACGCAATTTACTGTGTTTTTTATGTCCGTTGCAACGCTATTTTTGGTCCGTTGTAACGCAATTGTATTCCGTCGTAACGGAGTACTAGCCGTAGAATGAGAATTGAATTTAGAGGGCTCTCCGTTATAACGCAATACTATTCCGTTACAACGGAACTCTTGGCGCCAGTCAAAATTTTAAATTTCTGTACAGTCCGTTACAACGGACATTGAGGTCCGTTACAACGGAGTTGCTGGACAGATCAAAAAATTTCACTTTTCCCTGATTTTTAAATTTTTAATTGGGCTCATACAGGTCAAAGATTGTATGTTACCCCCCCACACTTAGAGATTACTTGTCCTCAAGTATAACAAATCGAAAATTCCTAAAAGAGGGATAATAGAGAGATACAACCTTTGATGCGTGGGCGTGCCTCCCTCGCTAGCGCTCTTGTTTAACGTCTTGAGCTCGACTTGGCCGAGCTCATCATTGGGAGGTGTCGTCGGGTTCTAGAGCTTGCTCCTCCATCCACCCGGTTTCGAAGTTTGCATGGTAATGCTTGAGTCGATGGCCGTTTACCTTGAACGTTTTGTTCGTTTCCTCGCTTCGAATTTCGACAAC
The DNA here is from genome assembly GCA_946800325.1 of Luzula sylvatica. Taxonomy (NCBI): domain Eukaryota; kingdom Viridiplantae; phylum Streptophyta; class Magnoliopsida; order Poales; family Juncaceae; genus Luzula; species Luzula sylvatica. Next base: position 53,312,513 of record OX326958.1, on the reverse strand, counting down.
CCCAAATGTAGTCACATTGGTGACCACAAAAGGGCCGATCCATCGGGACCGAAGTTTCCCGGGGAAAAGTTTGAGACGAGAGTTGAATAACAACACTCTTTCCCCCTCATGAAAATCTTTCTTTTGAATCATTCGGTCATGAAATCTTTTGGCCCTTGCCTTGCACAAACTCGAATTGTCGTAGGCCTCTTGCCGGAATTTGTCTAGCTCGAGTAATTGAAGCTTACGTGCCGATGCGTCCTTCGGGTAGTCGAGGACAAATTGCTTGATCGCCCAAAAGGCCTTGTGCTCTAACTCGACCGGTAAATGGCACGCCTTTCCGTACACGAGTTTGAAAGGAGTCATACCTATTGGCGTTTTGAAAGCGGTACGGTACGCCCAAAGTGCGTCGCCGAGTCGAGTACTCCAATCCTTTCGTGTCGGGTTCACCACCTTCTCCAAAATAGACTTTATTTCTCGATTCGAAACCTCCGCTTGGCCGTTTGTTTGAGGATGATACGCGGTTGAGGTTCGATGGCTCACATGGTATTTCTCGAGGAGGCTTTGGAGATATCGATTGCAAAAATGAGAGCCTCGATCGCTTATAAGAACTCTTGGTATACCGAATCGTTGAAAGATGCTTTTCTTCAAGAAGTCCTCCACCATTTTCGAATCCGCATGCTTGGTTGGTACCGCCTCCACCCATTTTGTCACGTAATCTACACACAACAAGATGTAAGTGTAGCCAAAAGACGATGGAAACGGGCCCATGAAATCAATGCCCCAAACATCGAATGGTTCACACACATAGATTGAATTGAGGGGCATTTGATTTCTACGGCTCAAGTTCCCCGTCTTTTGGCAATTTCCACAACCTTTCACAAAGTTCGCAACGTCTTTATGCAAGGTTGGCCAATAAAATCCACATTCTTGTACCTTGTGTGTGGTACGTGCGATACCGAAATGTCCACCACATTGTAATGTATGACAAAAAGAAAGGATAGATTGTACCTCATTTTGGTGGACGCATTTTCGAATTACTTGGTCGGTGCAAATTCGAAATAAGATCGGGTCTTCCCAAATGTAGAATCGAGCGTTGCTTTTCATTTTATCGCGTTGTGCCTTGGAGAAGCTCGGGGGAAAATTCTTCGTGACGATGTAGTTGGCTAGGTCGGCGTACCATGGCGCTTCGACTTGGGCCGCGAGAACGTGTTCCTCGGGGAATTCCTCGCGAATCGGAACGAGGTCTTCAATCTTCAATGGGAGCCGACTCAAATGATCCGCCACGAGATTCTCGCATCCCTTTTTGTCCTTGATCTCGAGGTCGAATTCTTGAAGCAAAAGGATCCATCGGAGCAATCTCGGTTTGCATTCCTTCTTCTTCATCAAGTGTCTCAACGCTCCGTGATCCGAGAAGACTATCACTTTCGTACCTAAAAGATAAGAACGAAATTTCTCCAATGCAAACACAATTGCGAGGAGTTCCTTTTCGGTGGTGGTGTAGTTTCGTTGGGCATTGTCGAGAGACTTTGAGGCGTAGGCGATGACGTGAGGGTCTTTTCCTTCTCTTTGGCCAAGTACCGCCCCCACACTCGTGTCACTAGCGTCGCACATTATTTCGAATGGTAGCTCCCAATTTGGCGACTTGATGATAGGCGCGGAGCAAAGCTTTTCCTTGAGATTGTCGAAAGCCTCCTTGCACTTTGCATTGAACTCGAATTTTGCATCTTTTTGGAGAAGTTGGCACATCGGTTGCGAGGTTTTCGAGAAGTCTTTGATGAAGCGCCTATAGAATCCCGCATGGCCGAGAAAGGATCGCACGTCTTTCACCGTCCTTGGATACGGAAGCGTCTTGATTACGTCGATTTTCGCCTTGTCGACTTCCATTCCTTTCTCCGAGATTAAATGACCTAAAACAATTCCTTCGCTCACCATGAAGTGGCATTTCTCAAAATTCAAAACAAGGTTAGCTTCGATGCACTTTTCGAGTATTTGTGACAAGTGGCTTAGACATGATTCGAATGAGTCACCAAATACCGAAAAGTCATCCATAAAAACTTCTATAAATTTGGAAATATAATCGGAGAAAATAGAAAGCATACACCTTTGGAAAGTACCCGGAGCATTGCATAGCCCGAATGGCATGCGTCGGTACGCGAAGGTACCAAACGGGCACGTGAATGTGGTCTTCTCTTGATCTTCGGGTGCGACCGGTATTTGGAAATAGCCCGAAAATCCATCGAGGAAGCAATAGAACGGATTTCCCGCGAGTCTTTCTATCATTTGATCGATGAATGGAAGTGGGAAGTGGTCCTTTTTCGTCGCCTTATTGAGTTTTCGGTAATCGATGCAAACTCGCCACCCGTTTTGAACTCGAGTCGGTACTTGATCGCCTTCATCGTTCTCAACTATCGTCATCCCCGTTTTCTTCGGTACCACGTGTATGGGCGAGACCCATTTCGAGTCGGCAATGGGATAGATTATCCCCGCATCTAACAATTTGATCACCTCCTTTTTTACTACTTCCATCATGGGTGGATTGAGCCGTCTTTGAGGTTCGCGTGATGGTTTTGCTCCGTCTTCGAGAAGGATTCGGTGTGTGCACATGGAGGGGGAGATGCCCGGAATGTCGGAGAGTGTCCACCCGAAAGCCTTCTTATTCCTTTTTAGCATTTCGATGAGTTTTTCTTCTTGCTCCTTTGCTAGGTTCGAGGCGATTATTACCGGCAAAGTTTCCGCTTCATCGAGAAAAGCATACTTTAGTCCAATAGGTAATTTTTTCAATTCTAACCTTGGAGCTTGTTCGATTGAAGGTGGAGCTCTTTGCATCGGGATTTCGAGGTCTCTTAGAAAGAGTGCTTGATCTATGCTTCGTTCTTCTTCCAACTCCGATTCGATTTCGAATGTAGGATTGTCACATCCTTCAAATTCTTCGAACAAAGGGTTTGAGCTCCATTGAAAGTTTTCGAATGAGCTATCCATGACTTCTTGTACACAATCGTCGACCACGTCCATAGCACTTAAGTTGAGTGTACCTACAATGGGTTCCTTTAGTTTGTCAAAAATATTGAATTTGATTACCTCATCATCGAACTCCATCGTGAGCTCTCCCGCGTGTACATCGATCTTTGTGCGCGCCGTCTTCAAAAATGGCCGTCCAAGGAGAATCGGGGTTGAATCGTTACTCCCCTCATTCATGTCCAACACGTAGAAATCCGCGGGGAAGTAAAGTCCATTCACCGTCACGATCACATCTTCGACTACTCCCACCGGCTTCGTCGTAGATCTATCGGCCAATTGAATTACTACTTGTGTATCGTCGAGAGGGCCGAGATCTAGGGTTTTGAAAACCGAGAAGGGCATTACATTGATGGATGCGCCTAAATCGAGCATGCATTTGGGTAACTCGTGTTGCCCAATTTTGCAAGGGATAGCGAACATCCCCGGATCTTTGTGCTTTTGGGGGAGTCTCAAAATCGCCGAAACACTCTCCCCCACACTAATCAACTCATCTCCTTTCGTCTTTCTTTTGTTCGTGCACAATGCCTTGAGATATTTTGCCAAACGAGGCACTTCTTTGATTGCTTCGAGTAGAGGAATGTTTACCTCCACCTTCTTTAAGATGGCAAGCACGTCGTTGTTCGATTCGATTGGCTTTGGGAGACGACTCGGGAAAGGTGGCTTGACTTGAGTCGATTTTGTTTCTAGTTCTTGAGTTGGTAACGTCGCGGCTTGAGTCGGACTCTTCTTCGGTATCGGTACCTCGAGCTCCTTTTCTTCTTGTACCTCCTTGCTCTTCGAACTTTCTCCCACCTCTTTACCGCTTCGGAGCGATATTGCGTTCACATGCCTTTGCTCGGAAGGGGCCAAAGATTGAGATTGGAGTCGAGATGTACCTTGGGATTCGATTATGTTTACTCGAGTGGCAATTTGATTGATTTGAGTCTCCAAGTTGCCCACATGGCGATTCGTGTTCGAAACTTCTTGCCTTACACTTGAGATCTCTTGCTTCAATTCTTGCTTAAATTCTTGCTTCATCGTTTCCATGTTTTTATTGATACCTTGCAACATTTCCATTATCGTTTTCATGTCTTGATTTGGTTCTTGTGTTTGGGTTGGTTTATGAATCGCTTGAGTCGCATTTGGGTGTTGGTACGTGGCTGGTTTTGCGACCGCTTGTCGGTAAGGATCGGGTTGAGCATTGTTTGGATTCGACCAACTAAAGTTAGGATGGTTGCGGAGATTCGGATTATACGAATTTGAAGCGTCAAATTTCTTGTAAACGGCATTTGCATCTTCGATCACACTCGGGCATTCATCGGTGTGGTGGGTATTTGCGAGGCAAACCCCACATTTTTTCGTTTCCTCCTTGCCCAAAGCCTTCATGATGATCTCGAGCTTGTCGTTAAGCATGTCGACATTGAGGTCGCTACACGCGTTAACTCGGTATTCGACGTTCCTTCTTGATTGAGAATTGGTTGCCATCACTTCGAGTAGCTTCTTAATTTCTTCGAGGTCTTTGTTCGCGATACTTCCCCCCGCGGATGCGTTGAGGAATTGGTTCTCCGAGTATCCTAGCCCGTTAATGAATTGTTCGTAGAGGAATTGGACCGCGACATTGTGGCTTGGGCATTCTTCCTTCAAACGCATGAATCGATCGTAGTATTCGTGGAATGTTTCGTTCGGTTTTTGCGTTATTGCCAAAAGTTCTCGCCTTATAGCCGCCAATCGAGAGGCCGAAAAGTACCTCTCCTTGAAGAGGGTTGCTACTTCGTTGAATGCGAGAGGGCCTCTAAGCGCGTAGAACCAATCTTTCGGTCCTTCACCTAATGAGTAAGGAAAAAGAAGAAGAAGAATGTCACTAAAAGCTTCATAATTCGAATATATGTTTAGTTGAATCTTGAAATCTTTTAAGTGTTTATGAGGGTTTTCCGTGGCTTTTCCATGAAAAATAGGCAATGAGCCTATAATGCTCGGATCCGCTTTGAAATTCGGAATATTGGGCCTAATAAAATTATAATTATCCTCCACATTTCCAGGTGCTACTAATTCTCTCAAGGTTTTTGGCCTTGGAGCTCTTGTTTCATCACCCATATTTGAATTTAAATGAGTAGAGAAAGAAGAAAAAGTTTGAGTTTGAAGTTGAGGTTCGTCTTGATCTTCTTGTGTCGGTTCCTTGCTCTTCTTAGAGCTCTTGTTCCTTCTTTCGATTTCCTTGACAAATGGAAGTAATTCGCCTTTTCGTGATCTTGTGTTGTGCATAAAGTTTTCTTCCTTCACCTAGATTGTCACAAAAGAAACAAAGAAGTGAGTAAACAAATTTATGAATTTAAATCTCAAGTTTCGATCTAAAATATTGACTTAAACACCGCTCCCCGGCAGCGGCGCCATTTGATGAGCGGGTTTTTGTGGTGTAAAATATCGTTGTGGTAAAAACCCCGAACAATCAACAAAATTTGTAATCTAAGTTTGTACAGTGGCAAATGTATAGATTCGTTCCACGGGGAGCAATTGCGTCAAAATTTGGATCGAAATGGATGAGAAATAACGAAGAAAATTTACAGAAGATAGTCCGTTACAACGGAAGTGGGTTCCGTTACAACGGACTTGAGTGAAATTTCTGCGCTAAGTGTGAGATGAACGTCCGTTACAACGGATGAAACTCCGTTTTAACGCACTATACTTGTCCGTTATAACGAACAGTGGTTGCGTTGCAACGGATTGGTTAATCCGTTACAACGGACCCTTATGTCTGTTATAACGCACTTGTATTGAGCCTCTTGCGTGAAAATCCTCACTAGTCCGTTACAACGGACATGTATGTGCGTTACAACGGAAGTATAACCAACTGAAAATTAAAGGACCAACCGTCCAGTCCGTTGTAACGCAAATTGTGTCCGTTATAACGGAAGTAGTTCTGGAATTAAGTTTGAGATTTGAATTGGGAGCAGTTTGATGGTTTGTTTTGGGATTGAATTAATGGAAATTTGAACTAAGTTTAAGGCAGAAATTGAGAGCAAAAGATCAAGTAAAAGAACAAGTTTAGAACAAAGATTCAATTCAATTAACAAGGATTCATTCAAGCAAACAAAGGATTCAAGCAAGAACAAGATTTACACAAATCCAAGTAATTTTATGCTACAAGAAATGCAAGAAAGGAAGGAAAACACCTAGAGAGATGAAGAGAGCTCCGAGTCTCGTCTTGAGTGCCTTCCTTGTTGTTCGAGTTGCTAGAGAGCTAGTCAATGCGCCCAACAATTTCCTTTCGTACCGATCCACCCGTCAATAGAAGTGAGCTTCGTACCGGTTGGGTGGGCTCAAGATGTGCAAAGGTTGATTGAAAAGAAGCTTCCAACCAATCACGCCGAGAAAGCTCGACTCTTCGCTTGTGAAAGTTCGAATGAAATAAGTTTCACCCTAATTCCACACTTTTCCTTAGTCGAAGTGTAAACCGATTCACCGAATGAAGTGAGATTCTATTCGGTGACCGATCTTAGAAAAATTATCGTTCGTAGTTGCAATTCTTGCGCGTTCTTGAAAGTTTCTTGGACTTGCTTAAACGGGAGAGAGAGAGAGAGAGAGAGAGAGAGAGAGAGAGAGAGAGAGAGAGAGAGAGAGAGAGAGAATGGACGTAAAAAGAGCGTACCAAACTCGTGGCCCTTGTGGTCATATTTATAGCACTCATGGAGTCTTCTTATTGGCCACGAGTTGGTGGAGAGGATTGGGGGTAAGGAAGTAATTCCCACCAAAGGTAGGTGGGCAGGATAAGGGCTAAGGGTTGAGTGGTTTTCGTGTAAACTTTTGTGTAAGTTTTCATCATGATAATTGTTTGCCTCCCGTCTCATTCATGTACCGAATATATCGATGTAATATATCGTTTTTACTCCTCTTGACGTGTTGGAGACAACTACACTCTCCAAATTCCCAGAAATTCCTTCAAATTCCTGTGATTAAGCAGTAAAACACACTTAGTGAAGAAATATTCATGTTATCTCAAATATGATTAATAAAGTATATAGAATTGTTCTTCACAAGGGCTAAAACCCCTAAATTAAGCATTAAATTTGTGCCTTATTTGCCTCACATCACAATTATCACTTTTTCTGAAAGAGTCCAAAATAGTTCTCTAAAATGAGCAAAATACTTCATTTTTCTTGTTTTTCTCAAAAAACTTCGTGATTGAAGACTAACACATACAAATTTCTATATATCCTATTTTTTTGCAAAAAATCAAAAACTGAAGTCTAACACCTTAAAAAATATCAATTATCATTTTTTTCTAAAAAAGACCAAAATAGTTCTCTAAAATGAGCAAAATACTTCATTTTTCATGTTTTTCTCAAAAAACTCCGGGATTGAAGACTAACACATACAAATTTCTATTTTTCCTATTCTTTGCAAAAAATCAAAAACTGTAGTCTAACACCTTCAAAAATATCAATTATCATTTTATCTAAAAAAGACCCAAATAGTTCTCTAAAATGAGCAAAATACTTCATTTTTCATGTTTTTCTCAAAAAACTTCGTGATTGAACACTAACGCATACAAATTTATATTTTTCCTATTTTTTGCATCAAATCAAAAACTGAAGTCTAACACCTTCAAAAATATCAATTATCATTTTTTCTAAAAAAGACCAAAATAGTTATGTAAAATGAGCATAATACTTCATTTTTCATGTTTTTCTCAAAAAATTCCGTGATTGAAGACAAACACATACAAATTTCTATTTTTCCAATGTTTTGCAAAAAATCAAAAACTGAAGACTTAACACCTTCAAAAATGTCAATTATCATTATTTCCAGAAGTGTCCAAAATAGTTCTCTAAAATGAGCAAAATATGTCATTTTTCTTGTTTTTCTCAAAAAACTTCGTGATTGAAGACTAACACATACAAATTTCTATTTTTCCTATTTTTTGCAAAAAATCAAAAACTGAAGTCTAACACCTTAAAAAATATCAATTATCATTTTTTTCTAAAAAAGACCAAAATAGTTCTCTAAAATGAGCAAAATACTTCATTTTTCATGTTTTTCTCAAAAAACTCCGGGATTGAAGACTAACACATACAAATTTCTATTTTTCCTATTCTTTGCAAAAAATCAAAAACTGTAGTCTAACAGCTTCAAAAATATCAATTATCATTTTATCTAAAAAAGACCAAAATAGTTCCCTAAAATGAGCAAAATACTTCATTTTTCATGTTTTTCTCAAAAAACTTCGTGATTGAAGACTAACGCATACAAATTTCTATTTTTCCTATTTTTTTGCAAAAAATCAAAAACTGAAGTCTAACACCTTAAAAAATATCAATTATTATTTTTTCTAAAAAAGACCAAAATAGTTCCCTAAAATGAGCAAAATACTTCATTTTTCAAGTTTTTCTCAAAAAACTCCGTGATTGAAGACTAACACGTACAAATTTCTATTTTTCCAATGTTTTGCAAAAAATCGAAAACTGAAGGCTTAACACCTTCAAAAATATCAATTATCACTTTTTCTGAAAGAGTCCAAAATAGTTCTCTAAAATGAGCAAAATACTTCATTTTTCTTGTTTTTCTCAAAAAACTTCGTGATTGAAGACTAACACATACAAATTTCTATATATCCTATTTTTTTGCAAAAAATCAAAAACTGAAGTCTAACACCTTAAAAAATATCAATTATCATTTTTTTCAAAAAAAGACCAAAATAGTTCTCTAAAATGAGCAAAATACTTCACTTTTCATGTTTTTCTCAATAAACTCCGGGATTGAAGACTAACACATACAAATTTCTATTTTTCCTATTCTTTGCAAAAAATCAAAAACTGTAGTCTAACACCTTCAAAAATATCAATTATCATTTTATCTAAAAAAGACCCAAATAGTTCTCTAAAATGAGCAAAATACTTCATTTTTCTTGTTCTTCTCAAAAAACTTCGTGATTGAAGACTAACACATACAAATTTCTATATATCCTATTTTTTTGCAAAAAATCAAAAACTGAAGTCTAACACCTTAAAAAATATCAATTATCATTTTTTTCAAAAAAAGACCAAAATAGTTCTCTAAAATGAGCAAAATACTTCACTTTTCATGTTTTTCTCAATAAACTCCGGGATTGAAGACTAACACATACAAATTTCTATTTTTCCTATTCTTTGCAAAAAATCAAAAACTGTAGTCTAACACCTTCAAAAATATCAATTATCATTTTATCTAAAAAAGACCCAAATAGTTCTCTAAAATGAGCAAAATACTTCATTTTTCATGTTTTTCTCAAAAAACTTCGTGATTGAAGACTAACGCATACAAATTTCTATTTTTCCTATTTTTTTGCAAAAAATCAAAAACTGAAGTCTAACACCTTAAAAAATATCAATTATTATTTTTTCTAAAAAAGACCAAAATAGTTCCCTAAAATGAGCAAAATACTTCATTTTTCAAGTTTGTCTCAAAATACTCCGTGATTGAAGACTAACACGTACAAATTTCTATTTTTCCAATGTTTTGCAAAAAATCGAAAACTGAAGGCTTAACACCTTCAAAAATATCAATTATCACTTTTTCTGAAAGAGTCCAAAATAGTTCTCTAAAATGAGCAAAATAGTTCATTTTTCTTGTTTTTCTCAAAAAACTTCGTGATTGAAGACTAACACATACAAATTTCTATATATCCTATTTTTTTGCAAAAAATCAAAAACTGAAGTCTAACACCTTAAAAAATATCAATTATCATTTTTTTCTAAAAAAGACCAAAATAGTTCTCTAAATTGAGCAAAATACTTCATTTTTCATGTTTTTCTCAAAAAACTCCGGGATTGAAGACTAACACATACAAATTTCTATTTTTCCTATTCTTTGCAAAAAATCAAAAACTGTAGTCTAACACCTTCAAAAATATCAATTATCATTTTATCTAAAAAAGACCCAAATAGTTCTCTAAAATGAGCAAAATACTTCATTTTTCATGTTTTTCTCAAAAAACTTCGTGATTGAACACTAACGCATACAAATTTATATTTTTCCTATTTTTTGCATCAAATCAAAAACTGAAGTCTAACACCTTCAAAAATATCAATTATCATTTTTTCTAAAAAAGACCAAAATAGTTATGTAAAATGAGCATAATACTTCATTTTTCATGTTTTTCTCAAAAAATTCCGTGATTGAAGACAAACACATACAAATTTCTATTTTTCCAATGTTTTGCAAAAAATCAAAAACTGAAGACTTAACACCTTCAAAAATGTCAATTATCATTATTTCCAGAAGTGTCCATAATAGTTCTCTAAAATGAGCAAAATACTTCATTTTTCTTGTTTTTCTCAAAAAACTTCGTGATTGAAGACTAACACATACAAATTTCTATTTTTCCTATTTTTTGCAAAAAATCAAAAACTGAAGTCTAACACCTTAAAAAATATCAATTATCATTTTTTTCAAAAAAAGACCAAAATAGTTCTCTAAAATGAGCAAAATACTTCATTTTTCATGTTTTTCTCAAAAAACTCCGGGATTGAAGACTAACACATACAAATTTCTATTTTTCCTATTCTTTGCAAAAAATCAAAAACTGTAGTCTAACAGCTTCAAAAATATCAATTATCATTTTATCTAAAAAAGACCAAAATAGTTCCCTAAAATGAGCAAAATACTTCATTTTTCAAGTTTTTCTCAAAAAACTTCGTGATTGAAGACTAACGCATACAAATTTCTATTTTTCCTATTTTTTTGCAAAAAATCAAAAACTGAAGTCTAACACCTTAAAAAATATCAATTATCATTTTTTCTAAAAAAGACCAAAATAGTTATGTAAAATGAGCATAATACTTCATTTTTCATGTTTTTCTCAAAAAATTCCGTGATTGAAGACAAACACATACAAATTTCTATTTTTCCAATGTTTTGCAAAAAATCAAAAACTGAAGACTTAACACCTTCAAAAATGTCAATTATCATTATTTCCAGAAGTGTCCATAATAGTTCTCTAAAATGAGCAAAATACTTCATTTTTCTTGTTTTTCTCAAAAAACTTCGTGATTGAAGACTAACACATACAAATTTCTATTTTTCCTATTTTTTGCAAAAAATCAAAAACTGAAGTCTAACACCTTAAAAAATATCAATTATCATTTTTTTCTAAAAAAGACCAAAATAGTTCTCTAAAATGAGCAAAATACTTCATTTTTCATGTTTTTCTCAAAAAACTCCGGGATTGAAGACTAACACATACAAATTTCTATTTTTCCTATTCTTTGCAAAAAATCAAAAACTGTAGTCTAACAGCTTCAAAAATATCAATTATCATTTTATCTAAAAAAGACCAAAATAGTTCTCTAAAATGAGCAAAATACTTCATTTTTCTTGTTTTTCCCAAAAAACTTCGTGATTGAAGACTAACACATTAAAAATTCTATTTTTCCTATTTTTTGCAAAAAATCAAAAACTGTAGTCTAACACCTTAAAAAATATCAATTATCATTTTTTTCTAAAAAAGACCAAAATAGTTCTCTAAAATGAGCAAAATACTTCATTTTTCATGTTTTTCTCAAAAAACTCCGGGATTGAAGACTAACACATACAAATTTCTATTTTTCCTATTCTTTGCAAAAAATCAAAAACTGTAGTCTAACAGCTTCAAAAATATCAATTATCATTTTATCTAAAAAAGACCAAAATAGTTCCCTAAAATGAGCAAAATACTTCATTTTTCAAGTTTTTCTCAAAAAACTTCGTGATTGAAGACTAACGCATACAAATTTCTATTTTTCCTATTTTTTTGCAAAAAATCAAAAACTGAAGTCTAACACCTTAAAAAATATCAATTATTATTTTTTCTAAAAAAGACCAAAATAGTTCCCTAAAATGAGCAAAATACTTCATTTTTCAAGTTTTTCTCAAAAAACTCCGTGATTGAAGACTAACACGTACAAATTTCTATTTTTCCAATGTTTTGCAAAAAATCGAAAACTGAAGGCTTAACACCTTCAAAAATATCAATTATCACTTTTTCTGAAAGAGTCCAAAATAGTTCTCTAAAATAAGCAAAATACTTCATTTTTCTTGTTTTTCTCAAAAAACTTCGTGATTGAAGACTAACACATACAAATTTCTATATATCCTATTTTTTTGCAAAAAATCAAAAACTGAAGTCTAACACCTTAAAAAATATCAATTATCATTTTTTTCAAAAAAAGACCAAAATAGTTCTCCAAAATGAGCAAAATACTTCACTTTTCATGTTTTTCTCAATAAACTCCGGGATTGAAGACTAACACATACAAATTTCTATTTTTCCTATTCTTTGCAAAAAATCAAAAACTGTAGTCTAACACCTTCAAAAATATCAATTATCATTTTATCTAAAAAAGACCCAAATAGTTCTCTAAAATGAGCAAAATACTTCATTTTTCATGTTTTTCTCAAAAAACTTCGTGATTGAAGACTAACGCATACAAATTTCTATTTTTCCTATTTTTTTGCAAAAAATCAAAAACTGAAGTCTAACACCTTAAAAAATATCAATTATCATTTTTTTCTAAAAAAGACCAAAATAGTTCTCTAAAATGAGAAAAATACTTCATTTTTCATGTTTTTCTCAAAAAACTCCGGGATTGAAGACTAACACATACAAATTTCTATTTTTCCTATTCTTTGCAAAAAATCAAAAACTGTAGCCTAACAGCTTCAAAAATATCAATTATCATTTTATCTAAAAAAGACCAAAATAGTTCCCTAAAATGAGCAAAATACTTCATTTTTCATGTTTTTCTCAAAAAACTTCGTGATTGAAGACTAACGCATACAAATTTCTATTTTTCCTATTTTTTTGCAAAAAATCAAAAACTGAAGTCTAACACCTTAAAAAATATCAATTATTATTTTTTCTAAAAAAGACCAAAATAGTTCCCTAAAATGAGCAAAATACTTCATTTTTCATGTTTTTCTCAAAAAACTCCGTGATTGAAGACTAACACGTACAAATTTCTATTTTTCCAATGTTTTGCAAAAAATCGAAAACTGAAGGCTTAACACCTTCAAAAATATCAATTATCACTTTTTCTGAAAGAGTCCAAAATAGTTCTCTAAAATGAGCAAAATACTTCATTTTTCTTGTTTTTCTCAAAAAACTTCGTGATTGAAGACTAACACATACAAATTTCTATATATCCTATTTTTTTGCAAAAAAATCAAAAACTGAAGTCTAACACCTTAAAAAATATCAATTATCATTTTTTTCTAAAAAAGACCAAAATAGTTCTCTAAAATGAGCAAAATACTTCACTTTTCATGTTTTTCTCAAAAAACTCCGGGATTGAAGACTAACACATACAAATTTCTATTTTTCCTATTCTTTGCAAAAAATCAAAAACTGTAGTCTAACACCTTCAAAAATATCAATTATCATTTTATCTAAAAAAGACCCAAATAGTTCTCTAAATGAGCAAAATACTTCATTTTTCATGTTTTTCTCAAAAAACTTCGTGATTGAAGACTAACGCATACAAATTTCTATTTTTCCTATTTTTTTGCAAAAAATCAAAAACTGATGTCTAACACCTTAAAAAATATCAATTATTATTTTTTCTAAAAAAGACCAAAATAGTTCCCTAAAATGAGCAAAATACTTCATTTTTCAAGTTTTTCTCAAAAAACTCCGTGATTGAAGACTAACACGTACAAATTTCTATTTTTCCTATTTTTTGCAAAAAATCAAAAACTGAAGTCTAACATCTTCAAAAATATCAATTATCATTTTTTCTCAAAAAGACCAAAATAGTTATATAAAATGAGCAAAATACTTCATTTTTCATGTTTTTCTCAAAAAACTCCGGGATTGAAGACTAACACATAGAAATTTCTATTTTTCCTATTTTTTGCATCAAATCAAAAACTGAAGTCTAACACCTTCAAAAATATCAATTATCATTTTTTCTAAAAAAGACCAAAATAGTTATGTAAAATGAGCATAATACTTCATTTTTCATGTTTTTCTCAAAAAATTCCGTGATTGAAGACAAACACATACAAATTTCTATTTTTCCAATGTTTTGCAAAAAATCAAAAACTGAAGACTTAACACCTTCAAAAATGTCAATTATCATTATTTCCAGAAGTGTCCAAAATAGTTCTCTAAAATGAGAAAAATACTTCATTTTTCTTGTTTTTCTCAAAAAACTTCGTGATTGAAGACTAACACATAAAAAATTCTATTTTTCCTATTTTTTGCAAAAAATCAAAAACTGAAGTCTAACACCTTAAAAAATATCAATTATCATTTTTTTCTAAAAAAGACCAAAATAGTTCTCTAAAGTGAGCAAAATACTTCATTTTTCATGTTTTTCTCAAAAAACTCCGGGATTGAAGACTAACACATACAAATTTCTATTTTTCCTATTCTTTGCAAAAAATCAAAAACTGTAGTCTAACAGCTTCAAAAATATCAATTATCATTTTATCTAAAAAAGACCAAAATAGTTCCCTAAAATGAGCAAAATACTTCATTTTTCATGTTTTTCTCAAAAAACTTCGTGATTGAAGACTAACGCATACAAATTTCTATTTTTCCTATTTTTTTGCAAAAAATCAAAAACTGAAGTCTAACACCTTAAAAAATATCAATTATTATTTTTTCTAAAAAAGACCAAAATAGTTCCCTAAAATGAGCAAAATACTTCATTTTTCAAGTTTTTCTCAAAAAACTCCGTGATTGAAGACTAACACGTACAAATTTCTATTTTTCCAATGTTTTGCAAAAAATCGAAAACTGAAGGCTTAACACCTTCAAAAATATCAATTATCACTTTTTCTGAAAGAGTCCAAAATAGTTCTCTAAAATGAGCAAAATACTTCATTTTTCTTGTTTTTCTCAAAAAACTTCGTGATTGAAGACTAACACATACAAATTTCTATATATCCTATTTTTTTGCAAAAAATCAAAAACTGAAGTCTAACACCTTAAAAAATATCAATTATCATTTTTTTCTAAAAAAGATCAAAATAGTTCTCTAAAATGAGCAAAATACTTCACTTTTCATGTTTTTCTCAAAAAACTCCGGGATTGAAGACTAACACATACAAATTTCTATTTTTCCTATTCTTTGCAAAAAATCAAAAACTGTAGTCTAACACCTTCAAAAATATCAATTATCATTTTATCTAAAAAAGACCCAAATAGTTCTCTAAAATGAGCAAAATACTTCATTTTTCATGTTTTTCTCAAAAAACTTCGTGATTGAAGACTAACGCATACAAATTTCTATTTTTCCTATTTTTTTGCAAAAAATCAAAAACTGATGTCTAACACCTTGAAAAATATCAATTATTATTTTTTCTAAAAAAGACCAAAATAGTTCCCTAAAATGAGCAAAATACTTCATTTTTCAAGTTTTTCTCAAAAAACTCCGTGATTGAAGACTAACACGTACAAATTTCTATTTTTCCTATTTTTTGCAAAAAATCAAAAACTGAAGTCTAACATCTTCAAAAATATCAATTATCATTTTTTCTAAAAAAGACCAAAATAGTTATATAAAATGAGCAAAATACTTCATTTTTCATGTTTTTCTCAAAAAACTCCGGGATTGAAGACTAACACATAGAAATTTCTATTTTTCCTATTTTTTGCATCAAATCAAAAACTGAAGTCTAACACCTTCAAAAATATCAATTATCATTTTTTCTAAAAAAGACCAAAATAGTTATGTAAAATGAGCATAATACTTCATTTTTCATGTTTTTCTCAAAAAATTCCGTGATTGAAGACAAACACATACAAATTTCTATTTTTCCAATGTTTTGCAAAAAATCAAAAACTGAAGACTTAAAACCTTCAAAAATGTCAATTATCATTATTTCCAGAAGTGTCCAAAATAGTTCTCTAAAATGAGCAAAATACTTCATTTTTCTTGTTTTTCTCAAAAAACTTCGTGATTGAAGACTAACACATAAAAAATTCTATTTTTCCTATTTTTTGCAAAAAATCAAAAACTGAAGTCTAACACCTTAAAAAATATCAATTATCATTTTTTTCTAAAAAAGACCAAAATAGTTCTCTAAAATGAGCAAAATACTTCATTTTTCATGTTTTTCTCAAAAAACTCCGGGATTGAAGACTAACACATACAAATTTCTATTTTTCCTATTCTTTGCAAAAAATCAAAAACTGTAGTCTAACAGCTTCAAAAATATCAATTATCATTTTATCTAAAAAAGACCAAAATAGTTCCCTAAAATGAGCAAAATACTTCATTTTTCATGTTTTTCTCAAAAAACTTCGTGATTGAAGACTAACGCATACAAATTTCTATTTTTCCTATTTTTTTGCAAAAAATCAAAAACTGAAGTCTAACACCTTAAAAAATATCAATTATTATTTTTTCTAAAAAAGACCAAAATAGTTCCCTAAAATGAGCAAAATACTTCATTTTTCAAGTTTTTCTCAAAAAACTCCGTGATTGAAGACTAACACGTACAAATTTCTATTTTTCCAATGTTTTGCAAAAAATCGAAAACTGAAGGCTTAACACCTTCAAAAATATCAATTATCACATTTTCTGAAAGAGTCCAAAATAGTTCTCTAAAATGAGCAAAATACTTCATTTTTCTTGTTTTTCTCAAAAAACTTCGTGATTGAAGACTAACACATACAAATTTCTATATATCCTATTTTTTTGCAAAAAATCAAAAACTGAAGTCTAACACCTTAAAAAATATCAATTATCATTTTTTTCAAAAAAAGACCAAAA
Source organism: Luzula sylvatica (assembly GCA_946800325.1). Taxonomy (NCBI): domain Eukaryota; kingdom Viridiplantae; phylum Streptophyta; class Magnoliopsida; order Poales; family Juncaceae; genus Luzula; species Luzula sylvatica. Next base: position 53,295,801 of record OX326958.1, on the reverse strand, counting down.
TAGTTCTCTAAAATGAGCAAAATACTTCACTTTTCATGTTTTTCTCAATAAACTCCGGGATTGAAGACTAACACATACAAATTTCTATTTTTCCTATTCTTTGCAAAAAATCAAAAACTGTAGTCTAACACCTTCAAAAATATCAATTATCATTTTATCTAAAAAAGACCCAAATAGTTCTCTAAAATGAGAAAAGTACTTCATTTTTCATGTTTTTCTCAAAAAACTTCGTGATTGAAGACTAACGCATACAAATTTCTATTTTTCCTATTTTTTTGCAAAAAATCAAAAACTGATGTCTAACACCTTAAAAAATATCAATTATTATTTTTTCTAAAAAAGACCAAAATAGTTCCCTAAAATGAGAAAAATACTTCATTTTTCAAGTTTTTCTCAAAAAACTCCGTGATTGAAGACTAACACGTACAAATTTCTATTTTTCCTATTTTTTGCAAAAAATCAAAAACTGAAGTCTAACATCTTCAAAAATATCAATTATCATTTTTTCTAAAAAAGACCAAAATAGTTATATAAAATGAGCATAATACTTCATTTTTCATGTTTTTCTCAAAAAACTCCGGGATTGAAGACTAACACATAGAAATTTCTATTTTTCCTATTTTTTGCATCAAATCAAAAACTGAAGTCTAACACCTTCAAAAATATCAATTATCATTTTTTCTAAAAAAGACCAAAATAGTTATGTAAAATGAGCATAATACTTCATTTTTCATGTTTTTCTCAAAAAATTCCGTGATTGAAGACAAACACATACAAATTTCTATTTTTCCAATGTTTTGCAAAAAATCAAAAACTGAAGACTTAACACCTTCAAAAATGTCAATTATCATTATTTCCAGAAGTGTCCAAAATAGTTCTCTAAAATGAGCAAAATACTTCATTTTTCTTGTTTTTCTCAAAAATCTTCGTGATTGAAGACTAACACATACAAATTTCTATTTTTCCTATTTTTTGCAAAAAATCAAAAACTGAAGTCTAACACCTTAAAAAATATCAATTATCATTTTTTTCTAAAAAAGACCAAAATAGTTCTCTAAAATGAGAAAAATACTTCATTTTTCATGTTTTTCTCAAAAAACTCCGGGATTGAAGACTAACACATACAAATTTCTATTTTTCCTATTCTTTGCAAAAAATCAAAAACTGTAGCCTAACAGCTTCAAAAATATCAATTATCATTTTATCTAAAAAAGACCAAAATAGTTCCCTAAAATGACCAAAATACTTCATTTTTCATGTTTTTCTCAAAAAACTTCGTGATTGAAGACTAACGCATACAAATTTCTATTTTTCCTATTTTTTTGCAAAAAATCAAAAACTGAAGTCTAACACCTTAAAAAATATCAATTATTATTTTTTCTAAAAAAGACCAAAATAGTTCCCTAAAATGAGCAAAATACTTCATTTTTCAAGTTTTTCTCAAAAAACTCCGTGATTGAAGACTAACACGTACAAATTTCTATTTTTCCAATGTTTTGCAAAAAATCGAAAACTGAAGGCTTAACACCTTCAAAAATATCAATTATCACTTTTTCTGAAAGAGTCCAAAATAGTTCTCTAAAATGAGCCAAATACTTCATTTTTCTTGTTTTTCTCAAAAAACTTCGTGATTGAAGACTAACACATACAAATTTCTATATATCCTATTTTTTTGCAAAAAATCAAAAACTGAAGTCTAACACCTTAAAAAATATCAATTATCATTTTTTTCAAAAAAGACCAAAATAGTTCTCTAAAATGAGCAAAATACTTCATTTTTCATGTTTTTCTCAAAAAACTCCGGGATTGAAGACTAACACATACAAATTTCTATTTTTCCTATTCTTTGCAAAAAAACAAAAACTGTAGTCTAACACCTTCAAAAATATCAATTATCATTTTATCTAAAAAAGACCCAAATAGTTCTCTAAAATGAGCAAAATACTTCATTTTTCATGTTTTTCTCAAAAAACTTCGTGATTGAAGACTAACGCATACAAATTTCTATTTTTTTGATTTTTTTGCAAAAAATCAAAAACTGAAGTCTAACACCTTAAAAAATATCAATTATTATTTTTTCTAAAAAAGACCAAAATAGTTCCCTAAAATGAGCAAAATACTTCATTTTTCAAGTTTTTCTCAAAAAACTCCGTGATTGAAGACTAACACGTACAAATTTCTATTTTTCCTATTTTTTGCAAAAAATCAAAAACTGAAGTCTAACATCTTCAAAAATATCAATTATCATTTTTTCTAAAAAAGACCAAAATAGTTATATAAAATGAGCAAAATACTTCATTTTTCATGTTTTTCTCAAAAAACTCCGGGATTGAAGACTAACACATAGAAATTTCTATTTTTCCTATTTTTTGCATCAAATCAAAAACTGAAGTCTAACACCTTCAAAAATATCAATTATCATTTTTTCTAAAAAAGACCAAAATAGTTATGTAAAATGAGCATAATACTTCATTTTTCATGTTTTTCTCAAAAAATTCCGTGATTGAAGACAAACACATACAAATTTCTATTTTTCCAATGTTTTGCAAAAAATCAAAAACTGAAGACTTAACACCTTCAAAAATGTCAATTATCATTATTTCCAGAAGTGTCCAAAATAGTTCTCTAAAATGAGCAAAATACTTCATTTTTCTTGTTTTTCTCAAAAAACTTCGTGATTGAAGACTAACACATAAAAAATTCTATTTCTCCTATTTTTTGCAAAAAATCAAAAACAGAAGTCTAACACCTTAAAAAATATCAATTATCATTTTTTTCTAAAAAAGACCAAAATAGTTCTCTAAAATGAGCAAAATACTTCATTTTTCATGTTTTTCTCAAAAAACTCCGGGATTGAAGACTAACACATACAAATTTCTATTTTTCCTATTCTTTGCAAAAAATCAAAAACTGTAGTCTAACAGCTTCAAAAATATCAATTATCATTTTATCTAAAAAAGACCAAAATAGTTCCCTAAAATGAGCAAAATACTTCATTTTTCATGTTTTTCTCAAAAAACTTCGTGATTGAAGACTAACGCATACAAATTTCTATTTTTCCTATTTTTTTGCAAAAAATCAAAAACTGAAGTCTAACACCTTAAAAAATATCAATTATTATTTTTTCTAAAAAAGACCAAAATAGTTCCCTAAAATGAGCAAAATACTTCATTTTTCAAGTTTTTCTCAAAAAACTCCGTGATTGAAGACTAACACGTACAAATTTCTATTTTTCCAATGTTTTGCAAAAAATCGAAAACTGAAGGCTTAACACCTTCAAAAATATCAATTATCACTTTTTCTGAAAGAGTCCAAAATAGTTCTCTAAAATGAGCAAAATACTTCATTTTTCTTGTTTTTCTCAAAAAACTTCGTGATTGAAGACTAACACATACAAATTTCTATATATCCTATTTTTTTGCAAAAAATCAAAAACTGAAGTCTAACACCTTAAAAAATATCAATTATCATTTTTTTCAAAAAAAGACCAAAATAGTTCTCTAAAATGAGCAAAATACTTCACTTTTCATGTTTTTCTCAATAAACTCCGGGATTGAAGACTAACACATACAAATTTCTATTTTTCCTATTCTTTGCAAAAAATCAAAAACTGTAGTCTAACACATTCAAAAATATCAATTATCATTTTATCTAAAAAAGACCCAAATAGTTCTCTAAAATGAGAAAAATACTTCATTTTTCATGTTTTTCTCAAAAAACTTCGTGATTGAAGACTAACGCATACAAATTTCTATTTTTCCTATTTTTTTGCAAAAAATCAAAAACTGATGTCTAACACCTTAAAAAATATCAATTATTATTTTTTCTAAAAAAGACCAAAATAGTTCCCTAAAATGAGCAAAATACTTCATTTTTCAAGTTTTTCTCAAAAAACTCCGTGATTGAAGACTAACACGTACAAATTTCTATTTTTCCTATTTTTTGCAAAAAATCAAAAACTGAAGTCTAACATCTTCAAAAATATCAATTATCATTTTTTCTAAAAAAGACCAAAATAGTTATATAAAATGGGCATAATACTTCATTTTTCATGTTTTTCTCAAAAAACTCCGGGATTGAAGACTAACACATAGAAATTTCTATTTTTCCTATTTTTTGCATCAAATCAAAAACTGAAGTCTAACACCTTCAAAAATATCAATTATCATTTTTTCTAAAAAAGACCAAAATAGTTATGTAAAATGAGCATAATACTTCATTTTTCATGTTTTTCTCAAAAAATTCCGTGATTGAAGACAAACACATACAAATTTCTATTTTTCCAATGTTTTGCAAAAAATCAAAAACTGAAGACTTAACACCTTCAAAAATGTCAATTATCATTATTTCCAGAAGTGTCCAAAATAGTTCTCTAAAATGAGCAAAATACTTCATTTTTCTTGTTTTTCTCAAAAAACTTCGTGATTGAAGACTAACACATACAAATTTCTATTTTTCCTATTTTTTGCAAAAAATCAAAAACTGAAGTCTAACACCTTAAAAAATATCAATTATCATTTTTTTCTAAAAAAGACCAAAATAGTTCTCTAAAATGAGAAAAATACTTCATTTTTCATGTTTTTCTCAAAAAACTCCGGAATTGAAGACTAACACATACAAATTTCTATTTTTCCTATTCTTTGCAAAAAATCAAAAACTGTAGCCTAACAGCTTCAAAAATATCAATTATCATTTTATCTAAAAAAGACCAAAATAGTTCCCTAAAATGAGCAAAATACTTCATTTTTCATGTTTTTCTCAAAAAACTTCGTGATTGAAGACTAACGCATACAAATTTCTATTTTTCCTATTTTTTTGCAAAAAATCAAAAACTGAAGTCTAACACCTTAAAAAATATCAATTATTATTTTTTCTAAAAAAGACCAAAATAGTTCCCTAAAATGAGCAAAATACTTCATTTTTCAAGTTTTTCTCAAAAAACTCCGTGATTGAAGACTAACACGTACAAATTTCTATTTTTCCAATGTTTTGCAAAAAATCGAAAACTGAAGGCTTAACACCTTCAAAAATATCAATTATCACTTTTTCTGAAAGAGTCCAAAATAGTTCTCTAAAATGAGCAAAATACTTCATTTTTCTTGTTTTTCTCAAAAAACTTCGTGATTGAAGACTAACACATAAAAAATTCTATTTTTCCTATTTTTTGCAAAAAATCAAAAACTGAAGTCTAACACCTTAAAAAATATCAATTATCATTTTTTTCTAAAAAAGACCAAAATAGTTCTCTAAAATGAGCAAAATACTTCATTTTTCATGTTTTTCTCAAAAAACTCCGGGATTGAAGACTAACACATACAAATTTCTATTTTTCCTATTCTTTGCAAAAAATCAAAAACTGTAGTCTAACAGCTTCAAAAATATCAATTATCATTTTATCTAAAAAAGACCAAAATAGTTCCCTAAAATGAGCAAAATACTTCATTTTTCATGTTTTTCTCAAAAAACTTCGTGATTGAAGACTAACGCATACAAATTTCTATTTTTCCTATTTTTTTGCAAAAAATCAAAAACTGAAGTCTAACACCTTAAAAAATATCAATTATTATTTTTTCTAAAAAAGACCAAAATAGTTCCCTAAAATGAGCAAAATACTTCATTTTTCAAGTTTTTCTCAAAAAACTCCGTGATTGAAGACTAACACGTACAAATTTCTATTTTTCCAATGTTTTGCAAAAAATCGAAAACTGAAGGCTTAACACCTTCAAAAATATCAATTATCACTTTTTCTGAAAGAGTCCAAAATAGTTCTCTAAAATGAGCAAAATACTTCATTTTTCTTGTTTTTCTCAAAAAACTTCGTGATTGAAGACTAACACATACAAATTTCTATATATCCTATTTTTTTGCAAAAAATCAAAAACTGAAGTCTAACACCTTAAAAAATATCAATTATCATTTTTTTCAAAAAAAGACCAAAATAGTTCTCTAAAATGAGCAAAATACTTCACTTTTCATGTTTTTCTCAATAAACTCCGGGATTGAAGACTAACACATACAAATTTCTATTTTTCCTATTCTTTGCAAAAAATCAAAAACTGTAGTCTAACACCTTCAAAAATATCAATTATCATTTTATCTAAAAAAGACCCAAATAGTTCTCTAAAATGAGAAAAATACTTCATTTTTCATGTTTTTCTCAAAAAACTTCGTGATTGAAGACTAACGCATACAAATTTCTATTTTTCCTATTTTTTTGCAAAAAATCAAAAACTGATGTCTAACACCTTAAAAAATATCAATTATTATTTTTTCTAAAAAAGACCAAAATAGTTCCCTAAAATGAGCAAAATACTTCATTTTTCAAGTTTTTCTCAAAAAACTCCGTGATTGAAGACTAACACGTACAAATTTCTATTTTTCCTATTTTTTGCAAAAAATCAAAAACTGAAGTCTAACATCTTCAAAAATATCAATTATCATTTTTTCTAAAAAAGACCAAAATAGTTATATAAAATGAGCATAATACTTCATTTTTCATGTTTTTCTCAAAAAACTCCGGGATTGAAGACTAACACATAGAAATTTCTATTTTTCCTATTTTTTGCATCAAATCAAAAACTGAAGTCTAACACCTTCAAAAATATCAATTATCATTTTTTCTAAAAAAGACCAAAATAGTTATGTAAAATGAGCATAATACTTCATTTTTCATGTTTTTCTCAAAAAATTCCGTGATTGAAGACAAACACATACAAATTTCTATTTTTCCAATGTTTTGCAAAAAATCAAAAACTGAAGACTTAACACCTTCAAAAATGTCAATTATCATTATTTCCAGAAGTGTCCAAAATAGTTCTCTAAAATGAGCAAAATACTTCATTTTTCTTGTTTTTCTCAAAAAACTTCGTGATTGAAGACTAACACATACAAATTTCTATTTTTCCTATTTTTTGCAAAAAATCAAAAACTGAAGTCTAACACCTTAAAAAATATCAATTATCATTTTTTTCTAAAAAAGACCAAAATAGTTCTCTAAAATGAGAAAAATACTTCATTTTTCATGTTTTTCTCAAAAAACTCCGGGATTGAAGACTAACACATACAAATTTCTATTTTTCCTATTCTTTGCAAAAAATCAAAAACTGTAGCCTAACAGCTTCAAAAATATCAATTATCATTTTATCTAAAAAAGACCAAAATAGTTCCCTAAAATGAGCAAAATACTTCATTTTTCATGTTTTTCTCAAAAAACTTCGTGATTGAAGACTAACGCATACAAATTTCTATTTTTCCTATTTTTTTGCAAAAAATCAAAAACTGAAGTCTAACACCTTAAAAAATATCAATTATTATTTTTTCTAAAAAAGACCAAAATAGTTCCCTAAAATGAGCAAAATACTTCATTTTTCAAGTTTTTCTCAAAAAACTCCGTGATTGAAGACTAACACGTACAAATTTCTATTTTTCCAATGTTTTGCAAAAAATCGAAAACTGAAGGCTTAACACCTTCAAAAATATCAATTATCACTTTTTCTGAAAGAGTCCAAAATAGTTCTCTAAAATGAGCCAAATACTTCATTTTTCTTGTTTTTCTCAAAAAACTTCGTGATTGAAGACTAACACATACAAATTTCTATATATCCTATTTTTTTGCAAAAAATCAAAAACTGAAGTCTAACACCTTAAAAAATATCAATTATCATTTTTTTCTAAAAAAGACCAAAATAGTTCTCTAAAATGAGCAAAATACTTCATTTTTCATGTTTTTCTCAAAAAACTCCGGGATTGAAGACTAACACATACAAATTTCTATTTTTCCTATTCTTTGCAAAAAATCAAAAACTGTAGTCTAACACCTTCAAAAATATCAATTATCATTTTATCAAAAAAAGACCCAAATAGTTCTCTAAAATGAGCAAAATACTTCATTTTTCATGTTTTTCTCAAAAAACTTCGTGATTGAAGACTAACGCATACAAATTTCTATTTTTTTGATTTTTTTGCAAAAAATCAAAAACTGAAGTCTAACACCTTAAAAAATATCAATTATTATTTTTTCTAAAAAAGACCAAAATAGTTCCCTAAAATGAGCAAAATACTTCATTTTTCAAGTTTTTCTCAAAAAACTCCGTGATTGAAGACTAACACGTACAAATTTCTATTTTTCCTATTTTTTGCAAAAAATCAAAAACTGAAGTCTAACATCTTCAAAAATATCAATTATCATTTTTTCTAAAAAAGAACAAAATAGTTATATAAAATGAGCAAAATACTTCATTTTTCATGTTTTTCTCAAAAAACTCCGGGATTGAAGACTAACACATAGAAATTTCTATTTTTCCTATTTTTTGCATCAAATCAAAAACTGAAGTCTAACACCTTCAAAAATATCAATTATCATTTTTTCTAAAAAAGACCAAAATAGTTATGTAAAATGAGCATAATACTTCATTTTTCATGTTTTTCTCAAAAAATTCCGTGATTGAAGACAAACACATACAAATTTCTATTTTTCCAATGTTTTGCAAAAAATCAAAAACTGAAGACTTAACACCTTCAAAAATGTCAATTATCATTATTTCCAGAAGTGTCCAAAATAGTTCTCTAAAATGAGCAAAATACTTCATTTTTCTTGTTTTTCTCAAAATACTTCGTGATTGAAGACTAACACATAAAAAAATCTATTTTTCCTATTTTTTGCAAAAAATCAAAAACTGAAGTCTAACACCTTAAAAAATATCAATTATCATTTCTTTCTAAAAAAGACCAAAATAGTTCTCTAAAATGAGCAAAATACTTCATTTTTCATGTTTTTCTCAAAAAACTCCGGGATTGAAGACTAACACATACAAATTTCTATTTTTCCTATTCTTTGCAAAAAATCAAAAACTGTAGTCTAACTGCTTCAAAAATATCAATTATCATTTTATCTAAAAAAGACCAAAATAGTTCCCTAAAATGAGCAAAATACTTCATTTTTCATGTTTTTCTCAAAAAACTTCGTGATTGAAGACTAACGCATACAAATTTCTATTTTTCCTATTTTTTTGCAAAAAATCAAAAACTGAAGTCTAACACCTTAAAAAATATCAATTATTATTTTTTCTAAAAAAGACCAAAATAGTTCCCTAAAATGAGCAAAATACTTCATTTTTCAAATTTTTCTCAAAAAACTCCGTGATTGAAGACTAACACGTACAAATTTCTATTTTTCCAATGTTTTGCAAAAAATCGAAAACTGAAGGCTTAACACCTTCAAAAATATCAATTATCACTTTTTCTGAAAGAGTCCAAAATAGTTCTCTAAAATGAGCAAAATACTTCATTTTTCTTGTTTTTCTCAAAAAACTTCGTGATTGAAGACTAACACATACAAATTTCTATATATCCTATTTTTTTGCAAAAAATCAAAAACTGAAGTCTAACACCTTAAAAAATATCAATTATCATTTTTTTCAAAAAAAGACCAAAATAGTTCTCTAAAATGAGCAAAATACTTCACTTTTCATGTTTTTCTCAATAAACTCCGGGATTGAAGACTAACACATACAAATTTCTATTTTTCCTATTCTTTGCAAAAAATCAAAAACTGTAGTCTAACACCTTCAAAAATATCAATTATCATTTTATCTAAAAAAGACCCAAATAGTTCTCTAAAATGAGAAAAATACTTCATTTTTCATGTTTTTCTCAAAAAACTTCGTGATTGAAGACTAACGCATACAAATTTCTATTTTTCCTATTTTTTTGCAAAAAATCAAAAACTGATGTCTAACACCTTAAAAAATATCAATTATTATTTTTCCTAAAAAAGACCAAAATAGTTCCCTAAAATGAGCAAAATACTTCATTTTTTCTTGTTTTTCTCAAAAAACTTCGTGATTGAAGACTAACACATACAAATTTCTATTTTTCCTATTTTTTGCAAAAAATCAAAAACTGAATTCTAACACCTTAAGAAATATCAATTATCATTTTTTTCTAAAAAAGACGAAAATAGTTCTCTAAAATGAGCAAAATACTTCATTTTTCATGTTTTTCTCAAAAAACTCCGGGATTGAAGACTAACACATACAAATTTCTATTTTTCCTATTCTTTGCAAAAAATCAAAAACTGTAGTCTAACAGCTTCAAAAATATCAATTATCATTTTATCTAAAAAAGACCAAAATAGTTCCCTAAAATGAGCAAAATACTTCATTTTTCATGTTTTTCTCAAAAAACTTCGTGATTGAAGACTAGCGCATACAAATTTCTATTTTTCCTATTTTTTTGCAAAAAATCAAAAACTGAAGTCTAACACCTTAAAAAATATCAATTATTATTTTTTCTAAAAAAGACCAAAATAGTTCCCTAAAATGAGCAAAATACTTCATTTTTCTTGTTTTTCTCAAAAAACTTCGTGATTGAAAACTAACACATACAAATTTCTATATATCCTATTTTTTTGCAAAAAATCAAAATCTGAATTCTAACACCTTAAAAAATATCAATTATCATTTTTTTCTAAAAAAGACCAAAATAGTTCTCTAAAATGAGCAAAATACTTCATTTTTCATGTTTTTCTCAAAAAACTCCGGGATTGAAGACTAACACATACAAATTTCTATTTTTCCTATTCTTTGCAAAAAATCAAAAACTGTAGTCTAACACCTTCAAAAATATCAATAATCATTTTATCTAAAAAAGACCCAAATAGTTCTCTAAAATGAGCAAAATACTTCATTTTTCATGTTTTTCTCAAAAAACTTCGTGATTGAAGACTAACGCATACAAATTTATATTTTTCCTATTTTTTGCATCAAATCAAAAACTGAAGTCTAACACCTTCAAAAATATCAATTATCATTTTTTCTAAAAAAGACCAAAATAGTTATGTAAAATGAGCATAATACTTCATTTTTCATGTTTTTCTCAAAAAATTCCGTGATTGAAGACAAACACATACAAATTTCTATTTTTCCAATGTTTTGCAAAAAATCAAAAACTGAAGACTTAACACCTTCAAAAATGTCAATTATCATTATTTCCAGAAGTGTCCAAAATAGTTCTCTAAAATGAGCAAAATACTTCATTTTTCTTGTTTTTCTCAAAAAACTTCGTGATTGAAGACTAACACATACAAATTTCTATTTTTCCTATTTTTTGCAAAAAATCAAAAACTGAAGTCTAACACCTTAAAAAATATCAATTATCATTTTTTTCTAAAAAAGACCAAAATAGTACTCTAAAATGAGCAAAATACTTCATTTTTCATGTTTTTCTCAAAAAACTCCGGGATTGAAGACTAACACATACAAATTTCTATTTTTCCTATTCTTTGCAAAATATCAAAAACTGTAGTCTAACAGCTTCAAAAATATCAATTATCATTTTATCTAAAAAAGACCAAAATAGTTCCCTAAAATGAGCAAAATACTTCATTTTTCAAGTTTTTCTCAAAAAACTCCGTGATTGAAGACTAACGCATACAAATTTCTATTTTTCCTATTTTTTTGCAAAAAATCAAAAACTGAAGTCTAACACCTTAAAAAATATCAATTATTATTTTTTCTCAAAAAGACCAAAATAGTTCCCTAAAATGAGCAAAATACTTCATTTTTCAAGTTTTTCTCAAAAAACTTCGTGATTGAAGACTAACGCATACAAATTTCTATTTTTCCTATTTTTTTGCAAAAAATCAAAAACTGAAGTCTAACACCTTAAAAAATATCAATTATTATTTTTTCTCAAAAAGACCAAAATAGTTCCCTAAAATGAGCAAAATACTTCATTTTTCAAGTTTTTCTCAAAAAACTCCGTGATTGAAGACTAACACGTACAAATTTCTATTTTTCCAATGTTTTGCAAAAAATCGAAAACTGAAGGCTTAACACCTTCAAAAATATCAATTATCACTTTTTCTGAAAGAGTCCAAAATAGTTCTCTAAAATGAGCAATATACTTCATTTTTCTTGTTTTTCTCAAAAAACTCCGGGATTGAAGACTAACACATACAAATTTCTATTTTTCCTATTCTTTGCAAAAAATCAAAAACTGTAGCCTAACAGCTTCAAAAATATCAATTATCATTTTATCTAAAAAAGACCAAAATAGTTCCCTAAAATGAGCAAAATACTTCATTTTTCATGTTTTTCTCAAAAAACTTCGTGATTGAAGACTAACGCATACAAATTTCTATTTTTCCTATTTTTTTGCAAAAAATTAAAAACTGAAGTCTAACACCTTAAAAAATATCAATAATTATTTTTTCTAAAAAAGATCAAAATAGTTCCCTAAAATGAGCAAAATACTTCATTTTTCAAGTTTTTCTCAAAAAACTCCGTGATTGAAGACTAACACGTACAAATTTCTATTTTTCCAATGTTTTGCAAAAAATCGAAAACTGAAGGCTTAACACCTTCAAAAATATCAATTATCACTTTTTCTGAAAGAGTCCAAAATAGTTCTCTAAAATGAGCAAAATACTTCATTTTTCTTGTTTTTCTCAAAAAACTTCGTGATTGAAGACTAACACATACAAATTTCTATATATCCTATTTTTTTGTAAAAAATCAAAAACTGAAGTCTAACACCTTAAAAAATATCAATTATCATTTTTTTCTAAAAAAGACCAAAATAGTTCTCTAAAATGAGCAAAATACTTCACTTTTCATGTTTTTCTCAATAAACTCCGGGATTGAAGACTAACACATACAAATTTCTATTTTTCCTATTCTTTGCAAAAAATCAAAAACTGTAGTCTAACACCTTCAAAAATATCAATTATCATTTTATCTAAAAAAGACCCAAATAGTTCTCTAAAATGAGCAAAATACTTCATTTTTCATGTTTTTCTCAAAAAACTTCGTGATTGAAGACTAACGCATACAAATTTCTATTTTTCCTATTTTTTTGCAAAAAATCAAAAACTGAAGTCTAACACCTTAAAAAATATCAATTATTATTTTTTCTAAAAAAGACCAAAATAGTTCCCTAAAATGAGCAAAATACTTCATTTTTCAAGTTTTTCTCAAAAAACTCCGTGATTGAAGACTAACACGTACAAATTTCTATTTTTCCTATTTTTTGCAAAAAATCAAAAACTGAAGTCTAACATCTTCAAAAATATCAATTATCATTTTTTCTAAAAAAAACAAAAATAGTTATATAAAATGAGCATAATACTTCATTTTTCATGTTTTTCTCAAAAAACTCCGGGATTGAAGACTAACACATAGAAATTTCTATTTTTCCTATTTTTTGCATCAAATCAAAAACTGAAGTCTAACACCTTCAAAAATATCAATTATCATTTTTTCTAAAAAAGACCAAAATAGTTATGTAAAATGAGCATAATACTTCATTTTTCATGTTTTTCTCAAAAAATTCCGTGATTGAAAACAAACACATACAAATTTCTATTTTTCCAATGTTTTGCAAAAAATCAAAAACTGAAGACTTAACACCTTCAAAAATGTCAATTATCATTATTTCCAGAAGTGTCCAAAATAGTTCTCTAAAATAAGCAAAATACTTAATTTTTCTTGTTTTTCTCAAAAAACTTCATGATTGAAGACTAACACATACAAATTTCTATTTTTCCTATTTTTTGCAAAAAATCAAAAACTGAAGTCTAACACCTTAAAAAATATCAATTATCATTTTTTTCTAAAAAAGACCAAAATAGTTCTCTAAAATGAGGAAAATACTTCATTATTCATGTTTTTCTCAAAAAACTCCGGGATTGAAGACTAACACATACAAATTTCTATTTTTCCTATTCTTTGCAAAAAATCAAAAACTGTAGCCTAACAGCTTCAAAAATATCAATTATCATTTTATCTAAAAAAGACAAAAATAGTTCCCTAAAATGAGCAAAATACTTCATTTTTCATGTTTTTCTAAAAAAACTTCGTGATTGAAGACTAACGCATACAAATTTCTATTTTTCCTATTTTTTTGCAAAAAATCAAAAACTGAAGTCTAACACCTTAAAAAATATCAATTATTATTTTTTCTAAAAAAGACCAAAATAGTTCCCTAAAATGAGCAAAATACTTCATTTTTCAAGTTTTTCTCAAAAAACTCCTTGATTGAAGACTAACACGTACAAATTTCTATTTTTCCAATGTTTTGCAAAAAATCGAAAACTGAAGGCTTAACACCTTCAAAAATTTCAATCATCACTTTTTCTGAAAGAGTCCAAAATAGTTCTCTAAAATGAGCAAAATACTTCATTTTTCTTGTTTTTCTCAAAAAACTTCGTGATTGAAGACTAACACATACAAATTTCTATATATCCTATTTTTTTGCAAAAAATCAAAAACTGAAGTCTAACACCTTAAAAAATATCAATTATCATTTTTTTCTAAAAAAGACCAAAATAGTTCTCTAAAATGAGCAAAATACTTCATTTTTCATGTTTTTCTCAAAAAAACTCCGGGATTGAAGACTAACACATACAAATTTCTATTTTTCCTATTCTTTGCAAAAAATCAAAAACAGAAGTCTAACACCTTAAAAAATATCAATTATCATTTTTTCTAAAAAAGACCAAAATAGTTATGTAAAATGAGCGTAATACTTCATTTTTCATGTTTTTCTCAAAAAATTTCGTGATTTAAGACAAACACATACAAATTTCTATTTTTCCAAAGTTTTGCAAAAAATCAAAAACTGAAGACTTAACACCTTCAAAAATGTCAATTATCATTATTTCCAGAAGTGTCCAAAATAGTTCTCTAAAATGAGCAAAATACTTCATTTTTCTTGTTTTTCTCAAAAAACTTCGTGATTGAAGACTAACACATACAAATTTCTATTTTTCCTATTTTTTGCAAAAAATCAAAAACTGAATTCTAACACCTTAAGAAATATCAATTATCATTTTTTTCTAAAAAAGACGAAAATAGTTCTCTAAAATGAGCAAAATACTTCATTTTTCATGTTTTTCTCAAAAAACTCCGGGATTGAAGACTAACACATACAAATTTCTATTTTTCCTATTCTTTGCAAAAAATCAAAAACTGTAGTCTAACAGCTTCAAAAATATCAATTATCATTTTATCTAAAAAAGACCAAAATAGTTCCCTAAAATGAGCAAAATACTTCATTTTTCATGTTTTTCTCAAAAAACTTCGTGATTGAAGACTAGCGCATACAAATTTCTATTTTTCCTATTTTTTTGCAAAAAATCAAAAACTGAAGTCTAACACCTTAAAAAATATCAATTATTATTTTTTCTAAAAAAGACCAAAATAGTTCCCTAAAATGAGCAAAATACTTCATTTTTCTTGTTTTTCTCAAAAAACTTCGTGATTGAAAACTAACACATACAAATTTCTATATATCCTATTTTTTTGCAAAAAATCAAAATCTGAATTCTAACACCTTAAAAAATATCAATTATCATTTTTTTCTAAAAAAGACCAAAATAGTTCTCTAAAATGAGCAAAATACTTCATTTTTCATGTTTTTCTCAAAAAACTCCGGGATTGAAGACTAACACATACAAATTTCTATTTTTCCTATTCTTTGCAAAAAATCAAAAACTGTAGTCTAACACCTTCAAAAATATCAATAATCATTTTATCTAAAAAAGACCCAAATAGTTCTCTAAAATGAGCAAAATACTTCATTTTTCATGTTTTTCTCAAAAAACTTCGTGATTGAAGACTAACGCATACAAATTTATATTTTTCCTATTTTTTGCATCAAATCAAAAACTGAAGTCTAACACCTTCAAAAATATCAATTATCATTTTTTCTAAAAAAGACCAAAATAGTTATGTAAAATGAGCATAATACTTCATTTTTCATGTTTTTCTCAAAAAATTCCGTGATTGAAGACAAACACATACAAATTTCTATTTTTCCAATGTTTTGCAAAAAATCAAAAACTGAAGACTTAACACCTTCAAAAATGTCAATTATCATTATTTCCAGAAGTGTCCAAAATAGTTCTCTAAAATGAGCAAAATACTTCATTTTTCTTGTTTTTCTCAAAAAACTTCGTGATTGAAGACTAACACATACAAATTTCTATTTTTCCTATTTTTTGCAAAAAATCAAAAACTGAAGTCTAACACCTTAAAAAATATCAATTATCATTTTTTTCTAAAAAAGACCAAAATAGTACTCTAAAATGAGCAAAATACTTCATTTTTCATGTTTTTCTCAAAAAACTCCGGGATTGAAGACTAACACATACAAATTTCTATTTTTCCTATTCTTTGCAAAATATCAAAAACTGTAGTCTAACAGCTTCAAAAATATCAATTATCATTTTATCTAAAAAAGACCAAAATAGTTCCCTAAAATGAGCAAAATACTTCATTTTTCAAGTTTTTCTCAAAAAACTCCGTGATTGAAGACTAACGCATACAAATTTCTATTTTTCCTATTTTTTTGCAAAAAATCAAAAACTGAAGTCTAACACCTTAAAAAATATCAATTATTATTTTTTCTCAAAAAGACCAAAATAGTTCCCTAAAATGAGCAAAATACTTCATTTTTCAAGTTTTTCTCAAAAAACTTCGTGATTGAAGACTAACGCATACAAATTTCTATTTTTCCTATTTTTTTGCAAAAAATCAAAAACTGAAGTCTAACACCTTAAAAAATATCAATTATTATTTTTTCTCAAAAAGACCAAAATAGTTCCCTAAAATGAGCAAAATACTTCATTTTTCAAGTTTTTCTCAAAAAACTCCGTGATTGAAGACTAACACGTACAAATTTCTATTTTTCCAATGTTTTGCAAAAAATCGAAAACTGAAGGCTTAACACCTTCAAAAATATCAATTATCACTTTTTCTGAAAGAGTCCAAAATAGTTCTCTAAAATGAGCAATATACTTCATTTTTCTTGTTTTTCTCGAAAAACTTCGTGATTGAAGACTAACACATACAAATTTCTATATATCCTATTTTTTTGCAAAAAATCAAAAACTGAAGTCTAACACCTTAAAAAATATCAATTATCATTTTTTCTAAAAAAGACCAAAATAGTTCTCTAAAATGAGCAAAATACTTCATTTTTCATGTTTTTCTCAAAAAACTCCGGGATTGAAGACTAACACATACAAATTTCTATTTTTCCTATTCTTTGCAAAAAATCAAAAACTGAAGTCTAACACCTTAAAAAATATCAATTATCATTTTTTCTAAAAAAGACCAAAATAGTTATGTAAAATGAGCATAATACTTCATTTTTCATGTTTTTCTCAAAAAATTTCGTGATTTAAGACAAACACATACAAATTTCTATTTTTCCAAAGTTTTGCAAAAAATCAAAAACTGAAGACTTAACACCTTCAAAAATGTCAATTATCATTATTTCCAGAAGTGTCCAAAATATTTCTCTAAAATGAGCAAAATACTTCATTTTTCTTGTTTTTCTCAAAAAACTTCATGATTGAAGACTAACACATACAAATTTCTATTTTTCCTATTTTTTGCAAAAAATCAAAAACTGAAGTCTAACACCTTAAAAAATATCAATTATCATTTTTTTCTAAAAAAGACCAAAATAGTTCTCTAAAATGAGAAAAATACTTCATTATTCATGTTTTTCTCAAAAAACTCCGGGATTGAAGACTAACACATACAAATTTCTATTTTTCCTATTCTTTGCAAAAAATCAAAAACTGTAGCCTAACAGCTTCAAAAATATCAATTATCATTTTATCTAAAAAAGACAAAAATAGTTCCCTAAAATGAGCAAAATACTTCATTTTTCATGTTTTTCTAAAAAAACTTCGTGATTGAAGACTAACGCATACAAATTTCTATTTTTCCAATTTTTTTTCAAAAAATCAAAAACTGAAGTCTAACACCTTAAAAAATATCAATTATTATTTTTTCTAAAAAAGACCAAAATAGTTCCCTAAAATGAGCAAAATACTTCATTTTTCAAGTTTTTCTCAAAAAACTCCGTGATTGAAGACTAACACGTACAAATTTCTATTTTTCCAATGTTTTGCAAAAAATCGAAAACTGAAGGCTTAACACCTTCAAAAATTTCAATTATCACTTTTTCTGAAAGAGTCCAAAATAGTTCTCTAAAATGAGCAAAATACTTCATTTTTCTTGTTTTTCTCAAAAAACTTCGTGATTGAAGACTAACACATACAAATTTCTATATATCCTATTTTTTTGCAAAAAATCAAAAACTGAAGTCTAACACCTTAAAAAATATCAATTATCATTTTTTTCTAAAAAAGACCAAAATAGTTCTCTAAAATGAGCAAAATACTTCATTTTTCATGTTTTTTCTCAAAAAACTCCGGGATTGAAGACTAACACATACAAATTTCTATTTTTCCTATTCTTTGCAAAAAATCAAAAACTGAAGTCTAACACCTTAAAAAATATCAATTATCATTTTTTCTAAAAAAGACCAAAATAGTTATGTAAAATGAGCATAATACTTCATTTTTCATGTTTTTCTCAAAAAATTTCGTGATTTAAGACAAACACATACAAATTTCTATTTTTCCAAAGTTTTGCAAATAATCAAAAACTGAAGACTTAACACCTTCAAAAATGTCAATTATCATTATTTCCAGAAGTGTCCAAAATAGTTCTCTAAAATGAGCAAAATACTTCATTTTTCTTGTTTTTCTCAAAAAACTTCGTGATTGAAGACTAACACATACAAATTTCTATTTTTCCTATTTTTTGCAAAAAATCAAAAACTGAATTCTAACACCTTAAAAAATATCAATTATCATTTTTTTCTAAAAAACACCAAAATAGTTCTCTAAAATGAGCAAAATACTTCATTTTTCATGTTTTTCTCAAAAAACTCCGGTATTGAAGACTAACACATACAAATTTCTATTTTTCCTATTCTTTGCAAAAAATCAAAAACTGTAGTCTAACAGCTTCAAAAATATCAATTATCATTTTATCTAAAAAAGACAAAATAGTTCCCTAAAATGAGCAAAGTACTTCATTTTTCATGTTTTTCTCAAAAAACTTCGTGATTGAAGACTAGCGCATACAAATTTCTATTTTTCCTATTTTTTTGCAAAAAATCAAAAACTGAAGTCTAACACCTTAAAAAATATCAATTATTATTTTTTCTAAAAAAGACCAAAATAGTTCCCTAAAATGAGCAAAATACTTCATTTTTCTTGTTTTTCTCAAAAAACTTCGTGATTGAAGACTAACACATACAAATTTCTATATATCCTATTTTTTTGCAAAAAATCAAAATCTGAATTCTAACACCTTAAAAAATATCAATTATCATTTTTTTCTAAAAAAGACCAAAATAGTTCTCTAAAATGAGCAAAATACTTCATTTTCATGTTTTTCTCAAAAAACTCCGGGCTTGAAGACTAACACATACAAATTTCTATTTTTCCTATTCTTTGCAAAAAATCAAAAACTGTAGTCTAACACCTTCAAAAATATCAATAATCATTTTATCTAAAAAAGACCCAAATAGTTCTCTAAAATGAGCAAAATACTTCATTTTTCATGTTTTTTCTCAAAAAACATCGTGATTGAAGACTAACGCATACAAATTTATATTTTTCCTATTTTTTGCATCAATCAAAAACTGAAGTCTAACACCTTCAAAATATCAATTATCATTTTTTCTAAAAAAGACCAAAATAGTTATGTAAAATGAGCATAATACTTCATTTTTCATGTTTTTCTCAAAAAATTCCGTGATTGAAGACAAACACATACAAATTTCTATTTTTCCAATGTTTTGCAAAAAATCAAAAACTGAAGACTTAACACCTTCAAAAATGTCAATTATCATTATTTCCAGAAGTGTCCAAAATAGTTCTCTAAAATGAGCAAAATACTTCATTTTTCTTGTTTTTCTCAAAAAACTTCGTGATTGAAGACTAACACATACAAATTTCTATTTTTTCCTATTTTTTGCAAAAAATCAAAAACTGAAGTCTAACACCTTAAAAAAATATCAATTATCATTTTTTTCTAAAAAAGACCAAAATAGTTCTCTAAAATTAGCAAAATACTTCATTTTTCATGTTTTTCTCAAAAAACTCCGGGATTGAAGACTAACACATACCAATTTCTATTTTTCCTATTCTTTGCAAAATATCAAAAACTGTAGTCTAACAGCTTCAAAAATATCAATTATCATTTTATCTAAAAAAGACCAAAATAGTTCCCTAAAATGAGCAAAATACTTCATTTTTCATGTTTTTCTCAAAAAACTTCGTGATTGAAGACTAACGCATACAAATTTCTATTTTTCCTATTTTTTTGCAAAAAATCAAAAACTGAAGTCTAACACCTTAAAAAATATCAATTATTATTTTTTCTAAAAAAGACCAAAATAGTTCCCTAAAATGAGCAAAATACTTCATTTTCAAGTTTTTCTCAAAACCTCCGTGATTGAAGACTAACACGTACAAATTTCTATTTTTCCAATGTTTTGCAAAAAATCGAAAACTGAAGGCTTAACACCTTCAAAAATATCAATTATCACTTTTTCTGAAAGAGTCCAAAATAGTTCTCTAAAATGAGCAATATACTTCATTTTTCTTGTTTTTCTCAAAAAACTTCGTGATTGAAGACTAACACATACAAATTTCTATATATCCTATTTTTTTGCAAAAAATCAAAAAACTGAAGTCTAACACCTTAAAAAATATCAATTATCATTTTTTTCTAAAAAAGACCAAAATAGTTCTCTAAAATGAGCAAAATACTTCATTTTTCATGTTTTTCTCAAAAAACTCCGGGATTGAAGACTAACACATACAAATTTCTATTTTTCCTATTCTTTGCAAAAAATCAAAAACTGAAGTCTAACACCTTAAAAAATATCAATTATCATTTTTTCTAAAAAAGACCAAAATAGTTATGTAAAATGAGCATAATACTTCATTTTTCATGTTTTTCTCAAAAAATTTCGTGATTTAAGACAAACACATACAAATTTCTATTTTTCCAAAGTTTTGCAAAAAATCAAAAACTGAAGACTTAACACCTTCAAAAATGTCAATTATCATTATTTCCAGAAGTGTCCAAAATAGTTCTCTAAAATGAGCAAAATACTTCATTTTTCTTGTTTTTCTCAAAAAACTTCGTGATTGAAGACTAACACATACAAATCTCTATTTTTCCTATTTTTTGCAAAAAATCAAAAACTGAAGTCTAACACCTTAAAAAATATCAATTATCATTTTTTTCTAAAAAAGACCAAAATAGTTCTCTAAAATGAGCAAAATACTTCATTTTTCATGTTTTTCTCAAAAAACTCCGGGATTGAAGACTAACACATACCAATTTCTATTTTTCCTATTCTTTGCAAAATATCAAAAACTGTAGTCTAACAGCTTCAAAAATATCAATTATCATTTTATCTAAAAAAGACCAAAATAGTTCCCTAAAATGAGCAAAATACTTCATTTTTCATGTTTTTCTCAAAAAACTTCGTGATTGAAGACTAACGCATACAAATTTCTATTTTTCCTATTTTTTTGCAAAAAATCAAAAACTGAAGTCTAACACCTTAAAAAATATCAATTATTATTTTTTCTAAAAAAGACCAAAATAGTTCCCTAAAATGAGCAAAATACTTCATTTTTCAAGTTTTTCTCAAAAAACTCCGTGATTGAAGACTAACACGTACAAATTTCTATTTTTCCAATGTTTTGCAAAAAATCGAAAACTGAAGGCTTAACACCTTCAAAAATATCAATTATCACTTTTTCTGAAAGAGTCCAAAATAGTTCTCTAAAATGAGCAATATACTTCATTTTTCTTGTTTTTCTCAAAAAACTTCGTGATTGAAGACTAACACATACAAATTTCTATATATCCTATTTTTTTGCAAAAAATCAAAAACTGAAGTCTAACACCTTAAAAAATATCAATTATCATTTTTTTCTAAAAAAGACCAAAATAGTTCTCTAAAATGAGCAAAATACTTCATTTTTCATGTTTTTCTCAAAAAACTCCGGGATTGAAGACTAACACATACAAATTTCTATTTTTCCTATTCTTTGCAAAAACTCAAAAACTGAAGTCTAACACCTTAAAAAATATCAATTATCATTTTTTCTAAAAAAGACCAAAATAGTTATGTAAAATGAGCATAATACTTCATTTTTCATGTTTTTCTCAAAAAATTTCGTGATTTAAGACAAACACATACAAATTTCTATTTTTCCAAAGTTTTGCAAAAAATCAAAAACTGAAGACTTAACACCTTCAAAAATGTCAATTATCATTATTTCCAGAAGTGTCCAAAATAGTTCTCTAAAATGAGCAAAATACTTCATTTTTCTTGTTTTTCTCAAAAAACTTCGTGATTGAAGACTAACACATACAAATTTCTATTTTTCCTATTTTTTGCAAAAAATCAAAAACTGAATTCTAACACCTTAAAAAATATCAATTATCATTTTTTTCTAAAAAAGACCAAAATAGTTCTCTAAAATGAGCAAAATACTTCATTTTTCATGTTTTTCTCAAAAAACTCCGGGATTGAAGACTAACACATACAAATTTCTATTTTTCCTATTCTTTGCAAAAAATCAAAAACTGTAGTCTAACAGCTTCAAAAATATCAATTATCATTTTATCTAAAAAAGACCAAAATAGTTCCCTAAAATGAGCAAAATACTTCATTTTTCATGTTTTTCTGAAAAAACTTCGTGATTGAAGACTAGCGCATACAAATTTCTATTTTTCCGATTTTTTTGCAAAAAATAAAAAACTGAAGTCTAACACCTTAAAAAATATCAATTATTATTTTTTCTAAAAAAGACCAAAATAGTTCCCTAAAATGAGCAAAATACTTCATTTTTCTTGTTTTTCTCAAAAAACTTCGTGATTGAAGACTAACACATACAAATTTCTATATATCCTATTTTTTTGCAAAAAATCAAAATCTGAATTCTAACACCTTAAAAAATATCAATTATCATTTTTTTCTAAAAAAGACCAAAATAGTTCTCTAAAATGAGCAAAATACTTCATTTTTCATGTTTTTCTCAAAAAACTCCGGGATTGAAGACTAACACATACAAATTTCTATTTTTCCTATTTTTTGCAAAAAATCAAAAACTGTAGTCTAACACCTTCAAAAATATCAATAATCATTTTATCTAAAAAAGACCCAAATTGTTCTCTAAAATGAGCAAAATACTTCATTTTTCATGTTTTTCTCAAAAAACTTCGTGATTGAAGACTAACGCATACAAATTTATATTTTTCCTATTTTTTGCATCAAATCAAAAACTGAAGTCTAACACCTTCAAAAATATCAATTATCATTTTTTCTAAAAAAGACCAAAATAGTTATGTAAAATGAGCATAATACTTCATTTTTCATGTTTTTCTCAAAAAATTCCGTGATTGAAGACAAACACATACAAATTTCTATTTTTCCAATGTTTTGCAAAAAATCAAAAACTGAAGACTTAACACCTTCAAAAATGTCAATTATCATTATTTCCAGAAGTGTCCAAAATAGTTCTCTAAAATGAGCAAAATACTTCATTTTTCTTGTTTTTCTCAAAAAACTTCGTGATTGAAGACTAACACATAAAAATTTCTATTTTTCCTATTTTTTGCAAAAAATCAAAAACTGAAGTCTAACACCTTAAAAAATATCAATTATCATTTTTTTCTAAAAAAGACCAAAATAGTTCTCTAAAATGAGCAAAATACTTCATTTTTCATGTTTTTCTCAAAAAACTCCGGGATTGAAGACTAACACATACAAATTTCTATTTTTCCTATTCTTTGCAAAATATCAAAAACTGTAGTCTAACAGCTTCAAAAATATCAATTATCATTTTATCTAAAAAAGACCAAAATAGTTCCCTAAAATGAGCAAAATATTTCATTTTTCATGTTTTTCTCAAAAAACTTCGTGATTGAAGACTAACGCATTCAAATTTCTATTTTTCCTATTTTTTTGCAAAAAATCAAAAACTGAAGTCTAACACCTTAAAAAATATCAATTATTATTTTTTCTAAAAAAGACCAAAATAGTTCCCTAAAATGAGCAAAATACTTCATTTTTCCAGTTTTTCTCAAAAAACTCCGTGATTGAAGACTAACACGTACAAATTTCTATTTTTCCAATGTTTTGCAAAAAATCGAAAACTGAAGGCTTAACACCTTCAAAAATATCAATTATCACTTTTTCTGAAAGAGTCCAAAATAGTTCTCTAAAATGAGCAATATACTTCATTTTTCTTGTTTTTCTCAAAAAACTTCGTGATTGAAGACTAACACATACAAATTTCTATATATCCTATTTTTTTGCAAAAAATCAAAAACTGAAGTCTAACACCTTAAAAAATATCAATTATCATTTTTTTCTAAAAAAGATCAAAATAGTTCTCTAAAATGAGCAAAATACTTCATTTTTCATGTTTTTCTCAAAAAACTCCGGGATTGAAGACTAACACATACAAATTTCTATTTTTCCTATTCTTTGCAAAAAATCAAATACCGTAGTCTAACGCCTTCAAAAATATCAATTATCATTTTATCTAAAAAAGACCAAAATAGTTCCCTAAAATGAGCAAAATACTTCATTTTTCATGTTTTTCTTAAAAAACTTCGTGATTGAAGACTAACGCATACAAATTTCTATTTTTCCAATTTTTTGCAAAAAAACAAAAACCGAAGTCTAACACCTTCAAAAATATCAATTATCATTTTTTCTCAAAAAGACCTCGATAGTTCTCTAAAATGAGCAAAATACTTCATTTTTCATGTTTTTCTCAAAAAACTCCGTGATTGAAGACTAACACATACAAATTTCTATTTTTCCAATTTTTTGCAAAAAATCAAAAACTGAAGTCTAACACCTTCAAAAATATCAATTATCATTTTTTCTAAAAGGGTCCAAAATAGTTCTCTAAAATGAGCAAAATACTTTATTTTTCATGTTTTTCTCAAAAAACTTCGTGATTGAAGACTAAAACATACAAATTTCTAATTTTCCTATTTTTTTGCAAAAAATCAAAAACTGAAGTCTAACACCTTCAAAAATATCAATTATCATTGTTTCTAAAAAAGACCAAAATAGTTCTCTAAAATGAGCAAATTCCTTCATTATTCATGTTTTTCTAAAAGAATTCCGTGATTGAAGACTAACACAAACAAATTCCTATTTTTCCAATTTTTTGCAAAAAATCAAAAACTGAAGTTTTAACACCTTCAAAAATATCAATTATCATTGTTTCTAAAAAAGACCAAAATAGTTCTCTAAAATGAGCAAAATACTTTATTTTTCAAGTTTTTCTCAAAAAACTTCGTGATTGAAGACTAACACATATAAATTTCTATTTTTCCTATTTTTTGCAAAAAATCAAAAACAGAAGTCTAACACCTTAAAAAATATCAATTATCATTGTTTCTAAAAAAGACCAAAATAGTTCTCTAAAATGAGCAAAATACTTCATTTTTCATGTTTTTCTCGAAAAACTCCGGGATTGAAGACTAACACATACAAATTTCTATTTTTCCAATTTTTTGCAAAAAATCAAAAACTGAAGTTTTAACACCTTAAAAAATATCAATTATAATTTTTTCTAAAAGAGACCAAAATAGTTCTCTAAAATGAGCAAAATACTTTATTTTTCATGTTTTTCTCAAAAAACTTCGTGATTGAAGACTAACACATATAAATTTCTATTTTTCCTATTTTTTGCAAAAAATCAAAAACTAAAGTCTAACACCTTAAAAAATATCAATTATCATTTTTTCTAAAAAAGACCAAAATAGTTCTCTAAAATGAGCAAAATACTTCATTTTTCATGTTTTTCTCAAAATACTCCGGGATTGATGACTAACACATAAAAATTTCAATTTTTCCAATTTTTTGCAAAAAATCAAAAACCGAAGTCTAACACCTTCAAAAATATCAATTATCATTTTTTCTAAAAAAGACATAAATAGTTCTCTAAAATGAGAAAAATACTTCATTTTTCATGTTTTTCTCAAAAAAGTCCCTGATTGAAGACTAACACATACAAATTTCTATTTTTCCAATTTTTTGCAAAAAATCAAAAACTGAAGTCTAACACCTTCAAAAATTTCAATTATCATTTTTTCTAAAAAAGAGCAAAATAGTTCTCTAAAATGAGCAAAATACTTCATTTTTCATGTTTTTCTCAAAAAACTCCGGGATTAAAGACTAAAACATACAAATTTCTATTTTTCCTATTTCTTTGCATAAAATCAAAAACTGAAGTCTAACACCTTCAAAAATATCAATTATCATTTTTTCTAAAAACGACCAAAATAAAATAGTTCTATAAAATGAGCAAAATACTTCATTTTTCATGTTTTTCTCAAAAATCTTCGTGATTGAAGACTAACACATACAAATTTCAATTTTTCCAATTTTTTGCAAAAAATCAAAAACTGAAGTCTATACCTTCAAAAATATCAATTATCATTTTTTCTAAAAAAGACCAAAATAGCTCTATAAAATGAGCAAAATACTTAATTTTACAAGTTTTTCCCAAAAAATTCCGTGATTAAAGACTAACACATACAAATTTCTATTTTTCCAATTTTTTGCAAAAAATCAAAAACTGAATACTTAACACCTTCAAAAATATCAATTATCATTTTTTCTAAAAGAGTCCAAAATAGTTCTCTAAAATGAGCAAAATACTTCATTTTTCATGTTTTTCTTAAAACACTTCGTGATTGAAGACTAACACATACAAATTTCTATTTTTCCTATTTTTTGCAAAAAATCAAAAACTGAAGTCTAACACCTTCAAAAATATCAATTATTATTATTTTCTTAAAAAGACCAAAATATTTCTCTAAAATGAGGAAAATACTTCATTTTTCAAGTTTTTCTCAAAAAACTTCGTAATTGAAGACTAACACGTACAAATTTCTATTTTTCCTATTTTTTGCAAAAAATCAAAAACTGAAGTCTAACATCTTCAAAAATATCAATTATCATTTTTTCTAAAAGAGTCAAAAATAGTTCTCTAAAATGAGCAAAATACTTCATTTTTCATGTTTTTCTTAAAAAACTTCGTGATTGAAGACAAACACATACAAATTTCTATTTTTCCTATTTTTTGCAAAAAATCAAAAACTGAAGTCTAACACCTTCAAAAATTTCAATTATTATTATTTTCTTAAAAATATCAAAATAGTTCTCTAAAATGAGGAAAATACTTCATTTTTCATGTTTTTCTCAAAAAACTTCGTAATTGAAGACTAACACGTACAAATTTCTATTTTTCCTATTTTTTTGCAAAAAATCAAAAACTGAAGTCTAACATCTTCAAAAATATCAATTATCATTTTTTCTAAAAGAGTCCAAAATAGTTCTCTAAAATGAGCAAAATACTTCATTTTTCATGTTTTTCTCAAAAAACTTCGTGATTGAAGACTAAGACATACAAATTTCTATTTTTCCTATTTTTTGCAAAAAATCAAAAACTGAAGTCTAACACCTTAAAAAATATCAATTATCATTTTTTCTAAAAAAGACCAAAATAGTTCTCTAAAATGAGCAAAATACTTAATTTTTCATGTTTTTCTAAAAAAACTCCGGGATTGAAGACCAACACATACAAATTTCTATTTTTCATATTTTTTGCACAAAATCAAAAACTGAAGTCTAACACCTTAAAAAATATCAATTATCATTTTTTTCTAAAAAAGACCAAAATTGTTCTCAAAAATGAGCAAAATACTTCATTTTTCATGTTTTTCTCAAAAAACTCCGGGATTGAAGACTAACACATACAAATTTCTATTTTTCCTATTCTTTGCAAAAAATCAAAAACTGTAGTCTAACACCTTGAAAAATATCAGTTATCATTTTATCTAAAAAAGACCAAAATATTTCTCTAAAATGAGCAAAATACTTCATTTTTCATGTTTTTTCTCAAAAAACTTCGTGATTGAAGACTAACGCATACAAATTTCTATTTTTCCTATTTTTTGCAAAAAATCAAAAACTGAAGTCTAACACCTTAAAAAATATCAATTATTATTTTTTCTAAAAAAGACCAAAATAGTTCTCTAAGATGAGCAAAATACTTCATTTTTCAAGTTTTTCTCAAAAAACTCCGTGATTGAAGACTAACACGTACAAATTTCTATTTTTCAAATGTTTTGCAAAAAATCGAAAACTGAAGACTTAACACCTTCAAAAATATCAATTATCACTTTTTCTAAAAGAGTCCAATATAGTTCTCTAAAATGAGCAAAATACTTCATTTTTCTCGTTTTTCTCAAAAAACTTCGTGATTGAAGACTAACACATACAAATTTCTATATATCCTATTTTTTTGCAAAAAATCAAAAACTGAAGTCTAACACCTTAAAAAATATCAATTAGCATTTTTTTCTAAAAAAGACCAAAATAGTTCTCTAAAATGAGCAAAATACTTCATTTTTCATGTTTTTCTCAAAAAACTCCGGGATTGAAGACTAACACATACAAATTTCTATTTTTCCTATTCTGTGCAAAAAATCAAAAACTGTAGTCTAACACCTTCAAAAATATAAATTATCATTTTTTCTAAAAGAGTCCAAAATAGTTCTCTAAAATGGGCAAAATACTTCATTTTTCATGTTTTTCTCAAAAAACTTCGTGATTGAAGACTAACACATATAAATTTCTATTTTTCCAATGTTTTGCAAAAAATCAAAAACTGAAGTCTAACACCTTAAAAAATATCAATTATCATTTTTTCTAAAAAAGACCAAAATAGTTCTCTAAAATGGGAAAAATACTTCATTTTTCCTGTTTTTCTCAAAAAATTTCGTGATTGAAGACTAACACATACAAATTTCTATTTTTCCAATGTTTTGCAAAAAATCAAAAACTGAAGTCTAACACCTTCAAAAATATCAATTATCATTTTATCTAAAAAAGACCAAAATAGTTCTCTAAAATGAGCAAAATACTTCATTTTTCATGTTTTTCTCAAAAAACTTCGTGATTGAAGACTAACGCATACAAATTTCTATTTTTCCTATTTTTTGCAAAAAATCAAAAACTGAAGTCTAACACCTTAAAAAATATCAATTATTATTTTTTCTAAAAAAGACCAAAATAGTTCTCTAAAATGAGCAAAATACTTCATTTTTCAAGTTTTTCTCAAAAAATTCCATGATTGAAGACTAACACATGCAAATTTCTATTTTTCCTATTTTTTGCAAAAAATCAAAAACTGAAGTCTAACACCTTCAAAAATATCAATTATCATTTTTTCTAAAAAAGACCAAAATAGTTCTCTAAAATGAGCAAAATACTTCATTTTTCATGTTTTTCTAAAAAAACTCCGGGATTGAAGACTAACACATACAAATTTCTATTTTTCCTATTTTTTGCATAAAATCAAAAACTGAAGTCTAACACCTTCAAAAATATCAATTATCATTTTTTCTAAAAAAGACCAAAATAGTTCTGTATAATGAGCAAAATACTTCATTTTTCATGTTTTTCTCAAATAATTCCGTGATTGAAGACTAACACATGCAAATTTCTATTTTTCCAATGTTTTGAAAAAATCGAAAACTGAAGACTTAACACCTTAAAAAATATCAATTATCACTTTTTCTAAAAGAGTCCAAAATAGTTCTCTAAAATTAGCAAAATACTTCATTCTTCTTGTTTTTATCAAAAAACTTCATGATTGAAGACTAACACATACAAATTTCTATTTTTCTTATTTTTTGCAAAAAATCAAAAACTGAAGTCTAACACCTTAAAAAATATCAATTATCATTTTTTTCTAAAAAAGACCAAAATAGTTCTAAAAAATGAGCAAAATACTTCATTTTTCATGTTTTTCTCAAAAAACTCCGGGATTGAAGACTAACACATACAAATTTCTATTTTTCCTATTATTTGCAAAAAATCAAAAACTGTAGTCTAACACCTTCAAAAATATCAATTATCATTTTATCTAAAAAAGACCAAAATAGTTCTCTAAAATGAGCAAAATACTTCATTTTTCATGTTTTTCTCAAAAAACTTCGTGATTGAAGACTAACGCATACAAATTTCTATTTTTCCTATTTTTTGCAAAAAATCAAAAACTGAAGTCTAACACCTTAAAAAATATCAATTATTATTTTTTCTAAAAAAGACCAAAATAGTTCTCTAAAATGAGCAAAATACTTCATTTTTCAAGTTTTTCTCAAAAAATTCCATGATTGAAGACTAACACATACAAATTACTATTTTTCCAATGTTTTGAAAAAATCTAAAACTGAAGACTTAACACCTTAAAAAATATCAATTATCACTTTTTCTAAAAGAGTCCAAAATAGTTCTCTAAAATTAGCAAAATACTTCATTTTTCTTGTTTTTCTCGAAAAACTTCATGATTGAAGACTAACACATACAAATTTCTATTTTTCCTATTTTTTGCAAAAAATCAAAAACTGAAGTCTTACTCCTTAAAAAATATCAATTATCATTTTTTTCTAAAAAAGACCAAAATAGTTCTAAAAAATGAGCAAAATACTTCATTTTTCATGTTTTTCTCAAAAAACTCCGGGATTGAAGACTAACACATACAAATTTCTATTTTTCCTATTCTTTGCAAAAAATCAAAAACTGTAGTCTAACACCTTCAAAAATATCAATTATCATTTTATCTAAAAAAGACCAAAATAGTTCTCTAAAATGAGCAAAATACTTCATTTTTCAAGTTTTTCTCAAAAAACTCCGTGATTGAAGACTAACACGTACAAATTTCTATTTTTCCAATGTTTTGCAAAAAATCGAAAACTGAAGTCTTAACACCTTCAAAAATATCAATTATCACTTTTTCTAAAAGAGTCCAAAATAGTTCTCTAAAATGAGTAAAATACTTCATTTTTCTTGTTTTTCTTAAAAAACTTCGTGATTGAAGACTAACACATAAAAATTTCTATATATCCTATTTTTTTTGCAAAAAATCAAAAACTGAAGTCTAACACCTTCTAAAACAACAATTATCATTTTTTTCTAAAAAAGACCAAAATAGTTCTAAAAAATGAGCAAAATACTTCATTTTTCATGTTTTTCTCAAAAAACTCCGGGATTGAAGACTAACACATACAAATTTCTATTTTTCCTATTCTTTGCAAAAAATCAAAAACTGTAGTCTAACACCTTCA
Source organism: Luzula sylvatica (assembly GCA_946800325.1). Lineage (NCBI taxonomy): Eukaryota > Viridiplantae > Streptophyta > Magnoliopsida > Poales > Juncaceae > Luzula > Luzula sylvatica. The sequence continues at coordinate 53,264,740 of OX326958.1, read as the reverse complement.
AAAATATCAATTATCATTTTATCTAAAAAAGACCAAAATAGTTCTCTAAAATGAGCAAAATACATCATTTTTCATGTTTTTCTCAAAAAATTCCGTGATTGAAGACTAACACATACAAATTTCTATTTTTCCAATGTTTTGTAAAAAATCAAACACTGAAGACTTAACACCTTCAAAAATTTCAATTATCATTTTTTCTAAAAGAGTCCAAAATAATTCTCTAAAATGAGCAAAATACTTCATTTTTCATGTTTTTCTCAAAAATCTTCGTGATTGAAGACTAACTCATACAAATTTATATTTTTCCTATTTATTGCAAATAATCAAAAACTGAAGTATAACACCTTCAAAAATATCAATTATCATTTTTTCTGAAAGAGACCAAAATAAAATAGTTCTCTAAAATGAGCAAAATACTTCATTTTTCATGTTTTTCTCAAAAATCATCGTGATTGAAGACTAACACATACAAATTTCAATTTTTCCAATTTTTTGCAAAAAATCAAAAACTGAAGTCACCTTCAAAAATATCAATTATCATTTTTTTCTAAAAAAGACCAAAATAGTTCTAAAAAATGAGCAAAATACTTCATTTTTCATGTTTTTCTCAAAAAACTCCGGGATTGAAGACTAACACATACAAATTTCTATTTTTCCTATTCTTTGCAAAAAATCAAAAACTGTAGTCTAACACCTTCAAAAATATAAATTATCATTTTTTCTAAAAGAGTCCAAAATAGTTCTCTAAAATGGGCAAAATACTTCATTTTTCATGTTTTTCTCAAAAAACTTCGTGATTGAAGACTAACACATATAAATTTCTATTTTTCCTATTTTTTGCAAAAAATCAAAAACAGAAGTCTAACACCTTAAAAAATATCAATTATCATTTTTTCTAAAAAAGACAAAAATAGTTCCCTAAAATGAGCAAACTACTTCATTTTTCCTTTTTTTCTCAAAAAACTCCGGGATTGAAGACTAACACATACAAATTTCTATTTTTCCTATTTTTTGCATAAAATCAAAAACTGAAGTCTAACACCTTCCAAAATATCAATTATCATTTTTTTCTAAAAAAGACCAAAATAGTTCTGTAAAATAAGCAAAATACTTCATTTTTCATGTTTTTCTCAAAAAATTCCGTGATTGAAGAATAATACATACAAATTTCAATTTTTCCAATGTTTTGCAAAAAATCAAACACTGAAGACTTAACACCTTCAAAAATATCAATTATTATTTTTTCTAAAAGTATACAAAATAGTTCTCTAAAATGAGCAAAATACTTCATTCTTCATGTTTTTCTCAAAAATCTTCGTGATTGAAGCCTAACACATACAAATTTATATTTTTCCTATTTTTTGCAAAAAATCAAAAACTGAAGTCTAACACCTTCAAAAATATCAATTATCATTTTTTCTAAAAGAGACCAAAATAAAATAGTTCTCTAAAATGAGCAAAATACTTCATTTTTTTATGTTTTTCTCAAAAATCGTCGTGATTGAAGACTAACACATACAAATTTCAATTTTTCCAATTTTTTGCAAAAAATCAAAAACTGAAGGCTAACCCCTTCAAAAATATCAATTATCATTTTTTCTAAAAGAGTCCAAAATAGTTCTCTAAAATGAGCAAAATACTTCATTTTTCATGTTTTTCTCAAAAAACTTCGTGATTGAAGACTAACACATACAAATTTCTATTTTTCTTATTTTTTGCAAAAAATCAAAAACTGAAGGCTAACACCTTAAAAAATATCAATTCTCATTTTTTCTAAATAAGACCAAAATAGTTCTCTAAAATGAGCAAAATACTTCATTTTTCTTGTTTTTCTCAAAAAATTCCGTGATTGAAGACTAACACATACAAATTTCTATTTTTCCAATGTTTTGCAAAAAATCAAACACTGAAGACTTAACACCTTCAAAAATATCAATTATCATTTTTTCTAAAAGAGTCCAAAATAATTCTCTAAAATGAGCAAAATACTTCATTTTTCATGTTTTTCTCAAAAATCTTCGTGATTGAAGACTAACACATACAAATTTATATTTTTCCTATTTTTTGCAAAAAATCAAAAACTGAAGTCTAACACCTTCAAAAATTTCAATTATCATTTTTTCTAAAAAAGAGCAAAATAGTTCTCTAAAATGAGCAAAATACTTCATTTTTCATGTTTTTCTCAAAAAACTCCGGGATTAAAGACTAAAACATACAAATTTCTATTTTTCCTATTTTTTTGCATAAAATCAAAAACTGAAGTCTAACACCTTCAAAAATATCAATTATCATTTTTTCTAAAAACGACCAAAATAAAATAGTTCTATAAAATGAGCAAAATACTTCATTTTTCATGTTTTTCTCAAAAATCTTCGTGATTGAAGACTAACACATACAAATTTCAATTTTTCCAATTTTTTGCAAAAAATCAAAAACTGAAGTCTATACCTTCAAAAATATCAATTATCATTTTTTCTAAAAAAGACCAAAATAGCTCTATAAAATGAGCAAAATACTTAATTTTACATGTTTTTCCCAAAAAATTCCGTGATTAAAGACTAACACATACAAATTTCTATTTTTCCAATTTTTTGCAAAAAATCAAAAACTGAATACTTAACACCTTCAAAAATATCAATTATCATTTTTTCTAAAAGAGTCTAAAATAGTTCTCTAAAATGAGCAAAATACTTCATTTTTCATGTTTTTCTTAAAACACTTCGTGATTGAAGACTAACACATACAAATTTCTATTTTTCCTATTTTTTGCAAAAAATCAAAAACTGAAGTCTAACACCTTCAAAAATATCAATTATTATTATTTTCTTAAAAAGAACAAAATATTTCTCTAAAATGAGGAAAATACTTCATTTTTCAAGTTTTTCTCAAAAAACTTCGTAATTGAAGACTAACACGTACAAATTTCTATTTTTCCTATTTTTTGCAAAAAATCAAAAACTGAAGTCTAACATCTTCAAAAATATCAATTATCATTTTTTCTAAAAGAGTCAAAAATAGTTCTCTAAAATGAGCAAAATACTTCATTTTTCATGTTTTTCTTAAAAAACTTCGTGATTGAAGACAAACACATACAAATTTCTATTTTTCCTATTTTTTGCAAAAAATCAAAAAACTGAAGTCTAACACCTTCAAAAATATCAATTTTTTTTTTTTCTTAAAAAGACCAAAATAGTTCTCTAAAATGAGGAAAATACTTCATTTTTCATGTTTTTCTCAAAAAACTTCGTGATTGAAGACTAACACGTACAAATTTCTATTCTTCCTATTTTTTGCAAAAAATCAAAAACTGAAGTCTAACACCTTAAAAAATATCAATTATCATTTTTTCTAAAAAAGACCAAAATAGTTCTCTAAAATGAGCAAAATACTTCATTTTTCATGTTTTTCTCAAAAAACTCCGGGATTGAAGACTAACACATACAAATTTCTATTTTTCCTATTTTTTGCATAAAATCAAAAACTGAAGTCTAACACCTTCAAAAATATCAATTATCATTTTTTCTAAAAGAGTCCAAAATAGCTCTCTAAAATGAGCAAAATACTTCATTTTTCAAGTTTTTCTCAAAAAACTCCGTGATTGAAGACTAACACGCACAAATTTCTATTTTTCCAATGTTTAGCAAAAAATCGAAAACTGAAGACTTAACACCTTCAAAAATATCAATTATAACTTTTTCTAAAAGAGTCCAAAATAGTTCTCTAAAATGAGCAAAATACTTCATTTTTCTTGTTTTTCTCAAAAAACTTCGTGATTGAAGACTAACACATACAAATTTCTATTTTTTTCCTATTTTTTGCAAAAAATCAAAAACTGAAGTCTAACACCTTAAAATATATCAATTATCATTTTTTTCCAAAAAAGACCAAAATAGTTCTCTAAAATGAGCAAAATACTTCATTTTTCATGTTTTTTCTCAAAAAACTCCGGGATTGAAGACTAACACATACAAATTTCTATTTTTCCTATTCTTTGCAAAAAATAAAAAATTGTAGTCTAACACCTTCAAAAATATCAATTATCATTTTATCTAAAAAAGACCAAAATAGTTCTCTAAAATGAGAAAAATACTTCATTTTTCTTGTTTTTCTCAAAAAACTTCGTGATTGAAGACTAACACATACAAATTTCTATTTTTCCTATTTTCTGGAAAAAATCAAAAACTGAAGTCTAACACCTTCAAAAATATCAATTATCATCTTTTTCTAAAAAAGACCATAATAGTTCTCTAAAATGAACAAAATACTTCATTTTTCATGTTTTTCTCAAAAAATTCCGGGATTGAAGACTAACACATACAAATTTCTATTTTTCCTATTCTTTGCAAAAAATCAAAAACTGTAGTCTAACACCTTCAAAAATATCAATTATCATTTTATCTAAAAAAGACCAAAATAGGTCCCTAAAATGAGCAAAATACTTCATTTTTCATGTTTTTCTCAAAAAACTTCGTGATTGAAGACTAACACATACAAATTTCAATTATTCTTATTTTTTGCCAAAAATCAAAAACTGAAGGCTAACACCTTAAAAAATATCAATTCTCATTTTTTCTAAAAAAGACCAAAATAGTTCTCTAAAATGAGCAAAATACTTCATTTTCCATGTTTTTCTCAAAAAATTCCGTGATTGAAGACTAACACATACAAATTTCTATTTTTCCAATGTTTTGCAAAAAAACAAACACTGAAGACTTAACACCTTCAAAAATATCCATTATCATTTTTTCTAAAAGAGACCAAAATAAAATAGTTCTCTAAAATGAGCAAAATACTTCATTTTTCATGTTTTTCTCAAAGATCTTCGTGATTGAAGACTAACACATACAAATTTCAATTTTTCCAATTTTTTGCAAAAAATAAAAAACTGAAGGCTAACACCTTAAAAAATATCAATTCTCACTTTTTCTAAAAAAGACCAAAATAGTTCTCTAAAATGAGCAAAATACATCATTTTTCATGTTTTTCTCAAAAAATTCCGTGATTGAAGACTAACACATACAAATTTCTATTTTTCCAATGTTTTGTAAAAAATCAAACACTGAAGACTTAACACCTTCAAAAATTTCAATTATCATTTTTTCTAAAAGAGTCCAAAATAATTCTCTAAAATGAGCAAAATACTTCATTTTTCATGTTTTTCTCAAAAATCTTCGTGATTGAAGACTAACTCATACAAATTTATATTTTTCCTATTTATTGCAAAAAATCAAAAACTGAAGTATAACACCTTCAAAAATATCAATTATCATTTTTTCTAAAAGAGACCAAAATAAAATAGTTCTCTAAAATGAGCAAAATACTTCATTTTTCATGTTTTTCTCAAAAATCATCGTGATTGAAGACTAACACATACAAATTTCAATTTTTTTTTTGCAAAAAATCAAAAACTGAAGTCACCTTCAAAAATATCAATTATCATTTTTTCTAAAATAGACCAAAATAGTTCTCTAAAATGAGCAAAATACTTAATTTTAAATGTTTTTCCCAAAAAATTCCGTGATTGAAGACTAACACATACAAATTTCTATTTTTCCAATTTTTTGCAAAAAATAAAAAACTGAAGACTTAACACCTTCAAAAATATCAATTATAACTTTTTCTAAAAGAGTCCAAAATAGTTCTCTAAAATGAGCAAAATACTTCATTTTTCTTGTTTTTCTCAAAAAACTTCGTGATTGAAGACTAACACATACAAATTTCTATTTTTCCTATTTTCTGGAAAAAATCAAAAACTGAAGTCTAACACCTTCAAAAATATCAATTATCATCTTTTTCTAAAAAAGACCATAATAGTTCTCTAAAATGAGCAAAATACTTCATTTTTCATGTTTTTCTCAAAAAATTCCGGGATTGAAGACTAACACATACAAATTTCTATTTTTCCTATTCTTTGCAAAAAATCAAAAACTGTAGTCTAACACCTTCAAAAATATCAATTATCATTTTATCTAAAAAAGACCAAAATAGGTCCCTAAAATGAGCAAAATACTTCATTTTTCATGTTTTTCTCAAAAAACTTCGTGATTGAAGACTAACACATACAAATTTCAATTATTCTTATTTTTTGCCAAAAATCAAAAACTGAAGGCTAACACCTTAAAAAATATCAATTCTCATTTTTTCTAAAAAAGACCAAAATAGTTCTCTAAAATGAGCAAAATACTTCATTTTTCATGTTTTTCTCAAAAAATTCCGTGATTGAAGACTAACACATACAAATTTCTATTTTTCCAATGTTTTGCAAAAAAACAAACACTGAAGACTTAACACCTTCAAAAATATCCATTATCATTTTTTCTAAAAGAGACCAAAATAAAATAGTTCTCTAAAATGAGCAAAATACTTCATTTTTCATGTTTTTCTCAAAGATCTTCGTGATTGAAGACTAACACATACAACTTTCAATTTTTCCAATTTTTTGCAAAAAATCAAAAACTGAAGGCTAACACCTTAAAAAATATCAATTCTCATTTTTTCTAAAAAAGACCAAAATAGTTCTCTAAAATGAGGAAAATACATCATTTTTCATGTTTTTCTCAAAAAATTCCGTGATTGAAGACTAACACATACAAATTTCTATTTTTCCAATGTTTTGTAAAAAATCAAACACTGAAGACTTAACACCTTCAAAAATTTCAATTATCATTTTTTCTAAAGAGTCCAAAATAATTCTCTAAAATGAGCAAAATACTTCATTTTTCATGTTTTTCTCAAAAATCTTCGTGATTGAAGACTAACTCATACAAATTTATATTTTTCCTATTTTTTGCAAAAAATTAAAAACTGAAGTCTAACACCTTCAAAAATATCAATTATCATTTTTTCTAAAAGAGACCAAAATAAAATAGTTCTCTAAAATGAGCGAAATACTTAATTTTTCATGTTTTTCTCAAAAATCATCGTGATTGAAGACTAACACATACAAATTTCAATTTTTCCAATTTTTTGCAAAAAATCAAAAACTGAAGTCTAATACCTTCAAAAATATCAATTATCATTTTTTCTAAAATTGACCAAAATAGCTCTCTAAAATGAGCAAAATACTTAATTTTTCATGTTTTTCCCAAAAAATTCCGTGATTGAAAACTAACTCATACAAATTTCTATTTTTCCAATTTTTTGCAAAAAATAAAAAACTGAAGACTTAACACCTTCAAAAATATCAATTATAACTTTTTCTAAAAGAGTCCAAAATAGTTCTCTAAAATGAGCAAAATACTTCATTTTTCTTGTTTTTCTCAAAAAACTTCGTGATTGAAGACTAACGCATACAAATTTCTATTTTTCCTATTTTTTGCCAAAAATCAAACACTGAAGACTTAACACCTTCAAAAATATCAATTATCATTTTTTCTAAAAGAGTCCAAAATAGCTCTCTAAAATGAGCAAAATACTTAATTTTACATGTTTTTCTCAAAAAATTCCGTGATTGAAGACTAACACATACAAATTTATATTTTTCCTATTTTTTGCAAAACATCAAAAACTGAAGTCTAACACCTTCAAAAATATCAATTATCATTTTTTCTAAAAGAGTCCAAAATAGTTCTCTAAAATGAGCAAAATACTTCATTTTTCATGTTTTTCTCAAAAAACTTCGTGATTGAAGACTAACACATACAAATTTCAATTTTTCTTATTTTTTGCAAAAAATCAAAAACTGAAGGCTAACACCTTAAAAAATATCAATTCTCATTTTTTCTAAAAAAGACCAAAATAGTTCTCTAAAATGAGCAAAATACATCATTTTTCATGTTTTTCTCAAAAAATTCCGTGATTGAAGACTAACACATACAAATTTCTATTTTTCCAATGTTTTGTAAAAAATCAAACACTGAAGACTTAACACCTTCAAAAATTTCAATTATCATTTTTTCTAAAGAGTCCAAAATAATTCTCTAAAATGAGCAAAATACTTCATTTTTCATGTTTTTATCAAAAATCTTCGTGATTGAAGACTAACTCATACAAATTTATATTTTTCCTATTTTTTGCAAAAAATTAAAAACTGAAGTCTAACACCTTCAAAAATATCAATTATCATTTTTTCTAAAAGAGACCAAAATAAAATAGTTCTCTAAAATGAGCGAAATACTTCATTTTTCATGTTTTTCTCAAAAATCATCGTGATTGAAGACTAACACATACAAATTTCAATTTTTCCAATTTTTTGCAAAAAATCAAAAACTGAAGTCTAATACCTTCAAAAATATCAATTATCATTTTTTCTAAAATTGACCAAAATAGCTCTCTAAAATGAGCAAAATACTTAATTTTTCATGTTTTTCCCAAAAAATTCCGTGATTGAAAACTAACACATACAAATTTCTATTTTTCCAATTTTTTGCAAAAAATAAAAAACTGAAGACTTAACACCTTCAAAAATATAAATTATAACTTTTTCTAAAAGAGTCCAAAATAGTTCTCTAAAATGAGCAAAATACTTCATTTTTCTTGTTTTTCTCAAAAAACTTCGTGATTGAAGACTAACGCATACAAATTTCTATTTTTCCTATTTTTTGCATAAAATCAAAAACTGAAGTCTAACACCTTAAAAAATATCAATTATCATTTTTTTCCAAAAAAGACCAAAATAGTTCTCTAAAATGATCAAAATACTTCATTTTTCATGTTTTTCTCAAAAAACTCCGGGATTGAAGACTAACACATACAAATTTCTATTTTTCCTATTCTTTGCAAAAAATCAAAAACTGTAGTCTAACACCTTCAAAAATATAAATTATCATTTTTTCTAAAAGAGTCCAAAATAGTTCTCTAAAATGGGCAAAATACTTCATTTTTCATGTTTTTCTCAAAAAACTTCGTGATTGAAGACTAACACATATAAATTTCTATTTTTCCTATTTTTTGCATAAAATCAAAAACAGAAGTCTAACACCTTAAAAAATATCAATTATCATTTTTTCTAAAAAAGACCAAAATAGTTCCCTAAAATGAGCAAACTACTTCATTTTTCCTTTTTTTCTCAAAAAACTCCGGGATTGAAGACTAACACATACAAATTTCTATTTTTCCTATTTTTTGTATAAAATCAAAAACTGAAGTCTAACACCTTCCAAAATATCAATTATCATTTTTTTCTAAAAAAGACCAAAATAGTTCTGTAAAATGACCAAAATAATTCATTTTTCATGTTTTTCTCAAAAAATTCCGTGATTGAAGAATAATACATACAAATTTCAATTTTTCCAATGTTTTGCAAAAAATCAAACACTGAAGACTTAACACCTTCAAAAATATCAATTACAATTTTTTCTAAAAGTATACAAAATAGTTCTCTAAAATGAGCAAAATACTTCATTCTTCATGTTTTTCTCAAAAATCTTCGTGATTGAAGACTAACACATACAAATTTATATTTTTCCTATTTTTTGCAAAAAATCAAAAACTGAAGTCTAACACCTTCAAAAATATCAATTATCATTTTTTCTAAAGGGGTCCAAAATAGTTCTCTAAAATGAGCAAAATACTTCATTTTTCATGTTTTTCTCAAAAAACTTCGTGATTGAAGACTAACACATACAAATTTCTATTTTTCTTATTTTTTGCAAAAAATCAAAAACTGAAGGCTAACACCTTAAAAAATATCAATTCTCATTTTTTCTAAATAAGACCAAAATAGTTCTCTAAAATGAGCAAAATACTTCATTTTTCTTGTTTTTCTCAAAAAATTCCGTGATTGAAGACTAACACATACAAATTTCTATTTTTCCAATGTTTTGCAAAAAATCAAACACTGAAGACTTAACACCTTCAAAAATATCAATTATCATTTTTTCTAAAAAAGTCCAAAATAATTCTCTAAAATGAGCAAAATACTTCATTTTTCATGTTTTTCTCAAAAATCTTCGTGATTGAAAACTAACACATACAAATTTATATTTTTCCTATTTTTTGCAAAAAATCAAAAACTGAAGTCTAATACCTTCAAAAATATCAATTATCATTTTTTCTAAAAGAGACCAAAATAAAATAGTTCTCTAAAATGAGCAAAATACTTCATTTTTCATGTTTTTCTCAAAAATCATCGTGATTGAAGACTAACACATACAAATTTCAATATTTCCAATTTTTTGCAAAAAATCAAAAACTGAAGTCTAATACCTTCAAAAATATCAATTATCATTTTTTCTAAAAAAGGCCAAAATAGCTCTCTAAAATGATCAAAATACTTAATTTTACATGTTTTTCCCAAAAAATTCCGTGATTGAAGACTAACACATACAAATTTCTATTTTTCCAATTTTTTACAAGAAATCAAAAACTGAATACTTAACACCTTCAAAAATATCAATTATCATTCTTTCTAAAAGAGTCCAAAATAGTTCTCTAAAATGAGCAAAATACTTCATTTTTCATGTTTTTCTTAAAACACTTCGTGATTGAAGACTAACACATACAAATTTCTATTTTTCCTATTTTTTGCAAAAAATCAAAAACTGAAGTCTAACACCTTCAAAAATATCAATTATTTTTTTTTTCTTAAAAAGACCAAAATAGTTCTCTAAAATGAGGAAAATACTTCATTTTTCATGTTTTTCTCAAAAACCTTCCTGATTGAAGACTAACACGTACAAATTTCTATTCTTCCTATTTTTTGCAAAAAATCAAAAACTGAAGTCTAACACCTTAAAAAATATCAATTATCATCTTTTCTAAAAAAGACCAAAATAGTTCTCTAAAATGAGCAAAATACTTCATTTTTCATGTTTTTCTCAAAAAACTCCGGGATTGAAGACTAACACATACAAATTTCTATTTTTCCTATTTTTTGCATAAAATCAAAAACTGAAGTCTGACACCTTCAAAAATATCAATTATCATTTTTTCTAAAAGAGTCCAAAATAGCTCTCTAAAATAAGCAAAATACTTCATTTTTCAAGTTTTTCTCAAAAAACTCCGTGATTGAAGACTAACACGTACAAATTTCTATTTTTCCAATAATTAGCAAAAAATCGAAAACTGAAGACTTAACACCTTCAAAAATATCAATTATAACTTTTTCTAAAAGAGTCCAAAATAGTTCTCTAAAATGAGCAAAATACTTCATTTTTCTTGTTTTTCTCAAAAAACTTCGTGATTGAAGACTAACACATACAAATTTCTATTTTTCCTATTTTTTGCAAAAAATCAAAAACTGAAGTCTAACACCTTAAAAAATATCAATTATCATTTTTTTCTAAAAAAGACCAAAATAGTTCTCTAAAATGAGCAAAATACTTCATTTTTCTTGTTTTTCTCAAAAAACTTCGTGATTGAAGACTAACACATACAAATTTCTATTTTTCCTATTTTCTGGAAAAAATCAAAAACTGAAGTCTAACACCTTCAAAAATATCAATTATCATCTTTTTCTAAAAAAGACCATAATAGTTCTCTAAAATGAGCAAAATACTTCATTTTTCATGTTTTTCTCAAAAAATTCCGGGATTGAAGACTAACACATACAAATATCTATTTTTCCTATTCTTTGCAAAAAATCAAAAACTGTAGTCTAACACCTTCAAAAATATCAATTATCATTTTATCTAAAAAAGTCCAAAATAGGTCCCTAAAATGAGCAAAATACTTCATTTTTCATGTTTTTCTCAAAAAACTTCGTGATTGAAGACTAACACATACAAATTTCAATTATTCTTATTTTTTGCCAAAAATCAAAAACTGAAGGCTAACACCTTAAAAAATATCAATTCTCATTTTTTCTAAAAAAGACCAAAATAGTTCTCTAAAATGAGCAAAATACTTCATTTTTCATGTTTTTCTCAAAAAATTCCGTGATTGAAGACTAACACGTACAAATTTCTATTTTTCCAATGTTTTGCAAAAAATCGAAAACTGAAGACTTAACACCTTCAAAAATATCAATTATAACTTTTTCTAAAAGGGTCCAAAATAGTTCTCTAAAAAGAGCAAAATACTTCATTTTTCTTGTTTTTCTCAAAAAACATCGTGATTGAAGACTAACACATACAAATTTCAATTTTTCCAATTTTTTGCAAAAAATCAAAAACTGAAGTCTAATACCTTCAAAAATATCAATTATCATTTTTTCTAAAATAGACCAAAATAGCTCTCTAAAATGAGCAAAATACTTAATTTTACATGTTTTTCCCAAAAAATTCCGTGATTGAAGACTAACACATACAAATTTCTATTTTTCCAATTTTTTGCAAAAAATCAAAAACTGAATACTTAACACCTTCAAAAATATCAATTATCATTTTTTCTAAAAGAGTCCAAAATAGTTCTCTAAAATGAGCAAAATACTTCATTTTTCATGTTTTTATTAAAACACTTCGTGATTGAAGACTAACACATACAAATTTCTATTTTTCCTATTTTTTGCATAAAATCAAAAACTGAAGTCTAACACCTTCAAAAATATCAATTATCATTTTTTCTAAAAGAGTCCAAAATAGCTCTCTAAAATGAGGAAAATACTTCATTTTTCAAGTTTTTCTCAAAAAACTCCGTGATTGAAGACTAACACGTACAAATTTCTATTTTTCCAATGTTTAGCAAAAAATCGAAAACTGAAGACTTAAAACCTTCAAAAATATCAATTATAACTTTTTCTAAAAGAGTCCAAAATAGTTCTCTAAAATGAGCAAAATACTTCATTTTTCTTGTTTTTCTCAAAAAACTTCGTGATTGAAGACTAACACATACAAATTTCTATTTTTCCTATTTTTTGCAAAAAATCAAAAACTGAAGTCTAACACCTTAAAAAATATCAATTATCATTTTTTTCTAAAAAAGACCAAAATAGTTCTCTAAAATGAGCAAAATACTTCATTTTTCATGTTTTTTCTCAAAAAACTCCGGGATTGAAGACTAACACATACAAATTTCTATTTTTCCTATTCTTTGCAAAAAATAAAAAATTGTAGTCTAACACCTTCAAAAATATCAATTATCATTTTATCTAAAAAAGACCAAAATAGTTCTCTAAAATGAGAAAAATACTTCATTTTTCTTGTTTTTCTCAAAAAACTTCGTGATTGAAGACTAACACATACAAATTTCTATTTTTCCTATTTTCTGGAAAAAATCAAAAACTGAAGTCTAACACCTTCAAAAATATCAATTATCATCTTTTTCTAAAAAAGACCATAATAGTTCTCTAAAATGAGCAAAATACTTCATTTTTCATGTTTTTCTCAAAAAATTCCGGGATTGAAGACTAACACATACAAATTTCTATTTTTCCTATTCTTTGCAAAAAATCAAAAACTGTAGTCTAACACCTTCAAAAATATCAATTATCATTTTATCTAAAAAAGACCAAAATAGGTCCCTAAAATGAGCAAAATACTTCATTTTTCATGTTTTTCTCAAAAAACTTCGTGATTGAAGACTAACACATACAAATTTCACTTATTCTTATTTTTTGCCAAAAATCAAAAACTGAAGGCTAACACCTTAAAAAATATCAATTCTCATTTTTTCTAAAAAAGACCAAAATAGTTCTCTAAAATGAGCAAAATACTTCATTTTTCATGTTTTTCTCAAAAAATTCCGTGATTGAAGAATAACACATACAAATTTCTATTTTTCCAATGTTTTGCAAAAAAACAAACACTGAAGACTTAACACCTTCAAAAATATCCATTATCATTTTTTCTAAAAGAGACCAAAATAAAATAGTTCTCTAAAATGAGCAAAATACTTCATTTTTCATGTTTTTCTCAAAGATCTTCGTGATTGAAGACTAACACATACAAATTTCAATTTTTCCAATTTTTTGCAAAAAATCAAAAACTGAAGGCTAACACCTTAAAAAATATCAATTCTCATTTTTTCTAAAAAAGACCAAAATAGTTCTCTAAAATGAGCAAAATACATCATTTTTCATGTTTTTCTCAAAAAATTCCGTGATTGAAGACTAACACATACAAATTTCTATTTTTCCAATGTTTTGTAAAAAATCAAACACTGAAGACTTAACACCTTCAAAAATTTCAATTATCATTTTTTCTAAAAGAGTCCAAAATAATTCTCTAAAATGAGCAAAATACTTCATTTTTCATGTTTTTCTCAAAAATCTTCGTGATTGAAGACTAACTCATACAAATATATATTTTTCCTATTTATTGCAAAAAATCAAAAACTGAAGTATAACACCTTTAAAAATATCAATTATCATTTTTTCTAAAAGAGACCAAAATAAAATAGTTCTCTAAAATGAGCAAAATACTTCATTTTTCATGTTTTTCTCAAAAATCATCGTGATTGAAGACTAACACATACATATTTCAATTTTTCCAATTTTTTGCAAAAAATCAAAAACTGAAGTCACCTTCAAAAATATCAATTATCATTTTTTCTAAAATAGACCAAAATAGCTCTCTAAAATGAGCAAAATACTTAATTTTACATGTTTTTCCCAAAAAATTCCGTGATTGAAGACTAACACATACAAATTTCTATTTTTCCAATTTTTTGCAAAAAATAAAAAACTGAAGACTTAACACCTTCAAAAATATCAATTATAACTTTTTCTAAAAGAGTCCAAAATAGTTCTCTAAAATGAGCAAAATACTTCATTTTTCTTGTTTTTCTCAAAAAACTTCGTGATTGAAGACTAACGCATACAAATTTCTATTTTTCCTATTTTTTGCAAAATATCAAACACTGAAGACTTAACACCTTCAAAAATATCAATTATCATTTTTTCTAAAAGTGTACAAAATAGTTCTCTAAAATAAGCAAAATACTTCATTCTTCATGTTTTTCTCAAAAATCTTCGTGATTGAAGACTAACACATACAAATTTCTATTTTTCCTATTTTTTGCAAAAAATCAAAAACTGAAGTCTAACACCTTCAAAAATATCAATTATCATTTTTTCTAAAAGAGACCAAAATAAAATAGTTCTCTAAAATGAGCAAAATACTTCATTTTTCATGTTTTTCTCAAAAAATTTCGTGATTGAAGACTAACACATACAAATTTCAAATTTTCCAATTTTTTGCAAAAAATCAAAAACTGAAGTCTAACACCTTAAAAAATATCAATTCTCATTTTTTCTAAAAAAGACCAAAATAGTTCTCTAAAATGAGCAAAATACATCATTTTTCATGTTTTTCTCAAAAAATTCCATGATTGAAGACTAACACATACAAATTTCTATTTTTCCAATGTTTTGTAAAAAATCAAACACTGAAGACTTAACACCTGCAAAAATTTCAATTATCATTTTTTATAAAGAGTCCAAAATAATTCTCTAAAATGAGCAAAATACTTCTGTTTTTCTCAAAAATCTTCGTGATTGAAGACTAACTCATACAAATTTATATTTTTCCTATTTTTTGCAAAAAATTAAAAACTGAAGTCTAACACCTTCAAAAATATCAATTATCATTTTTTCTAAAAGAGACCAAAATAAAATAGTTCTCTAAAATGAGCGAAATACTTCATTTTTCATGTTTTTCTCAAAAATCATCGTGATTGAAGACTAACACATACAAATTTCAATTTTTCCAATTTTTTGCAAAAAATCAAAAACTGAAGTCTAATACCTTCAAAAATATCAATTATCATTTTTTCTAAAATTGACCAAAATAGCTCTCTAAAATGAGCAAAATACTTAATTTTTCATGTTTTTCCCAAAAAATTCCGTGATTGAAAACTAACACATACAAATTTCTATTTTTCCAATTTTTTGCAAAAAATAAAAAACTGAAGACTTAACACCTTCAAAAATATCAATTATAACTTTTTCTAAAAGAGTCCAAAATAGTTCTCTAAAATGAGCAAAATACTTCATTTTTCTTGTTTTTCTCAAAAAACTTCGTGATTGAAGACTAACGCATACAAATTTCTATTTTTCCTATTTTTTGCAAAAAATCAAACACTGAAGACTTAACACCTTCAAAAATATCAATTATCATTTTTTCTAAAAGAGTCCAAAATAGCTCTCTAAAATGAGCAAAATACTTAATTTTACATGTTTTTCCCAAAAAATTCCATGATTGAAGACTAACACATACAAATTTATATTTTTCCTATTTTTTGCAAAACATCAAAAACTGAAGTCTAACACCTTCAAAAATATCAATTATCATTTTTTCTAAAAGAGTCCAAAATAGTTCTCTAAAATGAGCAAAATACCTCATTTTTCATGTTTTTCTCAAAAAACTTCGTGATTGAAGACTAACACATACAAATTTCAATTTTTCTTATTTTTTGCAAAAAATCAAAAACTGAAGGCTAACACCTTAAAAAATATCAATTCTCATTTTTTCTAAAAAAGACCAAAATAGTTCTCTAAAATGAGCAAAATACATCATTTTTCATGTTTTTCTCAAAAAATTCCGTGATTGAAGACTAACACATACAAATTTCTATTTTTCCAATGTTTTGTAAAAATCAAACACTGAAGACTTAACACCTTCAAAAATTTCAATTATCATTTTTTCTAAAGAGTCCAAAATAATTCTCTAAAATGAGCAAAATACTTCATTTTTCATGTTTTTCTCAAAAATCTTCGTGATTGAAGACTAACTCATACAAATTTATATTTTTCCTATTTTTTGCAAAAAATTAAAAACTGAAGTCTAACACCTTCAAAAATATCAATTATCATTTTTTCTAAAAGAGACCAAAATAAAATAGTTCTCTAAAATGAGCGAAATACTTCATTTTTCATGTTTTTCTCAAAAATCATCGTGATTGAAGACTAACACATACAAATTTCAATTTTTCCAATTTTTTGCAAAAAATCAAAAACTGAAGTCTAATACCTTCAAAAATATCAATTATCATTTTTTCTAAAATTGAGCAAAATAACTCTCTAAAATGAGCAAAATACTTAATTTTTCATGTTTTTCCCAAAAAATTCCGTGATTGAAAACTAACACATACAAATTTCTATTTTTCCAATTTTTTGCAAAAAATAAAAAACTGAAGACTTAACACCTTCAAAAATATCAATTATAACTTTTTCTAAAAGAGTCCAAAATAGTTCTCTAAAATGAGCAAAATACTTCATTTTTCTTGTTTTTCTCAAAAAACTTCGTGATTGAAGACTAACGCATACAAATTTCTATTTTTCCTATTTTTTGCAAAAAATCAAACACTGAAGACTTAACACCTTCAAAAATATGAATTATCATTTTTTCTAAAAGAGTCCAAAATAGCTCTCTAAAATGAGCAAAATACTTAATTTTACATGTTTTTCCCAAAAAATTCCGTGATTGAAGACTAACACATACAAATTTATATTTTTCCTATTTTTTGCAAAACATCAAAAACTGAAGTCTAACACCTTCAAAAATATCAATTATCATTTTTTCTAAAAGAGACCAAAATAAAATAGTTCTCTAAAATGAGCAAAATACTTCATTTTTTCATGTTTTTCTCAAAAAACTTCGTGATTGAACACTAACACGTACAAATTTCTATTTTTCCTATTTTTTGCAAAAAATCAAAAACTGAAGTCTAAGACCTTAAAAAATATCAATTATCATTTTTTCTAAAAAAGACCAAAATAGTTCTCTAAAATGAGCAAAATACTTCATTTTTCATGTTTTTCTCAAAAAACTCCGGGATTGAAGACTAACACATACAAATTTCTATTTTTCCTATTTTTTTCATAAAATCAAAAACTGATGTCTAACACCTTAATAAATATCAATTATCATTTTTTTCTAAAAAAGACCAAAATAGTTCTCAAAAATGAGCAAAATACTTTATTTTTCATGTTTTTCTCAAAAAACTCCGGGATTGAAGACAAACACATACAAATTTCTATTTTTCCTATTCTTTGCAAAAAATCAAAAACTGTAGTCTAACACCTTCAAAAATATCAATTATCATTTTATCTAAAAAAGTCCAAAATAGTTGTCTAAAATGAGCAAAATACTTCATTTTTCATGTTTTTCTCAAAAAACTTCATGATTGAAGACAAACGCATACAAATTTCTATTTTTCCTATTTTTTGCAAAAAATAAAAAACTGAAGTCTAACACCTTCAAAAATATCTATTATTATTTTTTCTAAAAAAGACCAAAATAGTTCTCTAAAATGAGCAAAATACTTCATTTTTCAAGTTTTTCTCAAAAAACTCCGTGATTGAAGACTTAACACGTACAAATTTCTATTTTTCCAATGTTTTGCAAAAAATCGAAAACTGAAGACTTAACACCTTCAAAAATATCAATTATAACTTTTTCTAAAAGGGTCCAAAATAGTTCTCTAAAATGAGCAAAATACTTCATTTTTCTTGTTTTTCTCAAAAAACTTCGTGATTGAAGACTAACACATACAAATTTCAATTTTTCCAATTTTTTGCAAAAAATCAAAAACTGAAGTCTAATACCTTCAAAAATATCAATTATCATTTTCTCTAAAATAGACCAAAATAGCTCTCTAAAATGAGCAAAATACTTAATTTTACATGTTTTTCCCAAAAAATTCCGTGATTGAAGACTAACACATACAAATTTCTATTTTTCCTATTTTTTGCAAAAAATCAAAAACTGAATACTTAACACCTTCAAAAATATCAATTATCATTTTTTCTAAAAGAGTCCAAAATAGTTCTCTAAAATGAGCAAAATACTTCATTTTTCATGTTTTTATTAAAACACTTCGTGATTGAAGACTAACACGTACAAATTACTATTTTTCCTATTTTTTGCAAAAAATCAAAAACTGAAGTCTAACACCTTCAAAAATATCAATTCTCATTTTTTCTAAAAAAGACCAAAATAGTTCTCTAAAATGAGCAAAATACTTCATTTTTCGTGTTTTTCTCAAAAAATTCCGTGATTGAAGACTAACACATACAAATTTCTATTTTTCCAAAGTTTTGCAAAAAATCAAACACTGAAGACTTAACACCTTCAAAAATATCAATTATCATTTTTTCTAAAAGAGTCCAAAATAATTCTCTAAAATGAGCAAAATACTTCATTTTTCATGTTTTTCTCAAAAATCTTCGTGATTGAAGACTAACACATACAAATTTATATTTTTCCTATTTTTTTCAAAAAATCAAAAACTGATGTCTAACACCTTCAAAAATATCAATTATCATTTTTTCTAAAAGAGACCAAAATAAAATAGTTCTCTAAAATGGTCAAAATACTTCATTTTTCATGTTTTTCTCAAAAAACTCCGTGATTGAAGACTAACACATACAAATTTCTATTTTTCGTATTTTTTTCAAAAAATCAAAAACTGAAGTCTAACACCTTCGAAAATATCAATTATGATTTTTTCTAAAAAACACCAAAATAGTTCTGTAAAATGAGCAAAATACTTCATGTTTCATGTTTTTCTCAAAAAATTCCGTGATTGAAGTCTAATACATACAAATTTCTATTTTTCCAATGTTTTGCAAAAATCAAACACTCGAGACTTAATACCTTCAAAAATATCAATTATCATTTTTTCTAAAAGAGTCCAAAATAATTCTCTAAAATGAGCAAAATACTACATTTTTCATGTTTTTCTCAAAAATCTTCGTGATTGAAGACTAACACATACAAATTTATATTTTTCCTATTTTTTGCAAAAAATAAAAAACTGAAGTCTAACACCTTCAAAAATATCAATTATCATTTTTTTTAAAAGAGACCAAAATAAAATAGTTCTCTAAAATGGGCAAAATACTTCATTTTTCATGTTTTTCTCAAAAAACTTCGTGATTGAAGACTAACACATACAAATTTCTATTTTTCCTATTTTTTTCAAAAAATCAAAAACTGAAGTCTAACACCTTCGAAAATTTCAATTATGATTTTTTCTAAAAAACACCAAAATAGTTCTGTAAAATGAGCAAAATACTTCATGTTTCATGTTTTTCTCAAAAAATTCCGTGATTGAAGTCTAATACATACAAATTTCTATTTTTCCAATGTTTTGCAAAAAATCAAACACTCGAGACTTAATACCTTCAAAAATATCAATTATCATTTTTTCTAAAAGTGTCCAAAATAGTTCTCTAAAATGAGAAAAATACTTCATTCTTCATGTTTTTCTCAAAAATCTTCGTGATTGAAGACTAACACATACAAATTTCTATTTTTCCTATTTTTTGCAAAAAATCAAAAACTGAAGTCTAACACCTTCAAAAATATCAATTATCATTTTTTCTATAAGAGACCAAAATAAAATAGTTCTCTAAAATGAGCAAAATACTTCATTTTTCATGTTTTTCTCAAAAATCTTCGTGATTGAAGACTAACACATACAAATTTCAATTTTTCCAATTTTTTGCGAAAAATCAAAAACTGAATTCCAATCCCTTCAAAAAAATCAATTATCATTTTTTCTAAAAGAGTCCAAAATAGTTCTCTAAAATGAGCAAAATACTTCATTTTTCATGTTTTTCCCAAAAAACTTCGTGATTGAAGACTAACACGTACAAATTTCTATTTTTCTTATTTTTTGCAAAAAATCAAAAACTGAAGTCTAACACCTTCAAAAATATCAATTATCATTTTTTCTAAAAAAGACCAAAATAGTTCTCTAAAATGAGCAAAATACTTCATTTTTCATGTTTTCCTCAAAAAATTCCGTGATTGAACACTAACACATCCAAATTTCTATTTTTCCAATGTTTTGCAAAAAATCAAACACTGAAGACTTAACACCTTCAAAAATATCAATTATCATTTTTTCTAAAAGAGTCCAAAATAATTCTCTAAAATGTGCAAAATACTTCATTTTTCATGTTTTTCTCAAAAATCTTCGTGATTGAAGACTAACACATACAAATTTATATTTTTCCTATTTTTTGCAAAGAATCAAAAACTGAAGTCTAACACCTTCAAAAATATCAATTATCATTTTTTCTAAAAGAAACCAAAATGAAATAGTTCTCTAAAATGAGCAAAATACTTCATTTTTCATGTTTTTCTCAAAAATCTTCGTGATTGAAGACTAACACATACAAATTTCAATTTTTCCAATTTTTTGCAAAAAATCAAAAACTGAAGTCTAATACCTTCAAAAATATGAATTATCATTTTTTCTAAAAAAATACCAAAATAGTTCTCTAAAATTAGCAAAATACTTCATTTTTCATGTTTTTCTCAAAAACCTCCGGGATTGAAGACTAACACATACGAATTTCTATTTTTCCTATTTTTTTGCAAAAAATCAAAAACTGAAGTCTAACACCTTCAAAAATATTAATTATCATTTTTTCTAAAAAAGACCAAAATAGTTCTCTAAAATGAGCAAAATACTTCATTTTTCATGTTTTTCTCAAAAAAATCCGTGATTGAAGACTAACACATACAAATTTCTATTTTTCCAATTTTTTGCAAAAAATCAAAAACCGAAGTCTAACACCTTAAAAAATATCAATTATCATTTTTTCGAAAAGCCTCCAAAATAGTTCTCTAAAATGAGCAAAATACTTCATTTTTCATGTTTTTCTCAAAAAACATCGTGATTGAAGACTAACACATACAAATTTCTATTTTTCCTATTTTTTGCATAAAATAAAAAACTGAAGTCTAACACCTTAAAAAATATCAATTATCATTTTTTCTAAAAAAGACCAAAATAGTTCTCTAAAATGAGCAAAATACTTCATTTTTCATGTTTTTTTCAAAAAACTTCGTGATTGAAGACTAACACATACAAATTTCTATTTTTCCTATTTTTTGCAAAAAATCAAAAACTGAAGTCTAACACCTTAAAAAATAACTATTATCACTTTTTTCTAAAAATGACCAAAATAGTTCTCTAAAATGAGCAAAATACTTCATTTTTCATGTTTTTCTCAAAAACCTCCGGGATTGAAGACTAACACATACGAATTTCTATTTTTCCTATTTTTTTGCAAAAAATAAAAAACTGAAGTCTAAGACCTTAAAAAATATCAATTATCATTTTTTCTAAAAAAGACCAAAATAGTTCTGTAAAATGAGCAAAATACTTCATTTTTCATGTTTTTCTCAAAAAACTCCGGGATTGAAGACTAACACATACAAATTTATATTTTTCCTATTTTTTGCAAAAAATCAAAAACTGAAGTCTAACACCTTCAAAAATATCAATTATCATTTTTTCTAAAAGAAACCAAAATAAAATAGTTCTCTAAAATGAGCAAAATACTTCATTTTTCATGTTTTTCTCAAAAAATTCGTGATTGAAGACTAACACAAACAAATTTCAATTTTTCCAATTTTTTGCAAAAAATCAAAAACTGAAGTCTAATACCTTCAAAAATATCAACTATCATTTTTTCTAAAAAAGACCAAAATAGTTCTCTAAAATGAGCAAAATACTTCATTTTTCATGTTTTTCTCAAAAAACATCGTGATTGAAGACTAACACATACAAATTTCTATTTTTCCTACTTTTTGCATAAAATAAAAAACTGAAGTCTAACACCTGAAAAAATATCAATTATCATTTTTTCTAAAAAAGACCAAATTAGTTCTCTAAAATGAGCATAATACTTAATTTTTCATTTTTTTCTCAAAAAACTCCGGGATTGAAGACTAACACATACAAATTTCCATTTTTCCTATTTTTTGCATAAAATCAAAAACTGAAGTCTAACACCTTCAAAAATATCAATTATCATTTTTTTCTAAAAAAGATCAAAATAGTTCTGTAAAATGAGCAAAATAATTCATTTTTCATGTTTTTTTCAAAAAACTCCGGGATTGAAGACTAACACATACAAATTTCAATTTTTCCTATTTTTTGCATAAAATAAAAAACTGAAGTCTAACACCTTCAAAAATATCAATTATCATTTTTTTCTAAAAAAGACCAAAATAGTTCTGTAAAATGTGCAAAATACTTCATTTTTCATGTTTTTCTCAAAAAATTCCGTGATTGAAGACTAACACATACAAATTTCAATTTTTCCAATTTTTTGCAAAAAATCAAAAACTGAATACTTAACACCTTCAAAAATATCAATTATCATTCTTTCTAAAAGAGTCCAAAATAGTTCTCTAAAATGAGCAAAATAATTCATTTTTCATGTTTTTCTTAAAACACTTCGTGATTGAAGACTAACACATACAAATTTCTATTTTTCCTATTTTTTGCATAAAATCAAAAACTTAAGTCTAACACCTTCAAAAATATCAATTATCATTTTTTCTAAAAGATACTAAAATAGTTCTCTAAAATGAGCAAAATACTTCATTTTTCATGTTTTTCTCAAAAATCTTCGTGATTGAAGACTAACACATACAAATTTCAATTTTTCCAATTTTTTGCAAAAAATCAAAAACTGAATACTTAACACCTTCAAAAATATCAATTATCATTCTTTCTAAAAGAGTCCAAAATAGTTCTCTAAAATGAGCAAAATAATTCATTTTTCATGTTTTTCTTAAAACACTTCGTGATTGAAGACTAACACATACAAATTTCTATTTTTCCTATTTTTTGCAAAAAATCAAAAACTGAAGTCTAACACCTTCAAAAATATCAATTATCATTTTTTCTAAAAAAGACCAAAATAGCTCTCTAAAATGATCAAAATACTTCATTTTACATGTTTTTCCCAAAAAATTCCGTGATTGAAGACTAACACATACAAATTTCTATTTTTCCAATTTTTTACAAAAAATCAAGAACTGAATACTTAACACCTTCAAAAATATCAATTATCATTCTTTCTAAAAGAGTCCAAAATAGTTCTCTAAAATGAGCAAAATACTTCATTTTTCATGTTTTTCTTAAAACACTTCGTGATTGAAGACTAACACATACAAATTTCTATTTTTCCTATTTTTTGCAAAAAATCAAAAACTGAAGTCTAACACCTTCAAAAATATCAATTATTTTTTTTTTCTTAAAAAGACCAAAATAGTTCTCTAAATTGAGGAAAATACTTCATTTTTCATGTTTTTCTCAAAAAACTTCGTGATTGAAGACTAACACGTACAAATTTCTATTCTTCCTATTTTTTGCAAAAAATCAAAAACTGAAGTCTAACACCTTAAAAAATATCAATTATCATTTTTTCTAAAAAAGACCAAAATAGTTCTCTAAAATGAGCAAAATACTTCATTTTTCATGTTTTTCTCAAAAAACTCCGGGATTGAAGACTAACACATACAAATTTCTATTTTTCCTATTTTTTGCATAAAATCAAAAACTGAAGTCTAACACCTTCAAAAATATCAATTATCATTTTTTCTAAAAGAGTCCAAAATAGCTTTCTAAAATGAGCAAAATACTTCATTTTTCAAGTTTTTCTCAAAAAACTCCGTGATTGAAGACTAACACGTACAAATTTCTATTTTTCCAATGTTTAGCAAAAAATCGAAAACTGAAGACTTAACACCTTCAAAAATATCAATTATAACTTTTTCTAAAAGAGTCCAAAATAGTTCTCTAACATGAGCAAAATACTTCATTTTTCTTGTTTTTCTCAAAAAACTTCGTGATTGAAGACTAACACATACAAATTTCTATTTTTCCTATTTTTTGCAAAAAATCAAAAACTGAAGTCTAACACCTTAAAAAATATCAATTATCATTTTTTTCTAAAAAAGACCAAAATAGTTCTCTAAAATGAGCAAAATACTTCATTTTTCATGTTTTTTCTCAAAAAACTCCGGGATTGAAGACTAACACATACAAATTTCTATTTTTCCTATTCTTTGCAAAAAATAAAAAATTGTAGTCTAACACCTTCAAAAATATCAATTATCATTTTATCTAAAAGAGACCAAAATAGTTCTCTAAAATGAGCAAAATACTTCATTTTTCTTGTTTTTCTCAAAAAGCTTCGTGATTGAAGACTAACACATACAAATTTCTATTTTTCCTATTTTCTGGAAAAAATCAAAAACTGAAGTCTAACACCTTCAAAAATATCAATTATCATCTTTTTCTAAAAAAGAGCATAATAGTTCTCTAAAATGAGCAAAATACTTCATTTTTCATGTTTTTCTCAAAAAATTCCGGGATTGAAGACTAACACATACAAATTTCTATTTTTCCTATTCTTTGCAAAAAATCAAAAACTGTAGTCTAACACCTTCAAAAATATCAATTATCATTTTATCTAAAAAAGACCAAAATAGGTCCCTAAAATGAGCAAAATACTTCATTTTTCATGTTTTTCTCAAAAAACTTCGTGATTGAAGACTAACACATACAAATTTCAATTATTCTTATTTTTTGCCAAAAATCAAAAACTGAAGGCTAACACCTTAAAAAATATCAATTCTCATTTTTTCTAAAAAAGACCAAAATAGTTCTCTAAAATGAGCAAAATACTTCATTTTTCATGTTTTTCTCAAAAAATTCCGTGATTGAAGACTAACACGTACAAATTTCTATTTTTCCAATGTTTTGCAAAAAAACAAACACTGAAGACTTAACACCTTCAAAAATATCCATTATCATTTTTTCTAAAAGAGACCAAAATAAAATAGTTCTCTAAAATGAGCAAAATACTTCATTTTTCATGTTTTTCTCAAAGATCTTCGTGATTGAAGACTAACACATACAAATTTCAATTTTTCCAATTTTTTGCAAAAAATCAAAAACTGAAGGCTAACACCTTAAAAAATATCAATTCTCATTTTTCTAAAAAAGACCAAAATAGTTCTCTAAAATGAGCAAAATACATCATTTTTCATGTTTTTCTCAAAAAATTCCGTGATTGAAGACTAACACATACAAATTTCTATTTTTCCAATGTTTTGTAAAAAATCAAACACTGAAGACTTAACACCTTCAAAAATTTCAATTATCATTTTTTCTAAAAGAGTCCAAAATAATTCTCTAAAAGGAGCAAAATACTTCATTTTTCATGTTTTTCTCAAAAATCTTCGTGATTGAAGACTAACTCATACAAATTTATATTTTTCCTATTTATTGCAAAAAATCAAAAACTGAAGTATAACACCTTCAAAAATATCAATTATCATTTTTTCTAAAAGAGACCAAAATAAAATAGTTCTCTAAAATGAGCAAAATACTTCATTTTTCATGTTTTTCTCAAAAATCATCGTGATTGAAGACTAACACATACAAATTTCAATTTTTCCAATTTTTTGCAAAAAATCAAAAACTGAAGTCTAGTACCTTCAAAAATATCAATTATCATTTTTTCTAAAATAGACAAAAATAGCTCTCTAAAATGAGCAAAATACTTAATTTTACATGTTTTTCCCAAAAAATTCCGTGATTGAAGACTAACACATACAAATTTCTAATTTTCCAAAAAATAAAAAACTGAAGACTTAACACCTTCAAAAATATCAATTATAACTTTTTCTAAAAGAGTCCAAAATAGTTCTCTAAAATGAGCAAAATACTTCATTTTTCTTGTTTTTCTCAAAAAACTTCGTGATTGCAGACTAACGCATACAAATTTCTATTTTTCCTATTTTTTGCAAAATATCAAACACTGAAGACTTAACACCTTCAAAAATATCAATTATCATTTTTTCTAAAAGTGTACAAAATAGATCTCTAAAATAAGCAAAATACTTCATTCTTCATGTTTTTCTCAAAAATCTTCGTGATTGAAGACTAACACATACAAATTTCTATTTTTCCTATTTTTTGCAAAAAATCAAAAACTGAAGTCTAACACCTTCAAAAATATCAATTATCATTTTTTCTAAAAGAGACCAAAATAAAATAGTTCTCTAAAATGAGCAAAATACTTCATTATTCATGTTTTTCTCAAAAATCTTCGTGATTGAAGACTAACACATACAAAATTCAATTTTTCCAATTTTTTGCAAAAAATCAAAAACAGAAGTCTAACCCCTTCAAAAATATCAATTATCATTTTTTCTAAAAGAGTCCAAAATAGTTCTCTAAAATGAGCAAAATACTTCATTTTTCATGTTTTTCTCAAAAAACATCGTGATTGAAGACTAACACATACAAATTTCAATTTTTCTTATTTTTTGCAAAAAATCAAAAACTGAAGCCTAACACCTTAAAAAATATCAATTCTCATTTTTTCTAAAAAAGACCAAAATAGTTCTCTAAAATGAGCAAAATACATCATTTTTCATGTTTTTCTCAAAAAATTCCGTGATTGAAGACTAACACATACAAATTTCTATTTTTCCAATGTTTTGTAAAAAATCAAACACTGAAGACTTAACACCTTCAAAAATTTCAATTATCATTTTTTCTAAAGAGTCCAAAATAATTCTCTAAAATGAGCAAAATACTTCATTTTTCTTGTTTTTCTCAAAAAACTTCGTGATTGAAGACTAACGCATACAAATTTCTATTTTTCCTCTTTTTTGCAAAAAATCAAACACTGAAGACTTAACACCTTCAAAAATATCAATTATCATTTTTTCTAAGAGAGTCCAAAATGGCTCTCTAAAATGAGCAAAATACTTAATTTTACATGTTTTTCCCAAAAAATTCCGTGATTGAAGACTAACACATACAAATTTATATTTTTCCTATTTTTTGCAAAACATCAAAAACTGAAGTCTAACACCATCAAAAATATCAATTATCATTTTTTCTAAAAGAGACCAAAATAAAATAGTTCTCTAAAATGAGCAAAATACTTCATTTTTTCATGTTTTTCTCAAAAAACTTCGTGATTGAACACTAACACGTACAAATTTCTATTTTTCCTATTTTTTGCAAAAAATCAAAAACTGAAGTCTAAGACCTTAAAAAATATCAATTATCATTTTTTCTAAAAAAGACCAAAATAGTTCTCAAAAATGAGCAAAATACTTCATTTTTCATGTTTTTCTCAAAAAACTCCGGGATTGAAGACTAACACATACAAATTTCTATTTTTCCTATTCTTTGCAAAAAATCAAAAACTGTAGTCTAACACCTTCAAAAATATCAATTATAATTTTATCTAAAAAAGTCCAAAATAGTTGTCTAAAATGAGCAAAATACTTCATTTTTCATGTTTTTCTCAAAAAACTTCGTGATTGAAGACAAACGCATACAAATTTCTATTTTTCCTATTTATTGCAAAAAATAAAAAACTGAAGTCTAACACCTTCAAAAATATCTATTATTATTTTTTCTAAAAAAGACCAAAATAGTTCTCTAAAATGAGCAAAATACTTCATTTTTCAAGTTTTTCTCAAAAAACTCCGTGATTGAAGACTAACACGTACAAATTTCTATTTTTCCAATGTTTTGCAAAAAATCGAAAACTGAAGACTTAACACCTTCAAAAATATCAATTATAACTTTTTCTAAAAGAGTCCAAAATAGTTCTCTAAAATGAGCAAAATACTTCATTTTTCTTGTTTTTCTCAAAAAACTTAGTGATTGAAGACTAACACATACAAATTTCAATTTTTCCAATTTTTTGCAAAAAATCAAAAACTGAAGTCTATACCTTCAAAAATATCAATTATCATTTTTTCTAAAATAGACCAAAATAGCTCTCTAAAATGAGCAAAATACTTAATTTTACATGTTTTTCCCAAAAAATTCCGTGATTGAAGACTAACACATACAAATTTCTATTTTTCCAATTTTTTGCAAAAAATCAAAAACTGAATACTTAACACCTTCAAAAATATCAATTATCATTTTTTCTAAAAGAGTCCAAAATAGTTCTCTAAAATGAGCAAAATACTTCATTTTTCATGTTTTTATTAAAACACTTCGTGATTGAAGACTAACACATACAAATTTCTATTTTTCCTATTTTTTGCAAAAAATCAAAAACTGAAGTCTCAAAAAAGACCAAAATAGTTCTCTAAAATGAGCAAAATACTTCATTTTTCATGTTTTTCTCAAAAAATTCCGTGATTGAAGACTAACACATACAAATTTCTATTTTTCCAATGTTTTGCAAAAAATCAAACACTGAAGACTTAACACCTTCAAAAATATCAATTATCATTTTTTCTAAAAGAGTCCAAAATAATTCTCTGAAATGAGCAAAATACTTCATTTTTCATGTTTTTCTCAAAAATCTTCGTGATTGAAGACTAACACATACAAATTTATATTTTTCCTATTTTTTGCAAAAAATCAAAATCTGAAGTCTAACACCTTCAAAAATATCAATTATCATTTTTTCTAAAAGAGACCAAAATAAAATAGTTCTCTAAAATGGGCAAAATACTTCATTTTTCGTGTTTTTCTCAAAAAACTCCGTGATTGAAGACTAACACATACAAATTTCTATTTTTCCTATTTTTTTCAAAAAATCAAAAACTGAAGTCTAACACCTTCGAAAATATCAATTATGATTTTTTTTAAAAAACACCAAAATAGTTCTCTAAAATGAGCAAAATACTTCATGTTTCATGTTTTTCTCAAAAAATTCCGTGATTGAAGTCTAATACATACAAATTTCTATTTTTCCAATGTTTTGCAAAAATCAAACACTCGAGACTTAATACCTTCAAAAATATCAATTATCATTTTTTCTAAAAGAGTCCAAAATAATTCTCTGAAATGAGCAAAATACTTCATTTTTCATGTTTTTCTCAAAAATCTTCGTGATTGAAGACTAACACATACAAATTTATATTTTTCCTATTTTTTGCAAAAAATCAAAAACTGAAGTCTAACACCTTCAAAAATATCAATTATCATTTTTTCTAAAAGAGACCAAAATGAAATAGTTCTCTAAAATGGGCAAAATACTTCATTTTTCATGTTTTTCTCAAAAAACTTCGCGATTGAAGACTAACACATACAAATTTCTATTTTTCCTATTTTTTTCAAAAAATCAAAAACTGAAGTCTAACACCTTCGAAAATATCAATTATGATTTTTTCTAAAAAACACCAAAATAGTTCTGTAAAATGAGCAAAATACTTCATGTTTCATGTTTTTCTCAAAAAATTCCGTGATTGAAGTCAAATACATACAAATTTCTATTTTTCCAATGTTTTGCAAAAAATCAAACACTGGAGACTTAATACCTTCAAAAATATCAATTATCATTTTTTCTAAAAGTGTCCAAAATAGTTCTCTAAAATGAGAAAAATACTTCATTCTTCATGTTTTTCTCAAAAATCTTCGTGATTGAAGACTAACACATACAAATTTCTATTTTTCCTATTTTTTGCAAAAAATCAAAAACTGAAGTCTAACCCCTTCAAAAAAATGAATTATCATTTTTTCTATAAGAGACCAAATTAAAATAGTTCTCTAAAATGAGCAAAATACTTCATTTTTCATGTTTTTCTCAAAAATCTTCGTGATTGAAGACTAACACATACAAATTTCAATTTTTCCAATTTTTTGCGAAAAATCAGAAACTGAAGTCTAACCCCTTCAAAAAAATCAATTATCATTTTTTCTAAAAGAGTCCAAAATAGTTCTCTAAAATGAGCAAAATACTTCATTTTTCATGTTTTTCCCAAAAAACTTCGTGATTGAAGACTAACACGTACAAATTTCTATTTTTCTTATTTTTTGCAAAAAATCAAAAACTGAAGTCTAACACCTTAAAAAATATCAATTCTCATTTTTTTCTAAAAAAGACCAAAATAGTTCTCTAAAATGAGCAAAATACTTCATTTTTCATGTTTTTCTCAAAAAATTCCGTGATTGAAGACTAGCACATTCAAATTTCTATTTTTCCAATGTTTTGCAAAAAATCAAACACTGAAGACTTAACAGCTTCAAAAATATCAATTATCATTTTTTCTAAAAGGGTCCAAAATAATTCTCTAAAATGAGCAAAATACTTCATTTTTCATGTTTTTCTCAAAAATCTTCGTGATTGAAGACTAACACATACAAATTTATATTTTTCCTATTTTTTGCAAAAAATCAAAAACTGAAGTCTAACACCTTCAAAAATATCAATTATCATTTTTCCTAAAAGAAACCAAAATAAAATAGTTCTCTAAAATGAGCAAAATACTTCATTTTTCATGTTTTTCTCAAAAATCTTCGTGATTGAAGACTAACACATACAAATTTCAATTTTTCCAATTTTTTGCAAAAAATCAAAAACTGAAGTCTAATACCTTCAAAAATATCAATTATCATTTTTTCTAAAAAAGACCAAAATAGTTCTCTAAAATGAGCATAATACTTCATTTTTCATGTTTTTCTCAAAAAAGTCCGTGATTGAAGACTAACACATACAAATTTCAATTTATCCAATGTTTTGCAAAAAATCAAAAACTTAAGTCTAACACCTTCAAAAATATCAATTATCATTTTTTCTAAAAGATACCAAAATAGTTCTCTAAAATGAGCAAAATACTTCATTTTCCATGTTTTTCTCAAAAAAGTGCGCGATTGAAGACTAACACATACAAATTTCTATTTTTCCAATTTTTTACAAAAAATCAAAAACTGAAGTCTAACACCTTAAAAATATCAATTATCATTTTTTCGAAAAGCGTCCAAAATAGTTCTCTAAAATGAGCAAAATACTTCATTTTTCATGTTTTTCTCAAAAAACATCGTGATCGAAGACTAACACATACAAATTTCTATTTTTCCTATTTTTTGCATAAAATCAAAAACTGAAGTCTAACACCTTCAAAAATATCAATTATAATTTTTTTCTAAAAAAGACCAAAATAGTTCTGTAAAATGAGCAAAATACTTCATTTTTCATGTTTTTCTCAAAAAATTCCGTGATTGAAGACTAACACATACAAATTTCTATTTTTCCAATGTTTTGCAAAAAATCAAAAACTTAAGTCTAACACCTTCAAAAATATCAATTATCATTTTTTCTAAAAGATAAAAAAATAGTTCTCTAAAATGGGCAAAATACTTCATTTTCCATGTTTTTCTCAAAAAAATCCGCGATTGAAGACTAACACATACAAATTTCTATTTTTCCAATTTTTTGCAAAAAATCAAAAACTGAAGTCTAACACCTTAAAAATATCAATTATCATTTTTTCGCAAAGCGTCCAAAATAGTTCTCTAAAATGAGCAAAATACTTCATTTTTCATGTTTTTCTCAAAAAACATCGTGATTGAAGACTAACACATACAAATTTCTATTTTTCCAATTTTTTGCAAAAAATCAAAAACCGAAGTCTAACACCTTAAAAAATATCAATTATCATTTTTTCGAAAAGCCTCCAAAATAGTTCTATAAAATGAGTAAAATACTTCATTTTTCATGTTTTTCTCAAAAAACATCGTGATTGAAGACTAACACATACAAATTTCTATTTTTCCTATTTTTTGCATAAAATAAAAAACTGAAGTCTAACACCTTAAAAAATATCAATTATCATTTTTTCTAAAAAAGACCAAAATAGTTCTCTAAAATGAGCATAATACATAATTTTTCATTTTTTTCTCAAAAAACTCCGGGATTGAAGACTAACACATACAAATTTCCATTTTTCCAATTTTTTGCATAAAATAAAAAACTGAAGTCTAACACCTTCAAAAATATCAATTATCATTTTTTTCTAAAAAAGATCAAAATAGTTCTGTAAAATGAGCAAAATACTTCATTTTTCATGTTTTTCTCAAAAAACTCCGGGATTGTAGACTAACACATACAAATTTCAATTTTTCCTATTTTTTGCATAAAATAAAAAAACTGAAGTCTAACACCTTCAAAAATATCAATTATCAATTTTTTCTAAAAAAGTCCAAAATAGTTCGGTACAATGTGCAAAATACTTCATTTTTCATGTTTTTCTCAAAAAATTCCGTGATTGAAGACTAACACATACAAATTTCTATTTTTCCAATGTTTTGCAAAAAATCAAAAACTTAAGTCTAACACCTTCAAAAATATCAATTATCTTTTTTTCTAAAAGGGTCCAAAATAGTTCTCTAAAATGAGCAAAATACTTCATTTTTAATGTTTTTCTCAAAAAACTTCGTGATTGAAGACTAACACATACAAATTTTTATTTTTCCTATTCTTTGCAAAAAATCAAAAATTATAGTCTAACACCTTCAAAAATATCAATTATCATTTTATCTAAAAAAGACCAAAATAGTTCTCTAAAATGAGCAAAATACTTCATTTTTCTTGTTTTTCTCAAAAAACTTCGTGATTGAAGACTAACACATACAAATTTCTATTTTTCCTATTTTCTGCAAAAAATCAAAAACTGAAGTCTAACACCTTCAAAAATATCAATTATCATGTTTTTCTAAAAAAGAACAAAATAGTTCTCTAAAATGAGCAAAATACTTCATTTTTCATGTTTTTCTCAAAAAACACCGGGATTGAAGACTAACACATACAAATTTCAATTTTTCCTATTTTTTGCATAAAATCAAAAACTGAAGTCTAACACCTTCAAAAATATCAATTATCATTTTTTTCTAAAAAAGACCAAAATAGTTCTGTAAAATGTGCAAAATACTTCATTTTTCATGTTTTTCTCAAAAAATTCCGTGATTGAAGACTAACACATACAAATTTCTATTTATCCAATGTTTTGCAAAAAATCAAAAACTTAAGTCTAACACCTTCAAAAATATCAATTATCATTTTTTCTGATAGATACCAAAATAGTTCTCTAAAATGAGCAAAATACTTCATTTTCCATGTTTTTCTCAAAAAAGTCCGCGATTGAAGACTAACACATACAAATTTCTATTTTTCCAATTTTTTGCAAAAAATCAAAAACTGAAGTTTAACACCTTAAAAATATCAATTATCATTTTTTCGAAAAGCGTCCAAAATAGTTCTCTAAAATGAGCAAAATACTTCATTTTTCATGTTTTTCTCAAAAAACATCATGATCGAAGTCTAACACATACAAATTTCTATTTTTCCTATTTTTTGCATAAAATCAAAAACTGAAGTCTAACACCTTAAAAAATATCAATTATCATTTTTTTCTAAAAAAGACCAAAATAGTTCTGTAAAATGAGTAAAATACTTCATTTATCATGTTTTTCTCAAAAAATTCCGTGATTGAAGACTAACACATACAAATTTCTATTTTTCCAATGTTTTGCAAAAAATCAAAAACTCAAGTCTAACACCTTCAAAAATATCAATTATCATTTTTTCTAAAAGATAAAAAAAAATAGTTCTCTAAAATGAGCAAAATACTTCATTTTCCATGTTTTTCTCAAAAAAATCCGCGATTGAAGACTAACACATACAAATTTCTATTTTTCCATTTTTTTGCAAAAAATCAAAAACTGAAGTCTAACACCTTAAAAATATCAATTATCATATTTCGAAAAGCGTCCAAAATAGTTCTCTAAAATGAGCAAAATACTTCATTTTTCATGTTTTTCTCAAAAAACATCGTGATTGAAAACTAACACATACAAATTTCTATTTTTCCTATTTTTTGCAAAAAATAAAAAACTGAAGTCTAACACCTTAAAAAATATCTATTATCACTTTTTTCTAAAAATGACTAAAATAGTTCTCTAAAATGAGCAAAATACTTCATTTTTCATGTTTTTCTCAAAAACCTCCTTGATTGAAGACTAACACATACGAATTTCTATTTTTCCTATTTTTTTGCAAAAAATCAAAAACTGAAGTCTAATACCTTAAAAAATATCAATTATCATTTTTTCTAAAAAAGACCAAAATAGTTCTCTAAAATGAGCAAAATACTTCATTTTTCATGTTTTTCTCAAAAAACTCCGGGATTGAAGACTAACACATAAAAATTTCAATTTTTCCAATTTTTTGCAAAAAATCAAAAACTGAAGTCTAACACCTTCAAAAATATTAATTATCATTTTTTCTAAAAAAGAACAAAATAGTTCTCTAAAATGAGCAAAATACTTCATGTTTCATGTTTTTCTCAAAAAATTCCGTGATTGAAGTCTAATACATACAAATTTCTATTTTTCCAATGTTTTGCAAAAAATCAAACACTCGAGACTTAATACCTTCAAAAATATCAATTATCATTTTTTCTAAAAGTGTCCAAAATAGTTCTCTAAAATGAGAAAAATACTTCATTCTTCATGTTTTTCTCAAAAATCTTCGTGATTGTAGACTAACACATACAAATTTCTATTTTTCCTATTTTTTGCAAAAAATCAAAAACTGAAGTCTAACACCTTCAAAAATATCAATTATCATTTTTTCTATAAGAGACCAAATTAAAATAGTTCTCTAAAATGAGCAAAATACTTCATTTTTCATGTTTTTCTCAAAAATCTTCGTGATTGAAGACTAACACATACAAATTTCAATTTTTCCAATTTTTTGCGAAAAATCAAAAACTGAAGTCTAACCCCTTCAGAAAAATCAATTATCATTTTTTCTAAAAGAGTCCAAAATAGTTCTCTAAAATGAGCAAAATACTTCATTTTTAATGTTTTTCCCAAAAAACTTCGTGATTGAAGACTAACACGTACAAATTTCTATTTTTCTTATTTTTTGCAAAAAATCAAAAACTGAAGTCTAACACCTTAAAAAATATCAATTCTCATTTTTTCTAAAAAAGACCAAAATAGTTCTCTAAAATGAGCAAAATACTTCATTTTTCATGTTTTTCTCAAAAAATTCCGTGATTGAAGACTAACACATACAAATTTCTATTTTTCCAATGTTTTGGAAAAAATCAAACACTGAAGACTTAACACCTTCAAAAATATCAATTATCATTTTTTCTAAAAGAGTCCAAAATAATTCTCTAAAATGAGCAAAATACTTCATTTTTCATGTTTTTCTCAAAAAAGTCCGTGATTGAAGACTAACACATACAAATTTCAATTTTTCCAATTTTTTACAAAAAATCAAAAACTGAAGTCTAATACCTTCAAAAATATCAATTATCATTTTTTATAAAAGAGTCCAAAATAGTTCTCTAAAATGAGCAAAATACTTCATTTTTCATGTTTTTCTTAAAACACTTCGTGATTGAAGACTAACACATACAAATTTTTATTTTTCCTATTTTTTGCAAAAAATCAAAAACTGAAGTCTAACACCTTCAAAAATATCAATTCTCATTTTTTCTAAAAGAAACCAAAATAAAATAGTTTTCTAAAATGAGCAAAATACTTCATTTTTCATGTTTTTCTCAAATATCTTCGTGATTGAAGACTAACACATACAAATTTCAATTTTTCCAATTTTTTGCGAAAAATCAAAAACTGAAGTCTAACCCCTTCAAAAAAATCAATTATCATTTTTTCTAAAAGATTCCAAAATAGTTCTCTAAAATGAGCAAAATACTTCATTTTTCATGTTTTTCCCAAAAAACTTCGTGATTGAAGACTAACACGTACAAATTTCTATTTTTCTTATTTTTTGCAAAAAATCAAAAACTGAAGTCTAACACCTTAAAAAATATCAATTCTCATTTTCTCTAAAAAAGACCAAAATAGTTCTCTAAAATGAACAAAATACTTCATTTTTCATGTTTTTCTCAAAAAAGTCCGTGATTGAAGACTAACACATACAAATTTCAATTTTTCCAATTTTTTACAAAAAATCAAAAACTGAAGTCTAATACCTTCAAAAATATCAATTATCATTTTTTATAAAAGAGTCCAAAATAGTTCTCTAAAATGAGCAAAATACTTCATTTTTCATGTTTTTCTTAAAACACTTCGTGAGTGAAGACTAACACATACAAATTTTTATTTTTCCTATTTTTTTGCAAAAAATCAAAAACTGAAGTCTAACACCTTCAAAAATATCAATTCTCATTTTTTCTAAAAGAAACCAAAATAAAATAGTTCTCTAAAATGACCAAAATACTTCATTTTTCATGTTTTTCTCAAAAAACATCATGATCGAAGTCTAACACATACAAATTTCTATTTTTCCTATTTTTTGCATAAAATCAAAAACTGAAGTCTAACACCTTAAAAAATATCAATTATCATTTTTTTCTAAAAAAGACCAAAATAGTTCTGTAAAATGAGTAAAATACTTCATTTATCATGTTTTTCTCAAAAAATTCCGTGATTGAAGACTAACACATACAAATTTCTATTTTTCCAATGTTTTGCAAAAAATCAAAAACTCAAGTCTAACACCTTCAAAAATATCAATTATCATTTTTTCTAAAAGATAAAAAAAAATAGTTCTCTAAAATGAGCAAAATACTTCATTTTCCATGTTTTTCTCAAAAAAATCCGCGATTGAAGACTAACACATACAAATTTCTATTTTTCCATTTTTTTGCAAAAAATCAAAAACTGAAGTCTAACACCTTAAAAATATCAATTATCATATTTCGAAAAGCGTCCAAAATAGTTCTCTAAAATGAGCAAAATACTTCATTTTTCATGTTTTTCTCAAAAAACATCGTGATTGAAAACTAACACATACAAATTTCTATTTTTCCTATTTTTTGCAAAAAATAAAAAACTGAAGTCTAACACCTTAAAAAATATCTATTATCACTTTTTTCTAAAAATGACTAAAATAGTTCTCTAAAATGAGCAAAATACTTCATTTTTCATGTTTTTCTCAAAAACCTCCTTGATTGAAGACTAACACATACGAATTTCTATTTTTCCTATTTTTTTGCAAAAAATCAAAAACTGAAGTCTAATACCTTAAAAAATATCAATTATCATTTTTTCTAAAAAAGACCAAAATAGTTCTCTAAAATGAGCAAAATACTTCATTTTTCATGTTTTTCTCAAAAAACTCCGGGATTGAAGACTAACACATAAAAATTTCAATTTTTCCAATTTTTTGCAAAAAATCAAAAACTGAAGTCTAACACCTTCAAAAATATTAATTATCATTTTTTCTAAAAAAGAACAAAATAGTTCTCTAAAATGAGCAAAATACTTCATGTTTCATGTTTTTCTCAAAAAATTCCGTGATTGAAGTCTAATACATACAAATTTCTATTTTTCCAATGTTTTGCAAAAAATCAAACACTCGAGACTTAATACCTTCAAAAATATCAATTATCATTTTTTCTAAAAGTGTCCAAAATAGTTCTCTAAAATGAGAAAAATACTTCATTCTTCATGTTTTTCTCAAAAATCTTCGTGATTGTAGACTAACACATACAAATTTCTATTTTTCCTATTTTTTGCAAAAAATCAAAAACTGAAGTCTAACACCTTCAAAAATATCAATTATCATTTTTTCTATAAGAGACCAAATTAAAATAGTTCTCTAAAATGAGCAAAATACTTCATTTTTCATGTTTTTCTCAAAAATCTTCGTGATTGAAGACTAACACATACAAATTTCAATTTTTCCAATTTTTTGCGAAAAATCAAAAACTGAAGTCTAACCCCTTCAGAAAAATCAATTATCATTTTTTCTAAAAGAGTCCAAAATAGTTCTCTAAAATGAGCAAAATACTTCATTTTTAATGTTTTTCCCAAAAAACTTCGTGATTGAAGACTAACACGTACAAATTTCTATTTTTCTTATTTTTTGCAAAAAATCAAAAACTGAAGTCTAACACCTTAAAAAATATCAATTCTCATTTTTTCTAAAAAAGACCAAAATAGTTCTCTAAAATGAGCAAAATACTTCATTTTTCATGTTTTTCTCAAAAAATTCCGTGATTGAAGACTAACACATACAAATTTCTATTTTTCCAATGTTTTGGAAAAAATCAAACACTGAAGACTTAACACCTTCAAAAATATCAATTATCATTTTTTCTAAAAGAGTCCAAAATAATTCTCTAAAATGAGCAAAATACTTCATTTTTCATGTTTTTCTCAAAAAAGTCCGTGATTGAAGACTAACACATACAAATTTCAATTTTTCCAATTTTTTACAAAAAATCAAAAACTGAAGTCTAA
This sequence comes from Luzula sylvatica, assembly GCA_946800325.1. Taxonomy (NCBI): domain Eukaryota; kingdom Viridiplantae; phylum Streptophyta; class Magnoliopsida; order Poales; family Juncaceae; genus Luzula; species Luzula sylvatica. The sequence goes on along the minus strand of OX326958.1, from coordinate 53,226,112 downwards.
TACCTTCAAAAATATCAATTATCATTTTTTATAAAAGAGTCCAAAATAGTTCTCTAAAATGAGCAAAATACTTCATTTTTCATGTTTTTCTTAAAACACTTCGTGATTGAAGACTAACACATACAAATTTTTATTTTTCCTATTTTTTGCAAAAAATCAAAAACTGAAGTCTAACACCTTCAAAAATATCAATTCTCATTTTTTCTAAAAGAAACCAAAATAAAATAGTTTTCTAAAATGAGCAAAATACTTCATTTTTCATGTTTTTCTCAAATATCTTCGTGATTGAAGACTAACACATACAAATTTCAATTTTTCCAATTTTTTGCGAAAAATCAAAAACTGAAGTCTAACCCCTTCAAAAAAATCAATTATCATTTTTTCTAAAAGATTCCAAAATAGTTCTCTAAAATGAGCAAAATACTTCATTTTTCATGTTTTTCCCAAAAAACTTCGTGATTGAAGACTAACACGTACAAATTTCTATTTTTCTTATTTTTTGCAAAAAATCAAAAACTGAAGTCTAACACCTTAAAAAATATCAATTCTCATTTTCTCTAAAAAAGACCAAAATAGTTCTCTAAAATGAACAAAATACTTCATTTTTCATGTTTTTCTCAAAAAAGTCCGTGATTGAAGACTAACACATACAAATTTCTATTTTTCCAATGTTTTGGAAAAAATCAAACACTGAAGACTTAACACCTTCAAAAATATCAATTATCATTTTTTCTAAAAGAGTCCAAAATAATTCTCTAAAATGAGCAAAATACTTCATTTTTCATGTTTTTCTCAAAAAAGTCCGTGATTGAAGACTAACACATACAAATTTCAATTTTTCCAATTTTTTACAAAAAATCAAAAACTGAAGTCTAATACCTTCAAAAATATCAATTATCATTTTTTATAAAAGAGTCCAAAATAGTTCTCTAAAATGAGCAAAATACTTCATTTTTCATGTTTTTCTTAAAACACTTCGTGAGTGAAGACTAACACATACAAATTTTTATTTTTCCTATTTTTTGCAAAAAATCAAAAACTGAAGTCTAACACCTTCAAAAATATCAATTCTCATTTTTTCTAAAAGAAACCAAAATATAATAGTTCTCTAAAATGACCAAAATACTTCATTTTTCATGTTTTTCTCAAAAAATTCCGTGATTGAAGACTAACACATACAAATTTCTATTTTTCCAATGTTTTGGAAAAAATCAAACACTGAAGACTTAACACCTTCAAAAATATCAATTATCATTTTTTCTAAAAGAGTCCAAAATAATTCTCAAAAATGAGCAAAATACTTCATTTTTCATGTTTTTCTCAAAAAAGTCCGTGATTGAAGACTAACACATACAAATTTCAATTTTTCCAATTTTTTACAAAAAATCAAAAACTGAAGTCTAATACCTTCAAAAATATCAATTATCATTTTTTATAAAAGAGTCCAAAATAGTTCTGTAAAATGAGCAAAATACTTCATTTTTCATGTTTTTCTTAAAACACTTCGTGATTGAAGACTAACACATACAAATTTTTATTTTTCCTATTTTTTGCAAAAAATCAAAAACTGAAGTCTAACACCTTCAAAAATATCAATTCTCATTTTTTCTAAAAGAAACCAAAATAAAATAGTTCTCTAAAATGAGCAAAATACTTCATTTTTCATGTTTTTCTCAAAAATCTTCGTGATTGAAGACTAACACATACAAATTTCAATTTTTCCAATTTTTTGCAAAAAATCAAAAACTGAAGTCTAATACCTTCAAAAATATCATTTATCATTTTTTCTAAAAAAGACCAAAATAGTTCTCTAAAATGAGCAAAATACTTCATTTTTCATGTTTTTCTCAAAAAAGTCCGTGATTGAAGACTAACACATACAAATTTCAATTTTTCCAATTTTTTACAAAAAATCAAAAACTGAAGTCTTCAAAAATATCAATTATCATTTTTTATAAAAGAGTCCAAAATAGTTCTCTAAAATGAGCAAAATACTTCATTTTTCATGTTTTTCTTAAAACACTTCGTGATTGAAGACTAACACATACAAATTTTTATTTTTCCTATTTTTTGCAAAAAATCAAAAACTGAAGTCTAACACCTTCAAAAATATCAATTCTCATTTTTTCTGAAAAAGACCAAAATAGGTCTCTAAAATGAGCAAAATACTTCATTTTTCATGTTTTTCTCAAAAAATTCCGTGATTGAAGACAAACACATACAAATTTCTATTTTTCCAATGTTTTGCAAAAAATCAAAAACTTAAGTCTAACACCTTCAAAAATATCAATTATCATTTTTTCTAAAATAGACCAAAATAAAATAGTTCTCTAAAATGAGCAAAATACTTCTCTTTTCATGTTTTTCTCAAAAAATTCCGTGATTGAAGACTAACACATACAAATTTCTTTTTTTCCTATTTTTTGCAAAAAATTAAAAACTTAAGTCTAACACCTTCAAAAATATCAATTATCATTTTTTCTAAAAAAGACCAAAATAGTTCTCTAAAATGAGCAAAATACTTCATTTTTCATGTTTTTCTCAAAGAATTCCGCGATTGAAGACTAACACATACAAATTTCTATTTTTCCAATTTTTTGCAAAAAATTTAAAACTTAAGTATAACACCTTCAAAAATAGCAATTATCATTTTTTCTAAAATAGACCAAAATAAAATTGTTCTCTAAAATGAGCAAAATACTTCTCTTTTCATGTTTTTCTCAAAAAATTCCGTGATTGAAGACTAACACATACAAATTTCTATTTTTCCTATTTTTTGCAAAAAATCAAAAACTGAAGTCTAACACCTTCAAAAATATCAATTATAATTTTTTCCAGAAGAGACCAAAATAGTTCTCTAAAATGACCAAAATACTTCATTTTTCATGTTTTTCTCAAAAAACTTCGTGATTGAAGACTAACACATACAAATTTCTATTTTTCCTATTTTTTGCAAAAAATCAAAAACTGAAGTCTAACACCTTAAAAAATATCAATTATCATTTTTTTCTAAAAATGACCAAAATAGTTCTCTAAAATGAGCAAAATACTTCATTTTTCATGTTTTTCACAAAAAACTCCGGGATTGAAGACTAACACATACGAATTTCTATTTTTCCTATTTTTTGCAAAAAAATCAAAAACTGAAGTCTAACACCTTCAAAAATATCAATTATCATTTTTTCTAAAAAAGACCAAAATAGTTCTCTAAAATGAGCAAAATACTTCATTTTTCATGTTTTTCTCAAAAAACTCCGGGATTGAAGACTAACCCATACAAATTTCTATTTTTCCAATTTTTTGCAAAAAATCAAAAACTGAAGTTTTAACACCTTGAAAAATATCAATTATCTTTTTTTCTAAAAGAGACCAAAATAGTTCTCTAAAATGAGCAAAATACTTCATTTTTCTTGTTTTTCTCAAAAAACTTCGGGATTGAAGACTAACACATAAAATTTCAATTTTTACAATTTTTTGCAAAAAAATCAAAAACTGAAGTCTAACACCTTCAAAAATATTAATTATCATTTTTTCTAAAAAAGACCAAAATAGTTCTCTAAAATGAGCAAAATACTTCATTTTTCATGTTTTTCTCAAAAAAGTCCGTGATTGAAGACTAACACATACAAATTTCTATTTTTCCAATTTTTTGCAAAAAATCAAAAACTGAAGTCTAACACCTTAAAAAATATCAATTATCATTTTTTCTAAAAGTGCCCAAAATAGTTCTAAAAAATGAGCAAAATACTTCATTTTTCATGTTTTTCTCAAAAAACATCGTGATTGAAGACTAACACATACAAATTTCTATTTTTCCTATTTTTTGCATAAAATAAAAAACTGAAGTCTAACACCTTAAAAAATATCAATTATCACTTTTTCTAAAAAATACCAAAATAGTTCTCTAAAATGAGCATAATACTTAATTTTTCATGTTTTTCTCAAAAAACTCTGGGATTGAAGACTAACACATACAAATTTCCATTTTTCCTATTTTTTGCATAAAATAAAAAACTGAAGTCGAACACCTTCAAAAATATCAATTATCATTTTTTTCTAAAAAAGAACAAAATAGTTCTGTAAAATGAGCAAAATACTTCATTTTTCATGTTTTTCTCAAAAAACTCCGGGATTGAAGACTAACACATGCAAATTTCAATTTTTCCTATTTTTTGCATAAAATCAAAAACTTAAGACTAACACCTTCAAAAATATCAATTATTATTTTTTTTAAAATAGACCAAAATAAAATATTTCTCTAAAATGAGCAAAATACTTCTCTTTTCATGTTTTTCTCAAAAAATTCCATGATTGAAGACTAACACATACAAATTTCTATTTTTCCTATTTTTTGCAAAAAAATCAAAAACTGAAGTCTAACACCTTCAAAAATATCAATTATCATTTTTTCTAAAAAAGACCAAAATAGTTCTCTAAAATGAGCAAAATACTTCATTTTTCATGTTTTTCTCAAAAAACTCCGGGATTGAAGACTAACCCATACAAATTTCTATTTTTCCAATTTTTTGCAAAAAATCAAAAACTGAAGTTTTAACACCTTGAAAAATATCAATTATCTTTTTTTCTAAAAGAGACCAAAATAGTTCTCTAAAATGAGCAAAATACTTCATTTTTCATGTTTTTCTAAAAAACTTCGTGATTGAAGACTGACACATACAAATTTCTATTTTTCCTATTTTTTGCAAAAAATCAAAAACTGAAGTCTAACACCTTCAAAAATATCAATTATCATTTTTTTCTAAAAGAGACCAAAATAGTTCTCTAAAATGGGCAAAATACTTTATTTTTCATGTTTTTCTCAAAAAACTTCGTGCTTGAAGACTAACACATACACATTTCTATTTTTCCTATTTTTTGCAAAAAATCAAAAACTGAAGTTTTAACACTTTGAAAAATATCAATTATCATTTTTTCTAAAAAAGACCAAAATAGTTCTCTAAAATGAGCAAAGTACTTCATTTTTCATGATTTTCTCAAATAACTCCGGGATTGAAGACTAACACATAAAAATTTCTATTTTTCCAATTTTTTTCAAAAAATCGAAAACTGAAGTCTTAACACCTTAAAAAATATCAATTATCATTTTTTCTAAAAGAGACCAAAATAGTTCACTAAAATGAGCAAAATACTTCATTTTTCATGTTTTTCTCAAAAAACTTCGTGTTTGAACACTAACACATACAAATTTCTATTTTTCCATTTTTTTGCAAAAAATTAAAAACTGAAATCTAACATCTTAAAAAATCTCAATTATCATTTTTTTCTAAAAATGGCCAAAATAGTTCTCTAAAATGAGCAAAATACTTAATTTTCATGTTTTTCTCAAAAAAATCATTCCGTGATTGAAGACTAACACATACAAATTTCTATTTTTCCTATTTTATGAAAAAAATAAAAAACTGAAGTCTAACACCTTCAAAAATATCAATTATCATTTTTTCTAAAAAAGACCAAAATAGTTCTCTAAAATGAGCAAAGTACTTCATTTTTCATGTTTTTCTCAAAAAATTCCGTGATTGAAGACTAACACATACAAATTTCTATTTTTCCTATTTTTTGCAAAAAATAAAAAACTGAAGTCTAACACCTTCAAAAATATCAATCATCATTGTTTCTAAAAGGGTCCAAAATAGTTCTCAAAAATGAGCAAAATACTTCATTTTTCATGTTTTTCTCAAAAGACTTCGTGATTGAAGACTAACACATACAAATTTCTATTTTTCCTATTTTTTGCAAAAAATCAAAAACTTAAGTCTAACACCTTCAAAATTATGAATTTTCATTTTTTCTAAAAAAGACCAAAATAATTCTGTAAAATGAGCAAAATACTTCATTTTTCATGTTTTATCAAAAAATTCCGTGATTGATGACTAACACATACAAATTTCTATTTTTCCAATTCTTGGCAAAAAATCAAAAACTGAAGTCTAACACCTTAAAAACTATCAATTATTATTTTTTCTAAAAAAGACCAAAATAGTTCTCTAAAATGAGCAAAATACTTCATTTTTAATGTTTTTCTCAAAAAACTCCGGGATTGAAGACTAACACATACGAATTTCTATTTTTCCTATTCTTTGCAAAAAATCAAAAACTGTAGTCTAACACCTTCAAAAATATTAATTACTATTTTTTCTAAAAAAGACCAAAATAGTTCTCTAAAATGAGCAAAATACTTCATTTTTCATGTTTTTCTCAAAAAACTTCGTGATTGAAGACTAACACATACAAATTTCTATTTTTCCTATTTTTTGCATAAAATCAAAAACTGAAGTCTAACACCTTCAAAAATATCAATTATCATTTTTTTCTAAAAAAGACCAAAATAGTTCTGGAAAATGAGCAAAATACTTCATTTTTCATGTTTTTCTCAAAAAATTCCGTGATTGAAGACTAACACATACAAATTTCTATTTTTCCAATGTTTTGCAAAAAATCAAAAACTCAAGTCTAACACCTTAAAAAATATCAATTATCATTTTTTCTAAAAGATACTAAAATAGTTCTCTAAAATGAGCAAAATACTTCTTTTTCCATGTTTTTCTTAAAAAACTTCGTGTTTGAAGACTAACACATACAAATTTCTATTTTTCCATTTTTTTGCAAAAAATCAAAAACTGAAATCTAACATCTTAAAAAATATCAATTATCATTTTTCTCTAAAAATGGCCAAAATAGTTCTCTAAAATGAGCAAAATACTTACTTTTCATGTTTTTCTCAAAAAATTCATTCCGTGATTGAAGACTAACACATACAAATTTCTATTTTTCCTATTTTATGAAAAAAATCAAAAACTGAAGTCTAACATTCAAAAATATCAATTATCATTTTTTCTAAAAGAGTCCAAAATAATTCTCTAAAATGAGCAAAATACTTCATTTTTCATGTTTTTCTCAAAAAAGTCCGTGATTGAAGACTAACACATACAAATTTCAATTTTTCCAATTTTTTACAAAAAATCAAAAACTGAAGTCTAATACCTTCAAAAATATCAATTATCATTTTTTATAAAAGAGTCCAAAATAGTTCTCTAAAATGAGCAAAATACTTCATTTTTCATGTTTTTCTTAAAACACTTCGTGATTGAAGACTAACACATACAAATTTTTATTTTTCCTATTTTTTTCAAAAAATCAAAAACTGAAGTCTAACACCTTCAAAAATATCAATTCTCATTTTTTCTAAAAGAAACCAAAATAAAATAGTTCTCTAAAATGACCAAAATACTTCATTTTTCATGTTTTTCCCAAAAAACTTCGTGATTGAAGACTAACACGTACAAATTTCTATTTTTCTTATTTTTTGCAAAAAATCAAAAACTGAAGTCTAACACCTTAAAAAATATCAATTCTCATTTTTTCTAAAAAAGACCAAAATAGTTCTCTAAAATGAGAAAAATACTTCATTTTTCATGTTTTTCCCAAAAAATTCCGTGATTGAAGACTAACACATACAAATTTCTATTTTTCCAATGTTTTGGAAAAAATCAAACACTGAAGACTTAACACCTTCAAAAATATCAATTACAATTTTTTCTAAAAGAGTCCAAAATAATTCTCTAAAATGAGCAAAATACTTCATTTTTCATGTTTTTCTCAAAAAAGTCCGTGATTGAAGACTAACACATACAAATTTCAATTTTTCCAATTGTTTACAAAAAATCAAAAACTGAAGTCTAATACCTTCAAAAATATCAATTATCATTTTTTATAAAAGAGTCCAAAATAGTTCTCTAAAATGAGCAAAATACTTCATTTTTCATGTTTTTCTTAAAACACTTCGTGATTGAAGACTAACACATACAAATTTTTATTTTTCCTATTTTTTGCAAAAAATCAAAAACTAAAGTCTAACACCTTCAAAAATATCAATTCTCATTTTTTCTAAAAAAGACCAAAATAGTTCTCTAAAATGAGCAAAATACTTCATTTTTCATGTTTTTCTCAAAAAATTCCGTGATTGAAGACAAACACATACAAATTTCTATTTTTCCAATGTTTTGCAAAAAATCAAAAAATTAAGTCTAACACCAACAAAAATATCAATTATCATTTTTTCTAAAATAGACCAAAATAAAATAGTTCAATAAAATGAGCAAAATACTTCTCTTTTCATGTTTTACTCAAAAAATTCCGTGATTGAAGACTAACACATACAAATTTCATTTTTTCCTATTTTTTGCAAAAAATCAAAAACTTAATTCGAACACCTTCAAAAATATCAATTATCATTTTTTCTAAAATAGACCAAAATAAAATTGTTCTCTAAAATGAGCAAAATACTCCTCTTTTCATGTTTTTCTCAAAAAATTCCGTGATTGAAGACTAACACATACAAATTTCTATTTTTCCTATTTTTTGCAAAAAATCAAAAACTGAAGTCTAACACCTTCAAAAATATCAATTATAATTTTTTCCAGAAGAGACCAAAATAGTTCTCTAAAATGACCAAAATACTTCATTTTTCATGTTTTTCTCAAAAAACTTCATGATTGAAGACTAACACATACAAATTTCTATTTTTCCTATTTTTTGCAAAAAATCAAAAACTGAAGTCTAACACCTTAAAAAATATCAATTATCATTTTTTTCTAAAAAAGACCAAAATAGTTCTCTAAAATGAGCAAAATACTTCATTTTTCTTGTTTTTCTCAAAAAACTTCGGGATTGAAGACTAACACATAAAAATTTCAATTTTTACAATTTTTTGCAAAAAAATCAAAAACTGAAGTCTAACACCTTCAAAAATATTAATTATCATTTTTTCTAAAAAAGACCAAAATAGTTCTCTAAAATGAGCAAAATACTTCATTTTTCATGTTTTTCTCAAAAAAGTCCGTGATTGAAGACTAACACATACAAATTTCTATTTTTCCAATTTTTTGCAAAAAATCAAAAACTGAAGTCTAACACCTTAAAAAATATCAATTATCATTTTTTCTAAAAGTCTCCAAAATAGTTCTAAAAAATAAGCAAAATACTTCATTTTTCATGTTTTTCTCAAAAAACATCGTGATTGAAGACTAACACATACAAATTTCTATTTTTCCTATTTTTTGCATAAAATAAAAAACTGAAGTCTAACACCTTAAAAAATATCAATTATCACTTTTTCTAAAAAAGACCAAAATAGTTCTCTAAAATGAGCATAATACTTAATTTTTCATGTTTTTCTCAAAAAACTCTGGGATTGAAGACTAACACATACAAATTTCCATTTTTCCTATTTTTTGCATAAAATCAAAAACTGAAGTCGAACACCTTCAAAAATATCAATTATCATTTTTTTCTAAAAAAGAACAAAATAGTTCTGTAAAATGAGCAAAATACTTCATTTTTCATGTTTTTCTCAAAAAACTCCGGGATTGAAGACTAACACATACAAATTTCTATTTTTCCTATTTTTTGCATAAAATCAAAAACTTAAGTCTAACACCTTCAAAAATATCAATTATCATTTTTTCTAAAATTGACCAAAATAAAATATTTCTCTAAAATGAGCAAAATACTTCTCTTTTCATGTTTTTCTCAAAAAATTCCATGATTGAAGACTAACACATACAAATTTCTATTTTTCCTATTTTTTGCAAAAAATCAAAAACTGAAGTCTAACACCTTCAAAAATATCAATTATCATTTTTTCTAAAAAACACCACAATAGTTCTCTAAAATGAGCATAATACTTAATTTTTCATGTTTTTCTCAAAAAAATCCGGGATTGAAGACTAACACATACAAATTTCCATTTTTCCTATTTTTTGCATAAAATCAAAAACTGAATTCTAACACACCTTCAAAAATATCAATTATCATTTTTTTCTAAAAAAGACCAAAATAGTTCTGTAAAATGTTCAAAATACTTCCTTTTTCATGTTTTTCTCAAAAAATTCCGTGATTGAAGACTAACACATACAAATTTCTATTTTTCCAATGTTTTGCAAAAAATCAAAAACTTAATTCAAACACCTTCAAAAATATCAATTATCATTTTTCTCTAAAAATGGCCAAAATAGTTCTCTAAAATGAGCAAAATACTTACTTTTCACGTTTTTCTCAAAAAATTCATTCCGTGATTGAAGACTAACACATACAAATTTCTATTTTTCCAATTTTTTGCAAAAACTCAAAAACTGAAGTTTAACACCTTGAAAAATATCAATTATCTTTTTTTCTAAAAGAGACCAAAATAGTTCTCTAAAATGAGCAAAATACTTCATTTTTCATGTTTTTCTAAAAAACTTCGTGATTGAAGACTAACACATACAAATTTCTATTTTTCCTATTTTTTGCAAAAAATCAAAAACTGAAGTCTAACACCTTCAAAAATATCAATTATCATTTTTTCTAAAAAAGACCAAAATAGTTCTCTAAAATGAGCAAAATACTTCATTTTTCATGTTTTTCTCAAAAAACTCCGGGATTGAAGACTAACTCATACAAATTTCTATTTTTCCAATTTTTTGCAAAAACTCAAAAACTGAAGTTTTAACACCTTGAAAAATATCAATTATCTTTTTTTCTAAAAGAGACCAAAATAGTTCTCTAAAATGAGCAAAATACTTCATTTTTCATGTTTTTCTAAAAAACTTCGTGATTGAAGACTAACACATACAAATTTCTATTTTTCCTATTTTTTGCAAAAAATCAAAAACTGAAGTCTAACACCTTCAAAAATATCAATTATCATTTTTTTCTAAAAGAGACCAAAATAGTTCTCTAAAATGGGCAAAATACTTTATTTTTCATGTTTTTCTCAAAAAACTTCGTGCTTGAAGACTAACACATACACATTTCTATTTTTCCTATTTTTTGCAAAAAATCAAAAACTGAAGTTTAACACCTTCAAAAATATCAATTATCATTTTTTCTAAAAAAGACCAAAATAGTTCTCTAAAATGAGCAAAATACTTCATTTTTCATGTTTTTCTCAAAAAACTTCGTGTTTGAAGACTAACACATACAAATTTCTATTTTTCCATTTTTTTGCAAAAAATCGAAAACTGAAGTCTTAACACCTTAAAAAATATCAATTATCATTTTTTCTAAAAGAGACCAAAATAGTTCACTAAAATGAGCAAAATACTTCATTTTTCATGTTTTTCTCAAAAAATTTCGTGTTTGAAGACTAACACATACAAATTTCTATTTTTCCATTTTTTTGCAAAAAATTAAAAACTGAAATCTAACATCTTAAAAAATATCAATTATCATTTTTTTCTAAAAATGGCCAAAATAGTTCTCTAAAATGAGCAAAATACTTACTTTTCATGTTTTTCTCAAAAAAATCATTCCGTGATTGAAGACTAACACATACAAATTTCTATTTTTCCTATTTTATGAAAAAAATCAAAAACTGAAGTCTAACACCTTCAAAAATATCAATTATCATTTTTTCTAAAAAAGACCAAAATAGTTCTCTAAAATGAGCAAAGTACTTCATTTTTCATGTTTTTCTCAAAAAATTCCGTGATTGAAGACTAACACATACAAATTTCTATTTTTCCTATTTTTTGCAAAAAATCAAAAACTGAAGTCTAACACCTTAAAAAATATCAATTATCATTTTTTCTAAAAAAGACCAAAATAGTTCTCTAAAATAAGCAAAATACTTCATTTTTCATGTTTTTCTCAAAAAACTCCGGGATTGACGACTAACACATAAAAATTTCAATTTTTCCAATTTTTTGCAGAAAAATCAAAAACTGAGGTCTAACACCTTCAAAAATATCAATTATCATTTTTTTAAAAAAAAGACCAAAATAGTTCTCTAATATGAGCAAAATACTTCATTTTCCATGTTTTTCTCAAAAAAGTCCGTGATTGAAGACTAACACATACAAATTTCTATTTTACTAATTTTTTGCAAAAAATCAAAAACTGAAGTCTAACACCTTCAAAAATATCAATCATCATTGTTTCTAAAAGGGTCCAAAATAGTTCTCAAAAATGAGCAAAATACTTCATTTTTCATGTTTTTCTCAAAAGACTTCGTGATTGAAGACTAACACATATAAATTTCTATTTTTCCTTTTTTTTGCAAAAAATCAAAAACTTAAGTCTAACACCTTCAAAATTATGAATTTTCATTTTTTCTAAAAAAGACCAAAATAGTTCTGTAAAATGAGCAAAATACTTCATTTTTCATGTTTTATCAAAAAATTCCGTGATTGATGACTAACACATACAAATTTCTATTTTTCCAATTCTTTGCAAAAAATCAAAAACTGAAGTCTAACACCTTAAAAAATATCAATTATTATTTTTTCTAAAAAAGACCAAAATAGTTCTCTAAAATGAGCAAAATACTTCATTTTTAATGTTTTTCTCAAAAAACTCCGGGATTGAAGACTAACACATACGAATTTCTATTTTTCCTATTCTTTGCAAAAAATCAAAAACTGTAGTCTAACACCTTCAAAAATATTAATTACTATTTTTTCTAAAAAAGACCAAAATAATTCTCTAAAATGAGCAAAATACTTCATTTTTCATGTTTTTCTCAAAAAACTTCGTGATTGAAGACTAACACATACAAATTTCTATTTTTCCTATTTTTTGCATAAAATCAAAAACTGAAGTCTAACACCTTCAAAAATATCAATTATCATTTTTTTCTAAAAAAGACCAAAATAGTTCTGGAAAATGAGCAAAATACTTCATTTTTCATGTTTTTCTCAATAAATTCCGTGATTGAAGACTAACACATACAAATTTCTATTTTTCCTATTTTTTGCAAAAAATCAAAAACTGAAGTCTAACACCTTAAAAAATATCAATTATCATTTTTTCTAAAAAAGACCAAAATAGTTCTCTAAAATAAGCAAAATACTTCATTTTTCATGTTTTTCTCAAAAAACTCCGGGATTGACGACTAACACATAAAAATTTCAATTTTTCCAATTTTTTGCAAAAAAATCAAAAACTGAGGTCTAACACCTTCAAAAATATCAATTATCATTTTTCTCTAAAAATGGCCAAAATAGTTCTCTAAAATGAGCAAAATACTTACTTTTCATGTTTTTCTCAAAAAATTCATTCCGTGATTGAAGACTAACACATACAAATTTCTATTTTTCCTATTTTATGAAAAAAAATCAAAAACTGAAGTCTAACACCTTCAAAAATATCAATTATAATTTTTTCCAGAAGAGTCCAAAATAGTTCTCTAAAATGAGCAAAATAATTCATTTTTCATGTTTTTCTCAAAAAACTTCGTGATTGAAGACTAACACATACAAATTTCTATTTTTCCTATTTTTTGCAAAAAATCAAAAACTGAAGTCTAACACCTTAAAAAATAACAATTATCATTTTTTTCTAAAAATGACCAAAATAGTTCTCTAAAATGAGCAAAATACTTCATTTTTCATGTTTTTCTCAAAAAACTCCGGGATTGAAGACTAACACATACGAATTTCTATTTTTCCTATTTTTTTGCAAAAAATCAAAAACTGTAGTCTAACACCTTAAAAAATATCAATTATCATTTTTTCTAAAAAAGACCAAAATAGTTCTCTAAAATGAGCAAAATACTTCATTTTTCATGTTTTTCTCAAAAAACACCGGGATTGAAGACTAACACATAAAAATCTCAATTTTTACAATTTTTTGCAAAAAATCAAAAACTGAAGTCTAACACCTTAAAAAAATATCAATTATCATTTTTTCTAAAAGTGTCCAAAATAGTTCTCAAAAATGAGCAAAATACTTCATTTTTCATGTTTTTCTCAAAAAACATCGTGATTGAAGACTAACACATACAAATTTCTATTTTTCCTATTTTTTGCATAAAATAAAAAACTGAAGTCTAACACCTTAAAAAATATCAATTATCATTTTTTCTAAAAAAGACCAAAATAGTTCTCTAAAATGAGCATAATACTTAATTTTTCATGTTTTTCTCAAAAAACTCCGGGATTGAAGACTAACACATAAAAATTTCCATTTTTCCTATTTTTTGCATAAAATCAAAAACTGAAGTCTAACACCTTCAAAAATATCAATTATCATTTTTTTCTAAAAAAGACGAAAATAGTTCTGTAAAATGAGCAAAATACTTCATTTTTCATGTTTCTCTCAAAAAACTCCGGGATTGAAGATTAACACATACAAATTTCTATTTTTCCTATTTTTTCCATAAAATCAAAGACTGAAGTCTAACACCTTCAAAAATATCAATTATCATTTTTTTGTAAAAAAGAACAAAATAGTTCTGTAAAATGTGCAAAATACTTCATTTTTCATGTTTTTCTCAAAAAATTCCGTGATTGAAGACTAACACATACAAATTTCTATTTTTCCAATGTTTTGCAAAAAATCAAAAACTTAAGTCTAACACCTTCAAAAATATCAATTATCATTTTTTCTAAAATAGACCAAAATAAAATAGTTCTCTAAAATGAGCAAAATACTTCTATTTTCATGTTTTTCACAAAAAAATCCGTGATTGAAGTCTAACACATACAAATTTCTATTTTTCCTATTTTTTGCAAAAAATCAAAAATAGAAGTCTAACACCTTCGAAAATATCAATTATCATTTTTTCTAAAAAAGACCAAAATAGTTCTCTAATATGAGCAAAATACTTCATTTTCCATGTTTTTCTCAAAAAAGTCCGTGATTGAAGACAAACACATACAAATTTCTATTTTTCCAATTTTTTGCAAAAAATCAAAAACTGAAGTCTAACACCTTCAAAAATATCAATCATCATTGTTTCTAAAAGGGTCCAAAATAGTTCTCTAAAATGAGCAAAATACTTCATTTTTCATGTTTTTCTCAAAAAACTTCGTGATTGAAGACTAACACATACAAATTTCTATTTTTCCTATTTTTTGCAAAAAATTAAAAACTGAAGTCTAACACCTTCAAAAATATTAATTATCATTTTTTCTAAAAAAGACCAAAATAGTTCTCTAAAATGAGCATAATACCTAATTTTTCATGTTTTTCTCAAAAAACTCCGGGATTGAAGACTAACACATACAAATTTCCATTTTTCCTAATTTTTTGCATAAAATCAAAAACTGAAGTCTCACACCTTCAAAAATATCAATTATCATTTTTTTCTAAAAAAGACAAAAATAGTTCTGTAAAATGAGCAAAATACTTCAATTTTCATGTTTTTCTCAAAAAACTCCGGGATTGAAGACTAACACATACAAATTTCTAATTTTCCTATTTTTTTGCATAAAATCAAAAACTGAAGTCTAACACCTTCAAAAATATCAATCATCATTTTTTTCTAAAAAAGACCAAAATAGTTCTGTAAAATGAGCAAAATACTTCATTTTTCATGTTTTTCTCAAAAAATTCCGTGATTGAAGACTAACACATACAAATTTCTATTTTTCCAATGTTTTGCAAAAAATCAGAAACTTAAGTCTAACACCTTCAAAAATATCAATTATCATTTTTTCTAAAAGAGACCAAAATAGTTCTCTAAAATGAGCAAAATACTTCATTTTTCATGTTTTTCTCAAAAAACTTCGTGTTTGAAGACTAACACATACAAATTTCTATTTTTCCATTTTTTTGCAAAAAATTAAAAACTAAAATCTAACATCTTAAAAAATATCAATTATCATTTTTTTCTAAAAATGGCCAAAATAGTTCTCTAAAATGAGCAAAATACTTACTTTTCATGTTTTTCTAAAAAAATTCATTCCGTGATTGAAGACTAACACATACAAATTTCTATTTTTCCTATTTTTTGCAAAAAATTAAAAACTTAAGTCTAACACCTTCAAAAATATCAATTATCATTTTTTTCTAAAAAAGACAAAAATAGTTCTGTAAAATGAGCAAAATACTTCATTTTTCATGTTTTTCTCAAAATACTCTGGGATTGAAGACTAACACATACAAATTTCTATTTTTCCTATTTTTTTGCATAAAATAAAAACTGAAGTCTAACACCTTCAAAAATATCAATTATCATTTTTTTCTAAAAAAGACCAAAATAGTTCTCTAAAATGAGCAAAATACTTCATTTTTCATGTTTTTCTCAAAAAACACCGGGATTGAAGACTAACACATACGAATTTCTATTTTTCCTATTCTTTGCAAAAAATCAAAAACTGTAGTCTAACACCTTCAAAAATATTAAATATCATTTTTTCTAAAAAAGACCAAAATAGTTCTCTAAAATGAGCAAAATATTTCATTTTTCATGTTTTTCTCAAAAAACTTCGTGATTGAAGACTAACACATACAAATTTCTATTTTTCCGATCTTTTGCAAAAAATCAAAAGCTGAAGTCTAACACCTTAAAAAATATCAATTATCATTTTTTCTAAAAAAGACCAAAATAGTTCTCTAAAATGAGCAAAATACTTCATTTTTCATGTTTTTCTCAAAAAACTTCGTGTTTGAAGACTAACACATACAAATTTCTATTTTTCCATTTTTTTGCAAAAAATCAAAAACTGAAATCTAACATCTTAAAAAATATCAATTATCATTTTTCTCTAAAAATGGCCAAAATAGTTCTCTAAAATGAGCAAAATACTTACTTTTCATGTTTTTCTCAAAAAATTCATTCCGTGATTGAAGACTAACACATACAAATTTCTATTTTTCCTATTTTATGAAAAAAATCAAAAACTGAAGTCTAACACCTTCAAAAATATCAATTATCATTTTTTTCTAAAAAAGACAAAAATAGTTCTGTAAAATGAGCAAAATACTTCATTTTTCATGTTTTTCTCAAAAAACTCCGGGATTGAAGACTAACACATACAAATTTCTATTTTTCTTATTCTTTTGCATAAAATCAAAAACTGAAGTCTAACACCTTCAAAAATATCAATTATCATTTTTTTCTAAAAAAGACCAAAATAGTTCTCTAAAATGAGCAAAATACTTCATTTTTCTTGTTTTTCTCAAAAAACACCGGGATTGAAGACTAACACATACGAATTTCTATTTTTCCTATTCTTTGCAAAAAATCAAAAACTGTAGTCTAACACCTTCAAAAATATTAAATATCATTTTTTCTAAAAAAGACCAAAATAGTTCTCTAAAATGAGCAAAATATTTCATTTTTCATGTTTTTCTCAAAAAACTTCGTGATTGAAGACTAACACATACAAATTTCTATTTTTCCTATTTTTTGCAAAAAATCAAAAACTGAAGTCTAACACCTTAAAAAATATCAATTATCATTTTTTCTAAAAAAGACCAAAATAGTTCTCTAAAATGAGCGAAATACTTCATTTTTCATGTTTTTCTCAAAAACCTTCGGGATTGAAGACTAACACATACGAATTTCTATTTTTCCTATTTTTTTGCAAAAAATCAAAAACTGAAGTCTAACACCTTAAAAAATATCAATTATCATGTTTTCTAAAAAAGACCAAAATAGTTCTCTAAAATGAGCAAAATACTTCTTTTTTCATGTTTTTTCTCAAAAAACTCCGGGATTGAAGACTAACACATAAAAATTTCAATTTTTACAATTTTATGCAAAAAATCAAAAACTGAAGTCTAACACCTTCAAAAATATTAATTATCATTTTTTCTAAAAAAGACCAAAATAGTTCTCTAAAATGAGCAAAATACTTCATTTTTCATGTTTTTCTCAAAAAATTCATTCCGTGATTGAAGACTAACACATACAAATTTCTATTTTTCTTATTTTATGAAAAAAATCAAAAACGGAAGTCTAACACCTTCAAAAATATCAATTATCATTTTTTCTAAAAAAGACCAAAATAGTTCTCTAAAATGAGCAAAATACTTCATTTTTCATGTTTTTTCTCAAAAACCTCCGGGATTGAAGACTAACACATACGAATTTCTATTTTTCCTATTTTTTTTCAAAAAATCAAAAACTTAAGTCTAACACCTTCAAAAATATCAATTATCATTTTTTCTAAAATAGACCAAAATAAAATAGTTCTCTAAAATGAGCAAAATACTTCTCTTTTCATGTTTTTCTCAAAAAATTCCGTGATTGAAGACTAACACATACAAATTTCTTTTTTTCCTATTTTTTGCAAAAAATTAAAAACTTTAGTCTAACACCTTCAAAAATATCAATTTTCATTTTTTCTAAAAAAGACCAAAATAGTTCTCTAAAATGAGCAAAATACTTCATTTTTCATGTTTTTCTCAAAAAACTCCGGGATTGAAGACTAACACATAAAAATTTCAATTTTTACAATTTTATGCAAAAAATAAAAAACTGAAGTCTAACACCTTCAAAAATATCAATTATCATTTTTTCTAAAAGAGTCCAAAATAGTTCTCTAAAATGAGCGAAATACTTCATTTTTCATGTTTTTCCCAAAAAACTTCGTGATTGAAGACTAACACATATAAATTTCAATTTTTCCAATTTTTTGCAAAAAATAAAAAACTGAAGTCTAACACCTTAAAAAATATCAATTATCATTTTTTCTAAAAAAGAACAAAATAGTTCTCTAAAATGAGCAAAATACTTCATTTTTCATGTTTTTCTCAAAAAACTCCGGGATTGAAGACTAACACATAAAAATTTCAATTCTTCCAATTTTTTGCAAAAAATCAAAAACTGAAGTCTAACACCTTCAAAAATATCAATTATCATTTTTTCTAAAAAAGACCAAAATAGTTCTCTAAAATGCGCAAAATACTTCATTTTTCCTCTTTTTCTCAAAAAAGTCCGTGATTGAAGACTAACACATACAAATTTCTATTTTTCCAATTTTTTGCATAAAATCAAAAACTGAAGTCTAACACCTTCAAAAATATCAATTATCATTTTTTCTAAAAAAGACCAAAATAGTTCACTAAAATGAGCAAAATACTTCATTATTCATGTTTTTCTCAAAATATTCCGTGATTGAAGACTAACACAAACAAATTCCTATTTTTCCAATTTTTTGCAAAAAATCAAAAACTGTAGTCTAACACCTTCAAAAATATCAATTATCATTTTTTCTAAAAGAGTCCAAATAGTTCTCCAAAATGAACAAAATACTTCATTTTTCATGTTTTTCTCAAAAAACTCCGTGATTAAAGACTAACACATACAAATTTCTATTTTTCCAATTTTTTGCTAAAAATAAAAAACTGAAGTCTAACACCTTCAAAAATAACAATTAACATTTTTTCTAAAAAAGACCAAAATAGTTCCCTAAAATGAGCAAAATACTTCATTTTTCATGTTTTTCTCAAAAAACTTCGTGATTGAAGACTAACACATACAAATTTCAATTTTTCCTATTTATTGCAAAAAATCAAAAACTGAAGTGTAACACCTTAAAAAATATCAATTATCATTTTTTCTAAAAAAGACCAAAATAGTTCTCTAAATTGAGCAAAATACTTCATTTTTCATGTTTTTCTCAAAACATTCCGTGATTGAAGACTAACACATACAAATTTCTATTTTTCCAATTTTTTGCAAAAAATTCAAAACTAAAGTCTAACCTTCAAAAATATCAATTATCATTTTTTCTAAAAGAGTCCAAAATTGTTCTCTAAAATGAGCAAAATACTTCACTTTTCCTGTTTTTCTCAAAACATTTCGTGATTGAAGACTAACACATAAAAATTTCAATTTTTCCAATTTTTTGCAAAAAATAAAAAACTGAAGTCTAATACCTTTAAAAATATCAATTATCATTTTTTCTAAAAAAGACCAAAATAGCTCTCTAAAATGAGCAAAATACTTAATTTTTCCTGTTTTTCCCAAAAAATTCCGTGATTGAAGACTAACACATACAAATTTCTATTTTTCCAATTTTTTGCAAAAAATAAAAAACTGAAGTCTTAACACTTTCAAAAATATCAATTATCATTTTTTCTAAAAGAGTCCAAATTAGTTCTCTAACATGGGCAAAATACTTCATTTTTCATGTTTTTCTCAAAAAACTCCGGGATTGAAGACTAACACATACAAATTTCTATTTTTCCTATTTTTTGCAAAAAATCAAAAACTGAAGTCTAACACCTTCGAAAATATCAATTATCATTTTTTCTAAGAAAGACCAAAATAGTTCTCTAAAATGTGCAAAATACTTAATTTTTCATGTTTTTCTCAAAAAACTCCGGGATTGAAGACTAACACATACAAATTTCTATTTTTCCTATTTTTTGTAAAAAATCAAAAACTGAAGTCTAACACCTTAAAAAATATCAACTATCATGTTTTCTAAAAAAAACCAAAATAGTTCTCTAAAATGAGCAAAATACTTCATTTTTCATGTTTTTCTCAAAAAACTTCGTGATTCAAGACTAACACATTAAAATTTCTATTTTTCCTATTTTTTGCAAAAAATAAAAAACTGAAGTCTAACACCTTAAAAAATATCAATTATCATTTTTTCTAAAAAAGAACAAAATAGTTCTCTAAAATGAGCAAAATACTTCATTTTTCATGTTTTTCTCAAAAAACTCCGGGATTGAAGACTAACACATACAAATTTCTATTTTTCCTATTTTTTGTAAAAAATCAAAAACAGAAGTCTAACACCTTAAAAAATATCAATTATCATGTTTTCTAAAAAAAACCAAAATAGTTCTCTAAAATGAGCAAAATACTTCATTTTTCATGTTTTTCTCAAAAAACTTCGTGATTCAAGACTAACACATTAAAATTTCTATTTTTCCTATTTTTTGCAAAAAATCAAAACCCGAAGTCTAACACCTTCAAAAATATCAATTATCATTTTTTCTAAAAAAGACCAAAATAGTTCTCTAAAATGAGAAAAATACTTAATTTTTCATGTTTTTCTCCAAAAATTCCGTGATTGAAGACTAACACATACACATTTCTATTTTTCAAATATTTGCAAAAAAATTCAAAACTGAAGTCTAACACCTTCAAAAATATCAATTATCATTTTTTCTAAAAGAGTCGAAATAGTTCTCTAAAATGAACAAAATACTTCATTTTTCATGTTTTCCTCAAAAAACTTCGTGATTGAAGACTAACACATACAAATTTCTATTTTTTCTATTTTTTGCAAAAAATCAAAAACTGAAGTCTAACACCTTAAAAAATATCAATTATCATTTTTTCTAAAAGAGTCCAAATAGTTCTCTAAAATGAACAAAATACTTCATTTTTCATGTTTTTCTCAAAAAACTCCGGGATTGACGACTAACACATACAAATTTCTATTTTTCCTATTTTTTGCAAAAAATCAAAAACTGAAGTCTAACACCTTCAAAAATATCAATTATCATTTTTTCTAAAAGTGTCGAAATAGTTCTCTAAAATAAACAAAATACTTCATTTTTCATGTTTTTCTCAAAAAACTCCGGGATTGACGACTAACACATACAAATTTCTATTTTTCCAATTTTTTGCAAAAAATCAAAAACTGAAGTCTAACACCTTCAAAAATATCAATTATCATTTTTTCTAAAAGAGTCCAAAATAGTTCTCTAACATGAGCAAAATACTTCATTTTTCATGTTTTTCTCAAAAAACTTCATGATTGAAGACTAACACATACAAATTTCTATTTTTCCTATTTTTTGCAAAAAATCAAAAACTGAAGTCTAACACCTTCGAAAATATCAATTATCATTTTTTCTAAAAAAGACCAAAATAGTTCTCTAAAATGTGCAAAATACTTCATTTTTCATGTTTTTCTCAAAAAACTCCGGGATTGAAGACTAACACATACAAATTTCTATTTTTCCAATTTTTTGCAAAAAATCAAAAACTGAAGTCTAACACCTTCAAAAATATCAATTATCATTTCTTCTAAAAAAGACCAAAATAGTTCTCTAAAATGAGCGAAATACTTCATTTTTCATGTTTTTCCCAAAAAACTTCGTGATTGAAGACTAACACATATAAATTTCAATATTTCCTATTTTTTGCAAAAAATAAAAAACTGAAGTCTAACACCTTAAAAAATATAAATTATCATTTTTTCTAAAAAAGAACAAAATAGTTCTCTAAAATGAGCAAAATACTTCATTTTTCATGTTTTTCTCAAAAAACTCCGGGATTGAAGACTAACACATAAAAATTTCAATTCTTCCATTTTTTTGCAAAAAATCAAAAACTGAAGTCTAACACCTTCAAAAATATCAATTATCATTTTTTCTAAAAAAGACCAAAATAGTTCTCTAAAATGCGCAAAATACTTCATTTTTCCTCTTTTTCTCAAAAAAGTCCGTGATTGAAGACTAACACATACAAATTTCTATTTTTCCAATTTTTTGCATAAAATCAAAAACTGAAGTCTAACACCTTCAAAAATATCAATTATCATTTTTTCTAAAAAAGACCAAAATAGTTCACTGAAATGAGCAAAATACTTCATTATTCATGTTTTTCTCAAAATATTCCGTGATTGAAGACTAACACAAACAAATTCCTATTTTTCCAATTTTTATAAAAAATCAAAAACTGAAGTCTAACACCTTCAAAAATATCAATTATCATTTTTTCTAAAAGAGTCCAAATAGTTCTCCAAAATGAACAAAATACTTCATTTTTCATGTTTTTCTCAAAAAACTCCGTGATTAAAGACTAACACATACAAATTTTTATTTTTCCAATTTTTTGCTAAAAATAAAAAACTGAAGTCTAACACCTTCAAAAATATCAATTATCATTTTTTCTAAAAAAGACCAAAATAGTTCCCTAAAATGAGCAAAATACTTCATTTTTCATGTTTTTCTCAAAAAACTTCGTGATTGAAGACTAACACATACAAATTTCTATTTTTCCTATTTATTGCAAAAAATCAAAAACTGAAGTGTAACACCTTAAAAAATATCAATTATCATTTTTTCTAAAAAAGACCAAAATAGTTCTCTAAATTGAGCAAAATACTTCATTTTTCATGTTTTTCTCAAAACATTCCGTGATTGAAGACTAACACATACAAATTTCTATTTTTCCTATTTATTGCAAAAAATAAAAAACTGAAGTCTAACACCTTCAAAAATATCAATTATCATTTTTTCTAAAAGAGTCCAAAATTGTTCTCTAAAATGAGCAAAATACTTCACTTTTCCTGTTTTTCTCAAAAAATTTCGTGATTGAAGACTAACACATAAAAATTTCAATTTTTCCAATTTTTTGCAAAAAATAAAAAACTGAAGTCTAATACATTTAAAAATATCAATTATCATTTTTTTCTAAAAAAGACCAAAATAGCTCTCTAAAATGAGCAAAATACTTAATTTTTCCTGTTTTTCCCAAAAAATTCCGTGGTTGAAGACTAACACATACAAATTTCTATTTTTCCAATTTTTTGCAAAAAATAAAAAACTGAAGTCTTAACACTTTCAAAAATATCAATTATCATTTTTTCTAAAAGTGTCCAAAATAGTTCTCTAACATGGGCAAAATACTTCATTTTTCATGTTTTTCTCAAAAAACTCCGGGATTGAAGACTAACACATACAAATTTCTATTTTTCCTATTTTTTGCAAAAAATCAAAAACTGAAGTCTAACACCTTCAAAAATATCAATTATCATTTTTTCTAAGAAAGACCAAAATAGTTCTCTAAAATGTGCAAAATACTTAATTTTTCATGTTTTTCTCAAAAAACTCCGGGATTGAAGACTAACACATACAAATTTCTATTTTTCATATTTTTTGTAAAAAATCAAAAACTGAAGTCTAACACCTTAAAAAATATCAATTATCATGTTTTCTAAAAAAAACCAAAATAGTTCTCTAAAATGAGCAAAATACTTCATTTTTCATGTTTTTCTCAAAAAACTTCGTGATTCAAGACTAACACATTAAAATTTCTATTTTTCCTATTTTTTGCAAAAAATAAAAAACTGAAGTCTAACACGTTAAAAAATATCAATTATCATTTTTTCTAAAAAAGAACAAAATAGTTCTCTAAAATGAGCAAAATACTTCATTTTTCATGTTTTTCTCAAAAAACTCCGGGATTGAAGACTAACACATAAAAATTTCAATTTTTCCAATTTTTTGCAAAAAATCAAAACCCGAAGTCTTACACCTTCAAAAATATCAATTATCATTTTTTCTAAAATAGACCAAAATAGTTCTCTAAAATGAGCAAAATACTTCATTTTTCCTGTTTTTCTAAAAAAACTCCGGGATTAAAGACTAAGACATACAAATTTCTATTTTTCCTATTTTTTGAATAAAATAAAAAACTGAAGTCTAACACCTTCAAAAATATCAATTATCATTTTTTCTAAAAAAGACCAAAATAGTTCTCTAAAATGAGCAAAATACTTCATTATTCATGTTTTTCTCAAAAAATTCCGTGATTGAAGACTAACACAAACAAATTCCTATTTTTCCATTTTTTTGCAAAAAATCAAAAACTGAAGTCTAACACCTTCAAAAATATCAATTATCATTTTTTCTAAAAGAGTCCAAATAGTTCTCTAAAATGAACAAAATACTTCATTTTTCATGTTTTTCTCAAAAAACATCGTGATTGAAGACTAACACATACAAATTTCTATTTTCCCTATTTTTTGCTAAAAATCAAAAACTGAAGTCTAACACCTTAAAAAATATCAATTATCCTTTTTTCTAAAAAAGACCAAAATAGCTCTCTGAAATGAGCAAAATACTTCATTTTTCATGTTTTGCCCAAAAAATTCCGTGATTGAAGACTAACACATACAAATTTCTATTCTTCCAATTTTTGCAAAAAAATCAAAAACTGAATACTTAACACCTTCAAAAATATCAATTATCATTTTTTCTAAAAGAGTCCAAAATAGTTCTCTAAAATGAGCAAAGTACTTCATTTTTAATGTTTTTCTCAAAAAACTTCGTGATTGAAGACTAACACATACAAATTTCTATTTTTCTTATTTTTTGCAAAAAATCAAAAACTGAAGTCTAACACCTTCAAAAATATCAATTATCATTTTTTTCGTAAAAAGACCAAAATAGTTCTCTAAAATGAGCAAAATACTTCATTTTTCAAGTTTTTCTCAAAAAACTTCGTGATTGAAGACTAACACATAAAAATTACTATTTTTCCAATTTTTTTGCAAAAAATCAAAAACTGAAGTCTGACATCTTCAAAAATATCAATTATCATTTTTTCTAAAAAAGACCAAAATAGTTCTCTAAAATGAGCAAAATACTTCATTTTTCATGTTTATCTCAAAAGACTCCGGGATAGAAGACTAACACATAGAAATTTCAATTTTTCCAATTTTTTGCAAAAAATCAAAAACTAATGTCTAATACCTTAAAAAATCTCAATTATATTTTTTTCCAAAAAAAAACCAAAATAGTTCTGTAAAATGAGCAAAATACTTCATTTTTCATGTTTTTCTCCAAAAAGTCCGTGATAGAAGACTAACACATACAAATTTCAATTTTTCCTATTTTTTGCAAAAAATAAAAAACTGAAGTCTAACACCTTAAAAAATATAAATTATCATTTTTTCTAAAAAAGAACAAAATAGTTCTCTAAAATGAGCAAAATACTTCATTTTTCATGTTTTTCTCAAAAAACTCCGGGATTGAAGACTAACACATAAAAATTTCAATTCTTCCAATTTTTTGCAAAAAATCAAAAACTGAAGTCTAACACCTTCAAAAATATCAATTATCATTTTTTCTAAAAAAGACTAAAATAGTTCTCTAAAATGCGCAAAATACTTCATTTTTCCTCTTTTTCTCAAAAAAGTCCGTGATTGAAGACTAACACATACAAATTTCTATTTTTCCAATTTTTTGCATAAAATCAAAAACTGAAGTCTAACACCTTCAAAAATATCAATTATCATTTTTTTTAAAAAAGACCAAAATAGTTCACTAAAATGAGCAAAATACTTCATTATTCATGTTTTTCTCAAAATATTCCGTGATTGAAGACTAACACAAACAAATTCCTATTTTTCCAATTTTTATAAAAAATCAAAAACTGAAGTCTAACACCTTCAAAAATATCAATTATCATTTTTTCTAAAAGAGTCCAAATAGTTCTCCAAAATGAACAAAATACTTCATTTTTCATGTTTTTCTCAAAAAACTCCGTGATTAAAGACTAACACATACAAATTTTTATTTTTCCAATTTTTTGCTAAAAATAAAAAACTGAAGTCTAACACCTTCAAAAATATCAATTATCATTTTTTCTAAAAAAGACCAAAATAGTTCCCTAAAATGAGCAAAATACTTCATTTTTCATGTTTTTCTCAAAAAACTTCGTGATTAAAGACTAACACAAACAAATTCCTATTTTTCCATTTTTTTGCAAAAAATCAAAAACTGAAGTCTAACACCTTCAAAAATATCAATTATCATTTTTTCCAAAAGAGTCCAAATAGTTCTCTAAAATGAACAAAATACTTCATTTTTCATGTTTTTCTCAAAAAACATCGTGATTGAAGACTAACACATACAAATTTCTATTTTCCCTATTTTTTGCTAAAAATCAAAAACTGAAGTCTAACACCTTAAAAAATATCAATTATCCTTTTTTCTAAAAAAGACCAAAATAGCTCTCTGAAATGAGCAAAATACTTCATTTTTCATGTTTTGCCCAAAAAATTCCGTGATTGAAGACTAACACATACAAATTTCTATTCTTCCAATTTTTGCAAAAAATCAAAAACTGAATACTTAACACCTTCAAAAATATCAATTATCATTTTTTCTAAAAGAGTCCAAAATAGTTCTCTAAAATGAGCAAAGTACTTCATTTTTAATGTTTTTCTCAAAAAACTTCGTGATTGAAGACTAACACATACAAATTTCTATTTTTCTTATTTTTTGCAAAAAATCAAAAACTGAAGTCTAACACCTTCAAAAATATCAATTATAATTTTTTTCGTAAAAAGACCAAAATAGTTCTCTAAAATGAGCAAAATACTTCATTTTTCAAGTTTTTCTCAAAAAACTTCGTGATTGAAGACTAACACATAAAAATTACTATTTTTCCAATTTTTTTGCAAAAAATCAAAAACTGAAATCTGACATCTTCAAAAATATCAATTATCATTTTTTCTAAAAGAATCCAAAATAGTTCTCTAAAATGAGCAAAATACTTTATTTTTCATGTTTTTCCCAAAAAATTCCGTGATTGAAGACTAACACATACAAATTTTTATTTTTCCAATTTTTTGCAAAAAATCAAAAACTGAAGTCTTAACACCTTCAAAAATATCAATCCTCATTTTTGCTAAAAGAGTCCAAAATAGTTCTCTAAAATGAGCAAAATACTTCATTTTTCATGTTTTTCTCAAAAAACTTCGTTTTCTCAAAAAATCAAAAACTGAAGTCAGACATCAATTTTTGATTTTTTTCAAAAAAAATATAAATTTGTATGTGTTTGTTTTCAATCACGTAGTTTTTTGAGAAAAACATGAAAATTGATGTATTTTGCTCATTTTAGAGAACTATTTTGGCCTATTTTAGAAAAATAATATAATTGATACTTTTGAAGGTGTTAGACTTCCTTTTTGATTTTTTGCAAAATAATTGAAAAAATAGAAATTCGTATGTGTTAGTCTTCAATCACAGAGTTTTTTTGAGAAAAACATGAAAATAAAGTATTTTTCTCATTTTAGAGAACTATTATGGCCTTTTTTACAAAAAAATGATAATTGATATTTTTGAAGGTGTTAGACTTCAGTTTTTTATTTTTGCAAAAAATTGGAAAAAATAGAATTTTGTTTGCGTTAGTCTTCAATCGCGGAATGTTTCGAGAAAAACATGAAAATTATGTGTTTTGCTCATTTTGGAGAACTAATTTGGCCTTTTTTTAAAAAAAATTGATAATTGATAATTTTTGAAGGTGTTAGACTTCAGTTTGTAATTTTTGCAAAAAATTGGAAGAAATAGAAATTTGCATGTGTTAGTCTTCAATCACGAAGTTTTTTGAGACAAACACGAAAAATGAAGTATTTTGCTCATTTAGAGAACTATTTTTGCCTATTTTAGAAAAATATGATAATTGATATTTTTGAAGGTGTTAGACTTCAATTTTTTATTTTTTTGAAAAAAAATGGAAAAATTGAAATTTTTATGTGTTAGTCTTCAATCACGGAGTTTTTTGAGAAAAACATGAAAATTGATGTATTTTGATCATTTTAGAGAACTATTTTGGCATATTTTAGAAAAATAATATAATTGATACTTTTGAAGGTGTTAGACTTCCTTTTTGATTTTTTGCAAAAAAATAGAAAAAATAGAAATTTGTATTTGTTAGTCTTCAATCACAGAGCTTTTTTGAGAAAAACATGAAAATTAAGTATTTTTTCTCATTTTAGAGAACTATTATGGACTTTTTTACAAAAAAAATGATAATTAATATCTTTGAAGGTGTTAGACTTCACTTTTTTGTTTTTGCAAAAAATTGGAAAAAATAGAATTTTGTTTGCGTTAGTCTTCAATCGCGGAATGTTTCGAGAAAAACATGAAAATTATGTGTTTTGCTCATTTTGGAGAACTAATTTGGCTTTTTTTTTTTAAAAAATTGATAATTGATAATTTTTGAAGGTGTTAGACTTCAGTTTTGTAATTTTTGCAAAAAATTGGAAGAAATAGAAATTTGCATGTGTTAGTCTTCAATCACGAAGTTTTTTGAGACAAACATGAAAAATGAAGTATTTTGCTCATTTAGAGAACTATTTTTGCCTATTTTAGAAAAATATCATAATGATATTTTTGAAGGTGTTAGACTTCAATTTTTGATTTTTTTCAAAAAAAATGGAAAAATAGAAATTTGTATCTGTTAGTCTTCAATCACGGAGTTTTTTGAGAAAAACATGAAAATTGAAGTATTTTGCTCATTTTAGAGAACTATTTTGGCATATTTTAGAAAAACATGAAAATTAAGTATTTTTCTCATTTTGGAGAACTATTATGGCCTTTTTTACAAAAAAATGATAATTAATATTTTTGAAGGTGTTAGATTTCAGTTTTTTATTTTTGCAAAAAATTGAAAAAAATAGAATTTTGGTATGTGTTAGTCTTCAATCACGGAGTTTTTCAAAAAAAACATGAAAATTCTGTGTTTTTGCTCAATTTAGAGAACTATTTTGGCTTTTTTACAGAAAAAATGATAATTGATATTTTTGAAGGTGTTGGACTTCAGTTTTGTAATTTTTGCAAAAATTTGGAAGAATTAGAAATTTGCATGCGTTCGTCTTCGATCACGAAGATTTTTGAGACAAACATGAAAAATAAATTATTTAGCTCATTTAGAGAACTATTTTTGCCTATTTTAGAAAAAGATGATAATTGATATTTTTGAAGGTGTTAGACTTCAATTTTTGTTTTTTTGCTAAAAAAAATGGAAAAATAGAAATTAGTATGTGTTAGTCTTCAATCAAACATGAAAATTGAAGTATTTTTTTCATTTTAGAGAAATATTATGGCCTTTTTTACAAAAAAAATGATAATTGATATTTTTGAAGGTGTTCAATTTCAGTTTTTGAATTTTGCAAAAAATTGGAAAAAATAGAATTTTGTATGCGTTAGTCTTCAATCGCAGAATGTTTCGAGAAAAACATGAAAATTATGTGTTTTGCTCATTTTAGAGAATTAATTTAGCTTTTTTAGAAAAAAAAAATGATAATTGATATTTTTGAAGGGGTTAGACTTCAGTTTTGTAATTTTTGCAAAAAATTGGAAGAAATAGAAATTTGCATGTGTTAGTCTTCAATCACGAAGTTTTTTGAGACAATCATGAAAAATGAAGTATTTTTCTCATTTAGAGAACTATTTTTGCCTATTTTAGAATAATATCATAATGATATTTTTGAAGGTGTTAGACATCAATTTTTGATTTTTTTCAAAAAAAATGGAAAAATAGAAATGTGTATGTGTTAGTCTTCAATCACGGGGTTTTCTGAGAAAAACACGAAAATTGAAGTATTTTCCTCATTTTAGAGAACTATTTTGGCATATTTTAGAAAAATAATATAATTGATACTCTTGATGGTGTTAGACTTCCTTTTTGATTTTTTGCAAACAAATTGAAAAAATTTAAATTTGTATGTGTTAGTCTTCAATCACAGAATGTTTTTGAGAAAAACTTCAAAATTAAGTATTTTCCTCATTTTAGAGAACTATTATGGCCTTTTTAACAAAAAAAATGATAATTGATATTTTTTTAAGGTGTTAAACCTCAGTTTTTAATTTTTGCAAAAAATCGGAAAAAATAGAATTTTGTATGCGTTAGTCTTCAATCGCAGAATGTTTCGAGAAAAACATGAAAATTATGTGTTTTGCTAATTTTACAGAATTAATTTAGCTTTTTTAGAAAAAAAAATGATAATTGATATTTTTTTAGGGGTTAGACTTCAGTTTTGTAATTTTTGCAAAAAATTGGAAGAAATAGAAATTTGCATGTGTTAGTCTTCAATCACGAAGTTTTTTTAGACAAACATGAAAAATGAAGTATTTTTCTCATTTATAGAACTATTTTTGCATATTTTAGAAAAATATCATAATGATATTTTTTAAGGTGTTAGACTTCAATTTTTGATTTTTTTCAAAAAAAATGGAAAAATAAAAATTTGTATGTGTTAGTCTTCAATCACGGTGTTTTTTGAGAAAAACATGAAAATTGAAGTATTTTCCTCATTTTTGAGAACTATTTTGTCATATTTTAGAAAAATAATATAATTTATACTTTTGAAGGTGTTAGACTTCCTTTTTCATATTTTGCACAAAAATTGAAAAAATATAAATTTGTATGTTTCAGTCTTCAATCAAAGAGTTCTTTTGACAAAAACATGAAAATTAAGTATTTTTCTCATTTTGGAGAACTATTATGGCCTTTTTTACAAAAAAATGATGATTAATATTTTTCAAGGTGTTAGACTTCAATTTTTGATTTTTGCAAAAAATTGGAAAAAATACAATTTTGTATGCGTTAGTCTTCAATCGCGGAATGTTTCGAGAACAACATGAAAGTTATGTGTTTTGCTCATTTTAGAGAATTAATTTAGCTTTTTTGAAAAAAAAAATGATAATTGATATTTTTGAAGGGGTTAGACTTCAGTTTTGTAATTTTTGCAAAAAATTGGAAGAAATAGAAATTTGCATGTGTTAGGCTTCAATCACGAAGTTTTTTGAGACAAACATGAAAAATGAAGTATTTTTCTCATTTAGAGAACTATTTTTGCCTATTTTAGAAAAATATCATAATGATATTTTTGAAAGTGTTAGACTTCAATTTTTGATTTTTTTCAAAAAAAAAGGAAAAATAGAAATTTGTATGTGTTAGTCTTCAATCACGGTGTTTTTTGAGAAAAACATTAAAATTGAAGTATTTTCCTCATTTTAGAGAACTATTTTGGCATATTTTAGAAAAATAATATAATTGATACTTTTGAAGGTGTTAGACTTCCTTTTTGATATTTTGCAAAAAAATTAAAAAAATAGAAATTTCTATGTTTCAGTCTTCAATCAAAGAGTTTTTTTGACAAAAAGATGAAAATTAAGTATTTTTCTCATTTTGGAGAACTATTATGGCCTTTTTTACAAAAAAATGATAATTAATATTTTTGAAGGTGTTAGACATCAGTTTTTGATTTTTGCAAAAAATTGAAAAAAATAGAATTTTGGTATGTGTTAGTCTTCAATCACGGAGTTTTTCAAGAAAAACATGAAAATTCAGTGTTTTTTCTCATTTTAGAGAACTATTTTGGCTTTTTTAGAGAAAAAAATGATAATTGATAATTTTGAAGGTGTTCGACTTCAGTTTTGTAATTTTTGCAAAAATTTGGAAGAATTAGAAATTTGCATGCGTTCGACTTCAATCACGAAGATTTTTGAGACAAACATGAAAATTAAATTATTTTTCTCATTTAGAGAACTATTTTTGCCTATTTTAGAAAAAGATTATAATTGATATTTTTGAAGGTGTTAGACTTCAATTTATGATTTTTTGCTAAAAAAATGGAAAAATAGAAATTAGTGTGTGTTAGTCTTCAATCACGGAGTTTTTTGAGAAAAACATGAAAATTGAAGTATTTTGCTCATTTTAGAGAACTATTTTGGCCTATTTTAGAAAAATAATATAATTGATACTTTTGAAGGTGTTAGACTTCCTTTTTAATTTTTTGCAAAAAAATTGAAAAAATAGAAATTTGTATGTGTTAGTCTTCAATCACAGAGTTTTTTTTTTGAGAAAAACTTGAAAATTAAGTATTTTTCTCACTTTAGAGAACTATTTTTGCCTTTTTTACAAAAAAAATGATGATTGATATTTTTGAAGGTGTTAGACTTCAGTTTTTTATTTTTGCAAAAAATTTAAAAAAATTGAATTTTGTCTGCGTTAGTCTTCAATTGCGGAATGTTTCGAGAAAAACATGAAAATTATGTGTTTTGCTCATTTTAGAGAACTAATTTGGCTTTTTTAGAAAAAAAAATTGTAATTGATATTTTTGAAGGTGTTAGACTTCAGTTTTGTAATTTTTGCAAAAAAATGGATGAAATTGAAATATGCATGGGTTAGTCTTCATTCACGAAGTTTTTTGATAAAACATGAAAAATGAAGTATTTTTCTCATTTAGAGAACTATTTTTGCTTATTTTAGAAATATATGATAATTGATATTTTTGAAGGTGTTAGACTTCAATCACGGAGTTTTTTGAGAAAAACAAGAAAATTGAAGTATTTTGCTCATTTTAGAGAACTATTTTGGCCTATTTTAGAAAAATAATATAATATATACTTTTGAAGGTGTTAGACTTCTTTTTTGATTTTTTTTGCAAAAAAAATGAAAAAATAGAAATGTGTATGTGTTAGTCTTCAATCATAGAGTTTTTTTTGAGATAAACATGAAAATTAAGTATTTTTCTCATTTTAGAGAACTATTTTGGCCTATTTTAACAAAAATAATATAATTGATACTTTTGAAGGTGTTAGCCTTCCTTTTTGATTTTTTGCAAAAAAAATGAAAAAATTAGAAATTTGTATGTGTTAGTCTTTAATCACATAGTCTTTTTCAGAAAAACATGAAA
This sequence comes from Luzula sylvatica, assembly GCA_946800325.1. Lineage (NCBI taxonomy): Eukaryota > Viridiplantae > Streptophyta > Magnoliopsida > Poales > Juncaceae > Luzula > Luzula sylvatica. The sequence continues at coordinate 53,193,194 of OX326958.1, read as the reverse complement.
ATTAAGTATTTTTCCAATTTTAGAGAATTATTTTGGCCTTTTTTAGAAAAATAATATAATAGATACTTTTGAAGGTGTTAGACTTCCTTTTTTATTTTATGCACAAAAATTGAAAAAAAAAAAAATTGTATGTGTTAGTCTTCAATCACAGAGTTTTTTTGAGACAAACATGAAAAATGAAGTATTTTGCTCATTTAGAGGACTATTTTTGAATATTTTAGAAAAATATGATAATTGATATTTTTTAAGGTGTTAGACTTCAATTTTTGGTTTTTTTCAAAAAAAATGGAAAAATATAAATTTGTATGTGTTAGTCTTCAATTTTTTAAGGTGTTAGACTGCAAAATAGTTCTCCGTGATTGAAGACTACCACATACAAATTTCTATTTTTCCATTTTTTTTTTTAAAATAAAATATTAAAGTCTAACACCTTCAAAAATATCAGTTATCATATTTTTCTAAAATTGGCAAAAATAGTTCTTTAAATGAGCAAAATACTTCCTTTTTCATGTTTGTCTCAAAATAATCCGTTATCGAAAAGTGACAAATACAAATTTCTATTTCTTCCAAATTTTTGCAAAAATTCAAAAACTGAAGTCTAACACCTTCAAAATTATCAATTATCATATTTTTCAAAAATAGGCCAAATTGGTTCTCTAAAATGATCAAAATATTTAATTTTTCATCTATTTCTAAACAAACTTAGTGATTGAAGACTATCACATGCAAATTTATATTTATTCCAATTTTTTACAAAAATTCAAAAACTGAAGTCTAACCTTCAAAAATATGAATTATAAGTTTTTTTCTAAAAAAGGCCAAAATAGTTCTCTAAAATGAGAAAATACTTAATTTTCTGAAAAAACTATGTGATTAAAGACTAACACATACAAATTTCTATTTGTTTTCAATTTTTTTGCAAAAAATCAAAAAGGAAGTCTAACACCTTCAAAAGTATCAATTATATTATTTTTCTAAATTAAGCCAAAATAGTTCTTTAAAAGGAGCAAAAGACTCCAATTTTTATTTTTTTCTCAAAAAACTCCGTGATTGAAGACTAACATATACAAATTTCTATTTTTCCAGTTTTTTGCAATAAATCAAAATTTGAAGTCTACCTTCAAAAATATCAAGTATCATATTTTTCTAAAATAGGCAAATATAGTTCTTTAAATGAGCAAAATACGTCATTTTTCATGTTTGTCTCAAAAAACTTCGTGATTGAAGACTAACACATGCAAATTTCTATTTCTTCCAAATTTGTACGAAAATTACAAAATTGAAGTCTAACACCTTCAAAAATATCAATTATCATTTTTTTTTCTAAAAAAGCCAAAATAGTTCTCTAAAATGAGCGAAATACTTAAATTTCTTGTTTTTCTGAAAAAACTTTGTGATTAAAGACTAACACATTAAAATTTCTATTTTTTTTCAATTGTTTTGCAAAAAATCTAAAAGGAAGTCTAACACCTTCAAAAGTATCAATTATATTATTTTTCTAAAGTAGGCAAAAATAGTTCTTTAAAAGGATCAAAATACTTCAATTTTCATGTTTTTCTCAAAAAAACTCCGTGATTGAAGACTAACATATACAAATTTCTATTTTTCCATTTTTTTGCAAAAAATCAAAATTTGAAGTCTAACACCTTCAATAATATCAATTATCATATTTTTCTAAAATAGCCAAAAATAATTCTCTAAATGATCAAAATACTTCATTTTTCATGTTTGTCTCAAAAAACTCCGTGATTGAAGAGTAACAAATACAAATTTCTATTTCTATTTCTTCCAAATTTTTGCAAAAATTCAAAAACTGAAGTCTAGCACCTTCAAAATTATCAATTATCATATTTTTCTAAAATAGGCCAAAATGGTTCTCTAAAATGAACAAAACAAATAATTTTAATGTTTTTCTCGAAAAACTCCACGATTGAAGACTAATACATACAAAATTCTATTTTTTTTCAATTTTTTGCAAAAATCAAAAACTGAAGTCTAGCACCTTCAAAAATATCAATCATCATTTTTTTCAAAAAAAAAGGTCAAAATAATTCTCTAAAATGAGAAAAATACTTAATTTTCATGTTTTTCCCAAATAAAATCTGTGATTGAAGACTAACATATACAAAAAAAAATTTCAATTTTTTTGCAAAAAATCAAAAAGGAAGTCTAACAGCTTCAAAATTATCAATTATATTATTTTTCTAAAATAGGCCAAAATAGTTCTCTAAAATGGGCAAAATACTTCAATTTTCATGTTTTTCTCAAAAAACTCCGTGATTGAAGACTAACACATACAAATTTCTATTTTTCCATTTTTTTGAAAAAAATCAAAAATTGAAGTCTAACTCCTTCAAAAATATCAGTTATCATATTTTTCTAAAATAGGCAAAAAATAGTTCTCTAAATGAGCACAATTCTTCCTTTTTCATGTTTGTCTCAAAAAACTCCGTGATCGAAGAGTAACAAATACAAATTTCTATTTCTTCCAAATTTTTGCAAAAATTCAAAAACTGAAGTCTAACACCTTCAAAATAGTTCTCTAAAATGAGAAAAATACTTAATTTTCATGTTTTTCCCAAAAAAACTCTGTGATTGAAGACTAACACATACAAAAAAATATTCAATTTTTTTGCAAAAAATCAAAAAGGATGTCTTACACCTAGAGCTGGCAAAATTTGACCCGACCCGCCCGAACCCAAACCCGACCCGACCCGAAAATGTTGACAAGTCAACAACCCGAACCCGAACCCGAAACCGAAACCGAATGACCCAAACCCGAAATCAACCCGAACCCGAATGACCCGAAACCGAAATCGACCCGAAACCGAATGACCCGAACCCGAAATCGACCCGAACCCGAATGACCCGAAACCCGAACGACCCGAAACCCGAATGACCCGAACCCGAAATGGAACCGAACCCGACTGACCCGAAACCCGAATGACCCGAAACCGAAATCGAACCGAACCCGAATGACCCGAAACTGAAATGACTTGAAACCCGAGATACATATCAAATGTTCTGCATGAAATATTTTTTTTATATGATTTTCTTGTAATAATTAATATTAAATAAAATAATATATCATGTGTATCTTGTTTTTTTTTTGTCTTGCGCATATATTTGAATATTGAATATTTTTTTTGAAATGCCAAAAAAATTAACATCAACATACATGCATGACAAATACAAATTCTACTAATATTTAACATCAAATTATACATACAATAAACATACGTAACATAAATATTACTTAAGTTTATAACAACATATAGATTCGAAGAACAAGTAGCTCAACAATCATTCAAAAAATAGTTATAATCATCACAAACCAAAAGTTAATAATTATCCAAATAAAATCCATTATAAGAGAAGTCCATATTTGCAAAATCCTCTTTAATTTTCAAGATAGCTAAAAATGAGAATAAAAAATCACAATATTAGGAAAATATATTGACAAAACAATTAATAATTCTAATTACCTTATTAGTTAATGACTAATTTGGATAACTCGATGCTTATGTCTTCTCCAACAATTTCCTCCACCACGGTAGAACTATCTATTATACAAAAAAAAACATATTACCATATATTTTCATTCTAATTTAACAATAGAAAGTTTCAAATTTAATACATTCTTCAATTTCAAATATATTTTGTTCATATTTTATTGAACTTTCTAATATTGTTATACCTTCGTATCCGTATAACCAACTACGGGTAGTAACCAATACTTCCGCAGTTTTGGGTAAAAGTGAACTTCTCCATTTGGTCAAAGTTCGACCACCCATACTAAAGGATGATTCGGAAGCCACGGTCGTGATAGGTATAGTTAATATATCCCGCGCCATCATGGAAAGATCCGGAAACGATGTTGATGTTTCTTCCAATAACCAAGAACATCAAGGGGCAACTCAATATCACTTCTAGGCTCATCCAAGTATAAATCAAGTTGAGTTTTTGCGAAAGATTCTCTGTTTTCAAAATTATTGAAGTCCTGTACAAAATTATTAAAATCCATATTCATATCAGTAAAATAAATTAGAATGATTGATACTTATAAAATATGAAATGGATTTATATGAAATGGACTTAAAATAAGTCCATATTCATGTCAGTACAACTCAATATATGAAATTTTCGAATGTCACTAACTAATTCCCTGATTAAAATAAAAATAGAATGATTGATACTTAAAAGCAAAAGGCCCATGCCAGTAACTAAAATAAAAATTTTGGAATGGACCCAAAAAGATAGAAAATCATCAAGTCCATATTAATGTCAGTAACTAATTATCTCATGTTCCATTAAATAACTCCCTGATTCAAACTTATAAAAATAGAATGATGCATATTTATAATATATGAAATGATAAAAATAAACTTACACTAATATCATCATCAAGTCGCCGACGATTAGATCGGAAATTATCATTATCGCCCACAAATTGATACGAAGAAGAAATACCTTTATCGTACTCCTTGAATAAATTATATAAAAGTGTTTTGATATCCATCCACTTCATATTATCACCTAATTTTTATAAGAATATTTCACGAATTCCAATTTGTAACGTGGATCAAATATTATACCGAGTGGAAGAATCGGACTATAATCATTCCAATATGTATCAAATTTTCTTTTCATTCCTTCCGCCATTTTTTTCAAATCCTCATCGGTACTTTCGAGCAATTTTAACAAGCGTAATTGAATCTTCCAAACATTTATAAAATACAAATTAGACGTAGGATATTCCGTACCGGAAAATAGATTTGTAATTTCATAAAACGGTTCTAGAATATTATGAATTTTCTCAATTCTTGACCACTCCTCATTTGAGAGATGGTGTTCATAATTTCTATCATTCCTATGTAAACTTGCAAACACATTCTTGTACAATAAAGCCCTATCAATCACCAAGAAGGTAGAATTCCACCTAGTAGCTACATCGAGCCACAACCCTCTCGAGCTATCCACGTCACATTGTTTCACACATTCATTAAATTTATTTTTTCTAGCCTTGGAAGCCTTAACGTACTTCACATTCTCTCTTATCTTGCGAAGAGATTCGTTTATAAAAGCAATCCCCTCGTGAACGATAAGATTCAAAATATGCGCCAACACCTAATATGAAAAAACTCGCCATCGCATAACAACAAATTATCGGTGCAAAGTTGATCACGCAACAAACTTTGCATACAATCCATGGTACTAGCATTATCCAATGTTAATGTAAAAATCTTTTTATCAATGCCCCACTCCTTTAATAAACCATGAATAGTTCTAAACAACATATTTGCATTATGTGGCGGTGGAACATTACGAAAATTCAGAATTCTACTATGCAAAATCCAATCATTATCGACATAATGAGCCGTAATGCAAAGATAGCCATCGGTGGTACATGATGTCCACATGTCACTTGTTAAACAAATTCGTCCGGGAAGTGTATCAAAAGAGTTTTTAAGCTTCTCTTGTAACTTCCTATGTAATTTGTAACATACGGATTGAATAAAATCATTACTCGTGTAAGAGATTATATCGCGAAAACCTATGTGCTCGACCATTGAAAATGGATAAGCATGGCGAAAGATCGCACCGGACATCTTCTCACGGAAAACACCTTGATCAAGTTCACTACCCTTAGCTTGGCTCGCTTCAATATCGATCGGGCGATCTTTGCAACTATTAATATGACGAAGCAAATTGGAGGTTCCCGTTCTACCTTCCGCAACATAAAGCTTTCCGCAATACATGCATTTTGCTTTCTTTTTTTCCCCTTCGACCTCAACTACAGTGAACCCAGTCCAAGCTTTAGATCTCGTTTTTTTCGATTTAGCGTTTAATTCTATATCAGTGGTGTCCATTGTTTAATTGTATTTTCACAAACCTATAATAACATATAACAATATGTTAGCTATAACAATCATTAGATAATTACTTACACCATAAAATTTAACAGTATATAAATTTGAAAGAAAACTCTTCTTATATTGTATTTCAACAGTATATAAATTTTACAGTGCATATTTGGGAAAAAGTAAAAAAATACTTACATTAGAGATTTTACAATGAATGATTACTTAAATTAGAACGAAATGGGAGATTACTTACACCATTAATTAGAAATTTCACATTAGATAAAACAAAACCGTGACGTTGAAAGAGATAGACGAAAATTAGAATGAAATGAGAGATGGAAGAAATAGAGTAAAATTGAAAGAAACATTCGCAAGTTACCTAAATTGAAGTAATCATGAGATTGTGTGGGCTGATTCTCCAATGCTCTGGGGTGATTCTCCACTTCTCTTCTCAGTAAATAATTAGAATGAAATGGGGATTTTCTCTCTCTTACTTTGGCTTGGATAGAAAGAAAAGGTTTAATTAAAAAATGAGAAATAATAAGAGAAGGGAACCTGGGAAAGTAAGGAAATACTAAAAGTTTAATTAAAAAAATGAGAAATGAAAAGATGAGGGAAAGTAACGAAATATTTTGGAGGGAAATAATTTTGGAGTTATTATTTATTTTTTTATGTTAGGAATATTTCTATGTATTTTCTAAATTTTAATGTGTTCAATAATTATATTAATATTAAAAGTTTAATTAAAAATATGAGAAATGAAAAGAGGAGGGAAAGTAACTAAATATTTTGGAGGGAAATAATTTTGGAGTTATTATTTATTTTTTTATGTTGGAAATATTTATATGTATTATCTGAATTTTAATATGTTCAATAATTAAATTAATACTAAAAGTTTACTTAAAAATATGAGATATGAAAAGAGGAGGGAAAGTAAAGAAATATTTTGGAGGGAAATAATTTTGGAATTATTATTTATTTTTTTATGTTAGGAATATTTTTATTTATTATCAGAATTTGAATATGTTCAATAATTATATTAATATAATTGTAATATTATATATTCAAAATATTTAATAGAGTTATAATATGATATTTCAATGTATTTTATTTTAATGACATTAATTGTTCATCCAAATTCTAAACAATAATTTTATAATATAATATGATATTTCTTTTATTAGTTTTTCTCATATAGCCCTCATATATTATAATACAATGAGTTATTATTTATCATAAATATATTTATGATTATATATAACTAAGTTTTAACAAGATGATGAGATTAATATAATATGTAATATACAGATATTTATCATCAAATGAATTTAAAGAAAAAATCTTTTTTGAATTAGTTCACATTATCGACCTCCATAAACTGTAAAAAACATAAATAAATAATTTACATCATTTATATTTCTTGTGAACTTTTAATTATTTGTTTCCATTTATTTTATTACTGAGGGAATTTATTGAGTAATTATTTCATTGGATCTATTTTCCTAATTCAATTGGTAATCTTGAACACCTTCTTCTATTGTAACTTTCAAATATCATTACTAGTTTTTTTTTTTTAAATATCCTAAATTAATTTTTCATATTTTTAGAAATTTGAGCAAAAATTAATTGGATACGACATAATATATTTATAATTATCAAATGTACTTTTTTATTAATATAATATAGTACTTAATATTTACATATATTATTAATACAGTACTTAATATTTAGTCATAATTATTATGTTCAAAAATTTATGACATGATATGGGTTGCACCAATTATTTCACTATTTTGTTCATTTGAATGTTGTATTTATTTGTCCTCTATTTTAATAGTAATTACTAGGTTTGCCCTTGCTATTTGCCATACATTTAAAGGAAACTAGCTATAACCCCGCGCAATTGCGCTGGGCACGTTGATTTGTTTTCTTTTATGATTTGTGCTTTTTCTGTATTTATTTTTCGGCAGCGTTGTATTGGTCAGTGATTCGATTTGTGTGGTGTTGTGGCTTTTTCAAACAGAGAAGGACTGAAATGTAATTTTTCAAACTGAAAAGGACCAAAATGTAAATTAAAAAGGACCAAAATGTGGATTAATTTTTTTTTTCGAATTAAAATGTGTAAATAAAAGAGGATCAAGATGTAAATATGAAGTACCAAAATGTAATATTTTAAACTTGAAAGGACCAAAACAAAAATAAAAAGGACCAAAATATAGTTTTTTCAACTAAAAAGGACCAAAATGTAATGAAAAAAGGACCAATATGTAAATTAATTTTTTTTGACAAAGAGGCCCCTGGACCAAAATGTTTTTTTTAAAACTTAGAGGACCAAAATGTAAATAAAAAAGGACCAAAATGTAATTTTTCGGAATAAAAAGGACCAAAATGTAAATTAAAAAGGACCAAAATGTGAATAATTTTTTTTGTACAAAGAGAACCCTGGACCAAAATGTAAAATTTAAAACTTCGAAGGACCAAAATGTGAAAAAAATGACCAAAATGTAAATTTTTTAAAAAAAAAGACCAATTTGAGGCCCCTGGACCTAAATGTAAATTTTAAAAGTTCGAAGGACCAAAATGCAAATATTAAGGACCAAAATGTAAAAAAAAGGACCAAAGTGTAATTTTTTTGTTAAAAAAAGGACCAACTTGTAAATAAAAAAGGACCAAAATATAAAAAGAATTTTTTTTTTTTACAAAAAGGCCCCTGGTGACGTGGCTGCACCAGGAGGCAGGGAAAAGTATAGGATTATACTAATTAAAATGAGGGGTAAAAGTAAGTAATAAAGAGAGATTTGATGATGTCCATGTTATTCATCTCCCGTGAAGGCTCATGATATATTTCTCCAAATATAGGAATTTTAAATTTTAAATATGATATATTTCTCCAAATTTTACTACAATATATTTTATGAACTAATTAATACACTTAATTAAAATAATAACTAGTATATATTGGCGCTTAAATTAATACATAGTTAATATTTATTCGAATTCATAAATTTAAATAAATTTTACTGAATATTTAATTATATCATTTAATATTAATAATATATCAATACTATTTAATTATATCTTTTAATATTTATTCGAATTCATATTAATAATATATGTAAATATTACACTAATGATCGTCATTTACAAAACCAAACAAAATTCATTTACCACGTCATAATTATAAATTGAAATTATATAAAACAAAAAACAAAATATTTTTATCAAAATCCTTCATCGACATGTAATCCGTACCAGAAAGAACAAAAACTGAAACGACTCAAAATCGATGACCCGAAAATCGAAACGATTTGGAACCGAACAACCCGAAAATCGAAACGATTCGGAAACCGAACGACCCGAAACCGAAACGACCCGGAACCGAACGACCCGGAACCGAACGACCCGAAAACCGAAACGACCCGGAACCGAACGACCCGAAAACCGAAACGACCCGGAACCGAACGATCCGAAAATAGAAACGACCCGGAACCGAACGACCCGAAAACCGAAACGACCCGGAACCGAACGACCCGAAAACCGAAACGACCCGGAACCGAACGACCCGAAAACCGAAACGACCCGAACCCGAACGACACGAAACCCGAATGACCCGAAACCCGAATGACCCGCGACCCGAATGACCCGATGACCCGAATGACCCGCAAACCGAAACGACCCGAACCCGAAATGACCCGACCCGACCCGCCCGGTTGCCACCTCTACTTACACCTTCAAAAGTATCAATTATATTATTTTTCTAAAATTGGCCAAAATAGGTCTCTAAAATGGGCAAAATACTTCAATTTTCATGTTTTTCTCAAAAACCTTCGTGATTGAAGACTAACACATACAAATTTCTATTTTTCCATTTTTTTTTTGAAAAAAATCAAAAATTGAAGTCTAACACCTTCAAAAATATCAATTATCATATTTTTCTAAAATAGGCAAAAATAGTTATCTAAATAAGCAAAATACTTCATTTTTCATGTTTGTCTCAAAAAACTTCGTGATTGAAGACTAATACAAATGCAAATTTCTATTTCTTCCAATTTTTTTCAAATTATACAAAACTAAAGTCTAACGCCTTCAAAAATATCAATTATCATTTTTTTCTAAATAAGCCAAAATAGTTCTCTAAAATGAGCAAAACAGATAATTTTCCTGTTTTTCTCGAAAATCTCCGTGATTGAAGACTAACACATACAAAATTCTATTTTTTTCAATTTTTTGTAAAAATCAAAAACTGAAGTCTAACACCTTAAAAAATATCAATCATCATTTTTTTTCTAAAAAAGGCCAAAATAGTTCTGTAAAATGAGAAAAATACTTAATTTTCATGTTTTTCCCAAACAAACTCTATGATTGAAGACTAACACATACCAAAAAAAAATTTCAATTTTTTTGCAAAAAATCAAAAAGGAAGTCTTACACCTTCAAAAGTATCAATTATATTATTTTTCTAAAATAGGCCAAAATAGTTCTCTAAAATGGGCAAAATACTTCAATTTTCATGTTTTTCTCAAAAAACTCCGTGATTGAAGACTAACACATACAAATTTCTATTTTTCCATTTTTTTGCAAAAAATCAAAAATTGAAGTCTAACACCTTCAAAAATATCAGTTTTCATATTTTTCTAAAATAGATAATATAGTTCTCTAAATGAGCAAAATACTTCATTTTTCATGTTTGTCTCAAAAAACTCCGTGATTGAAGAGTAACCAATACAAATTGCTATTTCTTCCAAACTTTTGAAAAAATTCAAAAACTGAAGTCTAACACCTTAAAAAATATCAATTATCATTTTTTTCTAAAAATAGGTCAACTTAGTTCTCCAAAATGAGCAGGAAACTTCACTTTTCCTCTTTTCCTGAAAAAACATCGTGATTGAAGACTAACACTTGCAAATTTCTATTTCTTCCAAACTTTTGAAAAAATTCAAAAACTGAAGTCTAACACCTTCAAAATTATCAATTATCATATTTTTCTAAAATAAGCCCAAATAGTTCTCTAAAATGAGCAAAATATTTCATTTTTCATCTTTTTCTAAAAAAACTTAGTGATTGAAGACTATCTCACATGCAAATTTCTATTTATTCCATTTTTTTGCAAAAATTCAAAAACTGAACTCTAACACCTTCAAAAATATCAATTATCATATTTTTCTAAATAAGGCCAAAATAGTTCTCTAAAATGAGAAAAATACTAAATTTTCATGTTTTTCTCAAGAAAAGCTCTGTGATTGAAGACTAACACATACACATTTCTATTTTTTTTTAATTCTTTGCAAAAAATCAAAAATGAAGTCTGACACCTTCAAAAGTATCGATTATATTATTTTTCTAAAATAGGCCAAAATAGTTTTCTAAAATGATCAAAATACTTCGTTTTTCTTGTTTTTCTCAAAAAACTCCGCAATTGAAGACTAACACATACAAATTTCAATTTTTCCATTTTTTTTTTGCAAAAAGTCAAAAATTGAAGTCTAATAATACCTTCAAAAATATCAATCATCATATTTTCAAAAATAGGCAAAAATAGTTCTCTAAATGAGCAAAATACTTCATTTTTCATGTTTGTCTCAAAAAACTTCGTGATTGAAGACTTACACATGCAAATTTCTATTTCTTCCAAATTTTTGCAAAAATTAAAAAACTGAAGTCTAACACCTTCAAAAATATCAACTATAATGTTTTTCAAAAAAAGGCCAAAATAGTTCTCTAAAATGAGAAAATCACTTAATTTTCATGTTTTTCTCAAAATACTCTGGATTGAAGACTAACACATAGAAATTTTTATTTTTCCAATTTTTGGCAAAAAATCAAAAACAGAAGTATAACACCTTAAAAAATATCAATTTTCATTATTTCTAAAAAATACAAAAATAGTTCTCTAAATGTGCAAAATACTTAATTTTCATGTTTTTCTCAAAAAACTCTGTGATGGAGGAGTAACAAATACAAATTTCTATTTTTTCCATTTTTTTGCAAAACTTCAAAAACTGAAGTCTAACACATTCAAAAGTATCAATTATCATATTTTTCTATAATAGGCCAAAATAGTTCTCTAAAATGAGTAAAATATTTCATGTTTCATCTTTTTCAATAAAAGCTTAATGATTGAAGACTGACACATGCAAATTTCTATTTATTCAAAAAAATTGCGAAAATTCAAAAACTAAAGTCTAAAGCCTTCAAAAATATCAATTATCATTTTTTTCTAAAAAAGCCAAAATAGTTCTCTAAAATGAGAAAAATACTTAATTTCATGTTTTTCTCAAAAAAAAAACTCTGTGATTGTAGACAAACACATACAAATTTCTATTTTTTTCAAGTCTTTTGCAAAAAAAATAAAAAAAGAAGTCTAACACCTTCAATAGTATCAGTTATATTATTTTTTAAAATAGGCCAAAATAGTTCTCTAAAATGAGCAAAATACTTCATTTTTCATGTTTTTCTCAAAAAATTATTCCGTGATTGAAGACTAAGACATACAAATTTCTATTTTTCAATTTTTTTTGCAAAAAATCAAAAATTGAAGTCTAACACCTTCAAAAATATCAATTATCATTTTTTTCTAAAATTATGCAAAAATAGTTTTCTAAATGAGAAAAATAATTCATTTTTCATGTTTGTCTCAATAAACTTCCTGATTGAAGACTAACACATGCAAATTTCTATTTATTCAAAAAACTTGCGAAAATTCAAAAACTGAAGTCTAAAACCTTCAAAAATATCAATTATCATTTTTTCAAAAAAAAGCCAAAATAGTTCTCTAAAAGGAGAAAAATACTTAATTTCATGTTTTTCTCAAAAAAATATATAATCTGTGATTGAAGACTAACACATACAAATTTCAATTTTTTTCAATTGTATTGCAAAAAATCAAAAGGAAGTCTAACACCTTCATTTTTCTAAAATAGGCCAAAATAGTTCTCTAAAATGAGCAAAATACTTCATTTTTCATGTTTTTCTCAAAAAATTATTCCGTGATTGAAGAACAACACATAAAAATATCTATTTTTCAATTTTTTTTGCAAAAAAACCAAAATTGAACTCTAACACCTTCAAAAATATCAATTATAATTTTTTCCTAAAAGAAGCCAATATTGTTCTCTAAAATGAGCAAAACACATAATTTTCATCTTTTTCACGAAAAACTCCGTGATTGAAGACTAACGCATACAAAATTCTATTTTTTCCCTTTTTTGCAAAAAATCAAAAAATGAAGTCTAACACCTTAAAAAATATCAATTATCATTTTTTTCTAAAAATAGGTCAAAATAGTTCTATAAAATGAGCAGAATACTTCATTTTTCATGTTTTTCTGAAAAAACTTCGGGATTGATGACTAACACATGCAAATTTCTATTTCTTCCATTTTTTTGCTAAAATTCAAAACCTAAAGTCTAACACCTTCAAAAATACCAATTATCAGTTTTTTCTAAAAAATGTCAAAATAGTTCTCTAAAATGAGAAAAATACTTCAATTTTCGTGTTTTTCTCAAAAAAAACTTCGTGATTGAAGAGTCACACTTGCAAATTATGTTTCATTCAATTTTTTTCAAAAATTTAAAGACTGAAGTCTAACACCTTCCAAAATATCAATTATCATTTTTTTGTACAGAAAACCAAAATAGTTCTTAAAATGAGAAAAATAATTACTTTTCATTTTTTTCTCAAAAAAGCTCCGGGATTGAAGACTAACACATACAAATTTCTATTTTTCCACTTTTTTGCTAACAATTCAAAAACCGAAGTCTAACACCTTCAAAACTATCAATTATTATATTTTTTCTAAAATAGTTCTCTAAAATTAGCAAAATACTTCATTTTTCGTGTTTTTTCTCAAAAAAACTTCGTGATTGAAGACTAACACATGCAAATTTATATTTCTTCCAAAATTTTGAAAGAATTCAAAAACTAATATCTAACACCTTCAAAAATATTAATTATAACTTTTTTCTAAAAAGAACAAAATAGTTTTCTAAATTAAGCAAAACACTTAATATTCATTTTTTTCTTAAAAAACTCCGGGATTGAAGACTAACACATACAATTTTCATGTTTTTCTCCGGCAAAAAATCAAAAACTAAAGTCTAACAACTTCAAATAAATCAATTATAATTTTTTTCTAAAAAAAGTCAAAATAGTTCTCTAAAATGAGCAAAACACATAATTTTCATGTTTTTCTCGAAAAACTCCGTGATTTAAGACTTAACACATACAAAATTCTATTTTTTCCATTTTTTTGCAAAAAATAAAAAACTGAAGTACCTTCAAAAATATAAATTATCATTTTTTTCGAAAAATAGGTCAACATAGTTCTCTAAAATGAGCATAACACTTCATTTTGCGAGCTCTTGCGATAGTGCCACCCATAATAATATATAAATATAATAAATATCAATCACCATAAATAAGGGTATAATGTTCATTTGATTAACAAAAATGAAATCGTTCTCAATTTAGTCATGTTAGCTCTTGTAATAACGTTACCCATTATTTTTGGTTAGCTTTCAATTAATTCCGAGTTTCAAGGAATCTCGTGATCCACATATTTAATTTTGAGAGTAAAAGTTTATTCCGGTCATACACCTCGAAAATGAAGGGTCCAGATTTTCCTATTTTATTTAAAGAATTTAAAACTTGATGCACGGAAGCATTGCTCTAGATATATTTCCTTAAATATTTGTAACGTGAAAATTCTAAACATATTAGTTATGGGAGCGGATTTGGTCCGATGGTCATTGGACTATATTTCATCCATGCACCAATTGAGCCGTTAGATCTCATTAAAAGTTCATCATCAAGACTTGGCATGTAAACTCCTCGGTAAATGTCTTTATAAACTCTATTTTTAGTTCTATGAATTAACTCACACTTTTGGTCATGTTTAAAAAATATCAGAGCAGACAATTGCCGCAATTCTTCGATATATATATTATGAGCTTGGACTTTGTGATTATTTGCTAAAGTGCAATTCTTAGAATGCGTCAATAAGGAGTACGAATAGCATAAAGTTTAAAACTAAATTTGTTTTTTTATATGATCTTTTGTTAATGTATTTGTGTCGAATTTTGATATATTTCATCGTAGTCTTTCAAACTGTTTCAAAGAGGGATGAGCATGATTTTGTTTCTACTTGCTTCATGAGACATAAAATCTAATTTCTATCATTCAGTTTTTTTGAAAAAAATCCAAGAGCTCTCCACATTTTTACAGCGAGCAGAAACTATCTCATTATATTAGTTTTGAAGAAATTTGACGAGCTATCCACTAAACGCTATCATTAAATGCCCAAGTTCGATAAGTGTAAAATCCAGCACCCTTAGCAGATTATGTGAGAAGCGAATTATGCGGGAGGACGATGAGGCAAGAGGGTAAAGAAATCATAGAGAGGGGATGAATTATCTCCATGTTCAGCAGATTGATGTGAGAGAGATAATTGATGACACAATCAGTTGATATATCTCTTTCCAAAACAGAGATTTCAAGATTTTATTATTTTTTCTGTTGAAACGGAAGCTAACTGAGGGGTTAACGTTCCATCAGAATGTGATATATTATGATGAGATCTGACGGTTGGGAATGTGCTTGGACATGATTTGGTCCAATGAGCATTGGATATGCTCCAAACCCATCAGATATATACAACAAAATGATAATTATAATCATTCATGAGCACATATCCAATATTTTCGTTAGTAATATCTGAAAAATATCTTACATGTCTCAACAAAAATAAAATTATTTGTTCAAAATATAATTAAATTCATTTAGGAAAAATATTACTTATGTTTCTTAAAAATATATTTGTTTAATTTTCGTCGTTACTATTAATTGACTGCAATTTATAATTAATCTCAGTTATCCTTTTTTGTGATATGATCTGATATGTATATATAATTACATGTTCTGATTATTTTGCACAACTTATGATGATATGTCGTGAAAAAAATTAGAGGTTCAACAGTCGTCAGATGTAAATTAAAAACTATTTGATGTAAAATTATAATACGATTTTGTTTTAAGGGATTTTCATTCAAAAGGAGAAAAGCGGAGCAAGGGTTATTTCTAATGATAATTAATGAAACATTTTTTTGTTATTTATCTTTCAAGGATGTGTTCAATTAATTTGATAGGTTGATTTTATTTTGATTGTCAAGAAAGAAAAGAAAATAAGAAAAGAAAAAAACATAAAAGGAAAAATTATACGGCAGAACACATTGATTCTAATTTGCTCAATTATGTACCCCAATTCAAAATCCTCATTTATATTTGGGAATTCTCACATCTACCATCTGATAAGCAGATGCAGTTTCTGCTGTTTTTTTTACCACTCATTTCAAAATCCTCTCAGTTTAAATATTCAAAGTGTTCGTCACTCCTTTAATGAGTTAATTATAATATTTCACACGAATAATAAATGTCAAATTCATTTTATTAGTTTCAAATCACTAATATCATCTTATCATTCATTTTCTTCTAATATCATATATGTGATAAAAGAATGAAATCACAATGATAATTATCTTTAATTTGTTAACAAATATATATAGAAGTTAATAATTCTCGGATTCTATATTTAAACTGATTTATATAGTTACGGTAAACAACTTGCCAGAACACAATATCTATGATTACATACCACGAAATAATATTTGGATGATATAACTTCACACAAAAATGTTGTAAGATAAAGTATAACTAATCCTTCCATCTAAATTTTATACGTCATTAAAAACAATTCTAGAAAAACTAAAGCTTATGATAAAAAATATCGTCATTCCAATTGTCAAAGCTTCATATATCACTAGCTTTCTCCCCGCGCAATTGCGCGGAGGTCTCCAGTCTGTCATGATTTTATTTTTCTCAATACGTAATTAGATTCTACATTTTTTTTATCTGATTGTACACATAAAAAAAAATCTATCTTTTGTAAATTTCAAAAAAACTGATCCTCTACCAAACTTTTATTTCCTAATACTCTTATGAATGATCTTAAAAACAAACGGACAAAAATAACCTTCTATTTTCAAATTTAATAATTATAAATATGTTTTTATTATTTTTTATTAATTTTATTACTTTTAAGAAAATTCATAAACATTTTTAACATGCAGTGACTACAAAAAAAATATAATAATTACAAATTGAGTTTATATAATTTTAATATTTCATTTATTATGTTTGAAAAATTAACATCGGGTAATAATAAAATAAACAATAATAAATAAACATCTTCAAAATATATTGATAGAAAAATATCGGTTTAAACATCTGGTTTTTTTTTATTTTCATTCTCTTTTTATTTATTTCTTTAATAGTTTCATGATATTTTATTTTTTTAAATATTTGGAATGTGTTTTTGTAATATTGTTGTTCTTTTTATTATTATTTTATGTTAGTTTTTCAAAGAAAAAATGCAAAGGTCAAAATGTTAAAATTATGTAAATAAAATATATAATAACTTTTTTTAAATTATTATATGGTACCAAAATTTAGGACTTTATTAACATTATTAAAAAATAACACGTACATATGTAAATTATTAAAATTTGATGACATGGAGCAACCAAATGAGAGAAATTTTCTTAACTTTATACATATACAAAATTATACTACCGAAATATAAATTAAAATGTAAAAAAGGACTGAAATGTAAATAAAAAAGGACCAAACTGTTAATAAAAAGGACCAAAATATAAACTTAAATTAAAAAGGACCAAAATATAAATAAAAAGGACCAAAATGTAAATTCAAAAATGTAAAAAAGGACCGAAATGTAAATAAAAGAGCATCAAAATATAAATAAAAAGGACCAAAATGTAAATTTTTAAAGTAAAAAGGACCAAAATGTAAATAAAAAGGACCAAAATATAATTTTTTAAACTAAAAAAGACCAAAATGTAAATTTAAAAAATATTTTTTTTACAAAAAATCCCCTGATGACGTGGCCTCATGTATGAGCTCCACAAATATTTTTTTTACATAAGTATAATATTACAATTGTCGGACCACAAAACACTATTAAAGCTTGTCAACCACAAATTCGGCCCAAAACACGCATGACATCATATCGCGAGTCGGGAAACCGGGCGCACACTATACGAACTATTTTTATTAGTAATTCTACACAACATGTTCTCGTTGCATGTTTGACAGCATGATATTGATCATACGTTGATATGGTATTCACACCATGAAATTAGTTTAACTTATTTCAATTCAAATCTTACATCTCATCATCATGTTGTCAATCATGCAACGATATCATGTTGCGTAGAATTACTTCCTTTTTGACCGAGGTTTCCTCATTTTGCTCATAGTTGCTAATCCCGGCTGATCACCAAACGGTTGATGCACTGCTGAGTGGTGATGAAATAGAATGACCGAGGTTTCCTCATTTTTCTCATAGTTGCTAATCCCGACTGATCACCAAACGGTCGATGCACAGCTGAGTCCATATCAACACCCATAATATAGGCAGAAGTGGAAAAGGTTTTCGAACTAGCCAGATCAGATGTCTTCGAATCAGCAGTTGTTGGCTCACTTGGCGATCGCAGAACTCACCAAACAATGCTAGAGCTTCCAAGGTTTTTTGATCAATCAGCAGTGGTAGTGAATAAGTTTGTTTGTCAGTGCGGGAATTTATCGACCGGGGCTCCTCTAGGGAGTGCCGTGGAGACTCCACCTTCACGGTTAAACAAATCTGACCTTTGAAAATCGCCACAGTCCGATTTCTCGGAACGAATTATGTGGCTGAACCAATGTCTTTTTATTGACCAAGTAACAGTAATTCATCGACATATGTTATTTCATAATTATACAGTTTTTACATTATCTTCGCAAGATTTTTGAGGTTTTAATTATTATTTATTTACTTTTCTATATTCTGACGATGCTACAAAAGTCATCCTCCAAAAATAACTATATTTTTAGTTTGAACTTTCTAATGTGACAATGGGGACAATTATAAATTGTTAGATTAAGAATGATACTATTTTTTCTATATAGCTAAATAAATTATTGTGCATTAGATACAATATAATTGTTAGATCAAGAATGACATTATTTTTTTCCAAATAGGTAAATAAATTACTGTGCATTCGATACACATATTCAAATAAGTGGCTGATACACATACTTGAAAATTAAATAACAAACACAAGAACATACACATATTTGAAAAATAAATAACAAACATAAGAACATACACATACTTGAAAAATAAATAACAAATATAATTATAATTATAAAAATAAAACAATTACAATATATATATATATATATATATATATATATATATATATATATATATATATATATATTATTGTTTTGTGTAATATAATATCATAAAATAAATAATTGCAATGCGAAATATATCATCAAACAATTGTTTACTTTTCTAACGATGCTACAAAAGTCATCCTCCAAAAATAACTATATTTTTTGTTTGAACTTTCTCATGGGACAATTATTATATTGAAAATGAACGGAAGTAGTAAGAGAACATGATATGCCCTTTGCTAGGTCTTTAAAGTCAAATCCATGGACCAAATCATTTGATATGCATAAATCACAAGGTATTATTCGCCTTGTGATGGACAAATTCTTAGATACATTGTTTATACTATAACAATTGTCTGCGCTTCGTGGCAAATTTTAATATATAAATAGTCAAATTATATATAATTGTAAGATCAAGAATGATACAATTTTTTCTATATAACTAAATAAATTATTGTGCATTAGATACAATATAATTGTTAGATCAAGAATGGTATTATTTTATTCTAAATAGCTAAATAAATTATTGTGCATTAGATACACATACTCAAATAAGTGGCTGATACACATACTTGAAAATTAAATAACAAACACAAGAACATACACATACTTGAAAAATAAATAACAAACATAAGAACATACACATACTTGAAAAATAAATAACAAACATAAGAACAAACACATACTTGAAAAATAAATAACAAATATAATTATAATTATAAAAATAAAACAATTACAATACATGTATGTATATATTATTGTTTTGTGTAATATAATATCATAAAATAAATTAATGCAATGCGAAATATATCATCAAACAATTGTTTTGCATAATAATATAATATCATAAAATAAATTAATGCAATACGAAATATATCATCAAACAAATATGAAAATAATTAAATGGGTAATTTTTTTGTTGAAGAAAACTATTTGGCATCTCATATCTTCACTATTCATAAGTGGTGAGGTATCTCTTTGTGGGAACACAAAATGATACTCCCTTTAAAGGGAGATAAATAAGAACAAACACATACTTGAAAAATAAATAACAAATATAATTACAATACATGTATGTATATATTATTGTTTTGTGTAATATAATATCATAAAATAAATTAATGCAATGCGAAATATATCATCAGACAATTGTTTTGCGTAATAATATAATATCATAAAATAAATTAATGAAATACCAAATATATCATCAAACAAATATGAAAATAATTAAATGTGTAATTCTTTTGTTGAAGAAAACTATTTGACATCTCATCTCTTCACTATTCATAAATGATGAGGTGTATTTTTGTGGGATCACAAAATCATATTCCCTTTAAAGCGAGATAAATTTGATATGCACCAAACTACCAAGACAATAAAAAGAAAAGTATGAATGTGTAATATTTTACTTTTTCTCTCCTCTCTGACTTTAGTAGGGCTGTGCGTGGTTCTCAAAAATAATATTTCAACTTTTAATTGATGCAAATATAGTCTCCTCATTCAAAAAATAAAAAGAGAAGTCATTTACGCTACTCCCGGATTTTACCACCAAACCCTGGTCCCTCGTCCCTGGTCCCGCAACTATTGAGTATGTATATTTTTGGTCCCTAAACTTTGGTATAGTTTATTTTTAATCCTTCAATTATTATGTTAATTCATAGTTCATCCATCCGTTAAATATTTACATGTCCGTTAATTCATACACTTAAGCAATGACATGTTAATATTTTTACTACTTAACCACTCACGTGGCAATTAAAATAAATATTTTAAAATTCTTAAAAATATAAATATATTTTTTATTTTATTAACATAAGTTCAAATATTCAGAATACAATTGTTAATTGTTTAACAAGTTCGATAATCAACATTCATAAATTAACAAAATATTATAATATATTTCAAATCATTCTCAAAATAATTAAATTGGTAGTTTAAAAATTTCAATAAAAAGGTAAAATAGTATTTATCCCAATTGAAAATATATGAGAAGGAATGAATCTCAAACGAGTCGTATTACTGAATATTTAATTATTTTCAACTACTGATTTAATTATTTTGAAATTAGAAATATATTATAATATTGTTATTTTGTAGATGCTGATTATTGAACTTGTTAAACAATTCGCAATTGTATTACTGAATATTTGAACTTATGATAATAGAATAAAATATATATTTATTTTCTTCAGAATTTCAAAATATTTATTTTAAATACCACGTCAGTGTTTAATTAGTAGTACAAATATTTGACATGTCATTGCTTACGTGTAATAGTTAACGGACGTGTAAGCATTTAACGGATGGAAGGACTATGTATGAACTACCATAATAGTTGAGTGATTAAAAATAAATCATGCAAAAGTTTATGGACCAGAAAACACCAACTCAATAGTAGAGGGACCAAAATTAGACTTTTCTCTTGTAATTAACATGTTAACATAGTAACTAACAAACAACAGATAATTAATAATTTGTAAATTTACCCACCCACTTATTTTTACATATCTTTGAGTCTCATCACGAAGTCACATCATCAATGCTTATTCGAGCTTATTTACTATTAGATTTTGTGATGTGGTTTCAGCTTATACATTAATATTTTATTTGATTATTTAAGAGTTAACGGACATGTATTTTGTATGACCATTTGTAGTCAATTGTAAGTATTAATTTGAACCCGTTAGGTTTAGTGATGTGATTTAATCTCAATCATTGCTTTTTTTTGTTAGATTTTTGAAGATCATATTTTATGTAAACATTTATGTTTCATTATTTTACACCATGTTTTAATCATCCTTATAAAACCACGTCACCATACATTAATGACGTGAACTGTTATTATTAGATATGTTTACATTGTACCAAGTTTATTCAATTGTTTAACAATCCACATAAGATTACATGATCAAATGTGAATGCGATGGAAGATGAAAGTTTATATATAAAAAACTAATAACTTAATATGTAATATTATAAAACATACAATATATATTAGCATTGTTATTAGAATTTAATTTTAAAAATTCATCAAATATATTTATTTTAATTTTCTGTTTATTTTGACATCCATATTAGCATAGTTTTTACATACCGTTTTACACAATTTGAATTTGTAAACACATTATGTAAGAAAATAAAATGCAAAAAAATGCATATTTAAATAATATAATTTTAAGTGTTTTATTTACATAACAACGTTTTAAGTATTTTATTTACATAATACAATTTTAAGTATTATTATTTATCTTTTGAAAATTATTAACTATGATAATATCATATAATACTAAGTACATATATTTGTGTGTTTAACCAAACAAATTAAATAATAATATTTTCAACAATTAAGATTTAAAAAATAGTTTATCCATCTAAATAACTTGTTAAACTTATAAACACCTATCAAATAATATTGTTTTTTTTTAATGCAAATTAAAAAAAAAAAATCATATGATATAAAATAATTCGTATGTTTATTCTAAATTATATTTTGATATTATTTGTTAAATTACTTCCGCCATTAAGTTTGATATTATTTATAATTTCCATTATTGCATTTTGAATAAAAAAATTTATTAATTGTTATGTCGGATGATTCCTTATTTTTATATTTTATATTGTATTAAATATTGTGAATAATGATATATTATATGGTGTTATGTTTTTCGTAAAATTATATTATATCTCATATATTATTATCTAATAACAATAACATAAGTGTTATTATTTGATTAAACAAAAAAAAATTGAAATCATGGCGTAATAATTATAAAACATATGAATAATCGCAGAAAAATGAGTTTTCAAATAATTTTATTTTAAGATAATATTATCGATATTATCATACAAATAAGTAATTTGCATTACAATGACAAAAATAATTAACATTCTCGTCGCGTAGTGCGAGTATTCTCCTAGTATATAATTAATATTCACTTAATTTAACAATTTAACAATTAATTTATTAATTGTTAATTATGTATCCCTTATTATTATCACGTATTGGCATGGGCTCATATTCTAGTTGGTTGTGTATAATGTACAAAGAACTATATATTGTGAGAGGTTGTGGGTTCAAGACTCATTGACATCAATGGAAGGAAGATTAATGAGCTTTCTCCATTTATTATAAAAAAAAAATTAATTACCATGTTAATTTAAATTGTTACTTAGGATATGAAGGGTGATGCACAAAAAAATCATATGTTGTGAAAAAATGTGAGCTCAATCCCATTGAAATTTATAGATGGAGGACATATAAAACTTCTTCCTTTATTATAAATAAATAAAAATATGTAGAGTGTGATGGTCAAATCTGGGGTCAAAATATGCTTATTTTGATGATCCACGATACAAGAAGAGGTCATTTATGGTGCCCCCATATTTCTCAAAACTTTCTCAAACCCAGATTAACACTTTTAATTAACAACATCAGTAAGTAAAATATTAATATGTAATTAAGGTCTATGTTGCTATGAGTTTTTATTAAGATCTGCCAATTTGTGTAATTGAACTAATCAAAGAAAAGATCGTAGTTTAATTAGTATTTAACCAATAAATAATGTTGATTATGCAACTCTCCTTGTTTATTTTGTAGTGGTTTGAAACGGGCAATACTTATATATTCTTTAGGGAATCCAGCTCCTAACTTAAATAGGACTTTATATTAGTCTACCACATTTATAGACATAATTATGGATATTGATAGTACAATTCAATTAATCTTTCGCCATCAGCAGCTGCAAGTTGCTAGCTTGCTCAACATGTATTTTATTTTTTGGTTTTATTTATATAGTTTTTTTTTTAATATTTTTGGGAAGTTGACCCGAAAGTTATCCGCCAACAATTCACTATTTTAAGAAAATCAATCTTCAATTTCTTATACTTCTTATTACGTTTCGAATAATATATATCATAACAAGAGGAACGATGATATTGAAGGGAAGCTCTTCTTTGGCTTGCATCCGCTTGAAGCTCTATCTTCCTGACTTGATTTGAGGTTGCATAATGGCAACAGCGGATAAATTATTCGTGGTTACAGATGCATACGTACCAACTGGTTTGCGGGTTCTCAAATGGATATTTGATCACTTCGAGAGCGATAATACTATACTCATCCTCACCTATTTTTCTGCTGGTACGTGATTTGATAATTCCAATAATATCGGTAAAATCAAGCCCCTAAATGTTTGTATATGTATCTAGTACATAGAGACTCCCTGTTCAATCTTTGCTAAAATTAGATATAAAATGGAATACAAATAGGTCAAGACCTACTTTGTGGATGCATAAGTTAAGCCTTCAAAGTACTGTTTCCTTCATAATTTTATTTTGAATTCAAATTAAATATTGTACAGAAACAAAATGATAATATCAAAGTACCATTTATATTGAACCTTTAAGTTTGCAGTTTGCACCATGATTTCTTTTGGTTTTAAGAATTGTTGACATCCATATTCATATTCTTAAGAAATTACAAAATATGCTGATATTATTTTTATTTTATTTTTTAAAGAAAAGACAACAAGGACCTTTCTAATTATTATTACATAGAAAAATAAACGTTGCTCATACTGTTTACAGCCAAATTATTATTACATAGAAAAATAAGCGTTGCTTATAGTCATACTGTTTACAGCCAAATACATAGAAAAATAAACTTTTTATTAATATGAGATAACTCAATCATGGGTATATTTTAGGCGAATATATTGAATAATAAAAGTTAATAATACAAATGTTATGTTAATCCTACTGAATTATCGCTGTATACCTTGAGAATTATCAATCTCATTCAAGACTCTTAAGCCAAGGATAACTAAGTTTAAATTTCAAAAAAAAAAGGGTAACCGAGTTTACTTCTTGCATTTTTTTAACCTCCATACCATTATCGTGTAAAGATTTATCTTGGCATATGAACCAGATGGCAATTCGGCTAGAAGATTCGAAGAAGCAGCTCAAAGGAATTATCTTCCAATATGCATAGCAGAAAAGGTGCAGTCAGTTATACTCTTGTTGAGATTAGTAATCCAAATACGAACATAAGTTTTTGAAGCAATTGTTTTTTCTTTAAATAAACATATTTAAGGAACTTAAAAGTAATTTAAAGAACAACATATAGTAATTACAAGAAAACTAATTGAGTAATAATTAAATAAATTCCTTTCAAATAAATGCGGAGGGCTTAAGTTCTCTGGATTAACAAAATTGTGATTATTGGGTCTGTTACACTGTAGCTTCAAATAAAAACAGATCTAGCAGTATACTTATGACGATGATTAATTGAAACTTCCATTTAATATATTTTGGTATTATATTCAGTTTCAAGCCGAGACACTTACAATAAATGAATCCCGTGTTGAAGCAGCAATTTTGGAGCTGACAACCACACATGGAATGCAGAAATTAGTTTTCCATGATAATTGCTGGAGGTAACAATCTACATTATTACCAATACTCTTGTATTGACTTCATTTTTTCAATTAATTGTTTTACTACACCTACACAAGTTTAAAATTGATGCAAAAACGTTGCAAGTTTTCTCAGTTTCTGCTCTAAAAAAAACTTTCGAATTCCAGGGAGGTCTCGCCTGTTTTCGATAGAAATCAAAATATTATATGCAAGATGTGGTTTCTTGATAAATTTGAAGGAGAACTGGTCTCAGTAAGGTAACCGCAGAAGTTTAATCGTTCAATTAAATTAGGGGTTATTTTATTGAAGTTGATGTGAATTACAATCAGGCTTTTCCTTTTAATATATAATTTATGCGCATAGAATTTGAAAACTTGCCATATCTCTTGAAATAAATAACTTAATTGACCTATTGGTCATGTTATCCGTAAAACTAAAATATATGAATAGCTGCTGGAGTATCTCGAATCGAACGCAAAACTAATTGTTGCCACTTCTTACAGAGATACAGGGTTACATCCTGGTACAACTTCCACAACAGAAAATATGGAGCAACTTTTACGAAGTGAAAATTATCTTCATAAAAAGACAATTGAAATTAAGCAATTGAAAGTGATTAAGCAATTGAAATTGGAGCGAGATGGATTGAAACAAGAACTGGTCAGTTTTCTTTCCTTTTCACCATATACCTTATTGATTATTTTTTTTCATTCATCTTGATTGTTTTTTTTTTACTTCCTTCTTGATCCTTTCTGTGCTCGACCATAATCAATTGATCCGAGGAAAATATGTGATTCTTCGAAAGAATTTCATTGTAATTAATTAGAACAACGAATTTGGGGAGTTCTATGATAGATCGTTTTAAAAAGGATACTTTCGGTATGTTTGTAATTAGTTAAATCTTCTCACATTTGAATTGCATCAATTATTAATTAAAGAGATGATTAAAAATACCCTTTTAATTTGAATAAGATTTGGAAAAAAAAAAGAAATCTCCCAATTTTCATAAACAGATTATATCTGTTTGACAACCGAAATGCTAAATTTCAATTTATTTCCAGAATGATGCAGCACGAGTGAAGAACCAGCTACAATCGGAGAATAACACACTACAAAGGACTGTTGAAAATTTAGAAGTTGCCTTAGCATCTTCGCGGGCAAACCTTGATTCATCACGGTGCGATTTCGATAAGCTGAAAATGGAGCATGATGAATCTATAAAAGAACTAAACGAATTGCATAAGCAGAGAGAGCTTATGCTCTCTAAGTCCCGTGAGGTATTGGATGTCGAGTTCACTTTGACGGAGTTGGAACAAGCGACTCGGAATTTTGATGATTCGGTGAAATTAGGAGAAGGCGGATTTGGATGTGTTTACAAAGGCACTCTGCGTGGAATAACTGTGGCAATCAAGAAAATGAACCCTGATGGTCTCCAAGGAAAATCACACTTCCAACAAGAGGTAAATAATGCCTGTGACATTGTTAATTTCAAACATGCATCTACCAATATTTAATAAATTAGATTTAGATTCCTTCTTAATTTTGCTATATACAAAATAATCTCATTAAAACTGAAATGTATAATAGATTGATGTCCTCACGCGAATGAGGCATCCAAACCTTGTTACACTCATAGGAGCATGCTCACAAGCTTCGGCGCTTGTGTATGAGTTCCTGCCAAATGGAAGTCTAGAAGACTGCCTTTCTTGTGTTAATAAAACCACACCGCTCACATGGCAAATCCGAACCCGCATCATTGGTGAAATTTGTTTGGCTTTGATATTTCTTCATTGCAGTAAGCCTCATCTTGTTATCCACGGCGATCTAAATCTAAACAATATCCTTCTCGATGCTAATTTTGTTAGCAAACTTGGTGATTTTGGCATTTCCAAGCTTATAAAGCAGACAGACCCCAAATTGACAGTCCGATACCTTACAGAACGTCCAATTGGGACATTTGCATATGGCGATCCAGAGTACATGTCAACTGGGGTGCTAACAACAAAATCTGATGTTTATTCACTAGGAATTGTAATCCTTCGCCTCCTAACAGGAAAAGATGTCCGTGATATTTCAAATAAAGTTCAAGAAGCAATGAGGAATGGCAATTTCCAATCTATGATTGATGGATCTGCTGGAAATTGGCCTCTTGATCAAGCCAAGAGACTGGCCAAGATTGGTTTGAAGTGTGCTGAACTGGCAAGGAGGAGGCGTCCGGATCTTGTCACGGGGGTTTGGACGGTGATTGAACCTTTGATGAAGGCTGCGTCATTATCGTTATCTGCCGCAACAACTAGTGAAGGTCGCATACCACATCACTTCATCTGTCCAATCTCCCATGTAAACAGAAATTTTAATAATATATAATTATATGAGCATGTTATTTTGTGAATGTGTGATCTAATATTCTAATGTGCTATTTTTCTAATTGTGGCTTTTATATAATTGATATCAAACTCAGGGAATCATGAAAGATCCTCACATTGCATCAGATGGATTCACTTTTGAAGCAGAAGAAATTAGACAGTGGTTCGCAAGTGGACATAATACATCTCCAATGACGAACTTATTACTTCCCCACCTTGATCTTACTCCAAATCGTGTTCTTCGCTCTGCCATTCAAGAATGGCTGCAGCAGAATCCTCAACCTTGACCCCTTTTTCTTTGCGTTATTTCCGGAGGACAACGATTTTTAATATTGCCATTGTTTTGTATTGTTTTGTTTATTTTTTGTTCAAAATTCTTAAGATATGTTAATTCACTTTATATGCTTAAGATTTGTATGTGTGTTGATCTTATTGTCAATCACTGCTCTCACTTCACTAATTTTGGGTTTTTTTGCTTGTATTTATTTTTCTGTTCGAGATTTGTGTTCTGTGGTGTATTTCATTATTTATTACTTAAAAGACTATTGTTCCATAGTGTTCTTCTAATTGTTGTAGTGCAGGCTTCACAGTGCAGTGGATAGGTTCAGAATTAGGACTACTGAAGTAGAGAAGACAGACGAAGTTTGCTTAGACATGGCCTCATCTCTAGCTTCATCTACCCTCCAATCGCCTATCAGAATTTTATCATAATAGTTCAAAAATAATACAAACTCAAAATTTTGGAAAATTCAGGTTGAAAACCTAGCTAAGAAATGATAGAAACCTTCGTTTAATAATTAGCAACCGGGTTGTGTTGTACATAGAGATGATGCATCTCAGTAGGAGGAATAAGCTGAAATGTGATTCTTCAGTTATAACATCTTGTATATTATCGTGAGCTCATGTATTGCCCCATCATTTCTCCCATTCATTGCCGACTGAATCAGCACGATATAAATATGTTAATCGGGATGGACCAGGCTGTGTTTTTGCCAAAAACCAGCTCCTCTATAAGGGTCCGACGGTGTTCTGAATTAACAGTTAATTCAATCAGTCGGGATTAACAGTTAATTGCATGTTTTTTTTCAAAAAAAAAATCAAAATTAAGCCAGGTGTATTTAAACTTTAAAGCCCACAAACCCTAGCATTTTTCTCTCTCCTTTCTTTCTCTCATGCGACGGCTGGAGATTAGGAGGCGATTTTCCTTCTAAACTTAACCCGACTCTCCCTTTTCTATCTCGTGTAGATTTAATAGTTTATATACAAGATTTTGTGTTTATTTTTCATATGTTCGTTTTAATTTCCCATATTTTGTATTTACTTTCGATTATTTCCTTGTATTTCGTGTTTCTGTTGTGGATTTCATGTTTTTGTTGTGGATTTCGTGTTTTTTCTGTGGATTTTGTGTTTTTGATCGATATTTTGAGTGATTTATCGGGGTATACTAAAAAAATCGTAAACCCTCCTGTTTGTGAGTGATTTATTGAGTGGTTTCTCAAGGTTTATTGTTTTTTGAACTGATTATTTTTGGTGATTTCTTGAGTGGATTTTTTCGGTGAATTTTTATTTTTCATCTGATTTTTTGTGTGGAAGTTTTTGGATTTATAATTTCCAGGAGTAATTCTCGAGTATAGGTTGGTTAATATATGGATCTCGGATATTTTTTATTTTTTGATTTTTGATTTTATAAGGGTTTTTTCGAGAATACACTGTTAATTTGATATGCAGAAATTTCTCGAGTATATGTTGTTAATTGGATTATCAGAGTTTTGTAGACAAATTTGATTTCAAATTTTTTTGGACTACTCGTTAATTTTGAATGTTATATTTGCAGAGAAGTTATTTGTATAGTATTGTGTTGTGTATGTATTGTGAATGTTAATTTTGATTTGAAAATTTTAAAAGTTAATTTAGAGTGTTAAAAAAAATTATAATAAATGAAGAAGGCTCAACCGACAACTAGGTTATGGGACTTGAATCCACAACTTCCACAGCACATGATTTTTTGTGTCTCGCTCTCAATCAACTAGGATATGAGTTCATTGACTGAATGTTAATTTTTTGGATTAATTGTTAATTGTAATGTGTATTTTCCGAGAAGTTACTTCCAAATTATTCATTGATGGACCATTAATGAAATGTTAATTAGCTTTGATAATTAGAGACTGTGTTTGCATGACAAATTTATATATTCATTTGTATATTCTTAGTTTGATGGTATTGTTAATTAAACTTTAATGTATTTGTTAATTTTGCAAGAAATGAATTAGTTGTTAATTGATAAGTGCAAATAAATATGCAATTTATTAGTTGAAGCATTTTTTTTTTTAAAAAACTTAGATAGAATAGGTTGTCAATTAAGCATGTGATTGATGTCATTAAAGAAATTAATTATAAAAGAATGTTTGTTGTACAACTCAATTGGAAAGAAAAATTCCAAAAAGTAATTTGTGTTAATTAACTATTATACACTCTAATTATTATAACTGTTAATTGGAGGGTTTTTGTGATTATAATTATCATTTATGAATTATTAAATACCATCTATTGTAATTCTTTTTGATAATTACATATGTAAATTATTAGTTTAAAAATCATTAAACATATAAAGTAAGAATTAAAAATATACAAAGTTAATGATTAAAATACTATATTTGATAATTATTATATTTGTTAATTTACATACATTAATTATGTTGTTATTTATAAGATATTATTGTAATTACAATTATGTTGTTAATTAATTGAAATATGAAATTATTCTTAATTATTATTTTTAGTTGTTAATTGAAATACATTGATTATATTGTTAATTACATTATAATTAACTATTAATTGGAAGTATCGTTAATTGAGTGAAAATTTTGGGTGTAAAATTGGGTCTCCAAATTAATATCATGTCCCTGACATGTGCTGATTCAATCAACAAAGATGGGAAGAATCTCCGGAACATGATAAAAATTTTCTATTCTCAAAATGGTTTTTGAGGTATGGATGTGTCTGTTTCAATGGGCTCATATCCTAGTTGGTTGAGCGTGAGAAACAAAAACCATATGTTGTGAGAGATTGTGGGTTCGATCCCATTGGTATCAAAATAATTAGGTATCAGTAACGAACACAATCGCTTGTCGGATATCATTAAAAAATATATATATAGTTGTGTGTACTTAACAATTTACAATCTATAAATTCACGGCCTCAGGAAGACAGTCAAGAGCCTTGTTGGCCCAGGTGGGATACGTCTCCAGTCGAAGCTTCATATCGCCTCTCAGGCAATTGCCTTGTTGTTGAGGACTATCGAGTTGTCTCGATTAGGTTTAGGGCTTTAGAGCAACTCATGTAGTGAACAAAGGCTGAGGGAGAAACAGAGGTTGTTTATTTGAATAGAGGAAGGGGGTTTACTAGGGGAGACGTAGTCTCGTAGAAAATGAAGGGGACTTGCAGCCTTGGAGGTGCTTCGAGACACTCAACTGAGTCATGGGCGTCAATGGCGGAGTTATCGAGGTTGATGAGATATCTCGCTTCTACCCATACATCCCTCGGTGCTCTCTCAACCTCACATCCTCCCTCCCTCGGTAGCTGAGTCCTGGCTACGTAAAACTTGAGAATCGAGTTCTTGAATCCTAACCATATTCAGGGGACGGTATTCCTCTTTTTTTAGAGAAAAATTGTGGTGTAATTGACAATTTCCTCTCGCGGGAATTTCATTGAATAACTTGTGTGTGGTACTTATAGTTAACTTGTATTCTTTAAGTAAGTCCACAAACTCCACCTGATTTACATCAAATTGTAAGGGATAACTCATAAATCGCAAGTGACACGAGATGTAAGGAAAACATTTTCGCATTATAAACATCGGTATAGTACCGGTTTGAGTACATAAAAAGAACATATTCTTTTTTTAGGTTTCAAATCAATAAAACTAGGATGACATTCACCACCAATAATAGTCACACATGAATAAAAGATCAAAAAAAAAAAAATACCCAACAAACAAAAGTCGTAGAGAGTTTCCACGGTACCAATTAGTCCCGGGCCTAGGGTCTTGAGGCGGTCCATGTTTTCTTTATTACTTACGAGTTAAGAGTAGTGATGTACATCCCCTAATAATTTTTCCCAAGAACAGTGAATATGACTTAACGCCTTGTAAATTAGAGTAATTCTAAACAACATGTTCTCGTCGCATGATTGACAACATGATATCGATTCAACGCTAGATATTGCATTCATACTATAAAATTAATTTAACTTATTTCAATCATAACCTTACACCTTATCATCATGTTATCAATCATGCAGCGAGAACATGTTGTGTAGAATTACTCTATAAATTAACAATAAATACATGATTTAACATATTAATTTATGATTTGATTATCTTACCTTATTTAACATTTTTCTATTACTTATATATATGAGTATAGCCCAAATACATAAAGAACCGAACCCTAATTCAATAATAATACATAGCCGCCTCAATTGCTCTAATGCCCTGGTCAGTGTCTGCATACTCCGTTGATGCCATTTGCCAGAGCCCTGGTGGAAGAACGCTCTGCCACTATCGGTAATTCCCAATGAACCAAGAGCGTATATATATGCATTCAAATGTCTGTACCGGAAACGTTTCGAGTACACCAAGAACGTTCGGTTAATCCTACCCCTCGTTACTGTGTATCGAACGATACAACGTACTGTGAACCCATATCCCGTATCGCATACCGGACATTCCGCGTTCCAGACTAATTTGGTCCCCACCCTTATTCCTCAATTGAAGACCTTCCTTGAAAAATACTTCTGTCCTTCGTCGTCGTCGAGCATGCTCCGGTCACCACTCTCCAGGCAAGACATAGAGCGAGTATCCGAAAATTGAGTAGTTAGTTTGGTCTAAATCACGATTGTCCAAATTGAAGAAGTTAAAGATATATTAATCGTGTTTGAATTGAGGTATATGTCTCTTCTTAATGATGTCAATTAATTTGTAAAATTGGGTTTAAGTAAATTGAGAAAATTAATTGGCTCTTAAGTAAAGCTTTCAAAGAAATTAATTACAATTGCACCGACTAAAATTCAATTGAATTAGCACCAAATAAAATATGCGTAATTTACATTGGATAGAGCTTCATCTATTTCGGTTGCTTAAGAGGAGGAAAAAAAATATCTTAGTATTTAAGATTTAGTTATAGGGATCTTCTAAAAATAGATCTCGGGTCTTTAAAATTGTGGGGTCGGGCTTGGTACTGGTTGTACCAAACCGATAATGTGAGATCATCAAATTGTTTTACGCCAGTTTTAGAGTAGGCCGGGGATCAACACCATTCCGATCTAATTTGTTACTTTTAAAAAAAATATTTTAGTAATTAATGATGAATGATGTTATTAATCATAGTTCGCAGGATCGCCGACTCAGGCACGAAGTCGCCCGACTTGAGTCGGAGTCGGTGGTGGCCGATCCGATTCCGGTCGGATTTCACCGCTCCAGCTTTTTTTTGCCATTTTTTCAGATCTGGCGAGTTTTGAAGAGATGAGAATATGATTTGGAGAAGGAAATACTGTGTTATTTTCACCGACGGGCCGACGGAATGATGGCCGTCGGAAAAGATCTTTTGCGACGGGCCGTCGGAAAAGAAGGAATAGCGTCAGCCCGTCGCAGAAAGTGTTGAGCTGGCCCCGTCGCTGATAACATATGTTGTAGTGAATTGATAGGGGTCGCTAGTTTAGGGGTCGCTATCATTTTGTAGGGGTCATTTTTTGAAGGAAAATAGACTGTGTCATTGTTTTTTTCGAAGACAACATGTACAAATCACGAAGACAACATGTACAAATCATTTTATGAATATATTCGATGAATTATTGAAGATCTCTTTTGGCTATAAATAGCGTTGTAATATTTCACATATGCTCATCTTCCTCATCGGTTTTCATTTTCTATCACTTTCGAGTTGAACATTTCTTTTGGTTTTTTCTACATCTGTTTTTCTAAGAAGTTGGTAATTTATTTTGTTTCTCATAAACTATGTTTATTTTATTGTTTTAATTTTATGTAAAATTGAAATAAATGTAATAATAATTATTATTATTATTTTGTAGAAATTATATGGCGGGCAAAGGCAAAGACAAAGCCAGAGAAGAAGATATCGGATGGCAACATTTTGATAATCTCGATCCGGTAAAAAAAAGTAGTACAATGCAAACATTGCAATAAAAAAAGTAGTACAATACGATAATTATTTTCATAGAAGAGACAATGAACTCGGTACACATGGCTCTGAAAGCCAAAGACAGGGAAACATAAGAACTCAAAGAAATAATCAAGGAAAGAACCGAAGAGACGATTATTGTTATGATGATGTTGCGGGGGTGAGTAGTGGATCAAACCCAATTGATTATACTAATTCATATAACGAAATAGAAGAAAATGAAAGCTCAAACATGGCACAAAACTATTCGGACACGTATAATTCATTTTCTGGTAATCAACAACACCAAAACAATTCATCACTCGACACAATGATGTATGATATTTTTGGATCCAACGATCTATGTCATAATTTATATCGTCTTCGTTATCAAAATGAGCATGGTAATGACGAGGTCATGCAATCGGCGCGTCATAATTTTTGGCACTAGTTTATTTTATGATGTATTTTTTTAGTTAATTAAGTATTACTATACATAATATCATGTAAGTTGCATTTGTGTTATTTTTTTAAATTTTTTTTAATTAATAAGACAACATTTTCACAAAATCCGACTCTCCGATCCGACTCGGGCTATTCCGATCCGACTCACCCGACTATTACTCTTCGGCCATCGGCCGATTCCGATTCCGATTCCGACTCTAAGAACTATGTTATTAATTATAACAGGAGTTCGACGCGAAGTCAGAAATTTTTGGCTAGAGAATGAGCTAATGCCTAGCAATTCAAATATATTTGAAGAAATATATGTAGTTCAAAATGAGGATTGTTTTGCTCAATTGAAAGTTGGTAATGTTGTTGAATCGATTCAAGTTTGTTACGAGACCGAGATCGAAAATACCGGATGGCGATCCATATTTTTTGAACCACAGGTGCCAATTTTTAAGGTAACTAAAAGTTAATTAATTTATCACTCTTGTAAATTGGACTACATTCAACAAACCAGTAACCACGAAAAATAAATGCTAAAAGAGAAAAGATGCAAAATTAATACAATACAACTACATAAATGGTGATGTAGCACCCTTAGCCGCAGGCCATTTTTTATTAAAAATTGAGCTTAATTATCGTATAGCTACCAATTTTTTATTAAAATTGAGCTTAATTATCGTATAACTATCAATTTTTTTAATTATTGAATTATACATTTGGCCGCAGGCCTTCCAACTTTCTCCTGGATAACACAAAAGAATTTAGATTTTCAGAGTTTGCACTCGACATATACATGGATGCATCTAATCTCTTATGAGCATAATTGATTTGAAATTGTACAAACATGTACCATTTATTATTTTCAAGAAGTAAGAAAAGAAATTATCAAAAAGAAAACAATTATGGTAAGAATTAGGATACAGGCTTTCAAATTGCTTAACAAATCAAATAACAATGTTATTTTTTGTTTTATTAGTATTTTCAATGATGTCAACGGGTTCATATCTCGATTGATTGAGTGTGAAGCACAAAAAAAAAAATATGTTATGAGAAATTGTGGATTCAATCCTCGATGACATCATTGGATGGAGAACATACGAGACTTCTCCATTTATTATCAAAAAAAATATTTTCAATGATTTCGTTTAAGATCCATCATTGTTTGCCTCTTCTTTCCATATTTATTCCAGATCTAACAACATTTAATTTATCTTTTATTTATACAATAATATTTGAGAAATAAGCATATTGACATTTTTGTTCAAGAATTAACAAGAAAAGGGTATTGACGATACTTCTTATGTTCTGGAGGGCCGTGATATTCCAACTTTTCGAGATCAATACATGACATTTTGAGATTTTGTAGAGGTGTAAATAAAATTTTGCATAAAAAAATTAAGAGAAAAAAACGTGATTAAAAATACCTTCTTCTTCGGATCTTTAGGTTTCTGCTCGGGTTTTTTCGGGGCCGGTTTCATGCCCGGCGCCTTCGGCCCAACATCAGTTTGTACCTTGGGTTTCACAGTTTTAACTGATCACATTTTTTTCCTTAATTTAAAAAAAAATACTTTCTCTCACTAAATAAATAATGAAATGAACAACTCTTATCGAATTAGAGAAACTATTGTATGGTTTTTATGAAGAAGGTTTGGTGGTGTGAGAATTAGATTCAACGATTGGAATATTGAGGTCAAAAATGGAATATGATGACAAAGATTACAATGATATGGTGGTCAAAGCGAATTTGATGCATGAGGAATCAAATTATGTCACTAGTAAAAAGAGTATTAACTTTTACAACATATTTTTCATGGAGATAGCCATTGCACTTCGGAATTAATTATTATGGAACGTCTCCTTTAATCACAGCACGCCAGGCTCGGTCCATGCATGAGGTCATTGAAACCCTGGCTCGGATCCTGAATTATTTGAGGTCCAATTTTTTTAACTGATAACATTTTTTTTCCTTAATTTTAAAAAAATACTTTCTCTCGCTAAATAAATAATGAAATGAACAACTCTTATCGAATTAGAGAAACTATTGTATGGTTTTTATGAAGAAGGTTTGGTGGTGTGAGAATTAGATGCAACGATTGGAATATTGAGGTCAAAAATGGAATATGATGACAAAGATTACAATGATATGGTGGTCAAAGCGAATTTGATGCATGACGAATCAAATTATGCCACTAGTAAAAAGAATATTAATTTTTACAACATATTTTGCATGGAGATAGCTATTGCACTTCGGAATTAATTATTATGGAACGACAGCACGTCAGGTCCGGTCCATGCATGAGGTCATTGAACCTGGGCTCGGATCATGAATTATTTGAGGTCCAATTTTTTGAACTTATAATTTTTTTTTCCTTAATTAAAAAAAAATACTTTCTCTCACTAAATAAATAATGAAATGAACAACTCTTATCGAATGAGAGAAACTATTGTATGGTTTTTATGAAGAAGGTTTGGTGGTGTGAGAATTAGATGCAACGATTGGAATATTGAGGTCAAAAATGGAATATGATGACAAAGATTACAATGATATGGTGGTCAAAACGAATTTGATGCATGACGAATCAAAATATGCCACTAGTAAAAAGAGTATTGACTTTTACAACATATTTTGCATGGAGAGAGCTATTGCACTTCGGAATCAATTATTATGGAACGTCTCCCTTAATCACAGCACGCCAGGCCCGTTACCCATAAACCATAACCCCATAACCCAATAAGCTATTATTGCATCCGAAACCCTCCCCCCCCCCCCCCCCCCCCTTCTATTCTCTCTCTCTCTCTCTCTCACAGCACTGATTGTTCTCTGAATTTTTTTGAATTTTTGGAAAAAAAAAAGAGAGGGGCTTGAGGGATGGATTTTTTTCGAAAATGTATCCACTATTTCGTGCTTTCAATCAAGGAGAATAGTAGTGAAGCTTAATTCTTGAATATTGAGTGAATTTCAAGAGATTTGAGTGGGGATTTGAAGAGAATTTGGATATTTTCGAGTTGGAGCTAGGTATTGGAATTTCTCGGTTTTTTGGCGATTTTGGTGGGAATTTCTTCGATTGTCTTGCTAATTATTCTCCTACTATCTCAATATTGTATAATCTCTTTCTTTCGCAAACTAATTTCATCTCTAGTTTAGTTTTTTCACTTCAAGTTAAATTTAAATTGAATTTGGGGCTAAGATCAATTTGTTGATTTGATAATTTACTATTAAATTTGACTCCAATTGATTGTAATTATGCTATATTTGTTTGTAATTATGTTATATTTGTCGAATTGTTTGAAATTCTATATTAATTGTATCTCTAACTATTTTATAAATATGTGTATTGTGTCTATTTCCGGTTCTGATCAAAAAAGAAAAAATAAACCAAAAATCGAAGATTTTATTAATTCTGAACGAGGGACTTTTGACAATTTTTGGTCGAAAAGACCGGTTGAATCGGTAGATGAAATAGAAGAGGAAGGGGAAGTAGTCGGAGAAGTGAATGAAATAGTCGGAGAAGTGAATGAAGTAGTCGAAGAAGAGAATAGTGAAAATAATTTAATCGAAATTATACCACCGAATATTGATGATCCTTGTAATTGGAAAGAAATTAATAAAAAATTAAGGGATATTACACATAAATGATTATAATAGTACGTTATTTTGGAATTATATATATTGTACTTTTTGAATTTTAAGTAATGTAGTATATTTGGAATTTTATATTTGATATTTTTGAATAAATTAATTAATTTGCGTGTCCATTCTTCAATTTGCCTTTGGGTACTTGAAATCGTTGGACCGGCCCGGAGCACGCCGTATAACAAACTGCGGGGTTAAAAAAAAGCTCGGTAAAAGAATAAATTAATTTACGTACTTACAAAAGTTGAACAAAAAAAATTTCAACGATCCAGCTTTATAATGTACTTTTGAAGCGAGCCAAGTATGAAAAATCAAATACGTGATCCAACTCTATAATGTACTTTGAAGCGAAGCAAATATGACAAACCAAATACGAATATGAGTAAGAATAAAAACTGAAGGAAATACAGTTTTGGATCAACGGTAAAATGGTACGTAGAAGGACAAACGAACGTACGCGTTCGTGGGCATACGAAATAGTTTTAGTAAAACTGGTATAACTTTCAGATAACGATTCTAATTTGAATGGTTCAAACTGGGTTAGATAGATAATGAGATTATATAGAACTTTCATGAAGAAATATATTTCATTTGAGCGAATTATCGGTGTCGTTTTAATGGAATACCGAAAGGGTGCGATAATTTGATATACATTTAGTAAAACCGTCATAACTTTCGCATCCGAACTCCAATTGGGCTGGACCAAATTAGGTTGGAAATATAATAAGATTATCTACAACTGTCGTGAAGGTTTAAAGTCGGTTGGAACGATTTAACAATTTCGTTTCAACAGAATACTGAAAGGGTGTATGCAGTTTTCTGTTTGAAATGGTGTATAGTATATATACATACATTTTGGCCCATCCTTATCCTATGTAGTATATATAGGATGTTTCTCTCTGATCTAAGTAATCAATAAAAGGTCAACCGAAGTGAATCAATGTCAATAAAAGAGTTAATCCTGAACCTAATTCAGATTAGACTAATTGAGATGATCATTCGAAAGAATACCATCAATAGTTGAATGTGTGTGATGAGAAAGAGAGAAAAGAGAAAATGGGTTTTCTCGGATTAGAGAATCAAACGCGATCAAGCAAGTTCGCCGGTGCATCGTCTAGGCAGGTGCATCCACGACCGAGGTGCTACGACTCACGGTGCATACGAGTAGAGGAGTTCGCACTTTGTGGCTCTTCGTTTGTGATCAAACCGGAGAAGTAAAGGAGTGAAAGGATGTGGAAACGTGTGGACATGGGACGCACGAAGACAACCGGAGGCGTGTCAAGACGGTGGGAGACGTGTGGTATGGGACGCACGGGCTAGCCACCAACGTGACAC
Organism: Luzula sylvatica; assembly: GCA_946800325.1. Taxonomy (NCBI): domain Eukaryota; kingdom Viridiplantae; phylum Streptophyta; class Magnoliopsida; order Poales; family Juncaceae; genus Luzula; species Luzula sylvatica. The sequence continues at coordinate 53,153,665 of OX326958.1, read as the reverse complement.
CGAAGAAGAGAAGGATGCGAGCGATCAACCCGTCGTGCGTGATCAATTTCACGCTGGTAATCGTCTATCCTACTTTGCATCGTACCCTCGATATCGGAGCGTGATCTCGGGATTTGGAAACCGGACCGGGCCTTCATATCCGCTGCGCGGGCTTGAGGACGGGATAATTCCCTTCAAAAACATGAATACAAAAAAAAAATACGAATATAATTATGAATACATTACAAGCACAATAAAAACACGAATACAAAAAGAAAATATCAAAATAATTACGAATACATTACAAGCACAAGTACGAAAAGTCATTATCATGATCGTCATAGTAATGAATATAATTGCAAAAAAACTTACGAAAATTCAACAAAAAAAACAATTTCAATGATCTAACGGTATAATGTACTTTAAAGTGCATCAAGAATAAAGACATGAATACAAAAAGAAAATATGAATACCATTATCAATACATTATACGAACAAGTACGAAAACATGAAAAATATGAATAGTAAAACGAGAAACAAATATGAAACAAAAAAATACATTAAAAAAACATAAACACAAATACACATGTTCACATGCCGATACAACATACACATACTCAGTAGTAGACATGTATGCAAATTTGAATTACAAACAAGAACATAAAGTGCGTACACAAAATAAAATAAAAAAACAAGAAACAAACAAACACCATTACGAATGTTGATTAACCACAAACGCGAATACAAAACGCGTACAGGTGTATAATTAAAAAAAAAAATTCAAATAAAAACCACTAATACATAGAAGTCCAGATCTTCGACAACTCAGATGGTTGTCGCTTTAAATTTATGACAACCATGATTTACTGAGATAAACGCACCATGCTTACATATTTTAAAACTAAAAGTCAAAAACCTAAACATCACAGACAAATGTGAAAGTTCAAACAATGAAACAACACGCACGGATGTATGAAAGATTATATAATTTTTTCTCCTTTTGCCGAATACAAAGCACAAATACAAAGAAATCCATATCTTCAACAACTCAGGCTGTTGCTTTAAAATTTATGAGAATCATGCTTCACTAAGGCAAACCCACCGTGCGTACATATTTTAAAACTAAATGTTACAGACGAAATGTCAAAGTTTAAACAATGAAGCAATGTCGTCACTATATCCGCATCATCATCATAATCATTATCATTATCATCATCGTCATCATAATCATCATCATCATCGTCATCATCATCATTATTATTATCATCATCATCATTATCAGCATGTTATTTCATTCTCTTGATTATGCTGATAATGCAAGACTTTTTCGTCGACATCCTAAAAATATCAAAACAATGTAACTCAAATTTTAAATCGAAACATCAATGAAATATAATGAAAATTATGAAATTCATACATTTATATATGAAATTGACACATTTTAAAAGTTATATACGTTATGAGTATATTTTATCAAATATTTTGATAATAAAATATGAAATTAAATAATAAATAATCAGAAAATCATGTTATAATCTTTATATTAAATAATTCTTGATGAAATTACTTTAACGTGTGTTTTGCATTTAATTCAGGGTAAAAGGACAAAATTTTCTAAATTCAAGCCCATGACTGCGTTCCTCTCGTCGAGACGAACGATTTCGATACAAGATTCATGTTATTTGGTGGAAGGATGAGAAAGTTACGAAAATTTTAATATAACGGATCACAAAAGCTATTTAGTCCAATCCAATAGCCGCAATTATTAGCCGCAATACCGCAATTTTATCGATATTTGGCCGCAATTTCATAAAAACGCAATCTTGCGCAATATATGGTTGCGATATTGCGTTTCTAAATTGCAAGCCGCAATTTTCGCAATTGCGCCGCAATGTCAACGTAATTTTCGCAATTGCGCCGCAATGTCGTCGCAATTTAAAACACTTATAATAATACACAACTCCAAAAATCAAAATAAATAATACACAACTCCAAGGAGTGCACACACAAATAAATAGATAGATACAAAGCACCAATTGGTGCACACACAATATTAAATATATATACAATCTTTGTGATAAGGATGAGATTGTTTTCAACACTTTTTATTTTATTTTCTCTCTCTATTCTTTCTGAATAATTTTCTCTCTTAATTTTTTCTCTCAAATAACATATAAGATTGATTGCATTTATAGATTCACTTGCATTCTCTCAAATATAAGTATTTGTTTGAATAATACAAGCTTACATCACAATGTAATCTTTATCCATTCACGAACTATCATTCACACTAATTTATTTATTATATAAATACATAAATAAACATAATTTAAAAAAACATTAATATCAATCCGATGGGTCACTTTTCCGTCACTCCTTGAATTCAACACTGATTCGGACCAATTAATAAAAAAACAAGGCTAATTAAAAAAATATCCCACTACATTGTAGAAATATTTTCAGACACTAACAGCTTGAGCATTTGTTATTATCAGCCACCTTTCTCTTTTATGGTTGATCCATTCCAGTTTAATTCGAATATTCGAGTACTGGTTCGATAATGTTCTCTTCTACTCTCGGACTCTCATTCAATCCGTTAAAAAATATTAGAACTCCAAATCGAGTCTTGTTCAGTGTTCCAGAAATCGGTCTTGGTGGCCGATTAATCGCTCCTCGATGGTCCGCCGTCGAGATAACCCCTTGGCGGATTCCGCCAAGCGGCCGCCAAGGGTCCGCCAAGACTGTCAAGCCACCGCCGAGCCGATTTTTAGAAGTGTTTTTTTTTTTTTTTTATTGCCAACGGGTCCATAGCCTAGTTAGTTGAATGTGAAGCACAAAAAATCATATATTGTGAGAGGTTGTGTGATACTATTTCTACAAAAAATCATATATATATATATAGCGTTTCATTTCTTTTTTCTCGTTTTTTTCTCTTCGTGCAAGAAAAATTATTTATTTTCCTGTCTCGTTTCTCGCAACGGGGAAGGTGTGAAACAAAAATATTCTTGCTCATTTTTTTCTCCTTTCTTTCTTTTCATGATAATGTTATGTTATTTGAAATTTTATTACGTTATTCGGATATCAGCTATGTTATTTAAATTATTATTTGAGTTTATGTTAGTTTAGTGGCGTAGTGTATTTTGTTACTTAAATTATTCAAAACTTATTAAAAAAAACTGTGATTTGTAATTTTGTTTAATTAATTTAAATATTAAATATAAAAAATAAAAATCCGCCGAGATTCCCGATTAATCCCGATTAATCATCCTTGGTGCTTGATGGTCGTCTGCCGACTAGCGAGCGCCGAGCGAATTCTCGAACATTGGTCTTGTTACATATGTTAGAAGCACACAAGGAATCAATGCAATCAAATTCAGTATTATCTTCGATCCGTCCAACACCTCTCTGTTATTGTCGAACATAAATCAATTTAAAAAATAATATTAGTATAAATATCATCTGATTACGAAAACTAATTGTAGCGCTTCCAAAAAAAGATTATCCCATTAATATAAAAATAAGTTCGTTCGTGGAGATATTTATTATTCTTCGTTTCTTACATTATTTGATGTTAATTTATTAGTAATTTTACCTGTAAAGTTCATTTCCCTTTTGAAATATTTGTGGGGTATTTTCCAGTTTTCTCCATCATCGTAATCCAAAATTAATCAGAGTAGTTCTAGGCATTCATTATTATTCATGAGAATTAATACAGCATATTTTAGAGGTATTTTTTCTTCACAAACTGAGTGTGTGTAGATATATAATCATCCCATTTGATATTCTCATCGTAAAGGTGTGAGCACAACTGATATGTTGTATCACATCAAACAATTTTTGCATTTTTCTTAATACGGACTGGCAAAGAAACCTATAAACTCATGAAATTTTCTAAATATCAGAAGAAGAAAAAAAGATAGGGTCTCAATTAAATTCATGATCTATTTATTAAATGGGCTAAAATTATTTGATAGTTCATAAATTGACTTAAAAAAGCCAGCCCAAATTAAACCCTTTTATATTTCCAAAACACCCCTTAAATGTTATCAAAATATTAAATCCATGTCAAAATATTATTGAGAAGTTCTATGATAATTTTTTCTAAAAAAATGGTATTTTCGGTACTAGAAAATATATCATTAATTTGTTTCTCTATTAAAATTTAACAATTTAATTCATGATTTGACATCATGTCTTTTTCTCTCCTTTCCTGATTTGTACGTTTCTTTACTTTCTTGTCATTAGATCTTTCAATTCATTTTGTTTCTTTTGAAAAATGTAAAGTTAAAAACATGTTCTCAATGGCTAATGTAAGACTGTTAAAAGGATTTTAGTTTTTTTATAACTATGTGATATTGAGAAATTATAAAATTGAAATATAAAACAAATAAAATTAATCAAATTTGAATCATTAATTGTCATGATCTATGCAATTCTTTTTAATGTGAGTTCGCAATAATTTAATTCTCATCTCTTTTCTTCAAATTATTCACGTGAACGTGAATGGAAATTAAGTAATTTCAATTCTTAAATACTAAATTATTCAATTACTTAATTTCAAAACATAACAGAATTGTAATAATAGAAAAATGAAATTAAGAAGAAAAAAATGACTACAATTTTTGTAGGAAAAATGTCCGAAAAAAGCGTGCACACAAGAGAGAGAGAGAGAGAGAGAGAGAGAGAGAGAGAGGTATGAAAGTACGGCTTTATCTTTGAAAAATCTTGATACGAGATTTAATAGACCATTAGTTCAGTGTAGATCTTCTAATCTTGACCAAATTTCCTATATTATTCAAGAAAATCTCGAAAAAATTTAGAATGCCTAAAGCATGTTATCTAAATCTCTCAAGAAATATATTTGAATCATATTATATTAAATAACAAAAAAATGTATGAATTGTAGTAATCTGAGAATGTTTGATATAATCATTTTAATAAGAAAGAATATATGTCCAAATTAATGATCAAATTTGTACATGCATATTTATCGCAAATAATTTATATTTATTGGAAAAATGTATTGAATTTATTGATTATTAGAACTCCGGAAGAGAGTTAGAAAGACAAATTACGGAAATGCCGAATTTATTATGATAAATATCAGTTATAAATATTTTGTCATGGATTATAAATATGATTAATATTTTCTAAAAGGAATTTTGTTTATCACTGACAACTAAGATTTTCAACAGGTAATGCAAAAGGTTGAACTTCATAGTTTTTGAAATTTTTGCATGAATGAGGGGGGAAAATAGTACGTAATGCAATTTTTTTTGTCCTTGATTATGGTTTTGTCTAACCGTGTTTTCCCAACAAGATTTTTAATAAGACATTTTATGTTAAATATGAAACATAATAATATTGCAATATTTTTTCTTTCACAACGAATTGTATCCCATTAGATTTTATCTAGCAATGTTTTAACGAGGTATATTTTGTATGCGCATATTTATCGCAAATAATTTATATTTATTGGAAAAATGTATTGAATTTATTGATTATTAGAACTCCGGAAGAGAGTTAGAAAGACAAATTACGGAAATGACGAGTTTATTATGATAAATATCAGTTACAAATATTTTTTCATGGATTATAAATATGATATAATATTTTCTAAAAAGAATTTTGTTTATCACTAACAATTAAGATTTTCAACAGGTAATGCAAAAGGTTGAACTTCATAGTTTTTGAATTTTTTGTATGAATGAGGGGGGAAATGATACGTAATGCAAAAAAAATTGTTCTTAATTATGGTTTTGTCTAACCGTGTTTTCCTAACAAGATTTTTAATAAGACATTTTATGTTACATATGAAACATTATAATATTGCAATATTTTTTCTTTCACAAGGAATTGTATCCTATTAGATTTTATTTAGTATGATTTTAACGAGACATATTTTGTATGCGTACAAAATGAATACATTCATGATTCAAGGGAGAGTGTTATAAATGTGAATGTATTTATTATTATTATTATTATTATTATTATTATTGGTGTTGTTGTTGTTGTTGTTGGTATTGTTGTTGTTTATCTTAATTTGTTATGTGTATAATTATGTATGAATATGAAATGTCGAATAATCATGAATACATGTGAACATGCAAAGGTGGACATTGGAGCATTGTATATTGAAGCATTCATATTGGATCAAAAAATGTCATGTTCTCTATATATGCATGTTTTATGTTAATTATTTTTACGGATAATTCAATTCATAATAAAGATTTTTCACTCTATATTTCTTGTGTTATTTTAACTTTAATTGCCACATAAATATTAATTGTTAATTGAAAATACTGTAATTACATATTACAATTTTATTAATTATGTATTAATTATTAATCAACCTTTAATTAAATGTATTAAGTTGAATTTGGGGAAGTTTGGGAATTAAGGACATCATAAATGGTCTCGTTTTGAGTAGGGGTGGCAACGAGCCGAACCGAGCCGAGCACAACCCAGCTCGAGCTCGGCTCGAGTCTGGTTCGAGCCAGCTCGGCTCGACTCGTAGAAGGGGTTCGAGCTCAGAAATCCCGCTCGAGCTCGACTCGAAAAAAACTCGAGCCAGCTCGAAAACACTCGAGCCAGCTCGAAAGAACCGATCAGGCGAATTTGTTCGTAGAGAGAGAGGAGCGAGCGGTGTCTGACGACTCGAGAGCGGCGGTCTGGCGAGAGCTCGGAAACCGATCAGTGACGAGAGCGGCGGTCTGGCGAGACTTATTGGCGGGTGCGGCAGGGGCAGAATTTGAGTGGAAAGAGGAATGAGGGAGAATGATTGTGGGGCGGAATGAAGGAGAGTAAGGGGTGCGGCAGGGTCAGACTTAGGTTTAGGTCAAGTAATTTGGGCTGGGCCGGTAGATAAGTTGGGTATTTGTTGGACTAATATGTAAATAAATTAATTTTGGAGGGTTTATTTGCAAAATGTTTGAACTCGAGCTGCTCGCGAGCCGAACACAACCCGGCTCGAGCTCGGCTCGAAATTGGCTCGAGCTGGCTCGGCTCGGCTCGAAAAATTCGAGCCAATTTTCGAACGAGCTATTTTCGAACGATTTTCGAGCCGAACACGAACGAACGTTCGAGCCGAGCTTTTTTTGCCAGCCCTAATTTTGAGAATGATGAAAGGAATGGACTTTTTAACATATAGGAACAAAACATATATGGCATATCTGATTTGGTGTATTTGAATGGATTGTATTTGAATATTCATGATTGTTAAATAAAATACATGTATTTAAGTAAAATTAAGAATTTGAAGATGGATTTAAAGACACACAAAAATTATTTGTATTTTAAAATACAAATAGTAGCGTGGCCATTTCGAAGCAAAAAAAGAGAAGTGGTCTTGTTCTATTTGTACGAACGATGGAATGAGACGCGGAAATAACGAAAAAACTTTTTTACTTTGCAATTTTTGTAATATCGCAGAGTTTTGGAGAAGAATAAAAATATGTAGAGTAACTTTTATGCGGTTTTGAGAATACCGCATATATTTATATATCTAAATTTTTACAGAGAAACTAGGATATTCTTACCAATTAATAAAAAAAACAAGGTTAAATAGAAAAAATATCCCACTGCAAACTATAATTATTTTCCGCACTAGTTGCTTGAGCGTTTCATATTATCAATTGTCATGTACCGGCTGGCTCAATCCTTCATATTGAGTTGGAATATTCGAGTATTGGACCGATCATATTCGCTTTTATTATCACTCTCATTCAATCCATTAAAAAATATTGAAACTCCAAATCGTCTTGTTACATACGTGAGAAACAAACAACAAATAAATGATATCCAATTCATTACAACGTCTCTCCGTTATTGGCAAACATAAATCAATTTAAAATAGTATCAGTATAAATATCATCTGATTACGAAAACTAATAACTGTAGCGCTTCCAGATTACATTATTCCTTGTTAATTTATTAGTAATTTTACCTGTAAAGTCCGTTTCCCTTTCGAAATATTTGTGGGATATTTTCCAGTTTTCTCCATCGTCTTACTCCGAAACTAAATAGAGTTGTTCTAGACATTCATTATTATTCATGAGAATTAATGTTAATTCAGTATATAATTTAAGGTGTGTAGATATAAATAATCATCCCATTTGAGATTCTCATCATTAAGGTGTGAGCACAGCTGAAATGTATTTTCACATATGTTGCTCGGATACGTCGATACGGCGATACGGTTACGCGTATCGGATATGGCGATACGACGATTTAACATATGATTTAGGATACGATACGCGTATCGGATACGGGTAGATTTTGATTTTTCGAAGTATCCGCCCAACATAAATTTTCACATCAAACATTTTTTGCATTTTTCTTAATACGGACTGGCAAAGAAACCTATAAACTCATGAAATTTTCTAAATATTAGAAGAAAATAAAATAAAATAGGGACTCAATTAAATTCATGATCTATTAATACATTTCTAAAACACCCTTAAATATTACCAAAATATTAGAACTCTATCGAAAAAGAATTTTTCACTAATTTCAAGTAACTTCGAGGGCTAATTTGTAAAATACAAAATCTAATCTAACAAAGTCATCGTTTCTCATCTTCTTTTTTCCGTCTCTTAATTTTGCCCTAATTTCCCCCCCTTTTTATTGTTGAATTACTCCGTCTTTCTTTTGCCTAATCAACGAGAGTATAATTGCTATTCGGCGTCAGATCTTTGATATTCGATTGTTTTTTTTAATCTTCAATCGATCGAAATCCATAAAATAGATCGGGATTTGAAGTTCAATTAGGGTCTTTTTGCATCATGGATCCGATGGATATTGTTGGGAAATCCAAGGAAGACGTCTCTCTCCCTAAATGTAAGAATTATTCAATTTTAGTTAATTTGTTATAATTTCTAAGGATCTAGTATATGATTTCGTATAAATCAACTGGAGAATATTAAAAAATATTCCCCTCTGATTGGATTATTAATTTCATGCCTGAGCTGAAAAAAAAAAAATATGCTCTAATAATAGTTGATTTATATGCTAAAATTAGAAATTGAGCCTATTACCAATAATTTCATACATAATTGTCTTGTAATTTCATACTATTTTATTTTCTTTTGATTTTTGATAGCAACAATGTGCAAGATAATTAAGGAGATGTTACCTCCAGATGTGCGCGTGGCCAGAGACACACAAGATCTCCTCGTTGAATGTTGTGTCGGTACGCTTATCTTCGTCTCATTATTATTACCTACTACTTTGAATTAATAATCAAAATGTGAAAATTTTAGTTTTGACATTTTATCGAACACTTGATGTGCAGAGTTTATAAACCTTCTATCTTCCGAGTCGAATGATGTATGTAATCGAGAGGACAAGAAAACCATCGCGCCAGAGCACGTTCTCAAAGCCCTCGAGGTCCTTATCGTAAATATCTTATCATTCAATTTCATTTATATTATTCGTCATTTATTTACGCGTTGCTATTTATTCAGGTACTTGGTTTCGGAGAGTATATTGAGGAAGTTTACGCAGCATACGAACAGCATAAATTAGACACATTGGTAAATATATTTATCTTTTTTAATATTATTCTCAAAATAATATTCGTATAATTATTTATTACTTTTTTTTAATAAGGATTCGCCAAAAGGGGCTAAATTTAGCGGAATAGAAATGACGGAAGAAGAGGCGGTAGCGGAGCAACAAAGAATGTTTGCTGAAGCGCGGGCCCGCATGAATAACGGTGGGTTGGCAAAACCAGCCGAACCTGGTTCGGAGCCCGCCGAAGATAGTTAATGTAGGGTTTTCGAATATACCCCTCCAAACCTCGGTTATAATTTTGTTTACGGTTGGAATTTGAGAGTATGTAGAGGGGGATTTAATAAGTTGGTAATTCGCTAATGTAATGTAAAAGAAGCCCTAATGAGTTCGGATTTGCAATGCCCTTTTGTAACTTGATTTTTAGGTTTAGTAGATAAAAAAAGGGTTTTGCTTATTTTCTTTTCTTTTTAGATTGGATTTAGATAAAACATGTGTTTCTATTGTAAATTGTGCTCGTGTTATTTTCGTTATTTTTTAGGATCTTATTGTTAATTGGCCAAGCCTACAAAATCTCAAAATGTTCCATGTTTATACCTCCAAAATGTAAAATACTTTTAATGTCATCATTTCCTAACTTTTTTCTAAATATACATAAATTACTCTTCTTTCTCACTTAATGCATGTATAAATCAAATGTAATGGATCAAAGATAATTTAGTGATCTTAAAAAACAAATAAGGAAATTGAGGGATCTAAATGTTAATATTTTTTGTATATTTTAGTAGGGGTATACATGATATTTTCTAATTTGTAGGGGTATATATGATATTTTGAGAATTTGTCGGACTGCACATGAAATTGCGCCTTGTTAATTTAGAAAACTGGGAACCAAAATGCGGAATTTTGTGGTTAAAAAACTTATCCAGAAACTAAATCCCAGTTTTTAACAAAAGCGAGACAATAGATCCCGGACAAGATCCTAGACCAAACTATACAAAATACAGTCCAAGGTAGTAGTATAATTTACATGTTTTAGAGGACATATATGCGATTATTCTTGGACTAAAGAGTAAGCAAAGCCACCTTTGACAAAACTTCTCTAGATTTTCTTTCAGATTTCTCAATTCCTCGGACGAGAAGAAATGGCAGTGCCGGTGGTGAAATTTCCGTTGGTGGGTTTGATCCGGCTGATCGGAGCTGTTATTGCTCTGGAGGTGTTGATCTGGTGCGTCCATTTCCGTGGTGGTCTCGCCTTCTCCTCTGACGACAAACTTCAAATCTTTAATGTATATTTCTAACAATGATTTGAAATTGTATGTCTCCAATAACTTTAATTTGATTCTGGCAACGAAGATCTCATATTTATCTCTTTGTCTTAATATTCAGGTTCATCCCGTGCTAATGGTGATCGGATTCCTACTAATCCAGGGTGAAGGTTAGTTAGATATCTTTTGTCTTATTGATATGATATCTCTTAAATTGATTTGAAATTGAGAGTTTGAAATCCATTCTTTCTTTTCGCAGCTATATTAGCATACAAGACCTTGTCAGGGACTAAAAATTCCAAAAAATTCGTGCACTTGGCATTGCAATTAGCTGCTCTCGTTTTGGGAATTATCGGAACTTGGGCTGCATTGAAATTCCACAATGAAAGAGGGATAGATAATTTCTACAGTCTTCATTCTTGGCTCGGCCTTTTCTGTCTCTTTCTATTCGCTATTCAGGTACGCAAATTTGCAAATACACCCTTCCAACTCTACAATTAAGCATCCAATTGCGAAATTCACTATTCTTAATTTCTTCCGAACAGTGGGGAATTGGGTTCATGACTTTCTGGTATCCGGGAGGATCGAGGAATAGCAGGGCGTCCGTGCTGCCATGGCATGTTTTCATTGGTGGATACATTTATGTGCTGGCGGTGGCGACATGTGTCACGGGTCTTCTTGAAAAAGCGACTTTCATGCAGGGGGCAAAAATGATTGCGCATTTTGGCTCCGAGGCTTTTTTGATTAATTCTCTTGGAATTTTGATTGTTATTCTCGGCGGAATAGTTGTTCTCGCTCTTATTACTCCTGTTGGTGCGGGGAGAATTGATGCTTATAGAGGTATTTCAGAGTAGACGAGTTTCTTTTTTAACAAATTAAACCATTTAAATGATCTTGAAGCGTTGTTGAATAACGAATATAGTGTTAGTCGAGAAATATAAGCCATTTTATGCTTAAAGTATTTGATTTAGTTGTGGTTTTTTCTATGCTGAGATATTGACAAATTTTTGTTATATTTTTCTTTTATTTTTCTTCGGTATTTCTCATGAACTTCAAATTTAGGGGCTGAAAAGAAGTCGAGAGGGGGGTGAATGAAGGAGAACATATAGTGGAAATACCTTGAACATCATCAGCAATGTAATTTTGTAACGATTGTCATGACAAAATAAATTGTGAATTTTAGTCGCATTTGTATTCACCGAACATATTTTTATTCTTTAGCTGAATATAATTTTTCATACAATTTTGGACTGGCAAATATTAACAATTGTCATGTCTTTTTTATGTTCTTCATGCTTTCTTGATTTTCGGCCTCGGAATAGTGCCGTTGGCATTCTCGAATCATTATTTTGTCATGGCAAGATTCACATCATAAACAGGGCATTCATAATCATGACTTGATGGTTATGAAATAACTTCAATGTTGATTTGTTGAGCATCAGAAAAAAATAATTAAGATTTAATCTAAAATAACGTCTTGCCGTGGTTTTTAAATTTCCTTGTCTATTTTAATAATGTTATTATCTTGTAAATCTCTCGAGATAATTTCAATCAGTTCCGCCACTCGCTTTTACTCGACTAACAACATAATGAAATTTATGAGATACTATATTTAAAAAATTAACTATAATCAACGTTAAAATAAAAATATTGCTTTTCCATCTGATAGGACATTGTTTATAAATATATTATACCGGTTATATTTATGATATTACGCTTTTGTTTATACGATCCATTTTTTTTATTCCTATAATAATCATATTTAGAATGTTAATGTTACTGATACTGTTTTTATGTGATTTTTAGGTGCAATTTGGATGGAGAACAAATCATACAAAATCTTAGAAAAAATCGACAAGACCTGAATTTTAATATGGACATGTTGACTAGCATTTACCATTTCGGAAATACCTCACAGTTTGGGTCATCGTCAGTCAGACCCGGCCCAGAGGCAAGCCCAGCAAGCCCCTGGGCTAGGGCAACAATGAACTTAGGGGCAACATATAAATAATATTATGTTATATGTATATATTAATTAGGTATATTTTTTTTCTCATGTATGCACAATTATACATCATTTAAACCCTCAAATTCAAGTGATAAGAAAAGCCCATAAGCCCATTGTACATCATTTGAGGAAGCCACGCCTCCTCTGTCCTCTCTCTCTCTCTCTCTCGTCTCTCTCTCTCTCTCTGAACCCTTCCATTAGACCACGAAACAAAATTGCTTCTGACTTTGCCCCTCTCTCTCAGACTCTCTCGTTCGTTTTTATTTACTCTCTAATATTTCCCTCATTTGCCCTCTATTCTCCCTCATTTGCTCTTTATTTCTTGTTTGGATTGAAAAATCAACAATGGACTAGAGAAAATAATCTTGTTTCGACTTCAATATTTAAACTAGAGAAAAAAAATGAAAAGAAGATCAATATTTTTCCTAAAATTAAGGTATGTTAGTTTTTAACAATCTATAATTGTAATTTTTTTAGAAGTTACGAAATTAATGGAACTTTTTTCTCTGTCTATTCTCTGATTATCATATTTTGCGACGTAGACAAGGTGTTCGATGATATTTCCATGAGAGAAAACTTAAAAAACAAGAGATTATTTTTTCTTTCTCTAGTACTAAATAAAAATTGTATTTTATTCAATTATCTACGCATCGAGATATTTAATTTTATTATCATATAACTCTTTTTATTTTATCGTAGAACAAATTGAGATGACGATTGAGAAAACGCAAACAAAATTCCGGAGCTCAAAATATAAAAACAAAGCAACGGAAATGTGAATTGGCAAAATCTCTTGCCGGTTCTGTCTTTAAACTATTTGATGCTTGGAGGCAAAAAGAAAGTAGCTCGAGTCGACCCAATGTTAACTTAGGAAATGAAGAAACTGAGGAGCAAATTGAAGAAATTCGAGAGGAGCATGAAAAAGAAATTTGGGACAAGCACAATGAAGAAGCCAGAGAGGGGATCAATGAAATTAAGGAAGCGAATAATGAAGAAATTTATGTTAATGTTGTGGATGACGGTACGCTAGACCTTGAAAAGGATGTAGAAGTGAATTATGATTCCGAATCATGGGGAAGCATTACCAATGCGAAAAAAAATTGTTAGTTAAACGAGGTTTGTTAAGTTTTTTTTGCGTATTTTACTATAGATTGTTAGGGCATCATTTTATATAATATTAAGGTTCTTTGAATAGTTCGGTCTTGGGCAACGTAAATGTCGGGACCGGCCCTGTCGTCAGTGACAAGATTTACGGTTATAGTGCCAACATGAGATTCTTGTAAAAGTTCATTCGGACATGATCCGAAGTAATGGAATTTTTTTAAATAATAGTTTTGAAATAACAATTTGGGAAATATCTCATGGTTGTGGAAATTTTTGAAAGTGAATAATAGTTTTTCTATTTGAGCAATTATCGTTTTAGTTTTCAACTTTTCTGTTTATATTTCATCTAATTTAGTTTTGATTTTCATCGCACAAAAGTTGTTTGAGAAATTCTTCAGAAAAAAAAACTTGTTGGTCTAAATTTTTTCATACATGGACTCTTTAGTAAACATGAGATAAATAGAAAATATATAAAGACACCCTTAAACCTCTCAATGGATACTACCAAACGAGTTTTAGAAATTTAATTCTTGTTCAATGTATACGGCTTTTTGGTTCCTTATGGCAATTGAAAAACACGGCTGCGACTGGTAGACCGAGATCATGTAGCGAAGAAAAAGTACGCGTTCTAAAATACGCTCTTGTCTCCATTTTGTAGATACCTTTAATTGGTTTTTCCTGCTGAAACAAGATGAAAACGTAGCGATGAATGCCAATGATTGGCTGTGGTGCCATGTATGGAAGAACCTCTTCTCCTAAAAAATCATTTACGTATTTTCCACAATAAGCATGCATTAATAAGTTTGACAAAATTACTATTAATTTATATTTTTCGCATTGTGGGGATTTTTTTTTTACCTCTCGTTGCGTCGCCTCCTCCAGGAATATTAGTTACAACCCTTAAAAATTAAAATAGCAAATTTACGATTAAAAAAATAACAAATTTTCTTGGAAAAAGATGTACTAAAGAGACGAAAATAATATTAGTGTTTATTGCTTACCAGTGAACAACTTCTCTCATCGAAGGATCGCTAGGACTTGGCGCATCTGGATCTGTCATGATCTACATCCAAATTTGTTTGAAAATATTAAAAAAAAAATAGTATATTTTTTTGTAGATATATAAATGTTTTTAAGGAGCTTACAAGAGTGAATAAATCATGGGGATTTCCTGAAATTTGAATGCTTGGAGGAGAGGTGATTAAAGATGGCTTCAACTCATGACAACATTTCACATTCTTGGAGCCATAGTTCACAGACATGTTAATGCTCGGCACAAATTCATCGATCACATCCTTGATTATCTTCCCTATTACGAGTGTTTCGAGCGAGCTAGCCATTTTCAATGTGAGAGAGAGAGTGAGTGAGTGAGATTGTGAGGGATCACAAATGAAATTCTCGATGGATTATAAAAGGAAGAAAGAAAAGATAACTGAGATATGTTACTTCTTCGGTTACCTTTTTTTTCCTGAAATTCAGAAAAAGGGGCAAAAATAAGAAAAACCGTTTTAAGAAACGGAAACTAATCATTTATTCACCAACTAATCATTTCCTTTTACGCCTCATATGATTTTCGAATTCGTCAAAGACTTTCAAGCCCCTAGTTCGCGCATTTTGTGGGCCACGCCGATCGTCCACTTATAACAACAATAATAAACCAAGACCATAATACATAACTAGTCGCTCGAGATACCATAATAATACATAAATTACTCTATGAAGATACAATAAAACATAAATTAGTCTCCAAACATACCACAATACATTGATTGGTCTCAAAACATGCCAAAATACACAAATTAATCTCTAAATATACCATAATAAATAAATTAGTCTATAAAGATAAAATAAGACAGAAATTAGTCTTCAAAGATACCACAACACACATTAATCTCTAAAGAATAATACACATAGTATCATAGCGGCACAAAATGGTATACCTTTACGCTTCTTCTTTACATTGAAACCTACAAACCGAAAGAAACAATTAAATTAATCACTTAGACTCGATATAAACTACTCAAAAAAAAAACAAATAATATTGGAAGCGAAATCCTAACCTGACATCTTAGGGTTTACTAATTAACCTTGATTTTCTTTTCAGGATTTTCGTTTTGCTTCTTCTTAGCCCTCTTTCTTGCGTTCTTGCTCTTACCGGGACCCACCAATTGAATCGGGTTCATTTCAGTTGCTTTAAGATCCGCACTGGATTGAGCTGGTTTAATTTCATCGGCTTTGAAATCTGTGCTCGGTTGAAATTGGGATACATTGAGATTTGTGCTCGATTGAGTTGGGTTTGGCTCGAGATGTTTAAACAATGTGGGGATGAATTTCATTTTGGACATTATCACCGCTAGCATCAAACTCTTCGACTCATTGTTCTCTACAAAATTACAATAAAATTAAAAGAAAAAAGAAAAAAAAAACATTTCAAATTGGTTTTACCTAAGAGTGAATTTATGGCAAAGAAAGCAGCGTTCCTTTCAGCCTCTTTTTTACTACGCGAAACTAAACCGCCGTAAAAATTTCCATCGATTTCGACGGTAGAGAAAAAGAGAGTTGTGGGTCCACCCTCAGGCCTAGATATGTGATATTTAAATTGACCTAAATACCCTTTCTTCACTCCATATTCATGTAATATCATCTTCGATAAATTAATATCCTGCATTAAAATCATAGATACGATCAAAATTTGAAGAATCGAAAAAAAGAAATAAAATTTATTTAGGTGCAACTTCACGTGTACACATGCAAAATTTCAAAATATCATGTATACCCCTACAAAATGAGAAATACCACGTATACTCAAAACTTCTAATGTTCTGTACGGGCATTTATGAAGTTTCGCATTTGAAGGGATATGCGTGATATTTCGAAATTTCGCAGAGTACGGAAGAAATTCTCCATTATTTTACGGGGAGTTCTATGGTACGTCATTTTGAAAGGGTATTTTGGGTATTTATTAATTAATTAGATCTCTTATTTTACGAATGAAACGTAATTTCCTATTCGAGCATAACATTAATTATTAATTAACAGGATTGAAAATACCCTAAATACCCTTTTGAATTTGAATAAACGGACCTAAACCCTAAACTTTTTTATTTTTTATTTGAAAGCATGCTAAGGGCCTACATTTTTTTGTATTAAAAGAAAAGACAAATATTTACGGGTTGCAAGTTATCAACGGACCTAAACCCTAGAATTAAAAAATCAAAGAAATTAGTCCGAAATGGAAGGAAGAGACATACAAAAGTAGGTTTTTTAGCCAATTGGATCGGAGCCACATGATTGGTCGCAGAATTAACTCCATTAAACTCTTTAATTTGAACAGGATTGCTTGCATTGATAACTCGACCATCTTGTTTGTTTATTTCGGGTGCTTTGGCATCCGTGCTCACTAGATTGAGATTTGAAGTGTTCACATTAGGGTTAGGGATAGGGATTGCATTCAAGATGGGTCTCGACTTATATTTCGATCCGATTATCTCCATCATCAATCCCCTCGATTCCGAACCTTCTGCAAAAAAAAGTAAAAAATAAATAAGTAAATATTTCAACTTTTATAAAATTGGTTCAAAAAAGAATTTATAATTTGGAACCTAATATGGCAGTGATGGCGACGAGAGCAGCATGTTGCTCGGCCTCTTTCTTGCTTTTGCAAATCGGTCCAGTATAAATATTTCCATTCATTTGAACCGATGAAAAATAAATCGTTGTGGGCCCGCCATCTGGCGTTTTCGTCTCGTACACGGGCAAGACAAAGTCTCCTTTCTTTACACCGTATTCATGCAACACGCTCTTGCATAACATGAGCCCCATAAGATCCTACACCGATCAAATCATAAATACATCAGTAACGATGATATCGTAATTATTAATGAACAATTATTAGTATTTATTATCTATTCTGCCTGGCCAATAATGGAGGGATCCAGTTCTAGTTGACTTTCAGCGGTTAGGGATTCGAATGCCAGCTTGGCAACGAAATGTTCGGCTTTCTGCACACGAGAGAATGACAGTGGGGATACGAAGGAGCGGCCCGCTACGTGAATGGTGGCTCGGAATTGAGGTGCATGTGGAAATCCTTCGTTTTCGATTGTGTAATAAGGGATGGGAAGCTTCTTCTGCTGTGAGTAGATGTTTAAATTTTGTTTGTACTCCCCAAAATTTCCTGCAATTAGATGGAATTTGTGTAATTTAGGAAAGGGATTTTTCGTAAATTAAGGTGCTTGAGAATTCAAAATTTAAGTAAAATCTTCACGAGGGCTTCAATCAAGACATGATTACAAATTTCATGAAAGTTCCTAATGGTATTTGAACAGAACAGATAAAACTTCTAAACAGAACAAAAATCAGAAGAACGTAAGAAACATCAATAAGTTTCAAGAGAGAGAGATAGAGAGGGGTAACGGAGGGTGGAGGCGTGGAGGCGTGGTCTCACCATTGATGTCTTGAGTCTCCATCGTCGCTTGCAGAGCTTAATTTTTTGAGTTGAACCCTTGTCTGATTATTGTAACTGAAATAGAAAGAAAGAGGAGAAGAGTATCAAGGGGTTTAAGAGTATTCATATGATTATCAACCACAATTTGCACCCCAAATTTGTACCACAAATTTGTACCACTCTTAACACGCAAGTACATGAATGGATATTGTCAGTTACTTCCCCCTTTCAGCCATCCATAGAGATATTGCCATGTGGAAGGTGTTAAAATATTGGGGAAAAGAAGTGGGCCTGTATCATCGCTCGGGTTTACTGGGGGCGTCAGAGAGTTGACTGCAGGAGGACGTGTGGCATTTACTTATCGGGTCGGGTTAACAGGATTTAGTATCTCGGGTTTAATATCTAGGGTTAGGAAAGGATATGATCCGCGATTTCATTTCCCAAAATTTAGTATAAATCCATTATTTCAGTTCCCAATCAGGGTATAATTCGAAATTCTACTGCAAGGATTTCAAATCTCGTGTTACAGGCATTACAAGAATAACAGAAAATGAAATTTAAAGAGTTCAACAAAAAGGAAAATGAAAATACACGGAAATTTAAGTTATTACTTATTTCATAAAAAAAAATCAAAATGGCCAAATTTAATTTGCTATTTCACTAGCAGTTCTTTTGGATCTCTTGGATTTCTTTTCCTTCCTTTTGCTTCTGCATTTACAAAAAAAAAAAAAAGTACATTCAGAAAATAATTAAAAAAAAGGAGAAAAAAAATATGTTAATAGATAAATTGAATTTATACTCGTCTTTAGCCAAGCAGAGTTTAAGTTTTTTGTCTATAGGCTTGATATCTTTATTTGTTGGTATTACTATTTCACCAACCTAAAAAACAAAATTAATAATTATCCATTATTTGATAATAAAATAATATTTACTAATATAAAAAATTAAAAATTAAACGAACAAAATTATTTGTTACCATAGAATCTATGGAGCTCAAAAGATCGTTGAGATCTGCTACTGAATAGTTCGAATCCTGCTTTGATATAACCGCCGCATCCAAATATCTACTCAAATTTAATGCAAAAATTTAATACAATTAAATAACAAAATATTCAGTGCAAAAGTATAACTAGATAATTTATATTAAAAAAAATATACCATTCAAAATCTAGGATTCCGTGCAAATCGTTCGCCCTCCGCAAAGCTGCCAATGCCAACTAACCAAAATAAAAAAAGGGTAAATTTGATATTATGACTTTTTTGGAAGGGCATACATGAAAATTAAATAAAAGATTCCACTGGACCTGTCCAGGAGGATAAAGAAGAGGCGCTTATGTAAGCATTATTTTATCTGCCTATTGTATTGCCGATTCCTAAATTAATAATAAAATTTTATGATTTAAGTATGTAATTAATAAAATTGATTCATGCGTTATTTTATCTACGAAATTTAGTTAATTAGATAAAAAAACATCACCTTTAGTTTGTCTTGGTCGCCGTGTCTTATTTCACCAGACTCCTATAATTATAACAAGTTTAAATTAAAAAATGAAATATAATACATAAAAAAAGAGAATAAAAATATAAAATAAATAAAACCGAACCGAACCTCCAAATCATCAATAAAGCCATTAATGGATCGGTACGGAGCAAATACTATCAGATCAAATTCTAGACTCTGCAATCAAAAACATTTTAGAAGCGTACAATTTTGTCAATAATACAAATTAAAATTAAAGAAATAGGAAAAAAAGAAAAAACCTGATAAACGAGAATTTCATTGTGTAAAATAGGTAAATGGCTTGTTTAATTCCTTTTCCAAGCTCTTCTGCAGAAACATGATTTTCCTCTACTTTGCACGCTGCATATATGCATGTTAAAAAATAATAATTTGGACTAAATTCAATTTTCAAAAGATATAGGGTTTTTTTTAATTATAGAAAAGAATTAAGAATTGCTTACATGATATTTTTTTGGGTGTTGTTGCATGCCAGACCATTGCAAATAAAATCTCTCGAAGTATATTAACGATGTTGCCTACATTCATTTACCAAAAAATGGGTTTATGTAAAAAGATCATTTTGCAAGGGTATATCTGCAAAAAGGAAATTAAAAAGTACCAGAATTTTATGAGGAAATTTGAAGGCATCACAGACTTCTTGTATTTTTTGTTCGTAATATGCATGCATAAGTTGCTCCTCTTCAAAACTCAAATGCTTCGTTTTTATATTCATTTCAGCTTCATAAATAAATACCAAAGTAAATAAAATGAAATTTATTTTGAGCTCATGTAAAATTCCATGAAGAAATTGGATTAAACCAAGAATAGAGGTTTTTTTATGCAATTTTCAATACTGCAAGGGCATATTTGTAATTTAGTCATAATACAGGGCGGTTTTGTCGCAAATTGATCTTAATTGAGTAAATACCAGTGCTATTGAGATCAATAATATTAGTGTTTACTGCTTACCAGTGAACAACTTCTCTTAGCGAAGGATCGCTAGGACTCGGCGCGTCTGGATCTGTCATGATCTACATCCAAATTTGTTTGAAAATATAAGAAAAAATAGTATATTTTTTTTTGTAGATATATAAATGTTTTTTAAGGAGCTTACAAGAGTGAATAAATCATGGAAATTTGAATGCTAGGAGGAGAGGTGATTAAAGATGGCTTCAACTCATGGCAACATTTCACATTCTTCGAGCCATAGTTCCCAGACATGTTAATGCTCGGCACAAATTCATCGGTCACATCCCCATGATTACCTTCCCTATTACGAGTGTTTCGCGAGCTCTCCATTTTCAATGAGAGAGAGAGAGAGAGAGAGAGAGAGAGAGAGAGAGAGAGAGAGAGAGAGGGGGTCACAAATCAAATTCTCGATGGATTATACAAGGAAGAAAGAAAAGATAACTGAGATATGTTACTTCTTCGGCTACCTTTTTTTTCCCTGAAATTCAGAAGAAAAAAAAGGGGCAAAAATAAGAAAAACCGTTTTAAGAAATGGAAACTAATCATTTATTCACCAACTAATCATTTCCTTTTACGCCTCATATGATTTTCGAATTCGTGAGAGACTTTCAAGTCCCTAGTTCGCGTATTTTGTGGGCCACGCCGATCGTCCGCGTATAACAACAATAATAAACCAAGACCACAATACATAAACTAGTCTCTGAAGATACCATAATAATACATAAATTAGTCTATGAAGATACAATAAAACATAAATTAGTCTCCAAACATACCACAATACATTGATTGGTCTGAAAACATGCCATAATACACAAATTAATCTCTAAAGATACTATAATAAATAAATTAGTCTATAAAGATAAAATAAGACAGAAATTAGTCTTTAAAGATACCACAACACACATTAATCTCTAAAGAATAATAGACATAGTATCATTGCGGCACAAAATGGTATACTTTTACCCTTCTTCTTTACATTGAAACCTACAAACCGAAAGAAACAATTAAATTAATCACTTAGACTCGATATAAACTACTCAAAAAAAAACAAATAATATTGGAAGCGAAATCCTAACCTGAGATCTTAGGGTTTACTAATTAACCTTGATTTTCTTTTCAGGATTTTCGTTTTGCTTCTTCTTAGCCCTCTTTCTTGCGTTCTTGCTCTTACCAGGACCCACCAATTGAATCAGGTTCATTTCAGTTGCTTTAAGATCCACACTGGATTGAGCTGGTTTAATTTCATCGGCTTTGAGATCTGTGCTCGGTTGAATTTGGGATACGTTGAGATTTGTGCTCGGTCGAATTGGGTTCGGCTCAAGATGTTTAAACAATTTGGGGATGAATTTCATTTTGGACATAATCACCTCTAGCATCAAACTCTTCGACTCATTGTTCTCTGAAAAATTACAATAAAATCATAAAATAAAAAAATTAAAACGAGAAAAAAAAAATTTCAAATTGGTTTGTACCTAAGAGTGAATTTATGGCGAAGAAAGCAGCGTTCCTTTCAGCCTCTTTTTTACTACGCGAAACTAAACCCCCGTAAATATTTCCATCGATTTCGACGGTAGAGAAAAAGTGAGTTGTGGGTCCACCCTCAGGCCTAGATGTGTGATATTTAAATTGACCTAAATACCCTTTCTTCACTCCATATTCATGTAATATCATCTTCGATAAATTAACATCCTGCATTAAAATCATAGATATGATCAAAATTTGAAGAATCGAAAAATAGAGATAAAATTTATTTAGGTGCAACTTCACGTGTACACATGCAAAATTTCAAAATATCACGTATACCCCTACAAAATGAGAAATACCACGTATACTCAAACTTCTAATGTTCTGTACAGGCATTTATGAAGTTTCACATTTGAAGGGATATGCGTGATATTTCGAAGTTTCGCAGAGTACGGAAGAAATTCTCCATTTATTTTACGGGGAGTTCTATGGTACGTCATTTTTAAAAGGGTATTTTGGGTATTTATTAATTAATTAGATCTCCTCTTATTTTATGAATGAAAAGTAATTTCCTATTCGAGCATAACATTAATTATTAGTTAACAGGACTGAAAATACCCAGAATACCCTTTTGAATTTGAATAATCGGACTTAAACCCTAAACCCTAAACTTTTTTATTTTTTAATTTTTTATTTTGAAAGCAGGCTAAGATCCTACATTTTTTTGTATTAAAAGAAAAGACAAATATTTACCAGTTGCAAGCAATCAACGGACCTAAACCCTAAAACTTAAACGCTAGAATTCGAAAATCAAAGAAAATAGTCCTAAATGGAAGGAAGAGACATACAAAAGTAGGTTTTTTAGCCAATTGGATGGGAGCCACATGATTGGTCGCAGAATTTACTCCATTAAACTCTTTAATTTCAACAGGATTACTTGCATTGATATCTTGACCATCTTGTTTGTTTATTTCGGGTGCTTTGGCATCCGTGCTCACTAGATTGAGATTTGAAGTGTTCACATTAGGGTTAGGGATCGGGATTGCATTCAATATGGGTCTCGACTTATATTTCGATCCGATTATCTCCATCATCAATCCCCTCGATTCCGAACCTTCTGCAAAAAAAAGTAAAATATAAATAAGTAAATAAGTAAATATTTCCACTTTTATAAAATTGGTTCAAAAAAGAATTTATAATTTGAAACCTAATATGGCAGTGATGGCGACGAGAGCAGCATGTTGCTCGGCCTCTTTCTTGCTTTTGCAAATTGGTCCAGTATAAATATTTCCATTCATTTGAACCGAAGAAAAATAAATCGTTGTGGGCCCGCCATCTGGCGTTTTCGTCTCGTACACGGGCAAGACAAAGTCTCCTTTCTTTACACCGTATTCATGCAACACGCTCTTGCATAACATGAGCCTCATAAGATCCTACACCGATCAAATCATAAATACATCAGTAACGATGATATCGTAATTATTAATGAACAATTATTAGTATTTATTATCTATTCTGCCTGGCCAATAATGGAGGGATCCAGTTCTAGTTGACTTTCAGCGGTTAGGGATTCGAATGCCAGCTTGGCAACGAAATGTTCGGCTTTCTGCACACGAGAGAATGTCAGTGGGGATTCGAAGGAGCGGCCCGCTACGTGAACGGTGGCGCGGAATTGAGGTGCATGTGGAAATCCTTCGTTTTCGATTGTGTAATAAGGGATGTGAAGCTTCTTCTGCTGTGAGTAGATGTTTAAATTTTGTTTGTATTCCCCAAAATTCCCTGCAATTAGATGAAATTTGAGTAATTTAGGAAAGGGATTTTTCGTAAATTAAGGTGCTTGAAATTCAAATTTTAAGTAAAATCTTCACGATGGTTTCAATTAAGACATGATTACGAATTTCATAGATGGTATTTGAACAGAACAGACAAAACTTGCAAACAGAACAAAAATCAGAAAAACGTAAGAAACTTCAATAAGTTTCAAGAGAGATAGATAGAGAGGGGTAATGGAGGGTGGAGGCGTGGTCTCACCATTGATGTCTTGAGTCTCCATTGTCGCTTGCAGAGCTTAATTTTTTGAGTTGTACCCTGATTAGTGTAACTGAAATAGAAAGAAAGAGGAGAAGAGTATAAGGGGTTTAAGAGTATTCATATGATTATCAACCACAATTTGTACCCCAAATTTGTACCCACTTTCCACACGCAAGTACTTGAATGGATATTGTCAGTTACTACTTACTCCCCCGTCCCCCTTTCTCCCATTGATAGAGATAATGCCACGTGGAAGGTGTTAAAAAATCGGGGGAAATAAGTGGGTCTGTATCATCGCTCGGGTTTACTGGTGGCGTCAGTGTTGACTGCAGGAGGACGTGTGGCATTTACTTATCGGGTCGGGTTAACAGTATTTAGTATCTCGGGTTTAATATCTAGGGTTAGGAAAGGATATGATCCGAGATTTCATTTCCCAAAATTTAGTATAAATCAATGATTTCATTTCCCAATCAAGGTATAATTCATGATTACAAATTCTACTGCAAGGATTTCAAATATCATGTTACAGGCATTACAAGAATAACAGAAACGAAATTTAAAGAGTTCAACAAAAAGGGAAATGAAAATACACGGAAATTTAAGTTATTACTTATTTCATAAAAAAATCAAAATGGCCAAATTTAATTTGCTATTTCACTAGCAGTTCTTTTGGATCTCTTGGATTTCTTTTCCTTCCTTTTGCTTCTGCATTTACAAAAAAAAAAAAAAAAAAAAAAAAAAAAAGTACATTCAGAAAATAATTAAAAAAAAGGAGAAAAAAAATATGTAAATAGATAAATTGAATTTATACTCGTCTTTAGCCAAGCAGAGTTTAAGTTTTTTATCTATAGGCTTCATATCTTTATTTGTTGGTATTACTATTTCACCAACCTAAAAAAACAAATAAATAATTATCCATTATTTGATAATAAAATAATATTTACTAATATTAAAAATAAAACGAACAAAATTATTTGTTACCATAGAATCTATGGAGCTCAAAAGATCGTTGAGATCTGCTACTGAATAATTCGAATCTTGCTTTGAGATAACCGTATCCAAATATCTACTCAAATTTAATGCAAAAATTTAATACAATTAAATAACATAATATTCAGTGCAAAAGTATAACTAAATAATTTATATTAAAAAATATATATACCGTTCAAAATCTAGGATTCCGTGCAAATCGTTCGCCCTCCGCAAAGCTGCCAATGCCAACTAACCAAAATAAAAAAGGGTAAATTTGATATTATGACTTTTTTGGAAGGGCATACATGAAAATTAAGTAAAAGATTCCACTGGACCTGTCCAGGAGGATAAAGAAGAGGTGCTTCTGTAAGCATTATTTTATCTGCCTCTTGTATTGCCGATTCCTAAATTAATAATAAAATTTTATGATTTAAGTATGTAATTAATAAAATTGATTCATGCGTTATTTTATCTACGAAATTTAGTTAATTAGATAAAAAAACATCACCTTTAGTTTGTCTTGGTCGCCGTGTCTTATTTCACCAGACTCCTATAATTATAATAAGTTTAAATTAAAAAATGAAATATAATACATAAAAAAGGGAATAAAAACATAAAATAAATAAAACCGAATCGAACCTCCAAATCATCAATAAATCCGTTAATGGATCGGTACGGAGCAAATACTATCAGATCAAATTCTAGACTCTGCAATCAAAAACATTTTAGAAGCGTACAATTTTGTCAATAATAAAAATTAAAATTAAAAAAATAGGAAAACCTGATAAACGAGCATTTCATTGTGTAAAATAGGTAAATGGTCTTGCTTAATTCCTTTTCCAAGCTCTTCTGCAGAAACATGATTTTCCTCTACTTTGCACGCTGCATATATGCATGTTAACCTAAAAAATAATAATTTGGATTAAACTTCAATTTTCAAAAGATATAGGGTTTTTTTTTTAAATTATAGAAAAGAATTAAGAATTGCTTACATGATATTCTTTGGGTGTTGTTGCATGACAGACCAGTTTAAATAAAATCTCTTGAAGTATATTAACGATGTTGCCTACATTCATTTACCAAAAAGAGGGTTTATGTAAAAAGATCATTTTGCGAGGGTATATCTGCTAAAAGAAAATTAAAACGTACCTGAATTTTATGAGGAAATTTGAAGGCATCACAGACTTCTTGTATTTTTTGTTCGTAATATACACGCATAAGTTGCTCCTCTTCAAAACTCAAATGCTTTGTTTTTATATTCATTTCAGCTTCATAAATAAATACCAAAGTAAATAAAATGAAATTTATTTTGAGCTCATGTAAAATTGCAAGAAGAAATTGGATTAAACCAAGAATAGAGGTTTTTTTTTGCAATTTTTAATACTGCAAGGGCATATTTATAATTTAGGCATAATACAGGGCGGTTTTGTCGCAAATTGATCTTAATTGAGTAAATACCAGTGCTATTGAGATCAATAATTGGCTCAGGATATGATGTGGATCCATCAATATCTACATCTACTCGTGTCGTGCCGTACTAATAAATTACAAAAAAAATAATTAATATAAATTCACTATTGTTTGAAGGATATAAATCAGAATTTTACAATATTAAAAAAGACCTAAAAAGTATGTTACATATTTTACAGAAATTAGTTAATTAAATAACCTGCTCGAGCATTTTGAGAGCTCCATCATTTATAGCAACACGCTTCTCCTTCTACACACAAAATTATGAAAATCAAGTAAGGTAAGTTTAAATTCAATACTTTTATCAGTAATTTTGAGTTCTGAAACCTGGATTAGTACAATTAAATTCGAATTTTTTTTTCCAATACACCCTACTAGAAATCCGTACAATAAAACTAATAATTCGTAAGACAACGATTGGACTCCCTCAACATACACAATCGTAGTAATAATTAACTCAATTAATCAAAATTAAGGTTTTAGTATGAAAAAATAAATAAATAAACTGGGCGTTATTAGTACCAGATCATGAGGCGAGAAAATCCATTTGGATCGATGACTAGAAGTCCGAAAATCCGCCATGTTCGGCCAAACTCGCAAGTTTGCTCAGTAATTCGATTTGAAAAAGAAACGAGGAATTGATTGAGAGGGAGAAAGGCCTGAGCTTTTGGGGGCGGGAAACTGCGAGTTTATTGAGGCTCCCACGCGGCCTGCCCGTATGACCTGAGATGACAGATTTGAAATCCCGGCTTTTGATAAGTCAGAAATTCATATCCCGAGTGGGGGGTAACTCGAGATTTCAAATCTCGCGGTTGAGGGATTTCAGTTTTGGATTTGACATTGATTTCTGTCTCTGATTGGGTAATAATCTAATAACCAAAATTTTAAGTTACTGGAACCGTATTAAATCAAAAATAATAATAAAAAAGAATTAATTTACATATATCTGGATTGGGGTTACTGGTTACCTGCATATTTATCTTTCTAAAAATTCAAATATAACAAGTGCTCTTAATAATAATATTATTATATTTATCTATTGAAAAATCTAAAATATCATAATAATTTAATTAAATTTGTAAAATAAATCGTAATAAACTTGACAAATTAAGTACAATCTGAATATTTTTTTCTTTGTATTTTGTAGGTTTCGGAAAGTTAAAAATTATTAGATTCTTCAAAAGGAAAATACGATATTTTTATTTTTCGAAAGGTAATATATGATTTGAGTTTTTAAAAAGGTGAATAACTAATTAAACATGTAACTGCTTCTGAAAAAAAAAAAAACTATTTCTCGCCAGATTCACCGCGGCGCCGCATGACAATTCATTTTACGGTGTTGCACGTAGCGCTGCTATAAAATCTATTAAAAATGTATATGATATTTAACTCAGGTATATAATTTTTAATTAAAGTTATATGTATTGAAAAATAAATATAGATAATATTAATCGTTGGGTGAAATTATATTTGATTGTTTCAAAACAATACTGATACTAATAATGATTTGGTTTAAATATTTTCAATTAGAAAAATATCATCTAGAAAAAATGGAGCACAACCAAGAACAATAGATGATGAAAAATGGATAATCAGCTGAAGTGAATACTCAGAAGGCAAGAAGTCATATTCTAAGAGCAAAGTAGATATGCATCAAGAAGAACAAAATGAGTAATATTCTACAAGTAAACAGTCCATAGACAAATATATGTATCATGAAAAGTGAAGAACTCATATCTTGGAATACAAAAAATTCATACTTTAGAAGACGAATGTGCATATTCCATAAGCCGTATGTTCATATTGTGAAAATCAAAAGTTCACATTTAAGAAGAAATGTTTAGCGGAGTATGAGTTCATATTATGTCGAAGATAAGTCTATATTCCAGAATATATAAGTGCATACTCAAGAGCAATGTTGTAAAATACGGAAAACGGTACGGAATGATTGGGGATCGTAAAACGAGATTATCGTAAAACAGTGAAAAAACGGTCACCGAAATCGGTAATAATTTAATTAAAATTTATAAATGAAACCAAAAAAATATATAATAATTTAATTTTTTAATAATAAAACAATAACATAAACAATATCCAAAATAAAACATAACATCAAAACGGATGTCTAACATAAACGTAACATCAAAACGAATGTCTAACAAAACGTAACATCAAAATATAAACTCAAATTCAAACATAAACTAAATAGTAAAATCATTAACATCATTCGGGACCATAAGTAAAAAAATGGTAATTTTATTGGGCTGGAAAAAAAAAATGGGCTGAAAAACGATAAATAATTAAAAGCCCAATTTTTTTATTGTGAAAAACGTCCGTTTTTCGAATCGTAAAACGTTTTTTCTCAAAAAAAACGGTCAAACACGGTAAAAAAAACGTTTCACCGTTTTTTCAAACCGTCTTGTAAAAAACGGAACGTTTTTCCACCGAAACACCGTTTTTTCACCGTTTTTTCACCGTTTTTCACTGTTTTTTACAACAGTGCTCAAGAGTCAAGATCATGTTAAAGAATTGATTATCTTGTTAGCTTGAACTTAATATTCTCAAAGGCGGAAGTCAATAATATTCTTCAAGAAACAAGTACATATTCGAGATGTCCAAAATTTTCACTAGTTGGAATAACGCACTATCTCAAAGCACATTGTCTTGAGGTTATTCCAAATCATCAAATTCTAAAACTAGCAACTTAGAAATATCAAAATGAATCACAGTTGCAGCTTGCTTTTAAACGCAAAGACACGTTTAAACTAATTCACAATCGTTTAAACTTATGGTGATTGTGTTTAAACTCATAAAAGGTTTTATCACATGGGTCATTGGCACCAATACCTACATATAACGTTTAAAATCTCACATTTGTTTGAACGTATTGTGACCAAAAACCTGAGAATTTGAGTTTGCGTTTAAATTCATTGTGCATGTATACATTGATGCGTTTAAACTCATCACTCATGCTTTAAACTAATTTGTGCAGATATGCATTGCTTTCAAATTCCAACTGCTAGTATTATTTTTTTTTTGTGAAGGATTGGCGAGTGCGATACGCGCTCGATCCATTCTTTTTTATATTAAAGATAAGGTGAAGAAAACAAGTATGTACAATTATTTACAAAAATCCAAATGCTAAAAATTAGGCCCATAATGGGTTGGATTGGGTAATAACTAGCTCAATTAGTAAGGATCCTAGAACTAACAGTATCTACTCCATTTGTAGTTCAGGTCTTCTATTACCGTTACTAGTAAGCAATGCATGCGTGCCTTTCTGCGGAAGATTCGTTGATTTCTTTCACGTCATACAGTCCAGAGTACTGCTAGCCAAAGGGTGTCCCATTTTTTCGCAGCGACATTGGGCAGTTTTGCTCTGGACCGAAGCCATGCTTCCTCGAGTGTCAATGCGGAGCCGCATATAGTCGGATGTATCATCGTCCAGAGATGCAAAACAAAAGGGCAGGTATATAGTAAGTGCTCCACCGTTTCTTGAGCTTGTGCGCATAGGGGACATATGGTGTCGTGAGGCCAACCCCGTTTGGCCAAGTTGTCCGCCGTTAGTATCCGGTTGTTTAGCGCTAGCCAACCAAAGAGTTTAGCCTTCAATTGTGCCTTGATCGCAAAGAGTAACGGAGTCCACCTACAAATCACACCCGGGTGAGCGAGACGTGCGTATATGTGGGCCGAGTTGTAATGGGGTTGGTCGTCGGTGGTCAAGAAGGAGTTATAGAGGGGTAATAATTTTTTTAAATCCTGGATAAAGAAGGAGGTTAGGTTTGTTGGAATATTACTGATGTCCCCCATCCCTTGTATGTTAAATAGTTGCCGCATTGTTACCGCCCATTGCGACTCATTTTCAAAATCAATTTTGTAGAGCCGTCTTAGCGCGAACGCTTGATTTTGCTTAGTAATGTCTATTACCCATATTCCTCCATTTACCTTTGGTAGACAAACACCGCTCCAGTTCACAAGACAGTGTCCACCCGAGATTTTATTTTTGCCTTTCCAAAAGAAAGCGCGTGTAAGTTTGTTAATATCATCAATCGTCCCTTTAGGTAGGATGAAGGCTTGCATGTAATAATTCGGGATTGCTCTTAGTACCGAGTTTACGAGTGTGGTGCGACCTCCTAGTGAGAGAAGTTTGTTTTGCCAATTGTTTAGTTTGTTGTTAAGTTTGTCTATAATTGGGCGAAATGTGAATTTATTTGGCCGCTTGTAAGAGAGGGGTAACCCTAGATAATTCATTGGTAATGCCTTTTTTCTACAACGTGTTAACGTAGCTACATGATCATGTAATTCGACGGGGATTGCGATTGGGACGAAACAACTTTTATCCCAATTAATATCAAGACCCGAAATATTGGAGAAGAGCTCTATGGTGTGCATGATGATCTTGATATTTTGTGGGTTAGCTTCCACGAAGAGAAGAGTGTCGTCGGCATATTGTAATGTAGTTGGTGCAAAGAGAATTGGGCCGGTTAGGAGAGGTTGAGTGCGGGTTATCATGACTTGTAACGCATCAACGGCCAAAGTGAATAGAAGGGGGGATAATGGATCTCCTTGACGGAGACCTTTTTTGTGAAGAAAGTGCGGGCCCCGCAAACCATTCGTATGAATGGATGAGCTCGACGAGGTTAACAATTGAGCTATCCATTGGATCCATAACGGTGGAAATCCCCGAGCTCTCAAGATCTCTTGTAAAAATTCCCAACTAATGTTGTCAAAAGCCTTCTTAAAATCTATTTTTAGCATGACCGAGGGGATTTTGGATTTGTGGTAGTAATTGAG
Source organism: Luzula sylvatica (assembly GCA_946800325.1). Lineage (NCBI taxonomy): Eukaryota > Viridiplantae > Streptophyta > Magnoliopsida > Poales > Juncaceae > Luzula > Luzula sylvatica. The sequence continues at coordinate 53,122,151 of OX326958.1, read as the reverse complement.
CATTTCTCTCGATGTGATGAATGTCTCCGTGATGGAACGGTTTTTAATAAAAGCCGATTGGCATCGATGGATGAGAAAGGACATTGCGGGTTGTAATCGTAGTGCAAGGATTTTTGTAATTAATTTGATTGGAGTTGAGATAATGCTAATTGGTCTATATTCCGGGATCGTTGTTGCTCCATCGATTTTGGGGATTAGTTGGATTGAGGCTTTGTTTAGCTTGTTAAGCTGTAAATTATTTTCGTAGAAAAGATGCATCATTTTTACTGTATCTTCTTTTAGGATCGGCCATGATGCTTGAAAAAATTCACTAGGAAGACCATCGGGCCCGCAACTCTTTCCTTTTTTTAGTGATTTTAAAGCATCAAATATTTCTTTTTCGGAAAAAGTTAACGCGAGGTAATGTAAGAGGTTATCGGGGGTTGTTCTCGGGTATATAGCTTGCCAATCGGCCGTTCGTTGAGTTGTGAATTTTGTACCGAGGGATGCCTTGTAAAAGGAGGTGAATGAAGCATTAATTTCCTCGGAATTAATAATTTCTCTACCATTCTCGGAAATTTTTGAAATTATATTTTGTTGTCGTCGACTTGATGCTAGTGCATGAAAGTACGAGGAGTTGTTATCGCCTAAACGTAGCCAGTTAATCGATGAACGTTGTTGCCATTTTGTTTCTTGTAACGTGATTAGGTCGTGTAACTTTTCCCTAATGTTGATCCGGAGTTTAAATTCGAGATTGTTAAGTACCCGCCCCTCCTCGAGTTTGTCAAGGGTTAGTAGGAAATGGTTACAAGTCTTTATAGTTTCATCCGATGATGTGAATTTATCTTTAGCCCATTCGGTTAGCGTTTTTTTGACATTCACTAATTTGTTAATAAATGCTAGGGAAAAATCATTCGACTCCCTAACCGGTGAAGTCCACCCAGCCTCAATAATTGTTGTAATTTCTTCAAATTTTAACCAATATTTTTCAAAGCGGAAGTGTCGTGGCACTTTGATTGGCGATCGTATGGTCAATTTCAGTGGTGTATGGTCAGACGTTGAATTAGGTAGGTCGATAAGCTGGTGAATATAGTTATTGGTTATGAACCATGTTGTAACAAAGACTCTGTCAAGTTTAGAGAGAGTAGGAGTAGGTCTCCTATTAGACCATGTAAACTATCTGTTAGATAGCCTTATTTCAAAGAGTGAGTTTGTGTGGATAAAATTGTTAAACGCTTGTTTCGAAGCGAGGGAAGGACTATCGCCGGTGGACTCATCCGAATGTCTAATAAGGTTGAAGAGTCACCTAAAAGAATAGTTGGAATGTCAGACTGTAGTAAAAGCGAAATTTCCTCTAAGAACTCAATTTTTTTTCTTTCGTCCTCCGATGGTCCATAAATGTTACATACTCTCATTATATTTCCTTCAGATTTTCGGAATGTGCAGCATAGGTAATATAAACCCGAGTTAGAGTCCACTAGAGATAGTTTGTCCGACCATGCGGTCATAAGACCACCTCTCGTACCTTGTGAATTTAAGAATCTAGCATTACGAAATTTAGAGGAACAAACCGATCTAATGTTAAAATAGTTCGGACTATCCCACTTTGTCTCTTGTAAGCAAATTACGTCACTACAAGAATCACGTACCGCATTTTTAATAAGCTTACATTTTTCTAGTGAGCCTAGACCTCTTACGTTCCAACACATAAACGTTAAGTTTTTAAAAGTCATTAAAAGATTACAACACTAACACAAAAAACGCTCCCTAACTACCATCAAAAAGGTGGAGCATGACAAGAGGGGTATAGGAGAAATATCACACTCCTTGGCCCTCCTCTGCATTGCTTCTCTCATTGTGGTCAGCATGTAATTTGGCTTCCTCATTCTCTGATATCGCCGTGTCTCCTTCCTCTTCAAGGGGGCCAAACTCATCTGTAATATTGTTAAGTAAATTGAGTTGATTAGGTGAGGCTTTAGGAGGCACGCATTCATTAATTGTTAAAATATATTTGGACTAGTATTATTGGACATCAAACGCACTGTATTGTCATACAAGATTTGGATGTGTATCATATTTCTATAAATACACAACCCCACACATTTCTCTCTCTATCTCTCACACAATTATTTTAACAAAACTCGAAGAGAGAAAAACTATCGGTAGAGCTCTAATTTAGTCAAAGAGAGAAAAAGGTGTGTTACCGAATCGTAGGTTAGTTCGATAGGATTTTAGCTTTGTGTTAGGCTAGCAATTCGTTTTTGCGAAGGTCTAATCCAATCCGATAGAAAGTTATAAACCTGTTTTGGAAACCTTGTAATCTTCCATTTCGAAAAGCGAATAGAGTGTCAAAATGATACAAATTGGTCGTGAGACATCTTCGAAGACGTAGAAGACATAGGTACTTTTGAACGTTCATTCGGTCGAATAACAAGTAAACGATAGTTAAAACAATCAATTATCTATGGAACTTTTTAATCATATTTTGTGTCAAAATTGGTATTGTGTGATATTGTTTTTTTTTTGTTAATTATTTTATGTACTATTTATATAATTAATTAATTAACAAAACATACTTGAAATTGAAATTTATAAAAAGTCAAAAATAGAAATCAAGTCATTTAAATTTACTTATTCCCACCCCCAACCACACACATTCTAGGTCGTTTAGAAACAACATTATTTTTTGAAAAACTCAAATTGTCACGTGTCGTTGTTTTATTAATAACGTGCATACAAAATACACCTTCATGAAATGCACAATATTTTTTTTTTTTTTAAAATAAAAAATATATGCCCAACCGGATAGTAATGAATATTACTTTCTTGATGTTTTCCTGTAACATTGATTTTCAGATATATTAAACTTCTTCGTTGGAAATCTGATTTACACGTAGAGGTGTTCATTCGGTCGGTTTGGTTCAAATCGAACCGAATGATACCAAACCGATTTAAACCGAACCGAATAAAATTCAAACCGAACCGGACCGAATAAAATTCAATCCGAACCGAACCGTTTAACATTTGAACCGATAAAAAATGGAACCTAATAAACCGAACTGTTATTCGGTTTATTCGGTTGAACCGAATAAGATATAAATTAATATTATAAAATATAATTATATTAATTTATAAGATTATTATATGATTTTTGTTATATTTAAACATTAACATATTAAAGAAATATAAAAATGGAATGTTATTTGGTCGGTTTGGTTTAATCGGTTTTCAAAATTTCAAAACCGAACCGAATCAAACAATCCGAACAATATCATTTTTTAAACCGAACCGAACCAAATAAATCGAAAAACCGACCCGATTAAACCAAATTCGATCGGTTCGGTTCGGTTCGGTATCCGAATAAATCGAACCGTTTGAACACCCCTATTTACTGGGTTTTTATTCGGATTCACCAAACCAGGTAAGTTGGCTTAGCTAGACAAGACGTTACTTAGCACTTAATCAATACAATACAAGTCAATTATGTGGACCTCCAATTAAAGCCTAAAATCCTTATTTAATGCATTCAATAATTTTCATATCACCTTTTTTATTTCAAATTTATTACACCAGTTAAGCACCCCTAATCACAGTTCACAAATCTTTTCATAAGCCACACCTCTCTATCCTCTCTCTCTCTCTCTCTCTCTCTCTCTAAACTTCCTCCTCTCACCAAAAGACAATGGCTATCTTTACAAAAAAATCCATCTTCAAATATCTACTAATCCTCTCGTTTATCTCAACGTTCGTGTCGTGTTACACAGCGCAAAGTTCGAACCCGGAGTGTCCATACCCGTGTTTACCGCCTCCTGCATTACCCGTTAATCCGAACTATCCTCCTCCACCCCCGTTGCCAGATTCATCTTTTGCTTATCCTCCTCCCCAATTGCCGTCATCGTTTACATATCCTCCTCCGCCTCCGTTGGGGACGAATCCATCGGACGGGAGTAATAATTATGCTCCACCTAATTATAACACGCCTAATTACAACACGTACCCGGTACCACCTCCGCCAAATCCTATTTTGCCGTGGTTCCCATGGTATTATAAGAATCCTCCTCCACCGCCAAATTCATCGGCGATGAGGAAAAGTACACGCGCGACTTTAATTATGGTATTTTTAGGGATTTTTCTTTTTGTTAATTAGTAACTTGTGATATTGTTAATTAGTTTTACTTTTTCTTTTCTTTTCTTTTCTTTTTTTCTCAATCAAGTTCTCATTATTGTGTTTCTTTTGGTGTATGTAAAGTTAGCCAGAACTTAAAATAAGTGAAAAGGGTTTTGATTAGTTATATAGAGAAATTTAGTTTTTACTGTAATTTTCAATTTAAAACAATTCAAGAAAGATCTTTTATAAGAATTTGCTTTGGTCTAGTTACCAAATTAGCCATTCGATTTCATTTGATCCTAGATTTTGGGGGTTTTGATGGTGAATATTAAAAAAACAAAAAACAAAAAAAACAAATGATCAATTTTGATTGCTTGTCCTTGTCCATATTTTTGGTCACGTGTCGAAGTCATAGGAAATTATCTGTCAAAATCATAATTTATAGTAGTTTCTATCTGTGTCTCCTTCGTTAATCAATTCATATGGCTCGAGGCCTCGTCCATGCCCCCAAGGATCAAATGGGGACCTTTTCTCTTTCATTAAAATGGATAGTTATCATCAGGCCCGGTATTTTGGGTGTCCTGGCCCGAGTTAATACGGCCCACTCGTATTATTAAAAATACATTTTCATAAAATTAAAAAAAATATTAATAAAATAATTTAACATGTTACTATTTTAGAAAAAAAAAATCAAAATCAAAATTGCTTTTCATTCATTATTATTATTTTTTTTTTATTTTTTTATCAAACGTGTGTTATGAACAATAAAAAAAATATTTTTTTATTGATAGATGAAAAATATATCTTAATGATTGGTCAATACATTAAACTTTTTATATGAAAATATTTAATATTTCGAGGTTTACAAAATATTTGTATAGTTCTATTATAATAATTATTTTTAATTTAAATATAAATATAAATAAATCATTGAAAATTCATAAAACTACAAATAACCACAAAAATAACTAGTCGGATCTTGAGTTCATGATCTATGTAGTCTTTATTAAACTATTATTTATCAAATATGGTACATCATATTTAACGTCGAAGTCATTTAGAAATAATTATTCAGAAATTCATCATAATAATAATAATACATACATACATACATACATACATACATACATACATAACTAAAAATGTATTCAGAAATTAATAATAATACTAATAACATATTAATTAATAATTAAAATCTATTTTTGAAATTAATAATAATAATTATTATTATTACTATTATTATTATTATTATAATTATAATAATAAAGATAATAGTAATTATAATAAATTAATACAAATAAATAATGTATTTAGAAATCATTAATAATAATAATAAATTAATACATAATTAAAATGTATTTAGAAATTAATAATAATAAATTAAATACACAATTAAAAATGAATTTAGAATTTAATAATAACTAAAAAAACTAATACATAATTAAAAATATATTTAAAAATAATAATAATATATTTAGAAATTAATAATAATAATAATAATAATAATAATAATAATAATAATGTATTTAGCAATTAATAATATTTTGATATGATTAAGAAATAAATATGACAGTTACAAAATTTCATAAAAAATAATATAATTAAAGAATATTTATTCATTTCCTACATCTAATCCTATGGTTTTCATCAAACACCTTTTAAACATCTTACACTCATAGTTTTTGCATTTTCCTGCTATCATAGTTTCCTGATATTCATATATTGGTTTCCTGCAACTATGAGTTTCCTGCTGCTATACAAAACTGACCTAGCAAACACGCCCTTAGTGTGTGAGAGAGTTTAGGTTCAATGCATTATTGATTTCCTCCGATATTTTATATTATTGTGTTCAACATTATTTTCTTCACAATAAACACGTCTCAGTCTCTTTAATATCGAGGAATGTATTTGCACTAAATTTTCTCGATATTACCGAAGATGAATCCCATACCTTCTATCCCGAAAAATAAAAGATTGCATACTTTAATACTTCCGATCAAGCGAATTAGGATTTACAACTACCTCAATTTCACAACTGGCTCATACTTTTTCACCTTGAAAAAATAAAAACTCATGTTTGTTGAGACTCCTCAGAAGGGAAATGGGTTTTGTGTGAACTAATCTAGGACCCACTTGAACAATCTCTGAGAACTAAAACTAGACATCACTGAATAGACCCAAATTTCTAATTTTAGTTTTTTGAATTTACCATCTTGGCCCTTTGGTGAAACTTGCCAGAAAAGATAACAATATATAAGAAACCATATTATATTATAATGAAACAAAAATTACAGATTTTATTATCATTCTTCCAAATCATACAATTTGCGGTGAGCCCTATATGCACTTCACCTCCCTATATCTTGATCATATCCTATACATCAAATTTCTAAATCACAAAACAAAACAAAAACAAAACAAAAAAACAAGACAAAAATGAATACAATTGTAATTACTCTATCTTCTATATATATCTCCTCTTAGAAATACTCTTGTTATCCTATCTTTTCTGAAAATTGAGCACTTTGATGGACAAACCAAAGAGGAATGCGAAAAGAACCGCAAACCCAACCGTTGCTGCCGCAACCACGCCTAGAAAATCATGATGGAATCCGAAATAACTCTTCAAAAATTCATTGACGGGTACATTAGTGTCGGTTAGCACGTTATCGAGATCGCCAAATTGTGATGTCACCAATCCATATAACGTCCATGATACGGGACATGCCCAATAATACCAACTCCACCATACGGGCATACTCTGAAAAAAATAAAATAAAATACATATTTTTTTAAATTATTTTGTTTGCTACTTATAGTAAATAGTATGATTTCAAGGATTAAATTATTTACCGGACGAGGGATGATAAATCCAGAGAACAAATTCCAAATGCCGTAAAATGCGGAGGAGACAATGGAGGCGATATTGTAATTAGGCGTTAATCCAACGCATAACATCCCATAAAACGTGAAGTACAGAAGCGTGAAATACATGAAGAAAAGGTACCATAAGAACTTGGTCACGGTCCATTCGAAACCAATCATTGCGTACACAATCACTCCATATAATATCGATTGTACCAACACATACGGCAATTCAATCGTCACCTATAGAATAATAAAATATTATTTCTCAATATTTGGAGGGATTTTATATATTTTTTTTCTTTTCGAGTAAAAGTAATTACCTGGCCAAATGCATAGGGTAAAGCAGAGTACATTCCTGCAGCTCTTTCCCTATAAAACACCGATCTTTCTACTGCCACGACGGGTTGAACCGATGAAGAATAAGAAATTCCCATGAATAACACCGCAGCATACATCGATCCCATCGCGTTAAATAAATCTTGTTGCTTTTCCCTAATTAACACAAAAAAAACCAAAATCATCAAATTATAATTAATAATAATAACGTGAACATGCAAATTAAAATAACAGTTTTTTTGATGATTATGTAACATACCTTTTGCTACCAAGGCGCCAGAAAATTGTGCCGAACATGAGCGCGACGAGGAGAGAGAAGAAAAATCGCACGACGGTATAAGGAGGGTTTCTCCAATACGACTTGTTTTGTTTCCATAAACACGCTGCGCATTGTGTGAAAAATGATTGAGAGTATTGAGTCGGGAAATATAAATCACTCGAGCCAGCTGGCGGTACGCTTAATCCCTTTATCGTTGCTTGGTTACTCCTACAATAATTATTAGAACATAAATTAGAAAGAAAAAAAAAAGGTATTTGATAAATAGAATTTAGGGAAAAAGAAAAGAAAGACGTACTGAAAAAGTTCGGAGTTTTTATATGCTTCTGCGAAATTTACCCCTAAAGTTTCTTCTTGAGCGAGAGAAGTGACTTCCAACATCCATGTAGCAGGATTATACCCGTCTTTAATCTTACTCACCCCATTAATTCCCTAAATTCCAAAATCAAAAACAATAATTAGAAATCATAAATAAATATTAAAAACCAAAAATAAAGATATTTTTTCTTCTCGACAATTATATCATACCTCGAAGTAAGTAATAAGATGTTTCGAATTATGACCCAACGGGCCCACGTAAATCTCCTCCCCTCCTCTCTTCATCAAAAACAACTACACCAAACAAAACAAAAATCATTCAGCAACACAAAAAAGCAAACAAAATATAATAATAATTAAATAATTACGAGTTTTTAACTTACCTCATCGAAAGCTTCGAAAATATCGATGCTAGGTTGATGAATAGTACAAACGACAGTTCGACCCGTATCGACAGTATTTCTCACGGTTCTCATCACAATAGCCGCAGCTCTAGCGTCGAGCCCAGAAGTTGGCTCGTCCATGAATATAATCGAAGGATTCGCGACTAATTCCACCGCTATAGTCAATCTCTTTCTTTGCTCGGTCGAGAGCCCATTGACACCTGGCAGTCCAACTAATGCATCTCTCAACGAGTTCAGTTCCACAAGATCCATAACTTGGTCAATAAACATCTAGAAAAAAAATATCAAAAATTCGAATTATTATTATAATGAATTTAGGTAAGTTATAAAAAATTTAATTGAAAAATTTAATTACCTTTCTGGTATCGGAATCGACTTCATTTGGCAAGCGAAGCCAAGCCGAGTACACGAGAGACTCGTAAACGGTGACATTGGGTGAATGGATATCGTTTTGTTCGCAGTATCCCGAAACTCTAGCGAAAGTCTCTTGTTTCTTCGGGTATCCTGAAATGGTGATATCCCCTTCGATGTACCCACCGGTTTTACGACCCGCTAAGACATCCATTAAGGTGGTTTTACCCGCTCCGCTAACTCCCATTAAGGCTGTTAATACGCCCGGTCTGAATGATCCGCTTACTCCTTTTAGGAGTAGGAGTCTGTCTTGTTCTACTCCTTGTGCTTTCATTTCCTTTTGTAAATAAAAAAATTATATATAAATATTTGAGAAATATGATTTATATATTTAATTATTTATGATAAAGTAGTTAGTTAATTACAGCTGGCATGTCGACAGAGTATTTCATATGGTTGAAGGCAACAGAGAGAGGAGCAAAAGGAAGCACCATTCCTTTCTTGTTTGAATTTGAATTTGAGGAGTTGTTTCTCCTTGCAACAGTTCCATTATCTCCAGTTTGTTCTCCAGTTAAACCATCTCCAGTGATGTTCATCTCCTTCTCCTTTATTGCCTCTGCTGACAGACTTTGTCGAGCCTTAGCCAATGCTGCAAACATAATATTTACATGAATAAAACAATACAATAAAATAGAGGGTATAGATGTAAAATTTCATAAATGAATTTTGTACTTACGGTTTAAATAAGTCAAGGCTAGAGTGAAGAAGAGGTTAAATAAAATGATGTATCCGAGCAAACCGGCTACACCAATCCAATACCATTTTGGTTCGGTGAACATTCCACGACTTTTCAATACTTCGACTCCAAGATACTCTTTAGATCCATTAACAAACTACAAAAATAGAATATTGGCAAAAATAACAGTTAAAATCTGAAAGGAAATAATAAATACAATTACAAAAAAAATATGTATTTTTTGTAACTTACATGTCTCCATTTATGTCCGAGAAATTCATTAACCGAAATGGCGTTCACAGCATACATGAGGGGTGAAATCCAGTATCCCCAAATCCACCACTTTCTAATTTTATCTATCACCATTTAAAATATATAATAATAATTAGTATTTAAGTACAAAGAAAAATTCAAGAGTAAAAATGTAAAATTACCATGAGAAAGAATGAATCCACTTAAAACAAGAGTAATGAGCAAAGCAATCGGAGCCAAAGTATTTGCAACAACCATATCTCTCCCAACCGAAGCAACAAACCGAAACATTCCCGCAGCCATTTGATTCACCAATATCAACAACAAATATTGTTTAAAAAGCCTAAAAAAATTAAATTAAATTAATAATCATAATAACATAACAACATAACAAAATATAATGAGTAACTAACCTTGCAGCGCTAGGATCGAACCCAATAACATAATAATTCAAGAAAATGGTGATGGTCACCTCGACCCACGTGACGGGTATTTTAAGAATCCAAGCGGGGAGAGTGTACGCCCAAGCAGGGAAGAATCTGTAGTCTCTTTGTTTGAAGAAAACGGGCAGTTTAATCGTCGTCAACGCGAGTTCCGAAAATCCGTTGAACATGTGAGTAACGATCGCGAAAAACAACGCTCCTAAATAAACAGTTCCGTCGTTTTGGTTTCTGTGGTGCATCGTCGTTCGAAAAAATAACGTCATCATAATCAGCGTCAAGATCAGCAGCTGTTGTTGTTAGACGACATTTAGTATAATGTTAAAAACGAAATTTAGTACTTCTTTTTGGTAAATAAATTTACCTGAAAAGCTCTGAAGATGTACACGAAGGAATTTCGTTTCATGAGCAAATATTCTCTCGAGGCGCAAGCTTTCAACAACTCTTTTTTGTTTATTCCGTATTGACTCTTAGTAAGAGCTGCGGGGTGGCTCCTCGATTTGTCAAACGGCACGGCTAACTCTCTCCTCAGTCGAGAGCCAACGTGGAAATCTTTAAACCCTTCCGAGAATTCCCGTACCGGTACGTACCTGTACGGAACGTTGTCTCGCTTCCAGTATTGGTATTGATCTTTTCTAGAAGTGACTTCTTGGAGGAAATCCGCGATGCCTTTTCTCTCGGGACATTTGAAACCTCGTATCTCGAAGAATTCTATAATGTTCTCGCGCGGTCCGTGGTAGACCACGTGGCCGTCAGAGAGGAGGATGATGTCGTCGAAGAGGTCGAAGGTTTCGGGGGCAGGTTGGAGGAGGGAAATTACGGTCGTGCCACCGAGAATGCTCGTTATTTGTTTCAAGGAGTTTACTATTTGGAATGTGGTTGAGGAGTCTAGACCTGTTGAGATCTCGTCCATGAATAATGCTTGCGCGGGCCCCACTATCATCTCTCCTGTCGTGACACGCTTTCTTTGGCCTCCAGAAATACCTCTTAACATTTCATCGCCTACGATGGTTTCGGCACATATGTCTAACCCTAATATCTGCGAAATGTAATAGATAAAAGTTAGAAAAAAGAATAAATGATTTATTTTGGTATAATTAAACAAAGTTTAATTGGTAATACCTTCAATACATAATCAGTAATGATGCTGGTTTCTTGGCCACCAGTAGATACTGCCTGAAATTTTTTAAGGCCATATTTACATATTAGTCCTTGTACCCTTTACAAATTACCATGTAAAATAATATAATGTCCTTTTTTTATTACCTTCATGTATACATCAAGATCTGCGTCTGGTTTTATATTTTGCGCCTTTTCTCTCCTAGATAACTCAGTCAACATATCTAAACAAAAAAAATAAGTACAAGTTTAGCAATTTTTCGGTCAAAATTAAATAAAAAAAAATGTTTTTATAATTTATGAATTTTTTAAAAGTACCGTATCTGGTACCGACACCTTGACACCGAGCCGAAAAAGCTAGGGTTTCTCTGACAGTCAATTCAGGAATGTGTAAATCATGTTGACTAATATAAGCCGCGGTTCTATGTGGTTCGAATTCGTTCATGTTATGGCCATTATAAGTCACTTTTCCAGTAACCTATTTTTCAAAAAAAAAAAAAAATAATAATAATGTAAATAAAATAGTAATAAAACTTGAGAAAATTTGATATGAAAAAATAAGTCAGGGTTTTTATTTACCTTCAGATCAGAGGATAATTTTCCAGCCAAGGCTAAAAGAAGAGAAGTTTTTCCTGAGCCAGGTGGACCTAATAGCAAAGTCATCCTGAAAAAAAATCGTAATTACAAACAGGTAATTAGTGAAAAATTCAGTGTAGAAATGAAATTTTTTAACTTGTAAAGGTGTAATTACGAAAAAAGAGTTATTTTTTCAGTACCTCTTAGGCTTGATAATTCCACTCACATCATGAAGAACGTTAAGAGGCATCTTATTGTTTGGTAGTACGTGAAGAAAATTCGCCACGGACTAAAATAAAAAAAAATGAAAAGCAAATTTAGTCACTCACTTTTATATCAAAATAATTAATTGAAATTATTGGACTTAAGTGGACTTAAGTGGAAAATTACCTCAAGAGCATTGAGTGTGGAGTTAATAAACGTGGGCAAACCTCTACTCCCAACATGAGCTAATGCTTCAATGTTCAAATTTTCGTAACGAACTTCGATCGTGGGGAAATCAAGTCCGACCCTGAAAAATAAATAAATTCAAATTCTTTTTTAATACAAAATTCAAAATTTCTATAGTAATTACAAATTGAATTTACGAATTGCGTACCGGTCAATTCGATCTTTCAATTTCAGCAAGAACCGCTCGTTATCTTCTTCCGCAACGCGTACCAGTCGCTCGATAATCTGTCTCCTTTCTTGAAAACCCAAATTCTCAATATCCACCTCTTTACCAATTCCGTCATCCACAAAGATACCCTTTCTCACTCGATTATAAGTAGGCAATTTCTCCAATGCGGCCCATTTCAACGATTCCTCGTCGTCTTCGTCGCGCGAAGACATCGAAAAAGCATCAGCTCCGCGCGAAAAAATCGATTGGCTCCCAGCTCGAGGAAAAATCGAAGAACTATTAGCCCTCTTACTTGACATCCTAAAAGAACTACTCAATTCCATCTTCTAAAACTCCCGATTTTTCTTCTTTTTGGAACTCTCCAGAACAGAGATTTTTTGGGTTTAACTCTCTCTACAAGCTAAAGAAGAAAAAGATGAAAAGATCACGGTTTTCGAATGGGTTGCTAACTTTCTCTGCGAAGCAAAGTAAAGAACACAACTTTGTAATGTAATGTAATTTGATTGATTCTTCTTTTGGCGAAATTGTGCGTCTTTATAATGGATATGTTTTGGGAGAAGTACCAACCAAGAAGGGCATTTATATACACAGCAAGACCAGAGAAATAGGAGGAAGTGGAAAGTGACGCCCGAGACGCCATGATGCTATTTCCTCTTGCACGGTGAGAACTAGTTTGGTCAAGTATGGCTAGTTTTGATTTCCTGTGTAATAAACTTTGCATTTTTCAGTGAAATATATTAATATTTGTGTTAGTATATGACTTGTTATAGGATATTTATGGTGTGTGTGATGTACAAGATTATAGATTTCGTGCAGAATTGACCTTCTCCTCTTCACCAACCCTTAACTTAAAACTTTATTTCTAGGACTAGAATGTATTTTAATTTTAGAGTAGCTATGTACATTTCCTAAAACTCTTCCTTAAAAGTTTCTATAGCGTAGGTATGAGTTAGCACATTAGAAATTAACGCATAAATACATGATTTAATATTTTAATTTATGATTTAATTATTGAACATTTAATTAAGACGTCAAATTATGAATTAATATGTTAATTTTTCAGGTGTTAAATCATATTCATGTCAACATTTTCCTTAATTTTAATGGTCATTTGATATGTATTTCATGAGTATAGTAATTGTAGGAGGTAAAAATGTAAAATTGCATTCAACATGTGACAAAAAAAGGTTTCTTCGTCCTATTTTCTCCTCTTTTTGAACATGTTGACTGAGACTTAATTTCCCTTCACTGTTGCCCCCAATTGGTCTAGTAAATAATTTAAGATTTTTTTTGGTTTGAAACGACTTGAAATTTGATTTTGAATTTGATTTTGATTAGGTAGTTTTGGGTAAAATTTGTATAATCCTTCTAGATGAACTTTTTAAATTTCAAATTGGTCGACAACAAGAAATCTTTGCATAATGTTTTTTTTTATATCCCTTTCATACCGACGACTATGGTACCAAATCAGTGAAGCAATAATTTTATTACGACTCAGAAAAAGTAACCAAATAATGTGTTGAGCCCAAATATAAAAATAATCAATGAGCAATAATTTCTCTCTCTCTATCAAGAAGTACAGTACAAACAAAATTAAAATAAATAATAATAAGAAAACAGTTTAAAAAGAATAATAATTAATAAACCATTTTTCACATGTCTTTTTTCTCTGATTATTATATGCCCCCCATCTTTGCTATCTCCTTCCAAAATTGACCCTTCTAGAAAGTATGTTCTTTTTCTCGTGACAAAAGAACTTTTGTATGTGAACACACACACAGAGTAGCACGAAATAGCAATGTTGAATTGTTGATAATGAAGGGACCTGTTATTACGTCTCTCATAATTGCACACACGTAGTCTTAATTATCGTTAATCATGCGCCGTTGTAAAAGAAAAGAGAATTGAGGTCAATAAAGATAAAAAGAAACAAAGAAAATGTTACTCGTAGTAAGAATTTCTTAATATTCAGTGCAAAAAATCATATATTATAATTTAATATGAAAAGAATAATAATGCACCTTGTCAAGAAACATGATTATTCTTCTCATATCACAAAAAATACCCACGGGGTGTGTATTTCCCTAAAAAAATATATCCGATTCGGGTTCGGAACGGGTACGGGGGAGTACTCCCCGTCCCGGTACTCTCCCGCCCCGCTGGTAATCCGAACCCGTATTCGAAAATATCCGAAAATAAAAATATCAATTTGTCCTTAATTTTTTTTTTATGATTAAATCTAGATCATTGAAAATTATCCTTGACCATTAAAATTTGCCCTTTTCCTCATTAAAAAATTTATCCTTTCATGTTTAAATCTTAGAAATGCGATTTTAATAGACTAGATGTTTAAATTATTTGCGTTAATTTGAATATTTTGGATATTTCATTTTTAATTGTTGTAATATTTGATGCATAATTGTGATTGGACAATAGTCACAATGGCCAATATTTACTTTGATTTTAATTTAGATGTGAACAAGTCACAATTTAAAAATTGATTTAAATTTAAAGATGTGATTGCCTATTTTAATTTAAATATGTGATTGTCAGAGTGGATATTTTTCATTTTTGGAGTAACGGTGATCGTCACATTGGACAGATTTGAGCATGAGTCATAAACACACTCCTTGTATTTTTTAAAAATAAAATAATTCTAAAATATAAATATTTCGGATAACGGGTTTCCCCGCATATATAAATTTATCCGCGCGGTTGGGTTCGGGTATGATTTTATACCTGCAAGAATTTTTATTCGGGTTTGGAGAATCTCCGAAATTTCGGGTTCGGGTATGGGGGAGACGTCCCCGAACCCGTCCCGTCCCGTTGACATCCCTACTCCTTGGTTATTTTGACGTGCTTATTTACTACCCGAGTGACGCATGTTTAGGCTTGTCTAATTATATTATTGTTGATTGTGATAATAATAATATAATTAGGAGCATACAAGTTAGAAGGACATAGCAAAATTCATGTTAATCAATATTGATATTTTAATTTGCGATTTTCTTTTTTATCACATTTGTGCTTTTTATAATTAAAAGATTTTGATCTACTTGGAAACAAGTAGTAGTTCTAAACACCTATTATACACATACAACAAATGAATTTTCCGATTAACTAGAAAATAAAATTTACATTTTTCTTTTTACAAATATGTTTGTGCCGAATTATACGGATTTTTATAAACAGCCACTCGATTCATATTTTGATAAAAAGGAAAAGAAAAAGTAGATACCTCCATTAACTTTTTAGAACAAACTTCCCTGCATCAAGCTTCGCGCCCATTAACTGAAATAAAAATAAAAAGGAATAAACAAATGAAATAAAAACAACAAAACGTAAAAATAGATACTAAAATAATTGAAACCAAATATTTAAATTACATTTTCGATAGACTGATGTTTCAACTCCAATATTTCAAGATTTGGCACGCCAGTGAAGAATTTGTTAAGATCAATTACAATTTTTTTAGATTCGGTGCATTAATTCTTGGATAACGATTGAAGTTAAAACAATAAGGTATTGTTATATTTTGTTTTGTTAAATTCTCCAGCATGGGGCACGAATTTTAACCCTTGGAATTTCATGGGTAATTTCACCATAATATACATGAGTGAGAAAATTCAACGAATTGCATGAAAATAAACTCGAAAGAAAAGAATTATGGTGTGGGGATTAAAGCAATTAAAATTGAGGTTGAGTTCCTTGATGATTTCTTTTCTCGACAAAAGATGAAACCAGCTATCAAGGGCATCCATGCAATTAACCGAGCAATTTAGGCTAGTGAGAAGATGAAATTTAGGGATTGAAGCATCATGGCGAGCGAGAATCTCATGAAGAAATTGTATAGTTTGGGCAAGTTTGATATATTTATTGGTAAACATGCAAGGATGAGGATCGTTTCTCGCAAATGTTTTGGAAGATTACTTCTGAAGGACGCGAGGGTGATAAATCAGATGTAGCTTCCATTTAATTAAAATGTCATTTAAATATAGATGTCCTGAAATTGAGAAAAAATAATAAATTTGTGAATTATGATTATTGAAAAACATAGACTCATGCAGAGCACTTTTCCACCAAATCATTAATCCTAAGAAGCAAAACTAATTGTAACAATCGCTACACAACCACAACCAATATTCATAACCACTATCATAAGTTATAACTCGCTGCACCAATCAGGTCCTTTCTGAACATGTTCTACAAAAACTGAAATTAAGGGTTTCATTTCCGTCATATTCACAAAAGTTTAGGGCTTAAAAATCATTAAATAAATTAAATTAAATGTGTACAGCAGGTGATTTTCATGTTTGCCCCTACAAGATCTCTAAATATCACATATACTCCTTCCAAATGTGTAATATTTACTGCTAGATGAACTAAAGCATGTATAATTAACATGATGATTAGTTCATTTTATTAGCCTGAATGGCACATCCAAGTCCAGCACCGAGTTCATCATCGTATTTCACTCGATAAAATCCTGTCTAGTCCGTAACCAAAACGTTTCATTTTCATTTGAAACTATGTCATTTATATCAAAATTATCCGATTTTGATTTCAATATAAATTTCTTCGGAGTCTCATAAGAAGATCCACTTAATGTTTTGGGGATGATCCACGACTACGAGCCGGCTCCCGACGATCCATCTAACAAAAATTGCTCCTGAAAATAAATAAAATAAATGCTCGAAATGAGTAATTGAAATGGGAATATTTATTTGTAATATTAAAAACAAACCTGATCAACTTGCAATCGTGAAGTTTTGAGATTCGCGTAAACAACAGGAGAGCCTTGTTGTGTAGTGGAACAGCAGAGCCTTGTTCTGCAATCGTGAAGCTTTGAGACGCGCGAAATGGGAATATTTATTTTCGTCACTGCTTCTAGTTCTCCCGAATCTTCTTTTAATACCGCCCATAAATCTTCTGTTTTAGCATTTGTGTCTGCATATTTCTTTATATACGATACCAATGCTTTATGTACAAACCCTTCATTTGGTCATTGAGGGTGCCCGTAAATCTTCTGAATTGAATTCGAGCACCAAAATCTCATCTTCCTCCACCAGAATGATGTTTCAGGGTTTTATCTTCAACCTCTCCAATGTCAATTTTACCTTCTTAATTAATAACTAATATTTTAAATTTTAATTATTGATGAAAATATTAGCAAACCAGATTGGAGCGAAACGAGACGGAGTCCTTATCGGCAATACGATCGGCCACTCAAGCACGAGAATCTCGTTTCAGAAAGCACATCAAAGGGGATTACCGACAATAAGATGAACAATAATCTCGTTCAAGAAAATGATGAATGAATTTATCCTTCTTCTGCTCGAAAGTATCATCCAAATTCAGTTTTGGCACACTAGCCCTGATCAAATTGACTTAAAAATACCCAAATTCAATACAAATACAAACAAAAAATTGAAAACGAGACACCCCAACTTCAAAATTGAACCCCAAAATACCCAAATGGAAGACAAACACTAAATCTGTTTGGATTTAAAACAAAAAAAGAGAAAGAAAATGGTCTTACTTGATTAATCTAGGCGTTGATTAGCTTCTTCTCTCTTACAGATTAATAATTAATTTTGGCTTATGTTCATTCATTGTGTTATCTAAAATTAATTTATAATTCAACTAAGTAAAAATAAAATTAGCATATAGTAATTAACTTGTTTAATAATATATGGTACAAATTTAATAATAATCTCACAATTCGATTAATTAACAACATAATTAACAATTACGATCATATAGATCGTAATTAACAACATAATTAATATATTAAATTGACAAAATATAACACTTAATGAATACTTTAGTTAACATGAATCTAAATAGATATACCAAAGAAAATTTTCTTGATAACTATGGACAAAATCTAAAGAATATGAATATGTTTCTTTAAATCCTCTCATCAAACCACATATTATTAATTATTCTATTTTGTGAAGTAACTTTGTTATAAAAATAAATTGTATACATGATCATTCAAGACATTGTCATTTGAACCGTCGATGTAATGATATGGTTCGATCTTATTCATTCATTTGTTGGTTGATTTTTTTAAGATAATATTCTATATAATCATTTGTGTGACATTATTTACGATAAATTTTAAACCCATTTCCTTAAACCATGTGGTTTTAACATTTTAAATTCATACTATACGATTAAAATCAGATGATTGATAATAAATGTTATGTCCACGTGACAAAAAATTATACGAAAGAATTTTAAATGTTATGTCCCCATGATAAATGTTATGTCCACATGACAAAAAATATGAAAAAATTTGTTAAATTTTTCTTTGACACGAAAAAGTTATACATTTTTTTAGTTAATAAATATTTTTGTTAGTATTTAATATTTATACATTATCTACACTCTCATCTAATTAATAAATACATATATATTTATTTAATATGATACATTGTAATATGTTTTCTATAAGTTATATTAGTAATATTGTAAGAAATTTAGTTTCAAAAATATGTCAAGTATATTTCTTTTTCTTTTTATTTAATATAGTTTCAAAAATATGATACAATAATCTCGTTCAAGAAAATGATGAATGAATTTATCCTTCTTCTGCTCGAAAGTATCATCCAAATTCAGTTTCGGCACACCAGCCCTGATCAAATTGACTTAAAAATACCCAAATTCAATACAAATACAAACAAAAAATTGAAAACGAGACACCCCAACTTCAAAATTGAACCCCAAAATACCCAAATTGAAGACAAACACTAAATCTGTTTGGATTTAAAACAAAAAAAGAGAAAGAAAATGGTCTTACTTGATTAATCTAGGCGTTGATTAGCTTCTTCTCTCTTACAGATACTCGACTCCGTGCTCTCGGTGAGCGAAAAAAGAAAGAAAAAAATAAAAAATTGACAGGAGCGGGAGTCGAACCCACTCGATCCCGAGGCCGAAGTCGGGACGCTACCACTGCGCTATCCTGTCTTTTGTGTCTTTTATTACCATTTCTATTTATTTATCTAAGATCCAGTATTTGAGATTTCATCTTCCGTTTTATGCAAAATTCCGGATTTCGAATCCAGCATTTCAAATCATATGGGATTTGAAATCTGGGCTTCTTCCGAGGTTTATAACCCCGTCTGGGATTTCGAATGTCCCAGGGCCAGGCGATGGGAAGAATACTAGAGGCCAAAAGAACTAAGATATGCTTTCATGACTGCTTCAACAGGTTTTTCCATTCTCTGGTGAATTTTTGATGGTTTGTTTTCTTTTACTCGTGTATTTGTAGAATTATGTAGAGTATATAAATCTCCGATAAAAAGCTTGGTTCTTTTCTCCTGAAGTATATGTATGTATAGCAAATCAAACAAGAATTCATAATTTTTATTTCTGATTGATTAGGTGGTATGCAGAGAAGTTCTCCAAGGGCAAGGGCATAAAGAGGAGTGTGTAGAAAATTCTTTTTAACTCCGAATTGTCATTGAAATTACACAAAATTGTTAATCGATTTCAGTGTATTTTTGCTTAAACTAGGAACACTTGGAAGATCAGCATTTGAGAAAGATATTATTGGATTCAGATTCTAAAGATTTTTCAGACTCTACCTGATGAAGGTGCGTCGACTCAGAAACTCTAGATATCATTTGAAGAAATCTTTTTCTATTTCTTTTTTATTTTTCAGATCAAATTTGGGTCTTTATCGAATGTATTAGAAACTAGTTTTTTTCACATAAATTTCCACAAGGCATTATAATATAAACAAATGTGGCAAAAAAAAAAAAAAAAAATCTATTTGTTTAGAAGTGATGTTTAAATTATTCTCATTTTGAAACTCTTTGGAGAATTTTGTAACAATTATTACAGCTTATAATCCAATGACACACTAACAATAAATGAGAAATTCATTTGCAAAAGCCTTTTGAACTGCAAACGAAAATTCAAATAAATATTCCAAAAAGAAAGAAAATGTATTAAATTTTTCCCAAATGAGAGAGACCTGAGATGCCTTCAAATCAAGTTCATCCCATTCAGAAGAAGGATTAGTTCCTCGAACGATCCTCGCTCCGTGTTTTCTTTGTATTCAATTTTCAATAATGCCCGTTTTTTTTTGGAAAAAGTATCTTCATAATAAATGATTTGACTTCTTTTTAACTATATTGTGTTGTAGGTGAATGGTGGTATTGTATTGCCAGACAAAGCGTCCTTGTATTTAACATCATTTGAGGATCTTGAATACAAAGAGGATAAGATTGAATGTAACTAACTCATTCTTTAATTTAGTACTTTTCTTATTAATTACAGCAAGTTAATATTTGAATTATGATAAAATGCAGTTTGGAGACTTGTATATGGATTTGACATGAGTTGCATAAGGAAGCAAGCCATGATGGCGCCACTTGTCGCTTACCAATTCCCAGCTCCTCAAAGTCTGATGAGTCTCGCTTACGATTATACCCTTTTATCAAAATTACACTTAATTGCATCAATTAATGAATTTACTTAATTTAATAATTTTAGACAATGGGCATATCGAAAATGGGACCTGGAGATGCATCGTTCACTGCACCGTTTAAGCTCATTGCCGAGAGAAGAGATTATATTCATGCACTTGTACTCTCACCCAGTGTCACAAACTCATGGATTTCTTCACAGGTAACTTAAATTAATTAATAATTGAGTGTTAAAATTAAATTATCAAATTTGATTTGGACTGAACAGGGCCGAGATCGAAATCGACACATTGGAAACAGACGGTTTTATGGATGTGTGAAGGAGAGGCGGTGACGGGGAGTTTGACGGTCGAGCAGAAGAAAAAGATTCCTGAAGATGTGGATATAATATAATGCTCAAGTATTCGTTAAATGGTCAAGGACCCAACACACTTTAAAATGCGTTAACTTTTTTTTTCTTTTTCTTTTTGTCTTTGAGGATTGTTTAATCTTATTTGTATGAATATTTGTGTTGTGGATGAAACGAACGATCCTCTCTCTACATGTGTATGAATATTTATGTTGTGGATGGAACACTAAAAAAGAGCAAACATATGAAGGGGCGAAAAAAGTGAAGGTCTGAATCCGTCCCTTCCTCAACAACCTTCACCTCCAATTCTCTTCTTCCCACTGTTCCCACACCCTCCTCCCCTTAATCACACCATGGAATCTCTCAATATGGGGTTATCAACATGGTCGCGCTTCTCGTCCTTGTCATGCGAGTGATCGATATGGGGTTATCTTTTCTCAACATGGTGGCGCTTCCTCAACATGGTTTCCTTTTATTTCTACCTATAATATGTAATCTTTCTTTTTTAATGGATTTAAATTATTTTTGCTTTGTATAATGAAAATATGTGGTAAACAAGTTTATGATCAACAAAAATGCATTATTTTCCACTTATTTCTGGACAAAACAAGTGGCCAGCAATGCAAAGAAACAAGAAAAATATAGCGTAAGAACATACCCTGCATTATACATCTCTTAAACAAAACAAAACAAATTGTCCAAGAAAGATACTTTAGTTTCAATTTATTTCTCAACCCAAAACCATATCACACCACCATATCAACACTACTTAAAAATATTATTCATGAGTATCCACAATACAACAAACCAACCAACAAACAAGCAAACCAAATATCACAACCCATTATAAACGGAAAAATAAACTCAGTTGCTTTTGAGACTCTGGCCCTGGATGATTCCATGTCCATCCCCGATTCGAGACGCAATATCCTTGACCGCACCGGGTCCGTGAGGAATGAAAACGGACGAAGATTTCGGAGAGGCACCGATCAGCAGCACCATGTCCATCACGTCCTTGGCCCAAGTGACCGCTGACCGGCACGTTTTCCGAGAAAGCAAGTAGGCTGTCGCGCAGACCGTCAACTATGGCTTGATGTTGGCGCGCAATTCCAAGTCAGGACAAGTATTTCGACTCGGCTTCTCCTTCGGCATGTTTAATTTGGATGATCTTTTCTGCCTCTGCCAACCTCATCCTCGCAGCTGTTTCATTCACAAGTTTAATCATATAATTAATTCATTTATTTTATTTTATTTTTTTGAGAATTAGAAGAGGAACTTACCACCATTGTGTCCACAATCAATGTCTCCACTATTTCATATCCATATAATCGTTACTTTGACCAAAATATCAAGATAACAAAAAAATATTAACCTTTTCGAGCTCGTCTTCGACGGCCTTGGCAATATCGTTCTTCTCCTCGAAAGTATCATCAAACTTCAGTTTCGGCACACTACCCCTGATCACTGTATAATTCACAAATCACAATTATAAGAACATTGAATCGAGTATAATAAGAAATGACCAATGAATTTACAAAAAACCGTACTGTACCGTACCGTCAAAGACATAAGACTGGATCCATTCCCTCGTGTTGCTGAGCTTGTAAAACGCATCAGAAGCTTTGTCAGCTACTGCTCCGTATTGAATTGATGCAACCACACTCACAAATACATTATCCTGCAAAAAGAATGTAATTACTGCCATATTCTTCACGTCACCTTGCTCGTATTTACTGCATTATCACCAACATAAAAGAATGTAATTTATAGTAATATAGCAACCAAAAAAAAAGGAAAATGGTACCTTCTGTAGAAACCCTTCATTTGGTCATTGAGGGTGCCGGTGAATCCACACCAATTTTGAGAACAGCTTCGCCAAATGGAAGTGCTGAATTGAATTCGAGCACCAAAATATCATCTTCCTCCACCAGAATGATGTTTGACGGTTTTATCTCCTATCAATTCAACCACTCGAACGTCAATTTTACCTTCTTAATAATTCAATTTTTTAATTCTTGATGAAAAAATTAGCAAACCAGATTGGAGTGAAACGAGACGGAGTCCTTATCGACAATAAGATCGGCCCACTCAAGCACGAGAATCTCGATTCAGAAAGCACATCAAAGGGGATTACCCACAATAAGATCGACAATAATCTCGTTTCGAAAAAATGATGAATGAATTTATCCTTCTTCTGCTCGAAAGTATCATCCAAATTCAGTTTCGGCACAGTAGCCCTGATCAAATTGACTTAAAAATACCCAAATTCAATACAAATACAAACAAAAAATTGAAAATGAGACAGCCCAACTTCTAAATTGAACCCCAAAATACCCAAATCAAAGACAAACACTAAATCTGTTTGGATTTAAAACAAAAAAAGAGAAAGAAAATGGTCTTACTTGATTAATCTAGGCGTTGATTAGCTTCTTCTCTCTTACAGATACTCGACTCCGTGCTCTCTGTGAGCGAAAAAAGAAAGAAAAAAATAAAAAATTGACAGGAGTGGGAGTCGAACCCACTCGATCCCGAGGCCGAAGTCGGGACGATACCACTGCGCTATCCTGTCTTTTGTGTCTTTTCGTACCATTTCTATTTATTTATCTAAAGTCCAGCATTTGAGATTTCATCTTCCGTTTTATGCAAAATTCCGGATTTCGAATCCAGCATTTCAAATCATATGTAATTTCCAATCCAGCATTTCAGGATATTACTAAACCCCTTAGCCCATTAGGCCCAAGTGATCGTGTGTCCATATAAGGAGCATTTCTGCATGTGGTGCTCATTTCAAAATTATTTCAAAAAATAATCTTCTTTTTGCAAATATTCTTGAAATAACCTGAATCTGGTTTTTAAATCCCGCCGGCACCGAGATTTTAAATCCCGTCGGCTTAATTACCTCAAAAAACTATTCTGTCAGCTTTTGCAGAGTTAATAAATATTCACCGGGTTTTTAAATCCCGTAGGATTAACTAACACTAATTACCGGGCTTTTAAATCTCGGCAACCTAAGCTTTCATTAACAAAAAATCTGGCTCTTAAGGGTTAATTAAGTATATGTGGCGACATTATAAAATTCGCCGGCTACAGGAAAACGGGATTTATAATCCCGCCGGCTACAGGACAAAAAACACAACGAGATTTTAAATCTCGCCGGCGAAATTTTAGTTTGGTGCTCTTTTTATTTAATAAATAATATAAAATATAATTTACATTTTCTCTTTTGGACCCTTAGAAAATATATAATTGTTAATAAAATTTATTAAATATTATTATATTATTGTTAATATTAATTAAGTCAAATAATTATATTATTATTATTCATAATAATATAATTATTTTAAAATATATATAATTATGTTATTATTATTCATATATTAAAACATATTAATAAAATAATACTTTAATATTAATAAAATACAAACGTAAATTATGTATAATGATAATAATAAAATAAAATTATACAATATCGAATTATACGATTTGTCGCGAAAAAACAAGAGAGAGAACGAACATTCACGTTTTTTGCCCAAATGGACCATTTCCCGCTCAGAAAGTACACTCTTGGAAATTATGATATTTTTTTTTAATTCATATATCACAAATAATTATTTAATATTAATAAAATAATATGAAAAAATATTAATTTAATTAATAAAATACAAATTTTTTTTACGTATAATGATAATAATAAAATAATATTATACAATATGGAATTAGACGATTTGTCGCGAAAAAAACAAGAGAGAGAACGAACATTCACGTTTTTGGCTAAAATGGACCATTTCCCGCTCAAAAATTACACTCTTGAAAATTATAATTTTTTTTTTAATTCATATATCACAAATAATTTTTAATATTAATAAAATAATATTAAAAAATATTAATTTAATTAATAAAATACAAAAATTAATTACATATAATGGTAATAATAAAATAAAATTATACAATATCGAATTATACGATTTGTCGCGAAAAAAAACAAGAGAGAGAACGAACATTCATGTTTTTTGCCCAAATGGACCATTTCCCGCTCAAAAATTACACTCTTGGAAATTATGATATTTTTATTTTTTTTAATTCATATATAACAAATAATTGTTTAATATTAATAAACTAATACGAAAAAAAAGATATGTTGGTTTTCCAAAAAAACCAAATATATAAAATTCAATATGGGGTTATCAACATGGTGGCGCTTCTCGTCCTTGTCGTTATTTTAATATTGTTGCTCATGTTATTATTATTGTATGTTGGTTTTCCAAAAAAAAGATATAAAATTCAAATATATAACATATGAAACATTAAATTTATATAAATATAACATATAGTAATTATTATGTTTAAATTATTAATGATTGAAAAAAATTAAATTATTTTAAAATTAATTTAAAATAACAATTTTTTAATTACTACAGATGTAAATTTAAGATTTTTTTTTTTTACATCTGTAGTGTCGTGTTGAATGTTAAAAAATTATTGACGTATTAACGTATTGCATTCTATGTTTTTTTTTAAAAAATTATTGTAACGCCGTATTTGTCTCGTGTTGAATGTGATATATAAATTTGTATATGTGAAACATCGGTTATCAATTATCATATATTAGATGAAGCTTCTCGTGAGGCATTTAATTTTTTCTTTTTCACATAAAGTTTCTAGAAGGCTATATTTATCGACTTTTTTGAATTTTAAATTATTTTGTTATTTTCTGGTTGCCCCAGAAAAAATGAAGATAAAAAAAACACTAATTCTAATATCACGAGGATAATCAATATCATTAAAAATCATACAAAAAAAATAACAATTCATCATATGAGCCTATCTTGCTCAAAAACAAAACAAAAAAAAGGAAAAAAAAAAAACTTGGGACACTACTTTATAGCAGAATTAGCCTGGCAGGGAAAAGGGAAAATTGCAATAACCTGTTTTGCTGATTAATAATACTTTTAACACTACTACATGCATATTAGAGACATAAAAAAACTAATTAATACGTCAATTCTTGCAAAGGCGGTATATTCTCAGCGGCAAAGAACATCACGTGAGCCATTTTCTCATCATCGTGATCAAACAAAACCTTTTGCACCATTAAGTTGGGATAACGACTGGTCTTCAAAAACCTCGCCACATTTCCCCTCTCTCCCGTGTCAATACAGACCGCATTATCCTCTTGAACCACCATCATCTCTCCTACATGCTCGCAAACAAAAGTCCCAATCGATATCGACTCCAGCGATCTCACCCCCCATTCTCCTCCGGCCTTTTTGAATATCTCTAATCGATATATAATCTCGTTTTGACTAACTCGGTTCGGGCAAGAAGGTGGACACTTGCATGCAGGCCCGCACTCGTAAATAATAATTTTCCGCTGCACAATTGTACCGTTCAAAATGAACGGGATGTCCCCTCCGTTTTTCACGGCGCAAGAGCATTTAAAATCGGTGCATTTTCCTTTGCAACGACACCCTTTCAGGATAGTCTTCTCGTGCGAAGATGGGTATATGTTATTCGTTATATAAATAAATTTTGGTGGTTTCTCATCGTCTATGGTGTTGATGGCACATATAGGAATCTTCTCCTTTCTTTGAGAGATATCTCCTACACAAAGACCCTTTCTCACTCTAGATTTCTTTAGTTCTGCGACCACGTTGAAACCAATCTCGACTTGACCTTCCTTCCTTGTTAGTAAGAACTTAAAAATTTTAATGGTGACCTTGTTCTCTTCGATCTCGTGTAAATGGTCTACGTACTCATAATTATCAACCATATAAAGACCATCATAAAAAAATGTCATCACGGGCTTACTGGTAGCGTTTGTATAGAACCCACGAATGACCCGTACCGGCGTTTTCAACCGGAAACTATTCATGAGGGCCAAGTTTCCCTTCTCGAGCTTCTGATCCTCAGGTTTGATCTTCTGGCCTTTCTTGCCAGTGGTTTTACCACCGGCACCGATATAAATTAACTTCTGATAAGTGCGTTGTTCGTCAGAATAACCGCCTGAGGAGACGATACTGGTGGCCACGCGAATCCCGTTAAAATCGGTCCAGTCTATACCGCCCTGAGGAGGGCGATGTAGACCGATCAAATGGAGTTCGACTCTGTAACGAAACTCATCTCCCACTTGTACACCTGGTACGGGTCCCAAGATAGCTTTCTCGAGGTTATTGTATAAAGCTGAATCCTTGACCACATTTGCAGATCTCAGATCTAATCTACCACATTCCTCATCTTGCGTCATTTTTCTGTACACCGTGTGGAAGAGTTTTAAGAGCTGTTTAATTTTGCTGCGTGCATCGGAGAGTTCGTGGATTTGGTTTGACCAGAGGGGATTTGGGTTTCCATTTTCGTATACAATTAGTGCTGCGGAGCTCGGGATTCTTTGTTCGACAAACTTGGCTTTGTTTTTGATTGATTTTGTTTCTGCGAGAAGGTGTTTTGAGGGAGGCCTGGCCGATTTCCTTGCGGTTTTGCGAAGGGAAAATCGCGAGTTTATACTTGGTCTAATTGTAAAATCATACGAAGCAGCTTTATCTTCTTCTAAATTAGGACCTAAACCAGGAGGGAATTCACGAATTGCAAAGGCAATTGCACTTCTTTTAGGTGGTGGATCAACTGTTGCTTTCAACAATCTTTTAGTACTCGCACCGTCATTTACGACTACAATGGCATTCTGGACCTTAACAATCCCTGATTTCTCCTTCTCCAGTATCTCTGGTTCACTACGATTCTCAACATTTGCCTCGGAAATGTTTGGATCTTCGAAACCGCTTGTAACAAGAACAGTTGGCAAAGGAGGATGAGAGGGTTGGGATTGATCGGAGGGAGCTGAAGGGGGAGAAAAGGGGCCGCAGCCAGGGGGCCACTCACGGTGCGCAAAGACGTCTCCGCGCTTGATATTCATGGCGGATGGGGCTTCGTAAATCTTCCTGGACGCTGGATACTCCATTGGAGTGGGTCGCCGGATTTTCTCCGTAAAGAACGGTTCTTGGCGATTGATTACTGGCGGGAAGAAGCAAGCGATAAAAGCGATAAAAGACTTGAAACTAAGTTTAAGGAGTAAACTAAAGGAGGCTAAATGAAGAGTTTTCCTTATCTTTTTTTTCCTTCCAATTTTTAGACTTTACTGGATAATACTTTGAATTGTACAAAATTAATAAACAATTCAATCTCATGGAAATGTTGATGTAACATTATCATCATAAAATACAACAATATATCCACGTGTTGCGAACAAAAAAAATCCCACGTGTCTTTCTTTTTTTCATCCAAATTATACCCATATATCCATTCATATATCAAACCTTAACGAGGTCACAAAGTTAATTGACTATTTGACTCAGTTAAATATTAATTGACAGTTTAATTAACACGTCAATAATTTATAATATGTTAATATTAATAAATGTTAAGTGGCGTATCAATTCAATTAAACGGTCAATTGAATCATTAATTGAGTCAATTAATAATACTAATAAATCTACTTAATCCTCTCTTTCTGGCTCAACAAATATGTTATTTTTGAATTATTGGGATCCATATATTTTTCATGTATGAAATTGTGACTCGATTGTTAATTTCTTATTATATAATTTACAATTGTGTTCGCCTTTTTAAAAAAATGATATTTTGTATGCTAATGGATGACATTTAAAATATATATTTCGGTTTATGTGTATTATTCCAGGTTTTCTTTTATTTATTTTAAAACTTTAATTTTGTTCGAAGTGTAACATGTTATATTTTATTTGTGTAAATTTATAATGATTGACCAATTTCACAGACCCCAATTAATTATAATACATATATCTGTGATAGACAAATTTCATGAAATTTTATTAATTATAATGCATTGAATGACATCAATATGTTTGCAAACATATCATGATTATATTAATTGAGTTTAAAAATACACGCGCAAATACTATTTAAACAAATTATACAAAAAACATGTAAAAAATGGTATGAAGTACCGCGCAATTGCTCGAGGATTTTGCTAGTTTAATCTATTTGGACTAGGAGAATGTCACGTGACCATGTTAATTTTTATTGTAATCAACATACATATTATTGTATTGATAAAATTATTTTGAAATTCATTTATTGATGATTATGTATATGTTTTGTTTTAAACGTTAGAATTATGTTGAATTCATTTATTAATGGTTATGTATGTGTTTCTTACAATTGTTTTACATAATTATGATGACAAAAAGATTTTGTTTATCAAATAATAATATTTGTATTAGTATCGATGTATAATAATATTGGATGTATAACACAATTTTACGAAAAAAATATAACAATGAATATCGTAAATCATATCACTATTATTAATAATATTTCATACAATATTCAAACATCACAACCCATTAGAAACGGACAAATAATCCACATGGCCCGAGTGACCCGAGTGACCGGCACGTTTTCCGAGAAAGCAAGTAGGCTGTCGCGCAGACCGTCAACTATGGCTTGATGTTGGCGCGCAATTCATTATCCTACTGCTCCGTATCAGAAGCTTTTGTCTGCTACTGCTCCGTATTGAATTGACGCAACCACACTCACAAATACATTATCCCTCAAAAAATTAAAAAAAGAAAAGAAAAATGGTACCTTCTGTAGAGGGTGCCGGTGAATCCAATTTTGAGAACAGCTTCCCCAATTTGAAGTGCTGAATTGAATTCGACCACCAAAATCTCATCTTCCTGCACCAGAATGATGTTTGAGGGTTTTATCTCCTATCAATTCAACCTCTCGAATGTCAATTTTACCTTCTTAATAATTCAATTTTTTAATTATTGATGAAAAAAATAGCAAACCAGATCGGAGTGAAACGAGACGGAGTCCTTGTCGACAATAAGATCGGCTGACTCAAGCACGAGAATCTCGTTTCAAAAAGCACATCAAGGGTGACAGCAGCGAAGCCGGAGAACTTGCACGAAGATAAATCGGGCTCTGCGAATTTGGGTAGGCGAGCTCGTGCCTTGAAGCCCTGCGTGCTCTGTTGGTTCGCCATTAGAGCCTCTCTCAATGCGGAAAAGAAAAAAAAATGATGAATGCATTTA
Source organism: Luzula sylvatica (assembly GCA_946800325.1). Classification (NCBI taxonomy): domain Eukaryota; kingdom Viridiplantae; phylum Streptophyta; class Magnoliopsida; order Poales; family Juncaceae; genus Luzula; species Luzula sylvatica. The sequence continues at coordinate 53,091,913 of OX326958.1, read as the reverse complement.
TTGTTCTTCTGCTCGAAAGTATCATCCAAATTCAGTTTCGGCACACTAGCCCTGATCAAATTGACTTAGAAATACACAAATTCAATACAAATACAAACAAAAAATTGAAAATAAGAGAGCCCGACTTCAAAATTGAACCCCAAAATACCCAAATTGAAGACAAACACTAAACCTTTTTGGATTTAAAACAAAAAAAGAAAGAAATTGGTCTTACTTGAGTAATCGACGGCGTGGATTAGCTAGAAAAAAGTAGATTATCAAAAGAAAATAAATTGAATGAGAATCTCGCCGAAACAATTGGATATACATAGATGCGCGCAGTGGGAAGCTTCTTCTCTCTTACAGTCTCCCAAGTAATTAGAAAAGAAATACTCGACTCTGTGCTCTCTGTGAGCGAAAAAGAAAGAAAAAAAGAAAAAAATAAAAAAATGACCGGAGTGGGAGTCGAACCCACGAAATCCCGAGGCCGAAGTCGGGACGCATCCACAGCGCTACCCAGTCTTTTGTGTCTCTTCTTACGATTTTGTTCACTTAAACTATTAAACCAGCATTTGAGATTTGATCTTCTGCTTTATGAATAATTCCGAATTTCAAATTCAGCATTTCAAATAATATGGGATATCAAATCCCGCATTTCAGAATTTTACTAGAGCCGATAGCCCATTAGGCCCAAGTCGTTGTGTGCTCATATAATCTCGAGCAAGAGTACAAAATAATTTACAATATTACATACCAATTATTTGCTATGTTGCACGGATACGGATACGGGTAGCGTATCCGATACGATACGGATACGGCGATACGGCAATTTTCAAAAAATCACGGATACGGATACGGCTATATAATTATTAGTTTAATATTTTTATATTATATATAATTAATAAATTAGTAATAAATTAAATAATAAATTAATAATAATTTTGAATTAAATATCACGACAATAAATAATATGAACCAAACAATACAAGCATCATAAAACTATCATAAACTTGTTCTAGAAATATTTTAGAAGTAATTTAGAAGTATCCTAGAAGTATCCTATATAATTTTTTTTAAAATATTATGGGCCAAAATATATAATGGGCCGAATTATGCTAAATGGAGTATCCCAGCCGTATCCTGGACGTATCCACAGTCGTATCCTGCCGTATCCCCGCCGTATCCGAAAAAAATAAATATTAAAATATTCGGATACGCCACGTGACGTATCCGATACGTATCCGAGCCGTATCGCACCCGTATCTGTATCGGATACGCGTATCCTCAGGATACTTCTGCATTTTTGAAGTATCCGAGTAACACAGATTATTTGCGCTTAACAATTTCCTAGGAAAATACTCGCGCTAAGCGGCGATTGTGTTAATTATGTTTTTATTTGTAATATAAAGTACTTATAAATATGATGATTTTGATAATATCACTTCATAATATAATCATTTGAATTAATTTGTCTATGATTATGTATAAGTTTTTCAATTATTTTATATTATGATGACAAAAAAATTTATTTTCTTAATCAAGTAATAACAGTTATATTAATGTGATTGTGTAATAACAATATATGAGGTATATAAAGATTTTCCAAAAAAAACATGACAACAAATATTATATCATTGTTGTTCACAATATTTCATACAATATCAAATGTAAAAAATAATAAATCATACAACATATGTAGTAACATATCATTAATTATCAAGTACAATGATTTGTTATTGATTCAAAATACAATGAAAATTATTAATAATATCAAACTTAATAGCGAAAGTAATTTAATCAAAAATATAAAAATTAATTCAGCATAACATAAATATAAATTATTTTATGTCATATGAATTTTGTTAATTTTGTATTTTTAAAAATAATATTACTATTTTGTAAGTGTTTATAAATTTAAGATTTTTTTTCGATGGATAAGCTTTTTTATTTCTACTAATTTTCAAAGAAAATAACATTAAATTTGTTTGATTAAAAACACAAATATAATCAACTTAGTTTTATATGATATTAGTATAGTTATAATTTCTAAAAATAAATATTAATATTTAAAATTCTTTTATGTAAATAAAATAATTAAAATTATATTTTGTAAAAATGCATTTTTTGCATTGTATTTTTTACATAATATTTTTACAATTTCAAATTATGGAAAATGGTATGTATGAATTATGCTAATATGGATGTCAATATAAAGCGAAAATTAAAACGAATATATTTGATGAATTTTTAAAATTAAAATTATAAAAACAATACTACTATATGTTGTATGCTTATAATATTAGTTATTAAGTTATTAGTATTTCATATTTTAATTTTTCATCTTTCATTGTATTCACATTTGATCATGTAAAATTATGTGAAATGATAAATAATTGAATAAACTTATTCTAACATTAACCTAACCAATAAAATAATCCCCCTCATTAATATATGATGATGTCACTTTCTAAAAATCCTTAAAACATAGTGTAAAATAATTAATTTGAATATACCATTTTGATCAGGAGAACGAGGGGAATCCAAATCTGGTCTTGGTTTTACTTGATTTGAAGTAGAAAATTTACGTCTTCTTGTGGGGCCCACAAGTAGGTCCCACTTTCTCTCTCTTCACTTCTCTCTCATCCCTTCTCTGAATTTTATGATATTATATATGAAATTCATCAGAAAAGAGAGAGGAATGCATACGTCATCTTGAAATTTTCAAATTCCTACTTTTATCCCTGAAATTAACACAAATTCAAATAGTTATGCAATTTTTAATGATATTTAAAATTATTAACAATTTATATGTTGACTAAGTGATATATTGTGCTAAAATCCCCTTTTTTACCCTTTAAAATGTGCTCAAAATAGATCTTATCATATACCTTTTATTTTATTGATCATCATCCATATATGTCTTATAAAAATACATTTCTCAAAAAATAATCTATCATAAATTATATTTATATTTTATTTTACACATATCATTGAATGTCTTGGATAACTCCTAAAAATATATTTCTCTACACAACCTCACCTAAAATTGGAGGTCTTGCACAACATTGTTATAGTCAGATAAAAAATAATTTCTCAAAACATAAATAATATATAATAATGTTTGCATGATGTTTTAGACATTTCATCGATCGTCTTGACTACAATCCGTAAAAATGATCTATTTCTCTACTCATGAATCTCTCATAATAATAAATGTCTTGCATTATATCGTTGTTAACTTATATTATATGAAAACTAATTTCTTAAAAAAATTTGTTGAAATTAAAATAACTCTAAAGATCTAATTTACAAAAAAAAAAAGCTTACAAAAATTATATTTCTGAAATTCTACAAAGAAATCCGCAAAGCCGTCTGAAATTATTATCTATGCCTCAACATTTTGTTGAAATCTCATCGATATATAGTAATAAAAATTATCAAAAAATACGCAAATAATATTGAAAATAACCCATCGTAAAAACCCCACAAAAAATGTAATGATACAATTCTAAAAACAAAAATACTTCAAAAAAAAGAGGAAACAAAATTTAAAAATTGTCTCAAAAACACTGTCAAAACTACAAAGATTTATAATTCAAAAAAAAAACTTTTAAAGTTAAAATAAATTTCTTCTTTTATAAAGTAAAAAAAAAAGTGAACGTATTGAAATGAAGGAAGTTTTAAAATGGTTTAAAGAAAATTTAAGCTAAAAATAATTGACAGTAAAAAATCAGCTTTTAGAAAGTAGAAAACCACTTCACGTTTTGAAATATATTAAAAAAACCTAAAATCTTCATAAAGATGTTTCATAAATATATTTGAAAACATAATATTTGATTACATAATATTTTTACAAATTTAAATTATTGAAAATAATATGTATTAACTATATTAATATGGATGTCAAACTAAAGAAAAAATCGAATATAATATGTTTGATGAATTCTAAAATTAAAATTCTAAAAATAATGTCAACATATGTTGTATTTTCTATAATATTTTATATTAACTTAATTTTTTTTATTATATAAATTGTTATCTTCCACTACATTCTCAAAATCAAAGTTTACCATGTAATCTTAAAAGAATAAATAATCGTATATACATAGTCTAACATAATCGGACCAATATTAATTGTTCTTGTGATCATTATAGGATAATGTAGACTTCTGAGAATATTTAAAACATGTTGTAAAATAAAGGACATATAAATTGCTACAAGTAAAATATTATTATAAAAAACACAATGATTAAAGAATGGTCAAAAAAAAGTTCACATTTCATAATCTAATAGTTGAAATAAGTGTGGTGAGTGACATAAAGATGTTTCAGAAATATATGTAAAGTGGGTAAATTTAAAATATGCTAAAATTAATTGTTAATCGGATAATATAATATTAATTGTTATATTTTGTTAATTTATATATTGATAAGGTTGTTAATTACGATATATATGATTGTAATTGTTAATTATGTTGTTAATTAATCGAATTGTGTGATTATTATTAAATTTGGATCATATATTATTAAACAAGTTAATTACTCTATGATAATTATGTTTTTAGTTAGTTGAATTAACAATTAATTTTAGCTAACATAATAAATTAAAATATGCTAAAATTAATTGTTAATCGGATAATATAATATTAATTGTTTTTGTTAGGGATCCCACATAATAAATTAAAATATGCTAAAATTAATTGTTAATCGGATAATATAATATTAATTGTTTTTGTTAGGGATCCCAAATAAAATCCCAATTAACAAAGTGACATGACATGACTGCATCATGATACCGATGGGGATTTTGGGGGGAGTAATAGCATGAATAATCTAGATTATATGAACACAAACGACTTGGGCTTAATGGGCCAATGGCTCATGTAAAATCCCAGATTAGTCTAGTAGTTTATCTAATAACAATCGTAAGAAGAGACACAAAAGACCGGGTAGCGCTGTGGATGCGTCCCGACTTCGGCCTCGGGATTTCGTGGGTTCGACTCCCACTCCGGTCAATTTTTTATTTTTTTCTTTCTTTTTTCGCTCACAGAGAGCACGGAGTCGAGTATCTGTAAGAGAGAAGCAGCTAATCAACGCCGTCGATTACTCAAGTAAGACCAATTTCTTCCTTTTTTTTGTTTAAAATCCAAAACGATTTAGTGTTTGTCTTCAATTTGGGTATTTTGGGGTTCAATTTTGAAGTCGGGCTCTCTTATTTTCAATTTTTTGTTTGTATTTGTATTGAATTTGGGTATTTTTTAAGTCAATTTGATCAGGGAACTGAATTTGGATGATACTTTGGAGCAGAAGAACGATTAATTCGTTCATCATTTTTTTTCTTTTCCGCATTTAGAGAGGCTCTAACGACGAACCAACAAAGCGCGGAGGGCCAAGCAAGTTCTCCGGCTTCGCTGATGTCGCCCTTGATAATGTGTTGGTGACTGTGGTTGCGTCAATTCAATACGGAGCAGTAGCAGACAAAGCTTCTGATGCGTTTTACAAGCTCAGCAACACGAGGGAATGGATCCAGTCTTATGTCTTTGACGGTACGGTACGGTTTTTTATAAATTCATTGGTCATTCTTATTATACTCGATTCAATGTTGTTATAATTGTGATTTGTGAATTATACAGTGATCATCCAAATTAAACATGCCGAAGGAGAAGCCGAGTCGAAATACTTGTCCGGACTCGGAATTGCGCGCCAACGTCAAGCCATAGTTGACGGTCTGCGCGACAGCCTACTTGCTTTCTCGGAAAACGTCAAGCCAATTGGAGAAAGATAAGCCAATTGGAAAAAGTACGTAATTTCTATTGACCAAGATTCCGTACCAGCCAAAGACACTACCGGTACGATAACAAACGCGATTAACCAACACTTGATAAATCTAGACACACCCGCCACCCCGTTTTTCTTCAACACATTGTACGACCCGTACCGACCCGGTGCGGATTTCGTACGCGGGTACCCATTTAGCATGAGGACTGGTACGCCATGCGGCCTTTCCTGCGGTCTCTGGCTGAACGTTGCGGATTACGATGCATTCACTCAGGCAGTAAAACCCAACGAGCGTAACAACCGGTACGTTGATTTAGTAATGACTGTACCGATCGGTACGATGATGCCGATAAGCGGCATAAACATCGCTTTCGATAGGGCTCGGTGTCAAAACGGTACGATGATACCGACCGGTACGTTGATTTAGTAATGACTTTGCCAAAGCTATTTGCGACCATTTAGGGCTCGGTGTCAAAACGGGTTTGCCTTATGTGTGGAGAGATGGAGACGGGTCGAAACCGCATGGGAGTTTGAATAAGGAGAGTGATAAGGTTAGGTTGGTGGACGAGGCGGTACCGTTTTTCGAAAAGGTGAAGTTTTCGAAAGAGAGTGTTGGATCGAACCGGCCGGTTTAGTGAAAAAACCCAGACCGGTTTATTTGTTTTCATTCTATTTCTGAGAGTGTCATTTTTCTCAGATTTTTTTTCTCTGTTGGATGTGATTTTACCCAATTTTTTGCTTGGTAAAATAGTATTTTTACTACTTTTCTGCTAGACTTGACAGAGATATTTATTTTAGATTAATTTGTAAATAGTTGAGCTTTTGAGGGACAAATTTGATAATAATATTGTCGTTGGGACAAATAGGATATTTTGAACTTTTGGAGGGATATACCAGAAATTATCTCATATTTAAATTACATTGTCGATAGACTGATGTTTCAGCTCCAATATTTCAAGATTTGGCACGCCACTTAGGAATTTGTTAATATCAATTACAATTTGTTTAGATTAGGTGCATTAATTCTTGGATAACGATTGAAGTTAAAATAATAGCGTATTGTTATTATTTTGTTTTGTTAAATACTCCAGCATGGGGCACAAATTTTAACCCTTGGAATTTCATGGCTAATTTCACCATAAAATGCATGAGTGAGAAAATTCAGCGAATTGCATGAAAATAAATTTGTGAATTATGATTATCATGCAGAGCACTTTTCCACCAAATCATTAATCCTAAGAAGCAAAACTAATTGTAACAATCGCTACACAACCACAACCAATATTCATAACCACTATCATAAGTTATAACTCGCTGCACCAATCAGGTCCTTTCTGAACATGTTCTACAAAAACTGAAATTAAGGGTTTCATTTCCGTCATATTCACAAAAGTTTAGGGCTTAAAAATCATTAAATAAATTAAATTAAATGTGTACAGCAGGTGATTTTCATGTTTGCCCCTACAAGATCTCTAAATATCACATATACTCCTTCCAAATGTGTAATATTTACTGCTAGATGAACTAAAGCATGTATAATTAACATGATGATTAGTTCATTTTATTAGCCTGAATGGCACATCCAAGTCCAGCACCGAGTTCATCATCGTATTTCACTCGATAAAATCCTGTCTAGTCCGTAACCAAAACGTTTAATTTTCATTTGAAACTATGTCATTTATATCAAAATTATCCGATTTTGATTTCAATATAAATTTCTTCGGAGTCTCATAAGAAGATCCACTTAATGTTATGGGGATGATCCACGACTACGAGCCGGCTCCCGACGATCCATCTAACAAAAATTGCTCCTGAAAATAAATAAAATAAATGCTCGAAATGAGTAATTGAAATGGGAATATTTATTTGTAATATTAAAAACAAACCTGATCAACTTGCAATCGTGAAGTTTTGAGATTCGCGTAAACAACAGGAGAGCCTTGTTGTGTAGTGGAACAGCAGAGCCTTGTTCTGCAATCGTGAAGCTTTGAGACGCGCGAAATGGGAATATTTATTTTCGTCACTGCTTCTAGTTCTCCCGAATCTTCTTTTAATACCGCCCATAAATCTTCTGTTTTAGCATTTGTGTCTGCATATTTCTTTATATACGATACCAATGCTTTATGTACAAACCCTTCATTTGGTCATTGAGGGTGCCCGTAAATCTTCTGAATTGAATTCGAGCACCAAAATCTCATCTTCCTCCACCAGAATGATGTTTCAGGGTTTTATCTTCAACCTCTCCAATGTCAATTTTACCTTCTTAATTAATAACTAATATTTTAAATTTTAATTATTGATGAAAATATTAGCAAACCAGATTGGAGCGAAACGAGACGGAGTCCTTATCGACAATACGATCGGCCACTCAAGCACGAGAATCTCGTTTCAGAAAGCACATCAAAGGGGATTACCGACAATAAGATGGACAATAATCTCGTTCAAGAAAATGATGAATGAATTTATCCTTCTTCTGCTCGAAAGTATCATCCAAATTCAGTTTCGGCACACTAGCCCTGATCAAATTGACTTAAAAATACCCAAATTCAATACAAATACAAACAAAAAATTGAAAACGAGACACCCCAACTTCAAAATTGAACCCCAAAATACCCAAATGGAAGACAAACACTAAATCTGTTTGGATTTAAAACAAAAAAAGAGAAAGAAAATGGTCTTACTTGATTAATCTAGGCGTTGATTAGCTTCTTCTCTCTTACAGATTAATAATTAATTTTGGCTTATGTTCATTCATTGTGTTATCTAAAATTAATTTATAATTCAACTAAGTAAAAATAAAATTAGCATATAGTAATTAACTTGTTTAATAATATATGGTACAAATTTAATAATAATCTCACAATTCGATTAATTAACAACATAATTAACAATTACGATCATATAGATCGTAATTAACAACATAATTAATATATTAAATTGACAAAATATAACACTTAATGAATACTTTAGTTAACATGAATCTAAATAGATATACCAAAGAAAATTTTCTTGATAACTATGGACAAAATCTAAAGAATATGAATATGTTTCTTTAAATCCTCTCATCAAACCACATATTATTAATTATTCTATTTTGTGAAGTAACTTTGTTATAAAAATAAATTGTATACATGATCATTCAAGACATTGTCATTTGAACCGTCGATGTAATGATATGGTTCGATCTTATTCATTCATTTGTTGGTTGATTTTTTTAAGATAATATTCTATATAATCATTTGTGTGACATTATTTACGATAAATTTTAAACCCATTTCCTTAAACCATGTGGTTTTAACATTTTAAATTCATACTATACGATTAAAATCAGATGATTGATAATAAATGTTATGTCCACGTGACAAAAAATTATACGAAAGAATTTTAAATGTTATGTCCCCATGATAAATGTTATGTCCACATGACAAAAAATATGAAAAAATTTGTTAAATTTTTCTTTGACACGAAAAAGTTATACATTTTTTTAGTTAATAAATATTTTTGTTAGTATTTAATATTTATACATTATCTACACTCTCATCTAATTAATAAATACATATATATTTATTTAATATGATACATTGTAATATGTTTTCTATAAGTTATATTAGTAATATTGTAAGAAATTTAGTTTCAAAAATTGAGCTGTTTTCTTCCTGGATGAGTCCAGAACATAATATAATTGTAAAACAGATATTCTTGATTGTAATTAAATTAGTTATACTAGTTTTTTTCCCGCGTAATTGTGCGGGAGTCATCAAGTTTTTTATAATTTACTTTTTTCTAATTTCTAATTGGATTTTAAGTTTTTTTAGTTTCATTGTTCACTCATATGTGTTTGGATATATTAACTCCCTAATTTTTTTTTAATATTATAAAACAAATCCCTATCTTTTTGTACACGCCGAAAGAACCTTTCTACCGAACATGTATTTTCAAATACACATCATTGATGAAAAAGAAAAAATACGGCGTTTCTGCAAATACCTACATTATTAAACAAGTTAAGGATGATCTAACTTGTCCGTATAATCTAGATCATCTATGCTATTATTTCCCAAAAGATCCCCATGGGTTTCGTGATGGAGTCATCTTATCTCATTTTGTAAATTGGCGTTCTTTTTTTTTTTGGTTGTTCCCTAGAAATTAATATTATATTATCCGTTTAATAATTAATTTTAGCTTATGTTAATTCATTGTTTAAGCTAACATTAATTTATAGTTCAACTAAGTAAAAATAAAATTAACATATAGTAATTAACTTGTTTAATAATGTACGGTACATATTTAATAATAATCTCACAATTCGATTAATTAAAAACATAATTAACAATTGCAATCATATAAATCGTAATTAACAACATAATTAATATATTAAATTAACAAAAAATAATAATTAACAAATACTTCATTTAACATGAATGGTTATGGGTATTTTGAAAATAATCTAAAATTTATATGCGATAACCTAGAACCGATCAATTTCATGCATACTCACCAATCGGACAATGTTATCCAGTTCAGTCATAAAGATGCAATCCCGACGGCTCAAAGCCGTATCTTATGGAAGTGAAGAATGAAGGATCCGACGTTTCTGCACGTTCACTACAACAGATCTGCACATCAGCGACGGTAAAAACCGTCGCTGATACTCACAAAAACCGTCGCTGAAAGTTTTACCGACGGCATCCCGTCGCTGATTGCCCGTCGCTGAAAGGGGCGTCGCTAATGTCACTTTTTCCGACGGGTCGTCGCTGATGTCACTTGTTCCGACGGTTGTTCCTTCTCCGGCGGGCCGTCGCAGAAACTTTCTCCGGCGGGCCGTCGCAGAAACTTTCTCCGGCGGGCCGTCGCAAAAAACTTCTCCGGCGGGCCGTCACAGAAACTTTATTTTAATAATTAATTAATATTAAATAATTTAATAATATTAAATTTATATAATTAATATAATAATAAATTTATTTTAATAATTTTAATATTAATAAATAATTAAATTATATTAAAATTGTATTAATAATATTAAATTTGTAATAGTAATATTTTAATATTAATAATATAAATAATTAATTAAATAATATTAAATTTATATAATTATTATAAATATAAATAATTAAATAATAATAAATTTATTTTAATAATTATAATATTAATGAATAATTAAATTATATTAAATTTGTATTAATAATATTAAATAATATTAAATTTGTAATATTAATAATAAAAATAAATAATTAAATAATATTAAATATATAATTAATATAAAAATAAATAATTAAATAATACTAAATTTATTTTAATAATTATAATATTAATAAATAATTAAATTATTACTAAATTTATTTTAATAATTATAATATTAATAAATAATTAAATTATATTAATAATATATAAATAAATAATTAAATAATATTAATATTTTAATATTAATAATATAAATAATTAATTAAATAATATTAAATTTATATAATTAATATAATAATAAATTTATTTTAATAATTATAATATTAATAAATAATTAAATTATATTAAATTTGTATTAATAATATTAAATTCGTAATTTTAATATTAATAATATAAATAATTAATTAAATAATATTAAATTTATATAATTAATATAAATATAAATAATTAAATAATAATAAATTTATTTTAATAATTATAATATTAATAAATAATTAAATTATATTAAATTTGTATTAATAATATTAAATAATATTAAATTTGTAATATTAATATTTTAATATTAATAATATATAAATATTAAATAAATAATTAAATAATATTAAATTTATATTAATAATAATTTTTAATAATTATAATAAACCCACGACAATTAAACAAATACAAACAATCCAAATAAGCAACGACAAACCACAAATACAACAATCCAGAAAATGAAACCGCAATCCACAAATACAACAATCCGAATACGACAATCCACAAATACAACAATCCAAATACAACAGTCAAAAATAAACTCTCTCTAATTCTGATTCAAATTATCACCATCGAAACCTCCAAGAAAATCATTTGCCGGACCAAAATTCGCCGGTCGGGTCGATGTCTCCTGAATTTAATGAATTGTTATATGAAACTATACTACTATAATAATTATATATATTTTATTTAACATATACATACATTCGATGGTCGGGTCGATGTGTCCTGATTCTGCTGCGACATATTCGCCATGAACATCTGTGGGAAAGGAGACCGCAGTACATTCTGAAAATCCGAACCTGAATTCTGAAGGGGTGGAGACGAGAACGTGCCGGGATTCTGAAAACCATCGTAACCTCCTTGACCTCCTGATCCCATGCCGAACCCCGAGCCCTTTTCCAAACATTTGTACATAAAAAGTAAGTAATACATGAAAATAAATTATATTTTTTCTTATTGTACATATAGTTTTTTACCTGTGGCCAAAATTGACGAGGAAAGAACATATTCTGTTGAGATCCGTCAAAACCTCCTAATCCTCCCGATCCCGTCGATCCGGATCCCGAACCTGTTGGGTAATATCCTCCGACCTCGGGCCCGCGCAGCGGAATGAAGGCCCGGTCCGGTTCCCTAAATCCAAGATCACGCCATGATTTCGAGGGTACGATGCAAATAGAAGGATATATCTATACCAATGCCAAATTGATGGCACACGAAGGGTTGATCGCCGCCTTCTATTCCTCCTGTCACGTTGGTGACAATCCGCGCGTCCCATACCACGCGTCCTTCACCACTCGTTAACTACGCCGGTTCACTCGACTTCGTCTTCGTGCGTCCAAGCGTTTCCACCGTCTTTCTCACTCGAGTCGATCACAATCGAAGAACCACAAACGTCGTTCCTCTACTTGTATCCACGTTGATTCGTAAGACGTCGGTCGCGGATGCACCTGCCTAGACGATGCACCGGCGAACTTGCTCGATCTAATCGATTCTCTATCACTCGAGAAACTCTTTTCTCGATTTCTCTCTCTTCGCACCTTTTCACTCACGAAAGATCAAATCTGAATTTGCTCTTTTTCTTGTGTATTGGGCAGAATGAACTGATTAGAATTGCATTCAGTTGCTTAGTGAGGAGAGAGAAAGTATCCTATTTATTTCTTATAGGATCAGGATTAGCCAAGAGGCATGTATATCCAATATACACCATTTCACACAGATAAGTGCATGAACCTGTTCAGTATTCTGTCCAGACGAAATTGATAAATTTCTCTGACAGAAAATCACCCAACATGAAAGTTGTAGATAATATCATTATCTACACAACCCAATTTGGACCAGCCCAATTGGAGTTCATATGCAAAAGTTATGACTGTTTTACTAACTGTATGTCATACTGTTGCACCCTTTCGGTATTTCACATAAACGACACTTATACTTCGTTCATATGAAATATATTTCTACATGAAGGTTATAGATAATCTAATTATCTATCTAACCCAATTTGAACCATTCAAATCGGATTTTCCCATTGACAGTTATGGCCTCGAATGTACGACTATATTCGTTTATCCTTGTGTACACTTTTACGGTTGATCATGAAACTGTATTTCCTACAGAACCCTGTCCCTTGTGAATAAAATAAATATATATCATTTTCTTCCGAAATTAAAAAACATTATTAATTGAAATACCTACTTACCTGCTGGAGAAAAGGACGCTGACAAAACATGTTCTGCTGCTGTGTGAACTGCGAAAACGTGGAATACATGGTCTCCATCATCGCACGTTTAGCCTCCTCCATCTTTTTATTCATTTCCTCTTCACGCTTGCGACTTTCCTCCTCCATTTGCCGCCTAAACTTCTCGAATCTATCATTTTCTTCCGAATCGCGACATGCTGAAGTCGCGTTCTGACACGAGGGAGAAGACCATGTCGATGAGACAGGAGTAGATGCCAAAGCCGGATCAATCACAGAATCTATCGTATAGAAACGTCCGTGCGATCTCCCTCCTGACACCTGAACATACGTAGCAGCATCATCACCGTGAGACGCCCAATCTTCACCGTACTTCTCCTTCATCGCGGCTTCGTAATTCTCCTTCGTGACATAAATACAACACGTTCGATTATAACAAATATGATTGCAAATTGAAAATTTAAATATACCTTTACTGCGACGGACTTCTGATCGATATAAGCAGTGCCACTCTTACGAACCTTCGACACCTTCAACAAATACAAGAATCGGACGGGAACGTCTGGATTGCGCTCCCCCTTCAAAATTTAGAACAACAATTTGTAATATCGTATATTAATTTACTAATAATTTCACAACTTGACAATTTACAAAAACTTGACAATTTTTTATTATCAAATATTTACTAATAATTTCACAACTTGACAATTTACAAAAACTACACATTTTTCGCACATACAGTAACAGAATAATTTATAAAAACTATACATTTTTCATAAAATATAGTTAAATTTTTATACACTAAGATATAATCGCAACAAATAAAGTACTACATCCAAAACAACAATAAAAACCTAAATCTAAAAGTAATATTTTTCTACATCCAAATAACTCTAAAATCCTAAATCCAAACTAAGTTATAAACTTCGCATTTTTCACACATACAATATCAACAAATAAAATATAAAAATGAAACTATTATTAACCTTGGTCTGGAGTAGATTAATTAATTCGCCAAAAAGTCCGAAATCCAAATTTCCTAAATTAATAAGAACTAATTAAATAGATTTCAAAAAACGTAATTAACAAAATTAAAAATAATTGATTTAAAATTAATTTAAATCAGATTTTAAATAAATCAGATTAAAAAAAATCCAGATTTAAATTCCAATTTTAAACAACCATAAAAATCCATAAATTCCTAAAAAAATAGGTATTAAAGCCTAAAATTTCAGATTTAAAATCCTAATGAAAAATCCAGATTCAAATATTTTTAAACCTAATTAAACTTATTTTTAAATTTAAATTTAACTTGACTAAATCGAGATATATAAACATACCTTCAACCAACAGAGAGCAAGAGAGTTTGTCGGCTTACACCAGATCCGAGAGACGAGACAGCAGCCAAGATTTGGGATTTCAACCTAAAAAAACAAATTTAAACCAAAATTTAAAAAACTAGTTCAAAAATACATCTAAACCAGATTTAAATACTTACAAACCCTAAAAATCCATATTTAAAATACATATATAAAATACAGATATAAAATACTTACAAACCCTAAAAATCCATATTTAAAATACCTATATCAAATTTAGAACATATTCAAAATTCCTAAATAAAATAATTATTTAATTCTAAAATTCCAGATTTAAAATGCTCATGTAAAATCCAGATTAAAATTTTTTTAAACCTAATTAAACCTAAATTTAAATTTAAAACTAACCTAACTAAGCCGAGAAAGATAAGCACACCTTCAACCAATAGAGAGCAGGAGACTTTCCACCACACCAGACCCGAGTGACGAGAGAGCAGCCGATTTATGACTTCCACCTAAAAAAACAAATTTAAAAAAATATCTAAACCAGATTTAAAACTGATTACCTAAAAAATATTAAACCTAAATTAAACATATTCAAAAATAATTTTCAAACCAATTTAAAAAAATCAGACCTAAACTAAACACAATTATAACATATTTTAAACAGATTTACGAAAAAAATTTACAAAAACAGATCTAAATAAAACATCCAAAAATCAGACCTTAAAAAACAGATTTAAAAAATCAATTCAAAAATGAATGTTACACGAATTTGTTCAAAAAAAGATAGATTAAAAAAATAGAAATACGAATGAGATAATTAAGCCTAGAAATCGACACGAAAGATCCAAAAAAAAAAAACTAATCAAATGGAGAAATAAACACACCTTCAAACCGAGAGGAGCAAGCCGGAATTCATCCACCAGAAACGTGCAACCAACCGAGAAGAGGAGAGGGACGCGCTGGGCGAAGGGGCAAGAGGAGAGAAGGGGGATGCGAAGGCGACAGCAGAGAGGGGGAGGAGAGGGGAAGAGGGCTGTGGGAAGGGGGGGGGGGTTGGGCTGGGCGAAGGGGGAAGTCCCGAGAAGGAGAAGAGGTGCTGGGCTGGGCGAAGGGCAAGAGAGAAAGGAGAGAGGGGGGGCGGCTGGGCGAATGGGGAAGAGGAGAGAGAAGGATGAGGGACGGGATAATATATGAAGCCTAAATAATATCTGCGACGGGCTCCTCATCTGCGACGGGCCGACGGTGGTAACTATCTGCGACGGGTTCCTCATCTGCGACGGGCCGACGGTGCCTTTACCGACGGTTTTTTAAACTTACCGACGGGCCGACGGAGATGGTTTAAATCTGACGATTTTTTGAATTTATCTGCGACGGGCTATTCATTTACCGACAGGCCGACGGTGAACTTTGCCGACGGGTTTTTGGGCTTTTCCGACGGGCCAATAGGCCGACGGAGACGTTGAAATCAGGCGGCTTTTTTTGAATTCTTCTGCGACGGGTGTTTGTTTCCGACGGGCCGTCGGTGCGCTTCTACGACGGTTTTTTTTGGCTGCGACGGGCCGTCAGTATACAACAGCGACGGTTTTATGGGCTGCGACGGGCTGTCGGTATACATCAGCGACGGGCTTTTCGTCTGCAACGGGCCGACGGTATTTGCTACGGGCCGTCGGAAATGTTTACCGTCGGAAATAGACTTTTAGCTACGGCCCGTCGGTGAAAGTACATTATATTTGTGACGGCCCGTCGCTGAAAATAGGGTACCGTCGCTGAAAAGCCCATCTGTTATAGTGGTTCCGCAGGAATACAATCAGGAAGCTGATCGTCTCGACAATTATAGCTCGTATTTAGGGTTCTCTGGACAGTTTATCCCTTGGTAGAAATACATGTTGAAAGAATTTTTTTTTACGTGTTATTATAAAAAAATATGAAAATTACGAAATATCATATTGGTAGAAATACTACAAATACATGTTGAAGAAAATACTAAAATAAATATGAAAATATAATATTATAGAAAGTCAAAGAGGTGATGTGGCTCATTGTGGAAGCTCAAAACCATTCTCTATTTAAAGAGAGATAAGTTTTTGAAAAAGAAATTTATATACTACAAATTAATTAATATTATAAAAGAAATACATGTTAGAAAAACTACAAATACATGTTGAAAGAATTTGTTTATATGTTATCATAAAATAAATTAATGAGTATTATAAAACAAATATGAAAATTATTAAATACCATACAAATACATGTTGAATACGAAGTGAAGAAAAAAAACTAACAAAAAAACACATTACATAAAGAAAAGAATATGAAGTAATATAATGAGGTCGGAAAGGAATTTTTGATATACCAAGTGAAGGAAAAAAAAAAAGTAAAAAAAAAAAGAAATTTTTGATATACCAAGTGAAGGAAAAAAAGTAAAAAAAAAAACATGTTACATAAAAAAGGGATGGAGTAACATAATAAGGTTGGGAAGAATTTTTTTGATATATTATCATAAAATAAATTAAAGAATATCATAAAACAAATATGGAAATGATTAAATACTTTACAAATGCATGTTGAATACCAAGTAAATTTTTTGATATATTACCATAAAATAAATTAATGAATATTATAAAACAAATATGAAAATTATTAAATACCATGTTGAAATACTACAAATACGCGTTGAAAGAAAGAAAAAAATCGAAAGAATTTTTTTTATATACTACAAATTAATGAATATTATGAAACAAGTACATGAATTTTTTTTTTTATATGTTATATATAAATAAACTAATGAATATAATAAAAAAAGGAAAAAGTTTGTTTTTGGTCCCTAACAAATATCGAATTGTTCAACTTTCCCGCTAACTAATTTTTTGGTCCTTTTTGCCCCCCTAAACTTGTTATATATTCGTAGTTACATTTTTAGGATTCGTACGTTCGGGTCGTTGACGTGGTCCTCGGGATCGGGTCGGACTGGGCCTCTCAATCCGCTGCGCGGGGCTCGGTAGTGACGCCGATACCCAACAGATTACGACGAGATTTTTGCTACCGTTGCGAGAATGGAGACGATCCGACTTCTCATATCTCAAGCAGCTCAATTCAAGTGGCCGATCTATCAGATGGACGTGAAATCAGCATTTCTGAATGGCGTACTCGAAGAAGAAGTCTATGTCGAGCAACCACCTGGTTACGTGAAAGCTGGAAAAAAAGGAAAGGTGTTGAAGTTGAGAAAGGCGTTGTATGGGCTCAAACAGGCACCTGGAGCATGGAATACCCGAATCGACACATACTTCAAGAAGACCGGCTTTGTACAACGCCCATACGAGCATGCATTGTATGTGAGGAAGAAGGAAAACGACGTGTTGTTTGTTGCTCTCTATGTTGATGATCTGATTTTCATGGGGAGTAATGAGAAGATGGCGAAGGAATTCAAAGAAGCAATGACGCGAGAATTCGAGATGACAGATTTGGGTCTGATGAAATACTTCCTTGGCCTCGAAGTTAAACAAGGTGAGTCGGAGATTTTTGTATCACAAGAGGCGTACGTGAAGAATATTCTGAAGATGTACAAGATGGAGGACAGCAATCCAGTGGCGATCCCGATGGAGCTCGGTGCGGAACTCTCTAAATTTGAGGGAGGAGACAGAGTTGATCCGAGCAAATTTCGAAGTTTGGTTGGGAGTTTGCGGTACCTTACTTGTACTAGGCCCGACATTGCGTATAGTGTTGGGGGTGGTGAGTCGATTCATGGAGAAACCGAGGCATTCACACTGGAAAGCAATAAAAATGATTCTTCGGTACATTCGAGGTACTGAATCACTCGGGTTATACTACTCGAGGACGGACGAATACAAGCTGGTGGGCTACTCAGACAGTGATTCTATCGACGTGCTAGAAGAAACAGCCAATAGTGACTCTATCGACGTGCTAGAAGGAATACGTGGCAGCATCATGGTGTGTGTCATGCGACATGGTTAAGGAATTTGTTGCATGAGTTGAAGATGACGCAACACAAAGCGACTGAGATACGAGTCGACAATAAATCCGCAATCGAGCTAGCAAAGAATCCGGTCCATCATGAGAGGAGTAAGCACATTGATGTGCGTTTTCACTTCATTCAAGAGCATGTGAAGAAAGGCGATATGCGAATGATTCATGTGGCGAGCCAGGACCAGGTAGCAGACATCATCACGAAGTCGCTTCCGACAACGCTGTTTGAGAACTTCAAGACGATGATTGGGATGAATAATAGGCTTGAGCTTAAGGGAGGAATTTGTTAATAAGCCCAAGCCCGTACAAATATTTATCAAGTTTAATTAGTCCAAATAATTTTAGGGAAAAATTATTTTAAGGAAATAAATTTAGAAAATAATTATGTGGCAGATTTTAATTATAAGAAAAATTGTTTAGGAAATAGTTTTTAAGGCAAGATTTTAATTCCTTGTATCTCAAGTTTATGAAGCCTATAAATAGGGCTTGGATGTTTAGCAATTCATGTATCAAAATATCAATTAGAAAATGAGAGAAAGATTTGTAAGAGCCTATTATAATTATAAGAGAGAGATTTATTTATTAGAAAACTCTATTTGAATCCATATTCGAATCCGGTATTACCAACAAACCGGTCCATAGAGAACCGCCCATTTACGTCATAGTTCCAGGAGAAACTTTACCTTCATTCTTGGCCAAACCTCTTTCATTGTAGACAGAGAGAAATTGTGTTTTTTTGGTTTGTTTTTTTTGGCTATTTTATGCTGGCTTGAAAATTTAAATTCAAGCCGAAATTTTGTAGTTTCTGACTTAATTTCTAATATGTAAGGATAAAGAACTGTTAATTTAAGCAGTCTCAAGTTTGCAGGATCTTGTGATGATTTTTATTATCATTATCATTATATTTATATAATTATAATTTTGTACTATTTTGCACATTTTCTTCAATGATTTATATCAGTACGCATTGTAGCAATAACAATACATATTTTCTAAATTATATTTTAGACTGCTAACAATACAACTTGACATGAAGATTTTAATTAGTAACTGAGTTTGGATAACTCTTTTCTTGAAAAATTAGAACTATATTTATTGAAACAAAATAGTTTGTCAAGTTACATAAAATAATGGGGTGGTACATGAAAAAATTGCCTTGTTGTTTGTAGATAATGCCTTGCATTATATTTCTCTCAGGTTGGTAGAAGTGGTGCATTTTAAATTGATGCTTCTATAGTGATTAGTGCGTCAATAAATTAAGTAATAAACTAGGTGCCTATGGTTTCATTTTTCAAAAAACAAAGCAAAACTGAAATTTGCCTATTGTTTTTTGGGGAATTCTTCAAAAACCCCTTAATTTTTTTGGAATTCCTCAAAAAATCCCTAATTTTTTTATTATTTGAAAAATTCCCTATAAATGGAATTTAATTCTTAAAAAAAATCCTACAAAGGTTAACTTTAACATTCCATCTAATTTTTAGTTTTTTGGACAAAAATATCCTTCTTGATTTTTTTTTTATAAATTCTTTTATTCAATATAAATTAATAAATATATAAATTAATTAAATATTTCATGATAAATATTTCACGTTATTATAACTAAAAATAGTTTATGATAATATTTTACAGCTCACTATATATATATATATATATTCTTTTATTAAATAAAAACTATTTCACATTATATTTTTTATTTCTACATGAAATAATTTTATATAAGAATCATATAATAAATTACATAATACTTAATAGTATAATAAATATTATCATATAATATTATGAAATATTATTTATTTATTAGTTTTTATAATAAATTCAATTGTAAAATTGTGAAGGTATTTTGGTCCAAAAAAGAACAATTTGGATGGAAAATAAAAAGTAACACTAATAGGAGATTTTGAAGAATTAAACTTAATTTATAGGGGTTTTTCAAGTAATCTAAAAGTTAAGGGATTTTTGAGAAATCCCAAAAAAATAGGAGCTTTTGAAGAATTCCTCTTGTTTTTTACTTAAAAGATTGATTTTGTATTGTTGTAAAGACAACAACAACAAAAAGATTGTATTTGATCATTCTACAAGACTTTTTGTAAAAAGTAAATTCCATCCATTTTTTTCACACGAGTTTTACTTTTTAAGCACAAATGAGTTATCTGATTTGCAAATAAAATTATACCAATAAAATGAATAAACTCTTTCAAATATTCTAACATAGCTTTTTTTTTTTGTCTCGAGGCACAATGCAATGGTGGTTTCCTTAGTGGAGCTCCTTTGGAATATTCCAAACAAATATACTTCCCCACCATTTCAATTTTTTGCTAAACTTCGTCCTTAAACATAAAGGACCCATTCGTTAATTAACCACTTATTACTTAGCTTCACAATGACACTTCTAAATGATTATCATATCCTTATTCAAAAAAGTAAATGAATGATATATCATTATCAATTTATGTTTTTGCCCTTGATATCAATAATTGGGGCTAACTGAAAATATACCAAGCCCAAATTAACATAAATATTCTATCCGTATTTCTAATTTTTTCAGATATTAAATAAATACAAATACCATTTAAAAATTGTTTATTTTTAGAGGAAGATCAATAGTATTCTGTCTTTTTTTCTTTTAAAAATTCGAAATAAATTATGTACACATGAGTTAAGTGTAGGTCTTGGCAGATGCTTTGTTCATAATAATAAATTGTTAAATTGTTATATATAGTTATGTAGTAATAATAAATTGGAACAAACTAATTAGGGTTTGTGTGAATAGATTGAATGGATATTTTTACGAAATAATCGATACACATGTTTACCGAAAAACTTAAAATTAAAATAGCCCTTAAACATTATACTAATACACAAAATATTGATATAAACTTAAAGAAATATGTGTTGAGTTGAATTATTCGAAATTAGAATATTTTAATCAGTATTATTCTCATTTTGTGAAAAATAGAGTCAAAACTCGTAATTCCAATTGTCTTTTTTGCAATTATTGTCGTAAAACAATCGTATATCATTCAAGTGTTCTTTCTACAAATGTATACTTCTCTTGAAAGTTTTAATGATTTATATATGATAATATCACAAAATATTATTTTGTTGTAGATCTTTTATAGGAAAATTTAGGATTGTGTTTTTGGTCGGTTCGGTTCAATCCGAATCAAATAAGATCAAATCGATTTAAATCGGACCGAACTACAATCGAATCCAATCAAATTTTGAACAGATTTAAAATTGGTTGAACCGAATAAAAAATTTATAATATTAAAAAAAAAGTTGATTATTAATTTAATTCCTATTTCATTTATAAAATATATATAAATGCATCATATAAAATATAGAGTAAACAAAAATAAGAATATATAATGCAAAGAAAATGTTAAGAAGAATAAGTTCGAATAAATTTGAAAAATAAAAAATAAGAGATTGTAATGGAAATTTCATTATACTAAAATTAAAGCAACAATCACAAAAAAGAAATATGATAAAGAAGCATATAATTATAAATAATATCACAAATAAATAAATAAAATATGTTATTATAAAAATATTTAATTAAGAATGATATACCGCATGTGAAATGAGATGAGAAAATGAAATAATAAGATATTTGTCGTCTAATTAGAATGGTTTATCACCTGATGTGGTCAAGCATAAATATATGTATATGTTATTGTCAACACATTGATATGTTGAGGAAATATTGAATGATTGGGACAAATAAACCTTTTTCAATCATATATTGTTTTTTGTCACATTTCACTAAGAAGTTTTTTTTATAAAAAATGATAAAAATATATTAAACTAGCCACAAGGTAGTTATTTTACCACCCCATCTAGGAAATGATGACGAAATTCAGAGTTAACCGGAACAATAAATTTTACATTGTTGGTTCTCATAATTTAGCTAGATTTGGTGAGACATTAGCACAGTGTACATATTTTAATGCCGTTTCTATTAGTTATGGGTTGTTCATTGACGAAATTTCAAAACAGTGTTATTTTTAACAGTGGCGGATTTAGGGAGGGGGGGGCGGGACCCCCCCCCCCCCCCCCCCCCCCCGAAATGAAGAACCGACGTATTAGCGAAAAAATAAGGTGATTTTCTTGTTTGGAAAATAATAAATATGATAAATTTGTATGTATTTGACAAAGATTAGGCTAGTTTAGTGATAAAGTTGATGTTTGTGAGATAGAATGTCTTGAGTTCAACACCCGCAAGAAACATATTTTGATTTTTTTTTTATTTCGGCCCCTCCTATACATCGATCCTGGATCCGCCCCTGACTTTCAACTCAGCGATTGAGTGAGCTCAATCGTTCGCTACTCAATGGGAAGAAGGGGGTCTTTTCAAAAGGTAGGAGACCCGAGAAGTAACAATAACCAGTCCATCGAGAACTGGTACCCGAAAAGCGTATATAGCCAATGACAACTGACATGGTTAATTTTTGAAATTCATCAACAATTTTGATTTCCTTCAATGTTTTATATTATTGTTCGAAACATCAAGTTTCGATTTCTTGAACATTTGTGCAGTAATATTTCTCGGAACTCGCTGCTTTAATACTTCAAAAAGATCATTCGAATCTAGTTTTTAACTACCACATTCCCAACTCATCACACATAAACTGTGCAAGAATAACTGGAGTTAGTGGGCCGAAATTTACATGCCAAACCAATAAACTGTAAACATGATCAAATTAAAAGGGGTTATATATTAAGGCCCCATAAGCCATAACACCCAAAGATAGCCTTGTGGCAAACGAAAATTAAGTGAATTGATTAGTATTACTAATTGATTCGATTAGCGAATTAATGGACCATTTAATTGAATGACGCGTCAGTGAATACGTGTTGATATAATTGAGTGACGCGGCATTTAGTATGTGCCGATATAATTTATTGAGCATGTCAATTTAACAATTAATTGACTAATCAATCCATCTAATTTCCTTTTTCCCACATCATCAAGGGATTTGAGATAGAGTTTGAGGGGTCAAGTATATTTTCCCAAATTAAAATCAAAATCAAAACAATAATCACAAATCATTGCAAAATTTGGAAGAGAAAAAAAAGCTAAACAAATATTCAAACATAGAACACCAAATTGTCTGCATAATAAAATCTCACTCGACAAAACACACAACAAATTCTTCTCAACTGGACTACCAAAACTCTTTCAAGAAAATTAAATTAAATTAAGTTAAAAAACTCGGTAAGGCTTGCCCATGGTGCTCTTGAGGTACAAGCACCTCACATTCTGCCAATTCTTCTTCAACAGAGAAACCAAGAAATTAACCGCCATTTGAACGTTCGTCTGAATTTGCCTTTCTTCCATCGACAAATTTCCAACTGCGACTCCCATGCACAGAACCTTCTTCAACTGGAATTTTATCGTTGCCTTGATTTCGTTCACCTTCGATTCCAATGTCTCTTGATGACTCACCAAAGCTGGAAACTTTCCTGAAAATTCGATAAATTCATGGTTAAATTGGGTACTACAGTATAAGAGGATTTTGCATTAGGGGCATAAATGGAAAGGAATTGCGTACCTGCTTTGTTGAGACCAGGGCCGAGGAGACGAGGGATCTGCTTGATAATGGCTTCGGAGGCAAGGAAAGCATGGTACTTCTTCGCAAGCTTCTTCACGAGCTTTTTGTTCTTGTTCATCTTCTTCAAAGAATCCACATCCATATACTCCAAACCGATTTTCTGAGCCTGAATTCATAAATAAAGAGTATGCTAAGAATCATACATCATCAAATACCATTTCGATTATATATTGAGAGAAAATCAAGTTATGTCACCTCTTCGACATGCTGAGCATCTCCGAGCATGCAGACCTTCATCTTGGGGCGAGGAATGTGAACAAGCTTCACAGATCCGCTGAAACGCTTGTCCTTTTGAGGGTCGTAGTTCTTCAAACCGATCTGCAACTCGATCGTCTCGACGAAATTCCTGTTCTTCTCTTTAGAGTCATTGACGATGCCAGTAATGGCCTCCTTCAATGCCTCTACTTGAAGCTTACTGCACAATTACAAAACAAAAAGAGTAAATTCAAGCAGGAGATAAGAGAGAAACGCCATGCAATAGATCTTCGAAGGATAAGAACAGTACCTCATCTTTGCAGGCGGAAATGCAGAAAAACCCTAATTTGCAAATGGCGGCTTTGAGGAGGTAGTAGTTATACAGAGCAACAAAACCCTAGCTGCAAATTATGGCCCATGGACTGTGTCCATTCAAATATTCAGCTCATTTATCATTATTCATTAATGACTCGTATATCTGTAAATAAAAGCCTAATATTAGTATTACTAAAAATATACGAATACTAATGTGTTGAATGAAAATAAAAGGCCCAACTATATTTTGGGTAGACGTAGTCTAGCCAATTATTCATTCTCTCTATTGGCCTTTCTCATCACATCAATGCATATACGAATGATCTACGTTATGCCAATACCATATGAATAAAGGTACGAAAGGAATGAGATACGTATCGGATAAGTTACGCGGAGTATTCGATTATTTTAATATTTATTTATTTCAAATACATCTTCGTATTTGAAGATACGACATGATATTTTCATGATATGACCAAGATATGGTCGGTATATTTTCATCAGTATACTTCGACCCAAATCATATTTTGATCCATAATTCTTTATATTAAAATATATTGGATACATTTCGGGATATTTTTAATATATATCTAAAATTAGGTTCGTGATATTTCTATATGCTTATGTTATCATGATATTTAATTTAGAAATATTATTATCGTAATATTTATTTATTATTTATGACAACACCACGATAGTAATTTATGTCGTAAAAATATTATTTTTTTAAATAATATAAAAAATTGTTTGTCCATCTAAATAACTTATTAAACTTATAAACACCTATCAAATAATATTGTTATTTAAAAAAAATAAAAATTGAAACAAATAATATGAAATAAAATAATATTTATTCTTATTTATGCTAAATTTAAATGTTATATTATTTATTAAATTACTTTCACTTTTAAGTTTGATATATTTATAATTTTCATTGTATTTTGAATCAATAACAAACTATATAATTAATGATATGTTACTAGATATGTCGTATTATTCGTTATTTTTAAATTTGATAGGGTGGTGATATTTTAAGAACGGTATTTGGGGGTTGAGAGCAGTTTCTTAGAAAAATTGAAATATGACTTATTTTGTCCCTAATATTTAGTGCATATCTTTAAAAAATATATTACAATTTGTTTTCATAAGTTATTATTTTTTCCTCCATTCACTTATTTATTATATGTTAATAAACATATAAATTTTATTTTCAGATTTATGTACTTCTAATAAATTTTTTAAAAAAATATTTACATTATTAACTTTATGAAATTAAATATTTATAAACAAAATTCAATCATGTATATAATACAATTTCAAGTATGTACATAAAATATCATGACCAAAATAAGTCATATTTTAATTTTTCTTAAAAACTGCTCTCAACCCCCAAATAATGCTCTTAAAATATCATCACCCAATTTGATATCGTATGTAATATTTTTGAACAACGAAGATATTACACCTCATATGTTATTATATAATGACAATAATCACATTAAACAAAAATGATATTTTCACAAAGAAAGATACAGAAATGACATTTCTATTTTCCTGTGTAATATGAACTCATCAGTACCAATCAAGTGTGCTTGCCCAAGCCATTTATTCTTTAATTTGAACTTGAATCCTACCCACAGCAATTAAACGAACTATACACTACTATACAGTTCTACAAACTCAAATATCAAAATTACCATTACCTTTGATGATTCTATACTCTCAAAATTAAGAATGTGAATTGAAATTAAAACAAGTTTTAATTATGAATTTTTCCATAATTAACCACCGTACCGGTGTACCGATCGTTTATTGATATCGGTACGATCGTACCAGTAAACCATCGGCACCGGTACGACGAGAAGGGTTTGCTCCGTTAGGGTTTCTTCAGTCAAGAAGGGATGGACAAATTCAATTCAAAAGGAAGACTACGGCTAAGAGTCAAAGGTAACATGAGCATTAATCACGCATTCATTCATTGGCTACTATTTATTCATAAATTAAGTCTCCAACTTGTGCTTGTCTGTTCACATTTTCATCTGGGTTATCGGATTTTTGTATGGAAAATATCCGGATCCAATATGCCACCAGTTAGCAACAACTTAGTGACCTAGGTTAGCAAGTTTGATTAATCAAATATTCAAATGTTTAGTCATGTGGCTTCTACCATCCAGACAAGCCATCTTACAATAATAATTAATAATCATTGAGATTTTTTGCATAGATACCCCTCTATTATGCCTTGTTTGATTTGCAATCCATAGACATGTGGTTGGATAAATTAAATTAATTTTAAAATATTTTTTTAATTGAATGTTAAGATTTGTAATTTAGATGTAAACTATTTATTACTTTATCATACCGGTAAATTTAAACTCTTATTACTTTTATTTATCGAAAGTGGAATGATTTTCGCGTTTGTTTCTTTAATGCTTACGTGATTAAAATGATATCGGTTTTATTACTTTTAACACTTGAGCAAATAGTGTGAAGAGATTACTTGATATCGGTTTGTTATTTTAACGCTCGAGTAAGTAGCGTGAAGAGATTATTTTTTGAAGAAATTAATTATTGCTTTTATTACTTTAACGATCGAGTAAGTAGCGTGAGAAATTACGTTATGGAGAAAATAATTATCGCTTTTATTACTTTAACACTCGAGGAAATAGCGTGAAGAGATTACTTTCTGAAAAACGAATTCTTGGATTTGTTACTTTAACGGTCGAGTAAGTAGCGTGGAAATTACGTTATCTAATTTTTATTTTTATTTTGAGAAAAAATTCTCATTTTTATTACTTTAACGCTCAAGAAAGTAGCGTGAAGAGAATATTTTACGAAAAAATAATTTCCGACTTAATTACATTTTTAACGCTTCAGTAAGTCACGTGAAATTATTACTTTCTGTTTAAACACGTGATCACCAAAATTACTTTCATACATGATTAACCTACATTAAAATTTACGATATGGGTAATAAAAAAAGCACACTATTGATCACACCAGTATCATTTCATCTATTGCCATAAACATAAAAAATCTCGAAAACATTAATCCGAAAAAAAATCACTTAAAAAAGTTGGAAATAAATCCATAAAAAAAGATTAAAATATACGGAATACTAAATCATGACTTACAAATACTAGTTTCTTGAACTAATTTTTTTTTCCTTATATAATTAAATTAAAACTAAAACTTTCAATTAAAAAAAAAATAAGGAATTAACAATGTAAATAAATATGTTCAAATAAGACAACTGTATAATTTTCTTACATGCAATGTAATGTAATGATGGAAGTAGATAAAATGAAATAAAGCAAGTGTAAAAAGCGGAGTTTGAAAATAAATACAAAAAAAAAACTGAACTAATAAAACAAGAGTTTCCATTACTAACCAAGAGATTAACACTAATCTTGTCTGAGCTACGAGTTTATCTTTATCACACAACACTTCATTTTTTTTAAAAATTAATCTTTAATATAATAATATCCAACAACCTCTCTCTCTCTCTCGACACCATTTCCCCTCTCTCTCTCTCTCTACTTCCTCCATTTCTCTCTCTCCATCACATCTTCTCTCTCTCTCTCTTCCTCTCTCTCTTCTCTCTGGCGCCGACATGGCGGACGATACTGTAAGCTTCTCTCTCTCGCTCTCTCTCACTCTCAACTTTTGGCTGAGTGTTTCTCGATGTAGGAATTAGGGTTTGTAGTTGTAGATCTCTAAGTTTTGTTTTTCTGAGATTAGTTAGGGCTTTGTATTTTCCAGATCTCTATCTGAGATACTCGATTAAGGTATTTTTTTTGGTTGCCGCATTTTATAGTGTGGAGAAATCGTGCTTTTAGGTTATTTTGTTTCGATTTTTACGATTGCAGAGTTTCTGAGTGCTTTAGATTCGTTTGCTTGTCAGTATTATTTTTTTTCTTTGGATTTGTTGGAGTTTAGGTTGTTTAAGGTTTGATTTATTTTTGTTGCCTTAGCTTTTTTTTGAAAAGAATTTGGGTTTCAGTATGCTTAGATTTAGTTCCAAATCTAAATCACGAGATTTTTTAAGATAAATACACGTTTTTCCCCTTTTTGGAAATAGTTTCAAGAACTACTTTTAGTATTTGTTTGATTGATTTTCCATAGATCTCTTGTTTCTTTTAATAGCTTAAGTGAGGGTTAACCACAGAATCTTCATTCTTCCAGTTCTTTCCCCTTTTTCTTCCTTATTTTGCTTGCTTAGATTTTACTCCCAAATATAACTTAGACTCCACGACTTATTGCTTGATCGTTGTAATAAATAAACTACATTTATTCCCCAATTAATTATTTCATCTAAATTCTTAATAGCAGCAACCATCAGTAGTAATGGGGGACGATCAGTTAAGCGGTCACATAATTTCCACCACAATTGGCGGCAAAAACGGCGAGCCAAAACAGGTAACTATTATTATTTATTATTAATTTAAATGTAGTAAACTTCATTTACATTTCAAAAAATTTATACAGACCATAAGTTACATGGCTGAACGCATCGTGGGTAGCGGATCTTTCGGTGTCGTTTTCCAGGTTCGACATAAAATATTATCATTAATAATAATAATGATTTAATATCATAAATAATTAACATTAAGATTAATTAATGAAGGCGAAATGTTTGGAGTCGGGGGAGACAGTAGCGATAAAGAAAGTGTTGCAAGACAGGAGGTACAAGAACAGAGAGTTGCAGTTAATGCGGTTAATGAACCACACGAACGTGATTGGTTTAAAACACTGCTTCTACTCGACCACCACTAGAGACGAAGTCTACCTCAATTTGGTCATGGAGTTCGTGCCCGAGTCTCTTTCTGGGGTTCTCAAGCATTATTCCAGCGTTAATCAGAGGATTCCTCTCATTTATGTCAAACTTTATGCTTATCAGGTCTTTTTTTATTATTATTAATTAATTAAATTCTGATAGTAGTTACTAAATTTTTGATATTTTTGTTTGTAGATATTTAGGGGTTTGGCGTTTATGCATAATG
The DNA here is from genome assembly GCA_946800325.1 of Luzula sylvatica. Classification (NCBI taxonomy): domain Eukaryota; kingdom Viridiplantae; phylum Streptophyta; class Magnoliopsida; order Poales; family Juncaceae; genus Luzula; species Luzula sylvatica. Next base: position 53,062,083 of record OX326958.1, on the reverse strand, counting down.
TACCTGGAGTTTGTCACAGAGATGTGAAGCCTCAGAATATCTTGGTAAAATAAATATACTTTATTATATTTGATATGGAATTATATACATAGATTTCTTATATATTTATATTTCAGGTGGATCCTTTAAGTCACCAAGTCAAGATTTGCGATTTTGGAAGTGCTAAAGTGCTGGTAATTAATTCTCTTTCCTTAAACCAACTTTTTATTAATTTATGATTATTAATTATTGTTATTAACGATTGTAATTAATGTGATTTGAGTAGATAAAAGGGGAGCCAAATATATCGTATATATGCTCGCGTTATTACAGAGCACCAGAATTGATATTTGGTGCCGAGGAATATTCCACTGCTATTGATGTCTGGTCTGCTGGATGTGTTCTCGCCGAGCTTCTCCTTGGCCATGTAATTTTACGATTCCACCCCTGAAAAAAATAAATTATTTCTTTCTTTCCTTTGTGTTCTGTTGTTACTGAGAGAATTTTGTGTTTATTTTTGTAGCCGTTGTTTCCTGGGGAGAGTGCGGTTGACCAGCTTGTGCAGATTATCAGGGTAAATTTTAAATTTTGTTTTGGACCTTTTTGTGATTTTGAAAAAGTTTTGAGGGTGAATAAGTATTTGTGTTTATGTGCATAGGTACTCGGTACGCCAACTCGTGAGGAAATAAAATGCATGAACCCGAATTATACTGAGTTCAGGTTCCCTCAAATCAAGGCTCATCCTTGGCACAAGGTTAGTTTCGTAATTTCTTTTTTTTTTTTGGGCCAAAAATATTATGGAGTGTTGACTTCATTTATTTTCGTATAATTTTGTAGATATTTCACAAGAGAATGCCTCCGGAAGCAATCGATCTTACTTCACGTCTTCTCCAATACTCTCCTAATTTTCGCTATTCTGCTGTAATTTCCTCTCTTAAGTATCCTTCTTTCTCCAATTTATACGAATGAGAGGCTCTTTTTGCAATTTTCAATACTTTGGGGCTTTTTTGCAAGTTAATCATTTATTTATTTATTTACTGATATATTTATTGGTATAAATTGATTGCAGTTGGAGGCGTGTGCTCACCCGTTCTTCGACGAGCTGAGAGAGACAAAAGCAAGACTGCCAAATGGCCGTCCCCTTCCTCAGCTCTTTAACTTCAAACAAGAGGTAAAACAAAACTGAAAACTAATCTAAATTAAAAAAGTAAAAAGTAGTAAAAAAAAAGTGAAATAATTTTAATATTTTTAATGCAGACTACTAGTGCTTCGCCGGAGCTGGTGAACAGGTTGATACCGGAACACGTGAGGCGACAAACCGGTTTGAATTTCATGCAAGTAGATGAGCCTTGAATGAACGAACGAACGAACGAAATATTATCTCATCATTTTATAAGTTAAAAAATATGGGCAAAACTCGTGAGGGTAGCCCTAAGTTTGCTGCGCCGGTTTTATTTGGGTATTGTTAACCCATTCAGTGTTGCTGTATATTATTAGTATTATTATTATTATTATTATTATTTGTGGTTGTTTACTTTTTACTTTTGATATATGTACGGGCTAAATTTGTATTAGAGTATCTGGACCGGACCCAAACCTACCAGAGGTTGGTGGTTAACCTTTTTTTGCCCTAATGTGTTGAGGGTTAATATTAAGCTATTATTCTACTGTTGATCTTTCAGGATTCATTTTATTTTTTACCCTTTAATTTGGTTATTGTTGTTCAGTATTGATCAAAATATAATTATCTAAAGTAGCAATGCAAGTACAATAATAATGTATCATAAATAATCATATGATCATATATTCCTCGTAATATTTGTACTACCAGGTGAATTTCATATTCAATCATTTTTGTTGTGTGTTTAAACTACAAAATATATGATGAATAGTACTAACACTTGGCCATGTAATGACAAAAATACAAAAACACAAAATCATTTATGGGCAAAATCATGAATGCTTTTGTGGGGGATCTCTCATGACTCACGAGTTATGATATATTTTTTTCAAAGATAATTTGAATAATAATCAATTAATAAATATTTAAGGTAAGGTTGTAAGTCAATTTATCAATTAATAACAGATTAAATAAAAAATATGATTATTCATTTAATGAAAAAAAATTGTATTAAAAAAAAGTTTTATGGTACATCTTCTTAAATGATTAATTAATTGCTAAACATCCAAAATATTCTTTAAAACTAGGAGAATACTCGCGCTACGCGGCGAGAATGTTAATTATGTTTTTCATTGTAATACAAAGTACATATAAATATGATAATAATAATAATATCATTTCATAATATAATTATTTGAACTAATTTGTACATGATTATGTATATGATTTACAATTATTTTACATCATGAAGACAAAAAATTTCACTTTCTTAAATAATAGTACTTGTATTAATGTCATTGTATGATAATAATAATATGAGTTATAATATGATTTTACAAAAAAACATAACAACAAATATTATATCATTGTTATTCACAATATTTCATACAATATCAAATATAAAAATAATGAATCATACAACATACGTAATAACATATTATTAATTATATATTACTAATAATTTGTTATTGATTCAAAATGCAATGAAAATTATAAATAATGCCAAACTTAATATTGCAAGTGATTTAATAAATAATATAAAAAATTAATTTAGCATAAACATAAACATAAATTATTTTATAGCGTATGATTTTTTTTTTAATTTTATAGTTTTAAAAATAACATTTTTATTTGATAAGTGTTTATAAATTTAAGAAATTATTTCGATGGATAAACTTTTTTTTTTATTTCTATTATTTTTCGAAAAAATTAATATTAAATTTGTTTGATAGAAAACACAAATATAATCAACTTTGTATTATATGGTATTAGTATAGTTATAATTTTTTAAAAATAAATATTAATATTTAAAATTTCTATTATGTAACTAAAATAATTAAAATTTTATTTTGTAAAAATGCACTTTTTGCATTGTATTTTACATAATATGTTTACAAATTTAAATTATGGAAAATGGTATGTACGAACTATGCTAATATGAATGTCAAAATAAAGAGAAAGTTAAAATGAATATATTTCATGAATTTTTAAAATTAAAATTCTAAAATTAATACTACTATGTGTTATAATATTACATATTAAGTTATTAGTATTTCATATATAAACATTTCATCTTCCATTTTCTATTATGTAAGTAAAATAATTAAAATTTTATTTTCTAAAAATGCACTTTTTGCATTGTATTTTTTACATAATATGTTCACAAATTCAAATTATCGAAAATGGTATGTACGAATTATGCTAATATGGATGTCAAAATAAAGAGAAAATTAAAACGAATATATTTGATGAATTTTTAAAATTAAAATTCTAAAATGAATACTACTATATGTTGTATGTTTATAATATTACATATTAAGTTATTAGTATTTCATATATAAACTTTTCATTTTCCATTGTATTCACATTTGATCATGTAATTTTGTGTGAAATGATAACAATTGAATAGACTTAGTCTAGTGCGAACCTAACCAATAATATTAATCCACGTCATTGATGTATGATGATGTGGCTTTCCAAGGATGCTTAAAACATGGTGTAAAATAATGACACATAAAAGACTACACAAAATATGATCTTCAAAAAATCTAAAAAATAAATCAATGGTTTAGATCAAAACACATCACTAAAAAGTCTATAGGATGAATCAATATCACAAAATCTAATGGTCAATAATCATTAATAATCATGATGATGTGGCTTCATGAGGAGGCTCAAAGATAGGTGAAAAATAAGGGGGTGGGTAAATAGGTGTATCATGGAACTCCCCTGTTTTTACAAACCCTATTTTTTACAGACAGAGAGAGCATTGTACTCGGAAAAATTCAGGTACACCAATTGAATAAAAAAATATTTATGGTTATGCTAATAAATATAATGTATGAATAAAACTTTGTCAAATTTTCGTACTCCAAGCAAATTACATAGTAGTTTAGGAGAGCATGCAAATTACAATGTAATGCGAACGATAATTTCTCTATTGATAAATCGGTTAGTCAGTTGGTCAACAGTGGGAAAAAAACCGCCCTGATCAAGAAATCAAGAAATCTCCCCGATCTCCGGCCAGGACTGCGGTCGCCTCTGCTGGCAGCCCTTGTGGGCGGTCGCCAAGCAGGCGATAAACCTCTTCCCTCCCACCAGCGATTGTAGACAGTTTTCCCCGACAGTAGACAGTTTTCCCGACAGTAGACAGTGCACTATCGTGCGAAATCACCACATCTCCGTGAACCTTCTTCAATTCCGCTCAGGTTGTGCTGTTAGGGTTCCGATCTGACGTTAAATTGAACCTGGAGGTACCACCCTTCTCTAATTTCACCCATTCTCGCCGATTATGGTTTTCTTCCTCGTGCTCGATCTCCCCTGCTCCGATTCTCTCAACCCGTGACGCCGTATCCTAGCTTCCTCTCCACTTCAACCACCGGATCCGACGACCTCCTCTGTTTGCCGGAGCTCTCGGGCTGTCAGTGAGCAGGTGGCTCTCTCATCGGCGTAAGACGGCAGCGGTTTTTCTCTGAAGATCTCGACAGTCTCTCGCTAAATCATCGCTCCAGGTGGTTTTCTTGACATCAATTGTTCGATTCAGCTTCTGAATATATCAATTGCTCGATTTTCAATCCGATTAAGGCTGGTGCTGCAATGGAGGAGTTTGACGCAAGAACCTTCTTGCCATATTCGGCTCTCTCTTGTTTCTTTTTAGCAGGGGACCATGCCCAATTGTTGCGGAAGGATCTTGAGACCTCGATTATGCTAATCCGGATCGAGAATAATCAACCACTATCTCTTGAATTGCTGTGCGAAGCTGTCCTTACTAAATATGGTTGGAATTGGTCCGCTATTCGGGTTCGGTTTGCTGAAGTTATCGGGTCTTTCAACACAAATGGATCCGAACCCATCATCCACCAAGGACCCCATGCCTCGCACCACTCTTTCCCTCCACCGCCATCCCCATCTCCTTCTCACCAGCACTCTGTTGGGGAATATCCTCGACCCCGGGCCCGCGCAGCGGAATGAAGGCCCGGTCCGATTCCCCGATTCCCGAGATCACGCCACGACTTCGAGGGTACGATGCGAATAGAAGGACAGATTCATACCAGTGCCAAATTGATGGCACACGAAGGGTTGATCGCCGCCTTCTATTTCCTTCGGTGTCACGTTGGTGACTAGCCCGTACGTCCCATACCGCACGTCTCCCACCGTTTCGACACGCCTCGGGTTGTGTTCGTGCGTTCCATGCCCGCATGATTCCACAGCCCGTTACTCGATTACTTCTCCGGTTTGATCACAACGAAGAGCCACATGTGTCGCTCCTCTACCCGTATCCACCGTGAGTCATAGCACCTCGGTCGCGGATGCACCTGCCTAGACGATGCACCGACGAACTTGCATGATTGCGTTTCGATTCTCTAGACGGAGAAAATTCTTTTCTCCTTCTCTCTCAATCTCTTCGCACTCTTTCATCAAGTGATTAGAGTCTCTTAATTTCTGGATTAATTCTAAATTAACTCCATTAATTTTCTGGTTGAACTAATCTAATTATTCAACTGGTTGAACTAATGAGAGAGAGAGAAACATCCTATATATACTCCATAGGATAAGGATGGGCCAAAATGTATGTATATCTTCTATACACCTTTTCAAACAGAAAACTGCATACACCCTTTCAGTAATCTGTCAGAACGAAAATATTAAATCGTTCCAACCGACTTTGAACATTTACGAAAGTTGTAGATAATCTAATTATCTTTCCAACCCAATTTGGCCCAGCCCAATTGGAGTTCGGACCCGAAAGTTACGGCCGTTTTACTGACTGTATGTCAAACTGTCGCACCCTTTCGGTATTTCATTAGAACGATACTGATACTTCGCTCAAATGAAATATATTACAACATGAAAGTTCTATATAATCACATTATCTAACTAACCCAATTTGAACCATTCAAATCGGAGTTTCCTAATGAAAGTTATACCAGTTTTACTAATCTGTTTCGTATGCCCACGAACGCGTACGTTCGTTTGTCCTACGTACCATTTTAGCGATGATCCAAAACTGTATTTCTTTCACACTCATCACCAAGAGCGGCGGGCATGCACGATCGTTCATATGCAGGGTTGCAGGCAGGGGGCAGTGCTGCAGGCAGGATGTTCAGATCTGGAGGGTCCTCTTCTTGCTCAACTCGACTCGCTCGACGGTTTCGCTGCAGGCAGGGGGCTAAACGATCATGGAAGTCTCTCACTCCTGTTATGAATGATCAAGGAAGGCGATTTCGAGGACATGCTAAGCGTCGGAAAGGACGAGATAGAGGAAGGGCAAATGGGCATGGAAAGAGACGTAGAGTTCGAGCTTGGTGCGATTTTTCAAGACGTGAAGAGCTCAAGATTAATAATGGAGATTCAAGAGTGGCCGAGATTGAGAGAAATATTCACTCCCACCGATTCGCTCGTTTTAACCGATTCACTCTCATTTCCTACACAAAACTCGATCAACAATTTTTTTCTCGATTCACAATTATTGTCCCGTTGGAGTCTTCAAGAAACCGAGGTTTAAGCACTGTCTATCGATGTCATATCTATGAAGAAAATTGTGAAAAAAAATTATTTCGAGGAATTTTTGTTGTATTAGAGTTTATGTAATAGGTTATAGAAATAAGTGTTATAGGCTTAAATTGTTTAAAGTCGTTTATTTTTTCGACATGTGCTTTTGTACGAAAAATTTATGTAATGTGTCAATGTATATATGTCTAAGGGTTTTTTTGCAAAAAAAAAAAAAAAAAAAAAAAAAAAAAAAAATCGGTTAGTCCTCTTTAATTTATAGAACATTCACAAATTTGTTGAATTTTAATTAATGTTCAATTGAATTTCACTAACATGTGCTAATTTTTTTAACTTGCATATATATTTTAATATTTTTTATAGTTCAATATATTGCAACTACAAACAATATGACGAGGATTACAGGTTTTTGTGTTGTGTTTCATATGTGTATAATCATTTGTATTGTGTTCTTGTATTTAAATGAGATAATTACAAAAGATATTTAATATTTATATTAAGGTAATCACGATTCATATTTTATTTATATTGTCGTATTTCATAGTTTTTGTATTTTTCTATTATCATCACATAATTTGATATTTTGAAATGAGCAATTAAATTACTAAAATTTCATTACTCATAAACAACATTGAAAATCCACTAGTATAATATCAATTCATGCGTACGCGTATTCCACATTTTTCATCGGAAAGTATGATTTGTAAATAGTTTATTAACTATCCAACAAAGGATACATGTCTTCGCTGAAAACCCCATAGCCTTTGTACGTAGTAATTTCCAACGGAATTTGAAACTTGGCAAGAATAGACGGTAGATATATTCTCATTTCGAGTTTATTTTCAAACTACGAAAACTTTTATTTTCAGAAACCATTGCAAAAAGAATTCTTCCTTTTCTTTTGTTCGAGATTAGTACACTGGCGGATCCCTCAAATTTTATAACAGTAAAACAAATTTATAATGATTCGCATACAAATTAACAAGTAAACAATCAGGAAAGAACATTAAATGTAGTATTGATTCGATTGGAAAAAAAAAAGCGGAATTGGCTTCGAGAATCATTGGTTTCCTCCTATATCAAAATAAATATTACTGTAAATGTGTAATTAAGAAGGCAAAAGATCCTAAACATTCAAATGACCAGTATAATAAAAAACTGGCAGTTAAGATATAGAAGTCTAATCACACATTTTTCATGATAAGATCATGCCAACCAAATGATAATTGAATGAATTAGTCATGCCATCAAATATTACTTTTTGCCCTTTAAATTTTATAAATTACACAAATTAACCGGTGCAAATTAAGACAAAATAATTTCAGAATTCCATATTCACCTAAAAAAGCACCATTGACAATTTGGGTCTTTTACGAAATTGATTTTGGGTCTTTCAAAATTTCGGACCGGCCCTAACGGACACATATATATACTGTTAACTTCCATTAATACCACCACAAACTAGTCGTGCCTTATTCGATCGGTGTTGTTTACAGCCATCCTCTGTCGTGGTCACACTTGGACGAACCATATCATTTATAGTTTCTAACATGACTGCTCGAACTTAAGCGTACTTTTTTTTCGTTAACAAATGGCGAAAGCCGTGGACGACCATTGTGGGACATGGTTGCCACGGAATGTATTCCACTGGATTTTCGAGAATAAATGCGCCTTTCGCGATATTCATCATAGTTTTTAAAGATTGAAATCGGATTTCTCGGGAGCTTTCTTCCCGTTTTGAGAGAAAATTATGGAGACTTAAAGGTCATACGAACTACTAAGATGAAAGTTTGAGAATCATAAATCATGAATCGTCGTCATTATAAATTTTTATTTTTGTATTGATGTCTTCGGGACTCGAACTAATATGTTTTTCAAATTTGTTATTTGTGGTATTGTTTCCTGAGTGTATGTTCCATAAATGTTGATATTATGAATGAGAGAGATAATAATTTGTTGTTAATTTTATCTTTATTCATTTGTATTAATGATGAAAAATTAAAGCTGGAAAAAAAGAAAAAAAAAAAATCCGACCTGCCGGATTCGAACCAGCGACCTAAGGATTTATCTGCAACACTACAGTCCTCCGCTCTACCAACTGAGCTAAGGTCGGTTTTTGTTTTATTTTAAACGATAAATTTAATAAACTAGTTTTATTTTGTTCTAATACAAGGAAAGACAAAGCAAGTGATATATCTTTGTGATCTATCTGCCAAAAAACACATTCAAACTTCGAGTTGTTCAAATTTTGTCACCAACCAAACTGGGTTTCAATTACAATAAAAGAGAAGTGATTTTCTGTGCTAAATTCTGCTCGATAATAGATAGTTATATATATGATCATACTAACACATCAGCAATACAGGACATATCCAATAATTTGAGTTCTAGGATAATCCAAAATGTTATTAAAATATAAGTTTGTCTATTTTTTATTTAATAATCTGAAGTCGAACTGACTTTTGTGAGTAGTTGGGGATTCCAGGGATAACCCCTCAAGCAACTTGTTTGGAACGAGAAAAAAAAATAAAGCTAACCAAACGGTTTTTAAGATAAGCATCTCCCAATTTTGAGGGATTCTTTCATTGAGTTTTGCTTGGGGTACATATCCGCGAATCATCGACAGCACTAGATGCGTTGGATCCGTGAATAAATAATTATTACATATATGATATATAAGATGTTTCTTTGCATAATTAGTATTATATTTGTACATCGTCATTTTACTTTTGCCTCACAAATATCATACTAAATAATATATGTAGATTGAAAATATTTGGCATCGGTGTCATATTGATTCATTAACATATGTTAAATATTTTTATTGGCAGACATAAAAAACTAAAGTGTTTTGGATGAATATCACAATTTTGTGATGGTGTTTGAAGTTCCCGTTCTAATATATACTAGAATAATTCACTTATCATGTCTTAATGATCAATCTGTTCAAATTTTAATTAATTTTCTACTCTACTATTGAATACTTATACGAACTTTCAACGAGTGAAACTTAAATTTATTGAGTACTTATAGGAATCGTGCTAGTGAACTCCTCACTCATAGTTATTATTTTCATAGAATAGTTTTCAAAGAATCTAGGATATTGATACAGCTATATAATTATTATTTTAATATATTTATATTGTAGAAGAGTAAATATAAATAACTAAATAATAGATTAATAATATTTTAATTTAATGTCATGATAATAAATAAATCAATCAAACAATACAAATATCATGAAAATATCGTAAAAATATTAAAAATATTCTAGATGTATCATAAAACTAATTTAAAATTATCCTAAAAATATTCTAAAATTATATGAAAATATTATGGGCCATAATATATAATAGGCCGAAGAGTTTTAAACTGAGTATCATGGCCGTATCTTGGAAATATTCTAACTGTATATGAAATATCCAAGTCGTATTCGTAAAAAGTAAATATTAAAATAATCCGATACTTCACGTGACGTATTCGATATGTATTCGAGCCGTATCGCACCTGTATTCTATCGAATACCAATATTCTCAGGATATTTCTGCATTTCTTAAGCATCTGCGTAACATAGCTTATCGGCATTCCGAAAATGAAACATTTTCTTCCAAAATGGAAAATGGAGATGTTTTGGACACAAAATTTCAGGAGATCTTCAAAAACCTCCTTTCATTTCATTAATTCTCGCTTGAATTCGGCCATTACTCCATAGAAAATTGAGTAGTAGATATCCAAATCCAGCCTAGTATATTCCAGGTGACAACTCATTACTCACTGAGCCATTCTTCTCTCTTTCACAAGCAGAGCACAAGTCAGAAGTCACCCATTCAGTCAATGCTCCCTTCTCCAACAAATATACAAATCATTATCCAAAATTTAATTAACAATTAATAATCGATTAAATATCTAATACGCTGTATTTGTCCACATATGGACTTTTATATATGGGCTCATTATATATATGCTTTCTCTATGGTCCCATTTTTATCTCTCTCCTCTCCATTGGCCATTTACTTCCTCTCTCTCTCTCTCTCTCTCTCTCACACACACACACACACACACACACACCGCAGAGAGAGAAGATATGGCGGGGGGATTCGGAGGAGGTGGGGAGGCGTTACAGAGAGCAGAGTTGTATGAAGGGAGGATAACAGGATACTTCATATTGGCCTGTATTGTGGGATCTCTTGGTGGCTCACTCTTTGGTTACGACCTTGGTGTCTCCAGTAAGTTCATTTCTCTTCGCCTCATAAATATTGGGCTTCATTATTTCATTTTCCAAAGTTTCTGGAAAAGTAATTGATGAATTGTATCTCCATTTTGAAAGAAAAAAACATGTTGTGTGTAAGGCATTCATTATGAATTTGCATTTTGTAGAAAATTTTCTTTCCTGTGTTGTCCTTTTTGGCAAAGCTAAATCTTTTTGTGGTACCATTCTTTCATTATGAACTATTTCTGTACAGAAATATCTAAAATATCCTTCCATTCAATACAAAACCAAATTCAGCATATAAACGAAATATTTTCTCTAAAACAATACATGAATTCTTTTAATTAAGAACTCAATCACATGATTTACAACTCGGTTTCTCTCGTCGGCGGAGATAATTCTTCCGCCGAAACTAAGTTTCCTACATTTAACAGGTGGCGTGACCTCAATGGACGACTTCCTCATAAAATTCTTCCCAAAAGTATACCACAGAAAACAAGAGCACTTACACGAAACGGACTACTGCAAGTACGACAACCAAGTGTTGACTCTCTTCACGTCTTCTCTTTACTTTGCGGGTCTCGTTTCCACATTCGGTGCGTCCATAATTACTCGCAAGTATGGTCGAAGAATTAGTATTATGGTTGGGTCCGTTAGTTTTTTTCTCGGAGGAGCCGTAAATGCTGCGGCCATGAATCTTCCCATGCTTATCGTTGGTCGCATTTTGCTTGGTATCGGTATCGGTTTCGGCAATCAGGTATTTACTCATCTTTAATTTTCAATAAATATTTGAAATCTGAAACGATTTTTTTTGTTAACAGGCGGTACCGCTGTACTTGTCGGAGATAGCACCGTATAAAATACGAGGAGCTGTTAACCAACTTTTCCAATTGACAACATGTTTGGGAATATTAATTGCCGATATAGTTAATTATTTTACCGATAAAATTCACCCTTGGGGATGGCGATTATCTCTCGGCCTCGCTATGGTATTACTGAATAAATTCATTATTTAATTATATTCTTTTTTGACGAAATTATTTACATCTTAATTAGGTACCTGCAACTCTTATTTTCGTCGGAGGTATATTTATGCCCGAAACGCCAAACAGTCTAGTAGAACAGGGGCGACTAGAGGAGGCTAGAAGGATTTTGGAAAAAGTGCGTGGGACCCACAAAGTCGACGCCGAATTCGAAGATCTTAAAGATGCTAGTGAGGCTGCTAGAGCGGTTAAAAATCCTTTCAGGTAGATCTCAATCTCTTTTGATGCATCGTGCACTATGTACGTATATTACTGATGATATTATTACGAATTGCAGGAACCTTTTGGCACGGAGAAATAGGCCGCAATTAATAATCGGTGCATTGGGCATACCGGCATTTCAACAATTGTCAGGCATGAACTCAATCTTGTTCTACGCGCCGGTTATATTTCAGAGTCTGGGTTTCGGGTCTGGTGCGGCGTTGTATTCATCTATTATAACCGGATCCATGCTTGTCCTCGGTGCTCTCGTTTCCATGTCAGTTGTGGATCGCCTTGGCAGACGATTTTTGTTCATCGAAGCCGGCCTCCAAATGATTGGCGCTATGGTAACAAACAACACATCCCTAATTTATCAACACATGATCTTAGTTTTAATCAATTCATCATTGTTCTAACAGATAGTAGTTGCGATAACTCTAGCTCTGAAATTCGGTCACGGAGAAACGCTATCGAAGGGCGTCGCGGTCCTTTTAGTCCTTGCTATATGCGTCTTCGTTGTAGCTTATGGATGGGCATGGGGCCCGCTTGGCTGGCTCGTACCGAGTGAATTATTTCCTCTTGAAACTCGCTCGGCCGGTCAGAGTGTGGTTGTTTGTGTCAATCTATTTTTCACCGCTGCAATCGCTCAATGTTTCTTGGCCGCGCTTTGCCACTTAAGGTATCTATATTAATTTTGTAAAGAGATTTTAGTCTTGAAAATTTATATTATGCATGATATGTAGGTATGGAGTTTTCTTGCTGTTTGCGGGGTTGATCGTGATCATGTCAATATTCATATTTCTGCTTCTGCCAGAGACAAAGCAAGTACCGATAGAGGAAATATCGCAACTTTTCGAAAAACACTGGTACTGGAAACGTTTCGTTTCGAAAGACTCGTCCAAGATTTCGAGCTTAAATCAAGACTCTACTACAACCAGATCGTGATATGATGGTTAATTAGTTTGTTTGATGTTATCTTAAATTTAGGATTGTTTTTTCATAATGGGTAAGTAAAATTATGTTCTCTTTTTAAACTACAAGTGTATCTCTGTTTGAAAAACCTATAATTAAAGAAAAATTGGGTCAGCAATTAATGGATATATCATCATGGAAGCAACTAGTTTGAATATGTGAATGAGAGAACCATATATTTTCTACTAAAAGCTCATAAATTTTATGTAAACATTTTCCAATCAATCATTGAATTAGACTGATACAAGTCAAAGTTCAGTACCTATCATGTTGAGTTGAAGTCCTGAATTCCTTATAAACAGGTCAACGTTCAAATGTGGATTTTATATTTATAATGTATATCACTGTCCAAGCTTCTTTTTTCTCTATATTACTATTGTCTTTTTTGAAAGTTCTTATTATCCAATTTCCAAAGCAATTATTTGTGATGCACTGATGTTAGACTAATAAATATGAATTGAATACTGAATTCAACACTCAAAAATATCAAATGTGACCCATTCCAACTAGTATGTAACTTGTCAACAAGGATAGAGACTAGTAAATAGAAGGATTAGTCGAGACTAATCATAGTTTGTCGATCGCCTTTGATAGTGATGGATCGATGGACTTCGTAACCTTGCGCAAAGATTAATTGTCGGACATGGATGTATAAATCGGATTAGGGTTATCGATGTCGACAGGTGAAAGTCGTTGAAGACGATACAATTAGTCGGAATGGTGACGATCGCCATGGTTGCGGTTAAGATGAATAGATCTGGCAAATCCTAATTTTAGAGTTTTTTTTTTCGTGTTGTTTTTTATAGGTCATGTGCCGTGACTCGTGGACCAATTATTATTATTTTTGAAGAAAATTTACTGTATTTTCTTTTAATGATAATACGCAACAAATTTATCTGTTTGCCTTAAAATAAGAAGAATATAATGATAATAGTATCATATTTTTTTTCTTTCTAAGATTTGAGTATTTAATATTTATTAATAGCACTCAACTTTGATCTCATACATACATATAAATATACTCACAATTTATTTCCTCAGTTACATTATTGGAGATTCTCAAATGACTTCAAGAACAGAAGAGCAGCATCCTTGGCCTTCTCGGGAGGAGGGGTTTCTGGTAAAATTGACGCGAACTCGGCCTTCCACTCTGCTATGCACTTCTCAGTTTCTTTCCCTTCGACCGGTACGAATGAAAACGTGACGTTGTAAGGGTTGTACATTTCATGCAACTCTCCTCCAATCACTTTGTACTCCATAAAACGACCCGTCTCCACCTTTTCTATCTTTTGTACCGATTCGTTCACGTACTCTTGCAATCCTAGTAGTAATATTGAATTAGGGGGTCATACGATACTTAACTCGGGTAATATATTAAATCCAGATCATTCGAATTAAAATGATATTTTTGAGGTATCAATTGATTAATTAGAATATCATTTTAATTAGAATAATTTAAGTTTAATTTATCATACGAGCTTATATTTATGTACCACATAATTCCCCGTTGATTTTATACATCTCTGAGATTGGAATGCTAAACAATAGGTGTGTTCGTTCAGTTGAGCCGTATCAGACGGAACATAATAATAAGGCAAAACCAAATTAAATTAAAAAAAAAAATCAAACGGGATGATGGTATTAGAATTGGATATTGAACGAAAATGAATAAAGCACATTTCATTTAGATTCGATCAATTGAATCGAATAAGAAATTCAATAATTTTAAAATGCAAATTTCTCACTTATATAAATCATTATTTTAGATTGTTCATTAAGAACATGATTATTGTAAGCTTGTAGTTCAAACTTGATAAAAAAAAAAAAAATATAAGAGAGTAATTCGGTCGGTTCGGTTTACTCGATTTTCCAAAGCCCAAACAGAACCAACCCAATAAACCCGGATAATTTTAATTTGTAAACCAAAACGATTTAAGCAATTCGATATGAACACCCCTACCAAAAAGAAAATTATGAAATAGAAAATAGAAAATAGAAAATTGAAACATTGGAGTATAATTATATACCAGGACCAAATTTAAAGAGCCTTATTGAGCCAGGGGTGCCATCCCCTTGGAGATATTCAGCACTTGAGAGCATGTTTGGATCCACCTTGGATAATTTCTCATTGCTTGTGAAAATCTCCCATGCTTTCTCTGCACTCATCTTCATTTCTATTTCTCCTTTCATCATGCTTTTCATTTCTTTCAGGTTAGTAGTTAATTGTTGTTTGTTTGTTTGTCTTAGTTTTTGAGTAAGTGAAGAAGCCACTCTGCTTCTCTTTATATACTAGCAAATGCCTCGGATATGGACCCGAACAGCGAATAACCTCGAATATCACGAATATCCCTACGAAATATAAGAAATATCATCAATATATTTTTTTTTTTGAGTAAATATCATCAATATATTTTATCTCCTAATTTTTCAAACAAGTACCCAAATTATTCATTTTTCTCAATTATGTTTGCGCAAATACAAAATAATCAAACAAGGTAGTTGAGAACTATGCTAGTTAATTATTAATTTATTTTTACATATAAATTTGATGTTAATTTGGTAGTAATTAAGTTATTAATTAATCACTAATTATCAACATCAAGAATAAAAAACACGAGTTATGAGAGCATATTATGGCCTCTATTTGTAATGTTTCATAAGGTTATTATGATATATTTCCTGTATTTTCTAGGGTTATTATGATACTTCTTATTTTGCAGGTGTATACGTGAACGCTTCGAGATTTTATAGTGATACAATCGAAAATTGCCCCCACAATATCTAATCATTTGTCCCAACTACGAGTTCAATACAAAATAATTCATTAAGCCTATTAATATTCTTCTCATCTAATGACTAGTATAATTAATAATAAACAGTGTCAGATCTTTAGACAAATTCTTAAAAGAAAACTGCAGTGGGAATCTTCACCAGATTTATTGGAGGAGCAGGATATAACAAAATGAAAGAGTAATACATAAATATAAAGGGAAATTTTACTTTGTTCTCACAGCTCATGTTTCCATTCTTGATGCGGATGATTAGTAATTTTATTAACACCAAATTTTATCAAATTTATATCAAAAAATTGATTAATGATTAATTAACACGTACTTGTATCGATATGTTGGAACTAATAGTTAATTCGTTTTTTTGTGTTAACGGAGTTGTTAATTACTCCCATTAACATTTCTCGAAATTCGCATCAAGAATGAAAAACATAAGTTGTGGGAGCAAGTAAATGCCCTCAAACATAAACATACATGTAAGTCCAACTATTATACATCCTTTTAAAAATATATTTTGAATATTTAGAAAGATATATCATTAAATTTATCTTTTTTGATTTTTTTTTTATATTTAATGAATAATATATATTTTCTGTTTATGCTATCATTCATTGATAAATACAATTGAGACATTACCTTAAATATCCATTATTGCTAATTCTTCGAAATAACTAAAATCAGTATTATATACTAAATAATGTTGTACACCCCGCACCTATCAACTCCCACTCTACACACACCCCAAGATTTAATTAGTATTTTCTTAATTTGCTTATGTTCTCCGTTAATTAGCATTAATGACATTTCTTTTGTAACATTGCGGGGTATAAAGAGCGGGGCGCTTATCACCACTGCTATGTACCCCAAAAAACATGAGATCCGCCATGGGAGACGTAACAAATAATAATTGCTCAAGCGATAATATGAAAAAGGGAGACCGTTTTGGGCGTGACCGCGTGAGGAATACACTCAATCATAAAAATCTTACAAAAATTATGATTATTCTCCGGTCCCTATATAGAGCATCTTGACTTTGTTTTGAGAAATTTTGATATACATGGATGTGTCAAATACATGTATTTGGTTTTCATGTATTTGACAAGTCATGTGAGTTGTTTGATACTATATTATATTATATTGTATTATTTTATTTTAAATTACATAATATTATCATATATTATATTATATTATATTATATTATATTATATTATATTATATGATGTTGTATGATATGAAAATTATATTATATTATATGATATTAGATTACATGGAAAAGGAATTACAAAATATGAAATACCAAATTTTGTATTATATGATATGATATAATATAATATTCATTATTTATACATATAATTTGGAGAAATTAATTATAATGAAATACATGAATTTGAGGTTCTCCTTGTATTTTGGAATACAAACTATTTTTGTGTATTCCAATCTTCATCTTCAAATCCATGATTTCACCAAAATACATCAAATCAAACAATGAATTATATTTGAAATCATAGATATCCAAATACAATCCACCATAATCCACCAAATCAAATGTGCCCAAATAAGAATATAAGGTCTTTTGTATATTTTAGAACTAGGTTCTAAATTCATTATTTCAATTTCCAAACAGGGACCCTTTATACTCTTTAGACCAAATATACCCAAATCTAAGAAAAGGAAACAAATGATAATATTCCATCACTCTTTTGACATTCATTTCCTTAAAAAGGGAGACCATACATTCCCTACTTTTAATTTCTTTTGGAGCAAAGTAGTGGTGATTGGTCAAAAAATCACCATAAAGATAAATGCTTAGATGCCAAATATTTTTAACAAATAAAAAAGAGTGATACTATGATAGAACCTTTAAAAAAAGTATTTTGGGAATTTATAATCAATTAAATATTTATATTCCCAATCAAATTAGTCTTCTGTTCCAGAATTATATTAATTATTATTTAAATTAGAGAATTAGAAAATACCCAAAATACCCTTGTTAATTTGAATAAGAATTGATAAAAAGATTGTGCCATAGAATCACCCAATAAAAAATCCAATTATATCATATGAATCCGACTACCATATAATTTTTGTGATCAAGTTATGACCCTAACATTTGGTCATTGCATTTACCATCACATGCATTGCTAATCAAGTTGCATTTACCATCACATACATTGCTAATCAAGTAGAGAAATCCAACATATAAATAAATACCCAACACCAAATTAAACAATCTTATCATCATAAAAGTAAACCCAAATATAAATCCATCTCCATAATCACAATTACATGACAATCACAAGGAGAATTTAATCATAATCATAATCATAACATAAATTTAAACCCCCCTAATAAAAACCATGGAACCCTATCATCATCATCATCCCCAAACCACAAAATAAAAAAACACGTCATCAAAGTAAACCAATCATAGAAATTATTTCATAGAAATCTAGTGGTCCACGCATTTATTACATGCACCGAGGGAAATATGTTGGGCCCACATATCCTCCACTCATTGCCCTTTTAACGTTCGTCTCGAACAATCTTGGATTGTCGCGCAACACACTCGCGGCCTCGTGATTCAATGGATCCTCATCGTTTGGTTGCTACAAAAACACAATGGCAAATCGTAAATATTTCAAATATGTAAATTCGGAATTTGAGAGAATCGGGAAATGAAATACCGAGAAAAGAAGGTTTAAGCCGTAAATGACGGTGTTTATGTTGAGAACGGGTTTCCAGTCTTCGCGAAGGATATTGAGGCACACATTCCCGTCTAAGTCTATATTTGGATGATACACCTTGAAAATTGTTAAATGCATTAAATGCATTAATTGCAAATTAGTCCTTTGTTTTTGTAAATATTGCGGATGGGTCCTTGAAAGTAAATATTTTGATATTTTGTACCTTGGTCTTGCATTTAACTTTGGGGGGTTCGTGAGGATATGAAGCGGAGACGTGGAAAGTAAAATTAAATGATCCACCCCTGAATTAAAAAAAAAGGAACGGAAATAAATTTAAAAGAATTTAAAAGAATTAAATTTGAGGAAATAAAAATACTTACAAGTAATAACCCTCGTCAGGTTTGATTGTGATTTCGAAGTTCATCAAATCGTCCTTTCCATTTGGAAAAGAAATCGTTGTAGTTGAAGGCAAGTTAAGCTCGCTAATATCTATACAAAATGAAAAAAAAAATTTAGCATGCATGACCCCCGAAAAGTCCCATATTTGTATATAGATCTTAGCAAGGGTATTAATGTAATATGCTAATTTAATCCTTCATAAATATGCTACTATAGATGGAACTTATGCTCTATTTGTAAATGATGTATTGCGAAAATAATAATAAAAAAATAATTCTGAAACAAAATATAAGAAATTAAGAATCTAGAGAGAGAGAGAGAGAGAGGGGACCTTTGTGGAGGCGTAATTCACCGGGGGATTGCTTCTTGACGGCGGGTCTGCCAGCATTATTTGCCGCCTCTTCCTTTTTTTGCCCTTTTATCTTAAATAGATTAATCATTTTTCCTGCATAACAATTAAATTGTACTCAATTTATTTTCATAATGATAATTTCAAGTATCCATAAACCAATTTGCTTATTTGCTTGCTTGTTTCAGTATGCAAAGTACAAGAGACCACATCATAAGTTCAGAACTAAATAAAATTGAACTCGAAGAAACTAAAATTTCGTAGCTTTAACTTGGTCAGTAAGCAAAGGACCTCACAGACGCAAATTTCAGTACGGAAGTAAATAATACCACACAAAACTCACAAAATCAATTTTGAAAGTTCAAACAGAGCTCATCTCTCTATTCCCAAACTAGAAACAAAGATCTAAAAAACAGATTCAGCTCAAAATATTTCAGAAGAAGAAATAGCTCAGAAAGTAGACAGATTTGATAATAGACAAACCGATGGAAGGCAAAGACTATCCGGCGTGGCGGCGACGGAGTCCGATTGGTCCGACGACGGCGGCGATGGAGAAGGGGGAATTCTGATCGGTGAAGAAGAAGAGTAGACTTGTTGCAATTATTGGGGGATGCTGAGTAATGATAGGTACACATAAACCGACTACAAATTTGACACAAATACATAAGTTTGTGTCATTAATTATACTATAAATCAAACACAAACTTATGTATTTGTGTCAAATTTGTGGTCGGTTTATGTGTACCTATCATTACTCGGGGGATGCTAGATTCCTTTTCCTTAATATAATAGCTTTTTATTTGCCTTTTCTGGCTCCTTTCTTTTTCTGTGAGAGGCGGTACTTCTCCCACTGGATTCCAATTCCCGCATTTTAGAAAACACATGATTTCATCTCCCTTTATTCTCATGAAATGTATCATGGAGGTGTACTTATTAGTTATTAATTATTATCTATCCTAAAAAAGAAGGGAAATGTTTTCAAAAGGTCCCTACAGTTTCTTAATATTATGATAAAAATATCTCATTTTAAATTGTGAGGTGGGTGTTTCGTAATATTTAGGAACGTTTGGGGATTTTGGAAACTTCCCCGAAAAAGGAAACTATGTTTGGAAGGAAGAGATAAACTAGACTAAAACCCTAGACTCTCTCTTTCCGTAATTTCGCAGCAATTGTTGTGTTGATCCGATTCGTTTCGGAGCAAAGAGTTTTTCTCTAGTTCGATTAAGGTTAAATTTGTTTACTTCCTTAATTGTTATTTGATTTTTTAATTTCGATTATTCGAAAAAAATGGATATATTTCTTCGATTTAGGATGATTTCTTCATTTTATTATTCTTTTTCGCTCGAATTAGAGTTTAGTTTCTAATTTATGACATTAATCCTGTAAAGTTTTATCATTTTTGTTCTTCAGATGGCAACAAATCCACCTGCAATTGATACTATTGCCCTAACAGAGAAGAAAATGGACATGAGTCTCGGTATGTCTCTCTGAAACTAATCAAGTATTGAAACTTTGAAATAATTACAATTTCTCTTTTAATTGATTTTTCTTCTTCTTTTAATTCATTACAGATGAGATAATAAACATGTCGAAGAAGAAGAATTTCATTAAAGAAAGACGCCCACAAAGAATGCCGGTATTATATCTCATATTTAATTAATTAGTCACCATTTATTACTAATTAATCAGCATAATTATTGAGTAAAATCATTATAATCGTAGATCAAGAACAATGGTTTTCAAAAATTTGGCCCTTCTCAGAAGGTCTTGAAAGCTCGCCAATTTGCAGACTCCAGGTCTGCAATGAGACAGGTTATTATTATTAGAGATAAAAAAGTAACCTTTTATTATGTAATTTATTTATATGTCTATTTGATTTTTCTCTTTTTTTTGTTTAAATAATTAAATAGGGGGCATTGGCACAAAAGAGGACGAATTTTAATGGAAAGAATAATTTTCCCGTAACGAATAAGATTGCTAAGAAAGCTGCAAATATCCCATTACGTACCAAGCCAATTTGGAACCGCCCAAGGTATCGAATCTATCAAGTATTCATAAAAGGATATGTACCGGTTATTGGTACGGTTTTTAATAACTCCAAGTTTATTGATTGGTTGGTTTTGGATGAAAGAATAAAAATAATTCATGCATTTTGAGACTACAACTATAAGGAAGACTCATCGCATGGTCGATTTGAAGCCATTTCGAAAGGGTTTTGATAAAAGAATGAGAAATGGATGAAATAAAATTCTGGATCAAAGATCAAATAATTATTCTTTTAATTAGGGTTTATGAAGTTCAGACTTCAGAGCAGTTTGATTATTGTGTTTGCACGGTTGTAACGAAATTAAGGTTTCAAGAGGATTTTACCATATTTGATTTGAAATAAATGAAATGTATTTGGTAAATACAACATTGGTACGAATAAGAGTATGTTAATCGAATGATTTATCATGACTTGTGCAGAGCGGGGCCCACATATACACACGGGTCTGTATTTGTTCAAAACGGATCTTCGTCTAATCATTCTTTTAATAATCATGCAATTGGAAAGGTATCACCTTTATTTTCTCCACTTCATTTTTATTTAAAAATATTTATTATGATTAAATTGCAAAAATAAAATGATATGTATTTGCAGAAGCCACAAACAATGGATGCGCTATTCTCGCAGATGCAGCAGCACAGGAGGCGAACCAATCCCAAGCCGCCAAGTGACGGTAATATGAACCGCCAGGTGGTGCAAAGGCGTTATCCCCCTCCGCCACCTCAGCACCATCAGAGAAAAGGACACGGTCTAGCCGCGGCCAATAATACGTATTAGTGTTATCTTGTTATGCTTTTTTTATTATCAAAAAAGCATAATGTTGTAATGTTGTTGTGACTAAGTAGCGTTGCTTCACATTTTCGCTTTCTTGTTTCTGTTTGTGTTTTTATGATTTTTTCGATTGTCAGTAGGGTCTAATTCGTAAAAATGTACCGTAGCATGGAATGAGTGTTGTAACTTGTAATGTTGTTGTATATATAAGTGCCGTATCTTTATTTTAAGATGTATTCTTGTTAGAGGTAACTTTGTTTGGAATTTTTAATTGCGTAATTTGCTAAATGTACTCGGAGGGTGTTTGGTTCGTATTCTAGAATTAGTATTTCGTGACGTACATCTAATTTATTCAAAATTATGATTGGCATTCAAGATGTCATTTGGTAGACTTTACGGGACTAATAATTATTATCGAAATCGATGATTCTTTCAATTCTTATGGGCATTATTTTCTTGTCAAATATTAAAGGGAAAAATTCTCATATATCCCTACTAAACTCATAAATTACATATTTGTCCCTCTTAAATTGTGAATAACATATTTATCCCTACTAACCACAATTAATATCAAATTTATCCCTACTTAACATTCTTGTTAAATTTAACAGAAAATTAATACAATTGACTAATTTACCCCTCATTTCATTAACTCTTAATTCAATATCTAATTTACCCCTATTTCAGTAACCCTTAAATCCAATATCTATTATATACCTGACCCGTTAACTTATAAACCCTAAACCCCTTCTAAACCCTCATTTCACTAACCCTAACCACACGGTTATCTTCTTCTTCGAACGAGATCGGCGACGTGATGGAGCACAGCGATGCAATCTCCTCTCACACCCGTGCCTATCTGGCGAGGCTACCCGGCAGGGCGATTCTACTGGCGATTCTACTGGCGAGGCTACCCGGCATGGCGATTATACTGGCGAGGCTACCTGGCGAGTGCTGGAGATACTGGCAAAGCTACCCTGGCGATTCTGGAGAAGGTACATGGCGATACTTCTTGTGTGGATGTGCCCTAAATCTTCTCTAAGGTAAACTATTTGTTTGTGTCCCGATGAATAATTCTGAGATTTTGTTCGACTTAATTTTGCTACCGTGTGCCTTAATTTGTTCATGTAAGTTTAGCTCTTGTATTTCGATTGGATTTTGTCAACCGAATGAATAAACTTTTAGATCCAATTTCCTTCCAATTTCATTGGATTTCATACTATTTTCTTAAATTTCAATACTCTCTTCTTTTCAGGAAAATTCCAGGATTAACGCAATTGGAAATTGAATTGACATTAAGAATTTAACTATTATTCAAGAATAGGCACAACTACGTCCATAGTCGTCGATAGTAGCTCAGACAGTGAGTTCTTACACATCGATTTGAACTTAAGGTAATTAATTTGATTCTTTTACCCCCGATTTCGAATATTTTAATTTACTCCATTAGTAATCCATTAAATTTCTAATCTCTCTCTGCCTAAGTTCGATTCATTTTGAATTGGAATTTTGATACTTGGCAGGCTCGACAAGGGTTTCTGAATATATTTGACGGGCTTGAGAAGGATTTGAGATCATACTTGGCAAACTCGAGATGTATTTTTCGACGACATTTTGAATTGGAATTGATGTGTTTTGTAATATGAGTATTGATGTTTTGTAATCATATGTGTTTTGTAATCATTATATATGTTTTGTAATATGAGTATTGATATATTTCCGATACCAATTCGATTGATTTAATATGAGTTTTGTAATGAATTTTGATTGATTGATGTAATATAAATTTTGCAATTAATTTTTGATGGATTGATGTAATATGAATTTTTTAATGAACTTGATTCATTGATGTAATACGAGTTTTGTAATTAACTTTGATTCATTGATGTAATACCAGTTTTGTACCAATTCATAATAACTCTAGTTCCGGTACCAATTCAATTAAACTTCACAACTAAAATTCATCAAAAACTCACAACTAAACTTCACAACTTAAAAATACTCAAATTAGATGAATACTAAAGTTCACAACTTAAATTCACCCAAGTACTAAACTCCACAACTTAAATTCGAAACATTCTTGCAAAATTACATAGACCCCTCTAAAATTTTCAAAATTACAACATAAAGTCATTTTACATCCATACCCATAAATATTTCAAAATTACGACAAAAATATTCAAAATTCACTCATATTCTCCTCTCTTGGTTTGTCGAATTTGTCAATTGGATTAATTTCAATTTGGTCCATGCCCAAATCAATTTGACGATTCATTGCAATCTAAATGAGAGTAATTACAGAGGCTTTATCAATACATTTCTCAGAAATTGCTTCATACTCAAAGAATCAGAAGACAGTGCTCCATTCGTGCTCCATTCGTGCTCCAATCGTGCTCCAGTCGTCATCCAAGATCCAATCGTGCTCCAGTCATGATCTAATCCGGTCGTCACTTAAGCTCCAGTTGTGCTCCAGTCGCACGAGAAGAAAAACACAATCGAGAGTCTTCGGCAGAGCTTCTTGGGTTCTCTGGCAGAGAAAGAGTGTTTTTGTCTTTCGCAAAGAGAGAGATGAGAACATATAAGTCTTCGACAGAGAGAAGAGAAAGGTTTAATGGTTGGGGATTAAGTGTATTAACGGGTAAGGTTTAATAGTTGTGTTAACGGGTTTGGATTTTGGAGTATTGTTTATTGAGGGTGTTTTGGTCAATAAACTTGAAATTTTATAATTTAATTAATTTTAATAATAAAAATTCTGTTAAGTTTAATGGAAATTTAACTGTAAGGATAAATTTGATATTAAATAGATTTTAGTAGGGATAAATTTGAAATTAGTTGTATTTAGTAGGGATAAATATGATATTAACAATTTAAGAGGGACAAATATGTAATTTATGAGTTTAGTAGGGATATGTGAGAAATTTTCCCAATATTAAATGGTAAAAATATTCTAAGAAAATCATTTGCTTCATACATAGTGACTTAAATTGTAAGATTTGTATATATTACAATTACAAACATAGAATATTCAATACTAACAATATTCTTATTTGTTCAAGTAGAAGGAAATTGGAAACGTATATATTATATGGCAATAATATACATACGCACAAAAGTATATTACCACATGAATAAAATTAAAAAAAAGGAAAGAATAAGAAGCACAAGGACATGTAAGCCTAACAAGCCTATTAGATTCTGCTTTTCATTTTTTTCTTTCTTTTTCTCATTTCATTTGTATGGCCCATTTTGTAGTTGTTCATATATATTTGATAGTAAATTTATGTAATTAAATTGATAGAATAACAATTAACAATAAATATTATTTTGATAAATTTACATCATATAAAAACAATAAATATTAAATTAATAAGTATTTTAAATTAATATTACAACGATACAAGTATTACGGAAGTATCATAGATTAATTCTAGATGTATCATTAAGGTTATTTTAGAAGCATCCTGGAAAGATCTTAAAAGTATTTGATATACTTCAATATAAAATTATTATTAGCCGAAATTTGTTAAAATCATCCCGGGAATATCATGAATATCTGAGACATATTCGAAAAAATAAACATTGAAATAATCGAATATTCCACGTGACATATCTGATACTTATCCAACCCGCATTGCATCCTTATCCGAATCGAATATTTGTATTCTAAGGATTTTTTTTGCATTTTAGAAGTATCCGCCTAACATAACAATTAACAAATATAATCTCCGGTCTCTCTTAATTTTAAAGTTCCTTAATGTTTGAACTCCTCTTCTCTTCGTTTTTTCTCTAATTAATTGTGAACAAAAACTAAACAATTTTTTTTTTCCTCCAATTAATTGT
Organism: Luzula sylvatica; assembly: GCA_946800325.1. Classification (NCBI taxonomy): domain Eukaryota; kingdom Viridiplantae; phylum Streptophyta; class Magnoliopsida; order Poales; family Juncaceae; genus Luzula; species Luzula sylvatica. The sequence continues at coordinate 53,036,168 of OX326958.1, read as the reverse complement.
GAACAACAAAATACAAAAAAAAATTTAGATGAAAAATAATAGTCTATGATTATCTCACCCGTTTAGTTTTTATCACAAATAGCACAATGGTTGTGATAATCCACACAACTTTGATTTATAATTTTATATTTATTATTTACTCAATGATTCAAGCAAGATTTGCTCTTTTATGTTTTATTTAGAATAATGTAGTTCGGAACATTATTTCAACGTTAGATTTTATTTATGTACTATATCATTGTCATTAATACGTCTAGAATAAAATGATCAAATTTAATTAATAAAATTAAACATTAATGTGTCAATCATGATATGTGTTTTTAATGTGTAGAGTATTGTGGCGCATGGCAAGTTTTTATTTTGTATGATGAATTGAATTACAAAATTCACATTAAAAGTTCAGTAGTAATTTTTTAAGATAAGGATCAACCAAATGGTGTGTTTTTTGAAATAATGATACATTGTGGTTATAAATATAATTTTTGTTTTAAGTACATTTGATATATTGTCATTCTTTCATCTATCTTGTTAAGATGAAATGGAACGATTTATTAGAGAGAGCAAAACAAACAAAATGACTCTAAATTAAATATCATAAAATAAAATACACATAATCAAAATATGTTGCGTGCAAAATATTCAATTTCAATTACCTTTCAACTATATACTCGTTACCATTGCTTCCGTTGAGATGAACTTTTTAAAATTGAAGTTGATCAAAATATGTCTTCGAATGACCATGCTACACGAATAGGGGTGTAAATGGTTCGGATCCGGTTCGGATAGTGAGTGGTCATACCAGATCCGTATTCATATTTTTTTCGGATACGAATATTCGAATACGGAACAACCCGAATCCGGATACGGTTCGAATATTAAACGGATACGGATACGGTTCGAATATTGTCGGATACGAATTCGGATACGGATTTTTTTCGGATATTAAAACGAATACTATTATATCATAATATAATATATTTTTTTATTATATATATATATATATATATATATATATATATAATTTACGACATTAACAATCTAAGTTATTGTATTTAAACTTAATTTTATGATTGCGATTTTAAATCATCCAGAAATCATTAATTATTTATATTTTTTCCAACTAATATGGAACAAGACACATAAAAAAATATATAATATCCAGATTCGGATCCGGATCTGGATCCGGGTACCCGTATCCGGATCCGAGTACCGGATCCGGATCCGACACTAAAACCGAAAATTGGATCCGGATATTTTTTTCGGATCCGGATATTTTTCGGATACGGTTCGGGCAATATCCGCACCATTTACATCCCTATACACGAACCACAAAATGAGTTGGCTATGATATATTTGAAAAGAGGGCATTTAGGATGCTACCAGATTTCAACGAAACATCCTCATATCAGGATTAATCCACTTAATTAACATGGTAATTAACACTCATCTGGATTAATATTAATAAAATTAACATCCATTTGAATTGACAATTTTTATTAATATTTAAAATTATTAATTCAATGATTCTTATTAATTATCATGCTAATTAAGTGGGTTAAATTAAGAATGTGTGATGTCATGGAGATATTCTTGTTGAAATCTGATAACAAAGTATAATTTTCCATTTGAAAATGAGATTTGGATAAATGAAAGTACGCAGAATTTACTTTCATGTTTTTATTTAAAACAACACGCTGTATTATTTTGAACAGAGTCATGTTAATTATATAGATCATTATTGGAGATAATATTAATCTATCATTTAATGAATGTTAAAAAAATGTATTAACATATATATATTTTTATATTATATAACTAGTGACGAATCTTGACAACGTTTGTTGGAAGGATCACACAAACGCAACAACTGAAATTACATTACAAATATAAGGAGAGAGGGGACAAATATAATTATAATTTATATGTTTGTAACGATAATATATGCCGAATCACTATGTATATATATAATTCGGCGAAAATCTCAGAGAAGTCATGTCCCCCGAGCCCTTACGTAGACGGTAGACCCCCCTTGATTATAACAGGGATAATGATTCGATGTCAGGCTCGAGCAACCAAATAACATGCCAGCATTGTACTTGTAGTTGGTAGTCTTGATTTTATTGATTAACATTAAACAATCATATGAAATTCATATGGAGAAATTATTATATTATAAAATTGTTGAAGAAACGAAGTTATTGATGATTGATACTGCAACTAGTATGATACTAGGAATAATTTTCATGGCGTTGGCAAGTCTTTTTGCCATATGAATTCTGAGGTAGGTACACAATTTCGTTGAATAATAATATACTGAATCTCTTGACCTGGCAAATAATGAATCGAACTACAGTATGTTTACGTGTTGTTTTAGGTGCGAGAATGTTGAATTTTGGCTGGAATTAATTAATTAATAATTATCACAGCTGTGATATTAGTATTCAGATGCCAGGTAGAAATGGATGCATACATTCATTCATAACATGATTAACATCACATCTCATAATTACTTGTGTTCAAGAGAATAAGAGGCACATAATTTGGTATCAGATTTCTAGGCTCGAATCACATGGCTTATAATCAGTGCAAGAGGACAAGACCCAAATTAATTAATAAGATTTATTCATAAATTAATTACACTTCATGAGTTTGTGCTTGTTTCCATGTGTATAGGCTTGATTACACTTTAGTTTTTACGCAAGCTTTGAGATATCTTATGAGATGTGCGGAATTTGACAGATTTTCTTGAGAAGGCAAAATGAATTACTGGTTCAGTGGTTCTGAAATTACACTGTACGATTATTTTGAGGGGGCAAACAATAAATTTTACAATATTATACTGATAAAATACACTGAATCACTAGATATATATAATGTTGGACGAAAATCTTGGGTTCTCCTGGACTCGCAAGAATCTTTGCACGGAATCCTTGTTTTGCTAATCCTCCTAGAGAAATAGAGAATCATATATTTTTGGGTTTTTATCTTTTAACACAATTTGACCATGATTAACATCTCAAAATTCATTTTAAACACTTTCGCCAAAGTGCATGACGAAAGAACTAGACATATTGAACAACTACAATGCTAATATTGCAAATGGGACTTTTTGGGATGTTATATATCAAAGAAATTCAGTGAAATTGGTAGGCATTCCATAACTTTTCTTTTGCATTGATTGCTCCAGCCTAAAAAATAAAAGAACATGAAATATAAATATTCTAAAATATTAATTATTTTCTTCTAAATTTCTTCGCAAACTGAACATACAAAAAATACAAATGAAAATAAGTTATAAGAAAAAAAAAATGAGTCTTTCTCGTTCGCAGTCAACAAGCTAATATTCTATTTTCTCGGACTGTGTACATTCAAATAAAAATAAAATGTATTCACTATATAAATTAATAAATTAATTTTTTTAATGCACTACAGTTTACTGTGACTTTAATACAAATTAATTTGATTGTCCTTAATAAATAATTAATTAGAAAAATCAAATTGCACAAAATTTTGTTGATATATATATACCAAGAAGTACAATCAATAATTAAAATGAAGAAAGCAATGTTGACTGCTAAATCAAGTCATCATGTATGATTAATTTTTTTAGAAAAAAGTCTCGTATGATCAAATTTGATTATGACTAAAATTTAAAGCCTCTCTTTGTCGGCGTTCCTTAAGAAATTAATTAGCCTTAACTATCTCCATTTAAACACAAAAAAAACAAACACGTCTCTATTCTTTACTGTAGACTGCAGTTGGCCTCCAGTTTTGAACTGGAGATGTCGGTGCTGGCGGCTTTCGGTCTACAATGGACATGGTCTATGCCGTGCTGCGTGATTTCCGGGCTTGAAATAATACACCGGGTTCATATAGTTTTGTATCCTGTTGAGAAATGAAATTAATTGTAATTAATTGTGTATTTTTTAATGTCATAAAATCATCAAATATCATCATTAACGTACAATACTCATTTTAGTAATTGATCCGTCAACAAAAGTATACTAATTATTTAATATATTACGTGTCAAATTAATCTTAACCGTTTAAATTTTGCCTATTTCAACGTTCTTAAGAAACAATATTATTTTTGACCAATCTACATATGCCTGATCACCTAATATTTTTAGGTTATGACAATATGATTTTAATACGAGGATAATAGATCACATCACATGTTCTTTAACGGACAGTAAATTTAAAATACATTAGCATTTTGATTTGGATCTCAATGAATTTTCAAATTATAGTAAATTATTTAAATTTTAACCCCTTCAACCTTTTTACTCTTATTAAAAGTTTAATGACACTTAGTAATATATTTGTTTCTCATCCTAAAATATTTTTATATAAATAAATGAAAAAAAAATGAACAATACATAACTTCTCCAACTTTATTAAGAAAATAACAAGTTTTGAAATTATTTGCAACTCTAATATTTTCGGACTCTCGAAATTTGAATTTTGTATAATTTTTGGACTCTGAGAATCCGAAAGTTTTTTCTACAATTTATCTCCTAAGGTCCAATTAGCGAGAGATAAAAAAAAAATTAGGACTCTCTGAGTCCGGAAATATGCAACAAACAAATATTGTGTAAGAAAATTTTAAAAAGAAATTTTTAAAACACCTAAAATGCAGACCCATATTACACACAATTACTATTTTTAATAAATAATAAGAAAATCAAGATATATTTTAATAAATCGTCCTTCGATTTTCGAGTCGTTGGATTCTCGCATCGTTCAATTTTCATGTCGTTCAGATGGTTTTATGTTATTTGATTCGTTCGTTTGGTTGTCAGATCGTTCAGTTGGTGTTATGTCATTTGATTCATTCGGTTGGTTGTCGGATCGTTCGGTTGGTTTTATGTCATTTTATGATTTTAATGAAATAATATTTTTTTATAAAAGATTTAACTAATTAAAATGTTGGCGGGAAAAAAAAGTTTAAGGGTGGTCATATTTTTATCATATATGTCATACATGCTAATGAAATTCACAAATAATGTGTAGACATACTAGTTCTAAATCTCTACCCAAACACCTATACCAAAAATAAACTTTATAAAACCGAATAATATTTCAAAATGAGCAATGCTATACAGCAGGATACCTCAACCGAATTGGTAGTAGAGTGTTTGTTGTTTAATTTAGACCTAGAGGGGGGTGAATAAGAAGTCCTAATGTCCAATTTTCGCGGTAATGTAATACAATTATAATTTTGTGCGGAAGCGTAAATAAATTAGAGAATTAAATGCAATACCGAAACAAATAACACACGATATTTGTTTACGAAGTTCGATAAGTAGTTGTTTTGTAGTTTTAACTCATCGGCTACTTGCTCAATCGACCGACTCGATTGATTGCAAGTACCTACGTCTCCGAGGTTGTCTTGCGTCTTTTCGGTTTTCGATCGAATACCCAACTCAAACAATTACAAGGTTTGTCAAGATCGATTTACACGAATTTATCGATCTATGACGGTCTTTACAATTAATAACTAGCCTATTACACTTTACTACTAACGAACTAGTCGTGATCGGTCATGCAAGTTGGGAATCGTTGAGTAGTGGATTCGAAAGTGGATATAATAATCTCCAATATGGATCGAAAAAAATGAATATAAGACGAAAAATTATAGTTTATGATATCAGTAATTATTTGAGACTAAAAAATATACATTTTAAAAACATAAAAATAAATACAAAATTTGAGTCTATACTTTATTACAGTAAAAAGACAACAAATAATATATATTTTTTTCAAATTTGAGTCTATACTTTATTACAATTTTTTTTTTTCAAATTATGTTTTTTCATATTTTTGTCACGTCATTCCAAAACTGAAAATTTCAAGTCACGTTATCTATTAACTACAAGTATAATATATAAAAAAAAGAACAAAAGAAAATAACTCAAAAATAAACGGACAAAGTGAACATTAACGGTTATTGAGCAACAAAATTGAGACTTTTCCGTTTATTCTTTCGGGAAAGAATTGTGCAAGAAACTTCCAAATTATTACAAACCCCAATCATACACGCGTACACCGAATCCATACAATCAAACAAGCCCCGTATAATACCGTTTCCACATACCACCACCAGATCTACGGACTCCTCTTCCCTCCTCTTTCCTCTCTCTCTCTCTCTCTCTCTCTCTCTTAAGATCTCATACTCTTGCTTCTCTCTCTTACCATCTCTCTTACCATTTTTGTACACGAATCCTTCAATATGGCAAAGTCTATTCTCGTTACAGGAGGAGCTGGGTACATAGGGAGCCACACTGTGCTTCAGCTTCTCCTATCCGGCTGGCACGTGGCGGCGGTGGATAACCTCGATAACTCGTCTGATGTTGCCATATCTCGCGTCTCTCAGCTCGCCGGTGACTCTGGAAAGCATCTTTCTTTTCACAAGGTACATTTAATATTTATTCCTTTTGTTATTTTCTTGACTTTTTCGTTTTTTTTTTCTTTTTCTTTTTTTCCTTTGCTGTCTTTTTTTAATATTTGGAAATTGCGAAATTGGCCTCTGGAAAGTATTGTTTTTTGTTTTAGATTTTGTGTGGAAGTTATTCTGTATTGATGTTAAGGAAAATGTGAAATTTCTGAGATTTTGCTGTAAAATGTGAAAATGACCAAATCACAGTCTGTCAAGCAATTCACTGGTGCTAATTTGGAATTTGGACCATTACAACAGTACCACGAGAATTTGTTGTTTTCTTTATTAAACTCCATGAATAATTGAATACTTTATGATATTTTTGGTAATTTTCATATTCACCCATGTGCCACCTGTTCAGCCTGATTATAATTTATCACTTCTGATAAATTGGCCATTTCGTTATGATTTTAAAAGTTAAAATCTTTATTTTCTTATTTATGCAGCTTGATCTGAGAGACAGACCTGCATTAGAAGAAGTTTTCTCGTCCCAAAAGTAAATTTTCCTTTTTTCTCAATTATTTTGAACTTAAATAATTTGCAATTTTATCAGACTACACACTAACTAGTAAAACTCAAAAAAATAATTTAGGTTCGATGCAGTAATCCATTTCGCGGGATTAAAAGCAGTAGGAGAAAGCGTCGCGAAACCGTTACTCTATTACAACAATAACGTGATCGGCACGATCGTTCTTCTAGAAGTCATGGAGGCCTACGGCTGCAAAAAGGTCGGTATTTAATACTTTATTATTTTCATATCTTTTAATTAACTAGAATAATAATAATAAATAACCAAATTTCCATTTTATTTATGCAGTTGGTATTTTCATCCTCTGCATCGGTGTACGGCGCACCAGAAAGAGTTCCTTGCACAGAAGATTTCTCTCTCTCTCCTATGAACCCTTACGGCCAAACCAAGGTCCTTTTAAAATTACAAAATATCAAAAATGCCCCTCGTATAAACTAATTGTGTTTGTAATTTGTTTGAGCAGTTAATGGTGGAGGACATATGCAGAGATTTATACAGAGCGGATGGAGATTGGAAGATGATGCTGCTGCGATATTTCAACCCGGTTGGGGCTCACCCAAGCGGGTTATTGGGCGAGGATCCGCGAGGCATACCCAATAACCTCATGCCTTATGTTCAGCAAGTTGCTGTTGGTCGAAGACCCGCTCTCACCGTTTTCGGCAACGATTACTCCACCAAAGACGGCACTGGCGTAAGTTTTTTAATTTTTAATTTTATTTTTTGCATTTTATTTATTTGATTTTTGGTAAATGAAGGTGAGGGATTACATACATGTCGTGGATCTCGCCGATGGGCATATAGCCGCGTTGACAAAACTTTTCGAAGACGATTCGAAAATAGGTATGCAATTAAATTAATTGTGAATATTTATTTATGTTTTTTTAATTATAGTAAAAGTAAAAAAAAAAAAATTATGATTTTTTTCAGGGTGTGAAGCGTATAATCTCGGGACAGGAAAGGGGACGTCGGTGCTTGAAATTGTCACCGCTTTCGAAAAGACTTCTGATAAGGTTTGTATTTCACGTGTTAATTAATTTATATTAAAATTAAAATTTATTTGTATGATTTGGTGAAATAAATAATAATTTGGTTTAATTATATAGAAAATTCCTTTGGTTTATGGAGAGAGGAGACCTGGAGATTGTGAGGTTCTTTACGCGGCTACGACCAAAGCCGAAACCCAATTGAAGTGGAAGTAAGTCGTAAATTACAATTATACCCTTCGAAAGTTTGTTATTTATAACTAATGAAATAATGTTTATTTTTAAGAGCGAAATTTGGGATAGAAGAAATGTGCAGAGACCAGTGGAATTGGGCTTGCAATAACCCTTACGGATACTCAGCATCGGACTCGAATGTATATGAATTACAAACTTTAATTTGTCGTTTATTAATTAACTAATTAATTAATTAATGATTATTTTTTTGTGAAATAGGGTAAAGAAGAGAAGAAAGATAAATCTAATGGAGGGATCGAGACGTGGCTTAGCGATGTGTGCATTCAAAATTGAAAAGAGGCAAGTTAAATTAGAGGAAAGCTATTTATATTATATGTTTCTTTTATAGGAACTTATTATTTGTTTTTTATTCTACTAGTTTAGTGTTTCTCATGCCAGATTCATTTATTTTTTATAGTGTTTATTTATGTTAAGTATTTGTTTGATTATGTTAAAAGGCACGTATTATTTGTGTAGTTTTCTTTTTCGAGATTAATGATACTAATTGAGCAAATAATTTTACCTGAAATATATGTTTTTGATTAATTATAATTTAGTGGATACATTTTATTCGAGAGGTATGTTTTGGGAGTAATGACCCTAATTTTGTAGTTTTTTATGGTCTTGAATTTGTATGCTAATATCAAAATCTTACCTATCTACTATCTTAGTTAATTATAACTAATGATCCTAATTTCACCTGAAATGAGCATGTATAACCTTTTACTTACCTATATACTATTTTGTTAAGTAAAAAATATTTTTGAATCTCTGATTATGGGCATTTATACTTTTTTTTTACTTTTCTACATTGTTGGCTCAGATATTTTGGATGCTCTAGCCGTGTTTGTAACCGCTATTCATATAACTAAAGAAATACTCTTCAAAAATGAACGAAAGAAACATTAACAAGAAAAAGTAACATGCTATTATTTTAGAAAAAATACAAAATATCATCTAGTCATAATTGTTTTTCATTCATGGCTGTTATAATTTTTTTCTTGAAAAATAGTGAACGCATTATGAGCAATAAAAAGAAAATATTTTTAGATGATAGATGAAAAATATGTAGTAAATGATTGGGTAATACATATACATATTACAATTATTATTGTAACAAGTAAGACTAAATATCCAAAGAAATCATGAAAGAATCCTTAGAACTACAAATACCAAAAACAATAGTTAGTTGGACCTTGAACTCATGACATATCTATTCATAATTAAATTACTTATCAATTATGCTACATAATTGAATAAATACATATTTATGATCTAAAAGACAACTCAATAAATTTTATCTTTTTTTATATTGGATTCTTATTCTTATGTGCTTGATAAGTGCTAATTATATAGTACTAAAATAAGAGTTAACACATCGAACTTAATTGAATTTACATATTTTATTTCACATATTAAGCATATAAATAAGAGTTGTCATATGATTTTGATAGTATCAAATAAAACCTACATGCCATGTAACAAAATAAACTAATTATTGTAGTAAACCATGTCCTCTAAAGAAACATGTTACAACTTTGGAATAAGAATCCTCGATGACGTGAACATGATTTAACATCTTAAAAATTAGCACTTTAATTCATGATTTGACATCTTAATTGAATGTTTAATCATAAATTAAGATGTTAAATCATGTATTTATGTGTTAATTTTTAAGATGTTAAATCATATCCACGTCATCAAGATTTTTTGGGGGAGAGTACTAGGGTACATGTACCTACAGTTTTTTTTCTCTATTTTTACTCGATTCTTTTCAGTTTTGAGTGCATATCGGGCCAAAGCACGTCTCAATCCCTCCATTAGATTCATCTTCTTTCTCCTCTCTCCCCTATTTCTCAAAAATGAATTATAATTTCAAATTTCAATAATTAATTAGTTACTCAACGAAAAATTAGGGTATGCAATTTTATATAAATTCGAGTCTGATACCGTGTAACCGTAAGGGTTATTGCAAGCCCAGTTCCACTGGTCCCTGCACATTTCTTCGATCCCAAATTTTAGTCTTAAAAATAAACATTATTTCATTAGTTAGAAATAACAAACTTTCGGAGGGTATAATTGTAATTTACGACTTACTTCCACTTCAGTTGAGTTTCGGCTTTGGCCGTAGCCGCGTAAAGAACCTCGCAATCTCCAGGTCTCCTCTCTCCATAAACCAAAGGAATTTTCTATATAATTAAACCAAAATATTATTTATTTACCAAATTACGCAAATAAATTTCAGTACAAATTAGTTAACACGTCGAAATAAATACAAACCCTTTCAGAAGTCTTTTCGAATGCATTAACAATTTCAAGCACCAACGTCCCCTTTCCTGTCCCGAGATTATATGCTTCACACCCTGAAAAATATAATAATTACTTTTCCACTTGTATGATAATTAAAAATTAATAATAAATATTCACTAGTAATTTAATTACGTACCTATTTTGGAATCATCTTCGAAAAGTTTAGACAACGCAGCTATATGCCCATCTGCGAGATCCACGACATGTATATAATCCCTCACCTTCATTTACCAAAAATCAAATAAATAAAATAAAATAAAATAAATAAAATAAAAATCACAAAACTTACGCCAGTGCCGTCTTTGGTGGAGTAATCGTTGCCGAAAACGGTGAGAGCGGGTCTTCGACCAACAGCAACTTGCTGAACATAAGGCATGAGGTTATTGGGTATGCCTCGCGGATCCTCGCCCAATAACCCGCTTGGGTGAGCCCCAACCGGGTTGAAATATCGCAGCAGCATCATCTTCCAATCTCCATCCGCTCTGTATAAATCTCTGCATATGTCCTCCACCATTAACTGCTCAAACAAATTACAAACACAATTAGTTTATACGAGGGGCATTTTTGATATTTTGTAATTTTAAAAGGACCTTGGTTTGGCCGTAAGGGTTCATAGGAGAGAGAGGGAAATCTTCTGTGCAAGGAACTCTTTCTGGTGCGCCGTACACCGATGCAGAGGATGAAAATACCAACTGCATAAATAAAATGGAAATTTGGTTATTTATTATTATTATTCTAGTTAATTAAAAGATATGAAAATAATAAAGTATTAAATACCGACCTTTTTGCAGCCGAAGGCAGCCATGACTTCTAGAAGAACGATCGTGCCGATCACGTTGTTGTTGTAATAGAGTAACGGTTTCGCGACGCTTTCTCCTACTGCTTTTAATCCCGCGAAATGGATTACTGCATCGAACCTAAATTATTTTTTTGAGTTTTACTAGTTAGTGTGTAGTCTGATAAAATTGCAAATTATTTAAGTCAAAAATAATGGAGGAAAAGAAGGAAAATGTACTTTCGGGACGAGAATACTTCTTCTAATGCATGTTTGTCTCTCAGATCAAGCTGCATAAATAAGAAAATAAAGAATTGAACCTTTTAAATTATAATAATGTCATGCTGAACAGGTTGCAAATGGGTAAAGCTGAAAATTACAAAATTACCATAGTAAACAATTATTCATTGATTGAAGTTTTAACACAGAAAACAACAACTTGTCTTTGTACTGTGATAACGATCCAAAATTCCAAATTGGAAATCTCAGAAATTTTACATTTTCCTCGGCATCAAGAAAGAAACAACAATTTGCAGGCCCAATTCAATTTCCAAAAATAAAAAAGACAGCAAGACAAAAATGAAAATGTCAAGAAAATATTAAACGTACCTTATGAAAAGAAAGATGCTTTCCAAAGTCGCCAGCAAGGCGAGAGACGCGAGATATGGCGACTTGAGACGAGTTGTCGAGGCTATCAACAGCGGCCACTTGCAGCCGGAGAGGAGAAGCTGGAGCACAGTATGACTCTCTATGTACCCCGCCCCGCCAGTCACCAGAATATACTTTGCCATTTTCGCAGATATTGAAATGTAAAGATCCGTGTACAGAAGATGTCATGTAGCGCGAGTATTCTTCTACATTATAAATGACATTATTAATATTATCATACAAATGTATAATTTGTATTACAATGAAAAACATAATCAATATGCTTGCCATGTAGCGCGAGTATTCTCCTAGTTGAAATAAATGTTCACCTTCTTTTGAAAAGATGTTGAAACTATTAAATACCTTCCGGCACAAAAAATTATGAATACGAAGTTAAAAGATATGTAAAAACTATCTAAATATGAAGGCAAAAATTATATTGGACGATGCCCGAATATAGACGTTGCCAGAAAAAAGTGAACGCTCGTCTAATTTTTTCCCCGCGATTTTTTTTAAGCATGTGTTTTGTCACGTGGCGCCTCCTGGTAGCAAGCGGCGTGCTGAAGTGCATTAAGCCTGGAGTGCATTAGCTTTCATTAATTTTTTTGAGAAAAATAAAATATGTACTCATGCCCTACTTCTATTATTTGTAGAATTATTTTTTTACAAAGAGGAAGAATTACGTGCAAGTCCTCATATCAAATCCATGATTTGTGTATGGAAGAAGAAAATACAAATCTTTTCAACTTCTTTTTTATGATGGATATACATGAAATAATAAATTGGAGTTTATTTTTTCGTCATAATCTTTTTTTCTAACTATAATCTTTATTTTCAACAAAAGAATACTTATTTTTTAAAAAACTAATAATAAAAGGTTACATATTATTTAACACGTTGAAAAAATTATCTATGAGAAGAACATAAATAGTCACACTTACTAAGAATTCCGCGTGTACAGAAGTTATATTATAAATCCAAGGAATCAGGACATGACACTATCTACCTATATTTAGAAATTGAATTGAATACTTGTTTAAATTTAAAACACTTCTATGCACCTCAGATTTTAAAACATATTAAAAAAAGAATCAAAGAAATGGAGAATTGTACCAAAAGGAAAGAAGAAATATCAGAAATTCTCAGCAATGGTGATGGAGAAAATTCAGAGAAGTATTGTGGTAGTATGAAAGAAGAAATTTCGGTGAATGGTAATCAGGCCGGCGAAGAACATTTTGAGACTTCTCAGAATGAAAAGATTTTAGAGAAATATATCAATTTGGATCGTGAAGATCATCAAGATAATTTTAAGAAACGTGAAAATCTCGAGAAGGTTATCAATTCGGATGCATACGGAGGACATCTAAACAAAAACATCCATTATATGGATAAAGAAAGTACGGCTTCATTATCCTCGGACGAAAGCGATTGGGAGGCGTACGAGAAAAAATATTACGGCGAAGAAAGAGAATTCACGACACACTCTACAAACGAGGATGAGGATTCAGATGATGGTAGAAGTCCCGAAGAAAAACTAAACTCAAAGGTGATGAAATTATCATGTTCGGATTTCGCAGACCTGCACGCAATGAGCGATCTAGGGTTTAGATTCGCCGAGAAGAATTGCCCCAAAATTATCCACGAGATGTTCCCAGCCTTGGAAATTTATTTCACGGTCAAGAGTAGCTTATCGTCGTCTCCGTCATCGTCGTCGACGCCTCTTCCAAGTCCCGATACCATAAATTCTTCAAAAACTATCCAATATTTTAGTCCTGGTATGTAATTATATATATTTTTTGTTTTTCTCGGCTTCTTGGTTCAATACAATTACGCATGTTAAATAAAAATAATTCGAAACCCTTTGGGTGTTTAAATTTTCGTTTAATATTTCTTATGGATATTTTTACTTTCATATATAGCAGGAGATAGCCCAGAAGTTACGAAGATGAAATTGAAGCACTGGGCACAAACCGTGGTTTTAAGTACCCTTAAACGATTTTGAAGTTTGGAGCAGAGCAGATATTTTTATGTTCTTAAGAAACATAATTTTTCTACTCATGAAAAAGCAATGTAGAGCTAATTTTAACTCCATTACTGAAAATTATGAAACTTCCTTATGTACCATGTTGGAAACTAAACAAGAGTTTTAACTGGGCAAAAGAGTAATTTTAATTACTTGATTAATTTATTAATTACATTGTTTATATAGCAGTTAGTTCCCAAAAAGTAATTTTAATTACTTGATTAAAACAAGAGTTTTAATTGGGCAAAAGAGTTTTAATTGTGTGATCTCTATCAACCTTTGAATCTACTTACCACTTTAATCTCAGCCAAGTAACTTAATGCACTAAATCCCATTACATCAAATAACTAAATAACTCAGCCCACTGGCAGGTATTAACTCTAGAATAATTTCAATAACTAATTACTTCATTAATCAACTAATAATTAGAGTTTGTTAATTTATCTCTCTTCTCCCCTTTACCCTATCTTGATTTTTTCTGATCTCTCATTAACAAATATTGCTTTAATAAATAGCATTAGCGACTCGAAGGATTGAACGTATGTTAAGAAGAAAGAAAAAAGTCCATGCATTCAGCGTGATGTATCCGTATCATTACAATTTCATAATGTCCCATTAATCAACTTAGTTAGTTAATTAATAACTAATTGTCTCTCTTCTCCCATTAACAAATACTGCTGTCAGCTGTGGCCCTAGTATGTATCTCATCAGATTTACTGATTTTCTCTTATTTCTCTAATCTCTCGTTAACAAATAATGCATTAAGTGTCCATCAAATATTTTATTGATTTTCTCTCATTTCTCATTAACAAACATTGTTGTTGCCCTAGTATGTCTTTCATTAAATATAACATTATTTATATAAATTTCACTAGTTAAAAAGCAACTTGAAATATTAAATATATATATATTGTCAAGAAACTAATGTAGCTAACACTTTGTGCGTGACAAAATGCATTCAACGTGAAGTACGGAGCAATGCATCAATATTATAAATGTATTTTGTATGTTTGTATTTTTTTTTATTGTAAATGAAGCAATAACATCGAATATATTATAATAAGCTCACAAAAGATCAGATAACCCATCATTCTTTGTTCTCCAAAAAAAATGGCAGTAAAGTTGCCTACGGGCTTTCACCGCAAAAAAAAAAAAAATTATTATTTCTTTCACACAAAAAAATAGAAAATACATAAAAAATCGTAAACTATACAAACTTTGACATCTTTTAGATTAAATTATACATATATTATATTAAATAAGAAAATTATAATTATTGTTCATTAATTAAATTTTTAGTTATTATAATTTTTAAAATGAGAATACTTTTAGATAGTATATTTTAATTAATTTTAGTTACTACAAGTCTCATTTCATAATATTAAATTATTATCGCTTTTTAAAATAGTTTTTATATATTTTTTCATTTTATGGACAAAAGTTGTCCGATTCCGATTTTTAGAACCATGCTCACAAATCAAAAATATCATATTCACCCAATAGTTAGAATTATAAATTTTGTCCATAAAACTAATGATCAACATTTAAACGTTTATTTATTTTAAAAACTGAAAATATCATATTTACCCTTCCAAAAATAAAATATCATATTTACCCTCTCAATTATAAAAAATAGCATATATAGCCTTATGAAATAAAATATCATATTTACCCTCCAATTTAAGAAAGAGATTACATGAAGATTTATTTTTGTGAAAAAAATACGCAAAAAGATTTAATGTTGGAAACTATCCTACATACTCTGTGGATTTCTCTTCGTCCGGAATGTTTTTCTCGAAGCCTTCACTTCCTCCATTATTCTGATTACCAGCATTTTGGCGACCTTTTCATAGCCGTGAAGACTGTAGCTTCCCGTTCCTTCTAGAAGTGCCAATAAACTTGTGTCTTTTATTAATAGTTGGACAATTTTTTTTTTATTAATTGCATATATATATAATTGAATGTTATTAAGTAATTTATAGCCCTGTATTTTTATTTACTTTTATATATACATTGATTTGGCTTATATTTTGGACTAGGAAATTCTATCATACATCATTTTAAAAGAATATTTTGTGTATTTAGAAGAGTGTATCATAAAATTTATTTTTTATGAAGATTTTTTCTTTAATGAACAATACATGTTTTCTATCTAGCCCATAATTCTTTGATAAATACACTTAAAACATTACCTTAAATACTCATTAATTGATAATTATTCAAAATATTTTTGAAAAATGTGTATCATAAAAAATGATGTATGATACATCCCGTTTCGAACAAGTACGTATATCTTGCTTATATTTTCATATGCTCTTTTTAGCAAGTCAAATCAACAAAATTGCAAAAAGAAAAGTATAAATAACGACACATTTAATATGTATGAATTAATATTTTAAGATATTAGTGTACAATATATATTATTCTTTTTTGGAAAATTTAAGATTTATTTTATATAAAATGTATTTTCATAAAATGTTAATTTATTTTACTAACAATATCTTCTTCTCTTTTCTTATAGTTTATGATTTATTTTCTATTACTTATTTTTTGTTTTGAACAAACTAACCAAAAGTATATTGTTACATTTATTTTACATTTTTTCGTTCATCTACTCATCCTCCTTACAGTTTTTTTTTGTTAATTATGCATCAATAGTTAATTCAGTTACTTGGGATTGGGAAGAATATGGAAAAATGGAGGGAACAGTATGTTTGCTATTTAAGATGATTTTGTTTGTTTCAAGAAGATTTAAAAAAAATATGTTTTATTTTATTTTATTTAAAATCAAATAAATAAATAAATAATACTATGGGGTTTTATTTAAAAAAAAATAATAGAAATTAGAAACGTGTTTTTTTAACCTACTAAGCAAAATGTTAGGCCAGTTATAACCACAGAAGATTCTGAAATGTAATAACCGAACAAAGAAAATCCAATCTGTAAATTTGTTATTTACATCAAAGACACCCTATTCGTTTGCCTCCTTTAAACCATTTCAATTCAACCATGTTTTCTCAACCATCTCTCTATTCTTATACATAGCCATTTTCTCATTCAGGAAATTACAAAGAAAATAATTTTAAAATGCCGGATTACTATGAGGTATTAGATGTGAATCGAAATGTGTCAGACGAGGAATTGAAGAAGACGTATAAAAGACGCGCGATGAGGTGGCATCCTGATAAGAATCCTACCAATAAGGAATGGGCCGAGAGGAAGTTCAAGCAGATCTCCGAGGCCTATGATGTACGTGAATTTCATGTCGAATTGTTTTTTTCTTTCAAATTTTGCTTCTTTTTTCTCATTTTTTCGAAATTGTCGTTTTGGGTTAACTCTTGTTCTTTCAAAATCTAATAAGATTTCTCCATCAGTTTTTTTTTCCTGAAAAAGAACACATTTGCGCTCTTGTATTTCCTAATTACATTTTAATTGTTTCTATGTAAAATCCATGATCACATCATGAACATTGCAAAAAAAGAAAAAGAAAAACCATGACAAAAAAGAAAAATTATTTCTAAATAGTTTTACTATGTTTATAGGTCCTTAGTGACCCTTCAAAGAGAGCAATATATGATAAATATGGAGAAGAGGGTCTAAAAGGTACAAATGAGGATCCATTGAGTCGAAGTGCCGATGATATTTGCGCGGATTTCTTTGGCACAGATGATTTTAGTTTTCGAAACATGTGGCGCACTAAGTCCAGTAGATTTCGATCCTACGTTGGGGAATCGTCGAAAAGAACTAATAGCAAGACTAGGCCGGTCGATAGAGATATTGGATCAAACTCGACTAAAAAGGTGCCCCAGAAAAATGAGTATAACACTTCGAGAAATAGCAGAGAGGATGTAGAGATTGGATCAAACTCGACTAAAATGTCGCCTAAGAGAGAACAACTCGAGTCGAAATTGCCGTGTAGTCTCGAAGAATTGTACACCGGGTCTACCAGAATGATGAAAATATCTAGCCGAGTCATCGATCCTATTACCGGGTTAGTCATTCTAAAGTCCCTGTCATTTTACCAAATAATAATTGAAATTCACGTGCTACGAGTGTCGAGGAGTTCGCGAGATAAATATATGTGGTGCCAATACCATTTTAGCTGCAATATTTCTGGGAACTAAATTTAACATTATCAATAAAACAACAATAAATTACGAATAATATACTTATCTCCTTCATTTTTTATTTTTTTTTGTTAATGCGAAGACTAAATCAGACATTTTTATTTAGGGCAACGAAAACCGAGTTGGAAACGATAACAATAAAAATTAAGCCGGGATGGAAGAAAGGAACAAAGATTACATTCACAGGAATAGGAAATGAAGACCCAAATCAAGTTCCACGTGACTATATATTCGTCATAGATGAAAAACCACATGGCGTATACAAAAGGGATGGAAACGATTTAATCGTCAATTTGAAAATTCCTTTGGTCGATGCACTCGCAGGAACCAATGTAAGTCTCAAGTCTCTCGATGGGAGAAATACTTATGTAGCAATGGGTGACATGATTATCGAACCTGGATATGAAATCACAGTTGCAAACGAAGGAATGCCGATCCCGAAAGAACCGGGAAAAAAAGGAGATTTGAGGGTCAAATTCAACGTGGAATTCCCGACACGATTGACAGAAAAGCAGCAAAAGAGCATTAGAAAGGCCTTTGAAAATGTGGTTTGATTCACTATCTGCAATTTGGCCATTTTTGTAGATCTATTTATTATGTAGTCACAATTTTAGAATAGCTGATAGAATTTTTACTTTAGATGTTTAATATAGCTCAATGGTCCTATTTCTGTTTGTAAACAAATGTGAATTTTCACTTTCGATGAATTTTTACTTTTGAAATGAAATCCCACTTGATCTTATTTAATTCCTCTCTTAATCACTTTGGAAGTTTGAAAAAATATTGAATTCCCTATAATAAATTAATTTTCTCTGATTTCTCAGTTTTTTCCCTAGTATGCCTTGCACTAAATAAAGCATTGTTTTTGCTAATTTTACTCGTTGGTAGTAGTTAAAAAACAGCTCTAAACATGACATGCATGCTATGTTGCACGGATACGCGGATACGACGACACGGTTACGCATATCGGATACGGCGATACGGCAATTTAACATATGATTTAGGATACGATACGTGTATCGGATACGGGTAGATTTTGGTTTTTCGAAGTATCCACGCAACATAGCATGCATGTTAAGAAACTAATGTAACCAATCCTTTTTGCGTAATCAAATACATTCATTGTGAATTAATGAGTAATGTACTTATTAATTATTATTATAATTGCATTTTAATATGGAAAGACATATATTTACCCGTCTCTTTATTTTGCATCCATCTTTGAAATTTTTCATGAAATCATATCATCATGCTTATTTATGATTATTGGCCATGTGATGTAGATTCATCACATACATTCATATTATATTTGATAATTTAATACATGTATTTTGTATGATCATTTATAAAATTTTATTGATTTTCTCTCGTTTTTCATTAACAATATTGTTTTTGCCCTAGTATGACTTTCTTTTTTTGAAGGAGGATCGACAATATGTCGAGGCCTCGAATATATTAGATCAAAGAATGTTACAGTTTACAATGATTTGGAAGATCCATAGAAATGCTACGTATCTATTTGGATCGTTCCAGACAAACATTTAGTGACTAAATGACTACTTAGTATATAAGATACTACTTGTAACCTAAAGGACTACTCGCAGTATTTATTCCAGGATATCGTGTCTTGTAGAACAAGATTGAAGATCCGAGTTGAAGATTGGGGTTTGTCGTTGAAGATGGTGTCATTGCGGGATTTCCAGATATTCCATATGGCTGCAAGCCATGCCGTTTTCCATAGCTTTGTGGTATGATTTGACGACCAGAAATCGAACGGTTTCGATATATCAGGAGATGTTTCATGCATTCTAGAGGTGAGGTTGCCCCAAATTTCTTTAGAGAAGGCACATTCGTACAATAAATGCTTAGATGTCTCTTCTTCTGTTTTACATAGGGGACATACTTGGTTGTTGGGCCATCCTCTTAGTTGCAGATTATCACTCGTTAGTATGCGAGATTGGATGGCTAACCAACCAAAAAAACGGACTTTGAGCGGAGCTTGTGCTTTAAAAAGCGAGGTGTTCCAGAGGCAGATAACACCTGGATTTATGAAGAAGGAGTAGATATTTTTGGACTTGAAGGGTTGAAGTTGTTCGTTGGAGTCGTCACATGGAAGAGCGTTGAAGGTATTGTATAATGGCATCAGTTTGGCCAGGTCTTTAATAAAGAAAGAGGACGTTCTTTGATGGGAGATTGATGTATGGGTTATGTTTGTGGAGTTGTATAACTCCACTAATGTTTCAGACCAGAGGGAAGAGTGGTTGTTATTGGCTTTATGTATCCATTTCATGAGGAGAGCTTTATTTTGTAGATTTAAATTTGCCAAACCCAACCCACCATTAGATTTAGGTAAGGTGACTTTGTTCCAGTTAATTAGACAATGTCCCCCAAGACACTTTTGTTCTCCTTTCCATAGAAAACCCCTAGATATTGAGTTGATTTCCTTAATGACCCATTGGGGTAATTTTAGGACTTGCATAAAATGGACGGGTATAGCATTGAGCACAGATTTGACCAGCGTTAAACGGCCTCCTGATGAAAGAAGGAGTCCTTTCCAAGAGGATAGCTTATTTCTCATTTTTTGGATAAGTGGTGCAAATGCTATTTTGGGTGGTTTCCGGATAGAAAGTGGTATCCCGAGATAGGTGATGGGTAAAGAGGTTTGGGGACATTTGAGGATGTTCGTGAGGACACTGTGTAGTTCCTCCGGTATTGCGATAGGCACAAAAGATGTTTTCGCCCAATTTATTTGGAGGCCGGATAACTCAGAGAAAATATCTAGTGCAAGGGAAATGATTTTGAGATTGTTTGGTCTCGCCTCGACAAAGAGAACCGTGTCATCTGCATATTGCATGGCTTTCGGTGCAAATTTCATTGGGTCCGATAGAATTGGGTTCAAAGTTTCTAATAAGTTTTGTAGTGAATCAGCTACTAAGTTGAATAGTAGCGGAGATAGAGGGTCTCCTTGTCTTAGTCCTCTAAGATGATCGAATAGAAGACCCCGTTGTCCGTTGATTCGGACTCTAGAGGAAGAAGAGGAGGTTAGGGCTCTAATCCATTGAACACACGTTTCAGGAAATCCCCTCGCGTATAATAGATTGTATAAGAATTCCCATGAGACTGTATCAAATGCTTTTCGAAAGTCTATTTTAAGCATGATCGATGGGGTTTTTGATTTATGTAAATGTGATAGGATTTCTCGAGTAGATATAAACATCTCCGCAATGGATCTTTGTCGAATAAATGCGCCTTGTTTGTTGGAGATAAGGTTTGGAAGAATTGGTTGTATTCTATTAGATAGGAGTTTCGAGATGATTTTGGAGATTGGGGTAATGATGCTAATTGGTCTAAACTCGGTCATTTCCAAAGCATCTGTTTTCTTTTTTAATAGGGAGATGTCCGCGAAGTTTATCCTTTTCATGTCTCTAAGTGGAATTGAGTTTTGATGAAAGGATTCACAGATCGCGAAGATATCTGCTTGCAAAAGAGTCCAGTATTGTTGGAAGAATTCGGAGGCAAATCCATCCGGACCCACTGATTTTCCTTTTGCTAGCGACATTACCGTTAACCTTATTTCTTCCATCGAGAAGGGAAGAGCCAAATTGAAGAGATCTTCATTGATGGTTTGTGAGTATATTTTTTGAAAAAAGAGTGAAGAAGATTGGGGGTTTGTATAGCTTCTAGAGCCTAGGAGTTCTTGATATAATCTAGAGAAGTGAGCGAGAATTAGAGTAGGTGATGTGATGATTTGGCCATGTACTTTAATGGCCGAAATGTTGGATTTGAATTTTTTATATGAAGCTACTCTGTGGAAGTAAGCCGTATTATTGTCTCCTAGTTTAAGCCACCGATTAGAACTTCTTTGGCGCCATTTTTCCTCTAATATTGAGGTTAAGTCTGAGATCTTAGTACGGAGATCGATTCTTAATAGGCTCTCGCTATGAGATAAAGATCTAGATTCTTCAGAGATGTCAAGAGAGCGAAGGACTTCTTTCGCAGATGATAAAATAGGATTAATGTTCTTGAATTTGTCATTAGCCCATTGACATATTTTGTCTTTGGATGATTTCATTTTTTTAATGAAAGATTGAACTGGTGGTAGGGGATGTCTAGGAATCCATATATGTTCAAGAATCGGAGTGAGATCTTGGCACTTAAGCCAATATTTTTCAAACTTGAACGGTCTCTTTTTGTTGAGAGACGGAGTTTTGATTCTCATGATTAACGGTGGATGGTCCGATGTGGTCATCGGTAAGTCCTCGAATGAGAATTCTAGGTTGAGAGAGAGGATGTCATTTGATATGAAGGCCCGATCCAACTTCGATAGAGTTGGCGACGAGCGTTTGTTGGACCACGTGTAGTGTCTACCGGTTAATTGCACTTCAATAAGATTGAGTTGGTCAATTATCGAGTTGAATTGCATAATGAGGCCAATATTAGGATTATTGGCCGTAGTGTCATTTGGGGACCTTAGAAGGTTAAAGTCGCCAATAAGGATCCAAGGTAAACCATTTAAATTTATATTTTGGAGGTCCAACAAAAATGATTGTTTTAAAGATTGACTTGATGGGCCATAGATATTGGATATTAGGATATGAGTTCCGTCCGTAAGTGATAGCACCGTGTTGAGGGAGAATTCAGTGGAGTATGAGGAGATAAGAGAGAATTGATTAGACCAAGAGGTTAAGAGACCTCCTTTTGTCCCGAGAGATGGAGACAATTCAAAGGAGGCGAGATAATTGGGTAAAATAGATTTAATTAAGAAATTATTTGGGTTGCACAACTTGGTTTCTTGTATGCAAGCCATGCTACATTTTGAGGTTCTTAGCGATTCACGTACTAAATTACGTTTATCTTTGTAACCTAGGCCTCTTACAGTCCATGTAAGCAAGGAGAAATTTATTTGATTCATCATAAAACAAAATTGTCGAGTTCGAAAGATGAGAAAGTTTAAAGAAATGATAAAGAAATAATAGAGATAAAAGAAATGATCAAAGAAAAAATTGGATTAAAGAGATAATCCATCAATGATCAAGGCACGCTTGTTGGGCCATCCTCCTCTCCATAATCTCTATGCTCCTCATTAATGCGACCTTGCGAAATGAGAGTTGAGTTAGTAAGAGAGTTTACTTGTTCAATAATGGAGATAGATTTAGATTTAATATTTTGATTTTGTAAGTTGGCTGAGTTGAGTATATTTTCGATTTGTTGGGTTTTTGGGAGCCCCAGTATGACTTTCACTAAACAAGGCATTGCTCGAGAGACCTAATGTAATGACCTTGACGGCAATCAAAGAGAATTTATGCAGTAGTTAAAAACCAACTTAAAATATTATATAGGTCAAGAAACTCATGGAGCCAACACTTTGTGTCTGACAAAATGCATTTAACGTGAATTATTGAGCAATGCATCAATATTATAATTATAATTATAACTGCATTTTAATTTGATATGGAAAGACACGTATTAACCAAAAAAACATCACTGATTTATGATGAAATTAGCGGAAGCGGCCGGTTATATCCAAAGGGCTTTAAACAAAATTTCATCCAAAATTTTCCACAAGCACATGATCTTTTTTTTTTTTTTTTTATCTCAAATGAAATTCAATTAAGAAAAAATATCAATATCAGCGAAAATCATATTAAATTGTTTAATTGTTTTTTGGAATGTGTTTGTATAATTATTTTTATTTCGAATATGATTAAAGAATCAATTGAAATCACACCAAAAAATTATAGTTGTGAAAGATTTTGGATGAAATCTTGTCCAAAGCTTATGGGTCAGATATTCTCGAAAGAGGCAGTATATGTTGTCCCTCAAATTTTCTCCAACATTCTCTATATTACCAATTAACAATTAATTAGCATTGTTTACACTAATTTCAATCGTTTGTAGAAGTTAAAAAGCAACTTGAAACATTTATATGTGAATAAACTAAGGTAGTGTGACAACATGCATTCAACGTGAAGTATTGAGCAATGTATCAATATCATAAATGAGTAATTCTACGAAACATCTTTCGGATCATGTTTTCGCAGTAGGATATTAATTCTACGTTGATATTGTATTCACACTATAAAATAGTTTAATTTCATTTAATCCACATTCTACAACTTATCATCCTTCTGACAATCATGTTGCGAAAACATGTTCTATATAATTACTCATGATAAATGTATTTTTTATGTTTGTGTATATTTTTATTGTAAACGAAGCAATGATGTATTATAACGAGTTCACAAAAAATCAGATAACTCATCATTCTTGTTCTCCGAAGGAAAAAGCAGTCCAAAGTATAATTGACACCATGGCATCAGAGTCGTCTCATTTCGTAATATTGATTATTATTTCTTTTCACACAAAAATAGAAAATACACAAAAATTCATAAACTATATAAACTTGACATCTTTTAGATCTGCATATATTATATTTAAATAGCAAATTATAATTATTGTTCATTAATTAAATTTTAGGTATTATAATTTTTAAATTGAGAATATTTTTAGATGTTTTTTTTAAAAAGAATTAGTTATTACAAGTATCGTTTTAAAATAGTTTTTATATTTTCTTTCACTTTATAACATTTTTTTATCTGAGTCGGATCCAAGTCGGCCGATTTTCGAGTCGATTTTGGTGGGCGAGTCGAGTTCCGGTCCGGACTTTGAACCATGCTCATAAATTTAAAATATCATATTCACCCAAAAATTAGAATCATCAAATTTAAGAAACTCAAAATATCATATTTACTCTTCAAAAAATAAAAATATCATATTTACCTTCTCAATGATAAAAAAATAGTACATATACCCTTTCGATATTATACCGTATTTATCCTCCAATTTAAGAAAGAGACTACATGAAGATATTTTTTTGAAATTTTTTCTCAGAAAATCAAAAGGAAACTATCCTACGTACTTTGTAAATTTCCCTTCGTCCGGAATGGTTTTCTCGAAGCTTTCACTTCCTCCATTATCCTGATTGCCAGCGTTTTGGCGACGTGTTCTTAGTCGTGAAAACTATCGCGCTCCCTTCTGTTTCCGAGGTGCCAATAAAATTGTGCCTTTTATTAATAGAGAGCAAATATTCAGCAATTTTTTTTTGTTAAAAGCATATATATAACTGAATGTTAATAGTCCTGTATTTTTATTTACTTTTGTATGCACGTTAACTAGGTTTATATTTTGGGCCAAGTCATCTTCCTTATTTTTGCATATGCATATGCACTTTTTAGTAAGTCAAATCAACAAATTTAAAAACGAAAAGGTATAAATAATGACGCATTTAATATTTATGAATTAACATCTTAAGATATTAGTCTACAAAATATGTTATCCTTTTTTGTAAATTTCAAGATTTATTATATTAAAATGTTTTTCCATAAAAAAAATGTATTTATTTTACTTACAATATTCTTCGCTTTTCTTATAGTTCATAATTTATTTTCTTATTATTTTTGTTTTGAACAAAATAATCAAGAGTATTTTGTTACAGTTTTATTCTTAGGTCGATTGATGTGTTGACATCTGAATTAATGCTGATGATAAATTATGAACTATTTTTTTTTTTTGCTCATCCTATATATAATGGAAGGAAAAAAATCATTATTTCACATATCATTTAATGAATTTAATATTTTGATCAATTTTTATTTTTCAAATTTGTAAAATTAGATTTAATTATGAAAGGTTGTAATCAAATTAATTAGAAATATTAAATGCATTAAATGATGTGTGAAATGATAATTTTTTTCTTCATAATTTATCACTAGCATTAATGCAAATGCCAATATATCAATCGACTTAATGAATTTTAATGAAAATGTACATCATAATTTTTAAAAATATTAAATAAATGGAATATAGAAGTGGAATGGAATTTTAAATCTCCCCAAATCAAGATTCTGTGTTTGGTATGAGAATTAAAATGGAACAAATTAGTTCTAGAAAAATATTTTTCCCCAATCCAAGTGAAATGAAATTCTCTCCAAATATTGGAATTTCAAAATGGAGAATTTCATTAACAAACAAGTAAAGACACCTAATCAACATTATATTGTAATTATTATATTAATACAATTAAAATAATATTATATATTATACTAATCATATAAAACAATATTAATAAGTCTATATAATTAGTATAATATTATTATATGAATAACATATAATATTATAATAATAAAATAATTATATTTCAATTATGTAATAATTTTATTATAATAAAAAAATTACATTATAATTATCATATAAATAATATAGTAATAATAATAATAATATTATTATTATTACAATATTATTAATTTATATTAAAGTGGAGCAAAAGTTTATAATCAAAGAATAATTATATTGTAATTGTTAAATCTATAAAATTAATATAATATTATATA
This sequence comes from Luzula sylvatica, assembly GCA_946800325.1. NCBI lineage: Eukaryota > Viridiplantae > Streptophyta > Magnoliopsida > Poales > Juncaceae > Luzula > Luzula sylvatica. Next base: position 53,009,710 of record OX326958.1, on the reverse strand, counting down.
TTATTATAATAATAATAATATTTTTTATGATAATTTTATTATATGAATATAATGAATGTAATATTATATATTTTTATTATAAAGAATGTTATTATATGGATAAAATACAATATTATAATAATATATCAATGCATTTAATAATATTATATCATTATTATATATTAATAATCTTATTATATGTGCAATATTATTTTATTATAATAATATAATTATTATATTATTTTCATATCTATATAATTAATATTATTGTACTAAGATAATAATTATTATAGTAATTATACGGATATAATATAATGTTATAATAATAAAACAATACATTTAATATTATTATAATAATATAATATTATATTAATTATATGAATATAATAATTATAATGTAATTATTTTATTCATATCATAATATTATATGAATATAATGGGTTTACAATTGCTAGTAATATAGTAATTATATTATAATATGAAATTCCAATTTAAAAATTCCAAATTTTCTAAACAACCAAACAAAAAATTTTATTTTTCAGCAAATTATAATTTAGACGTCCAAACAAACTATAAATTTATAATTTCCAGAATTTTTTTCTCCTCCACCTTATAATCAAATTCCACTCTACTAATTCCATTTGCCAAACGGCCCCTTAATGATTTATGGAATTGAGGATTTTTTTTCTCTCGTCTATATAGTGTAGTGCCAAAACCCGTAAGGGTCCCGCCCGACCCGACCCGACCCGCCCGGGATTTTGACCCGCCCGACCCGCCCGTTTGGCAAACGGGTTGAAACCCGACGGGTCAACGGGTACGGGTCCAAGGGCGGGTTTCAACCAATGGTTACCACTAAACCTGTGTAAACCCGCCCGTTTGGCAAACCCGTCACTGTGCAACCCGACCCGACCCGCCCGTGCACCCGCCCGACCCGTTACTGTTCACTGTTCACTATTCACTATTTACTGTTCACTATTCACTATTCACTATTCACTGTTCACTGTTTAACGCTCCAAAACACTGTATAACGCTCCAATTTTTACCCCTATCAAATCCCCCAACCTCCAATTCATTAATTCACACAACCAACTATCAATCTCTCATATTCTCTACACTCAAACTCTCATATTCTTATTTTAAAGCTCTAAATATTTTTTATATTTTATTTAAATTCGTTTATATAAAAAAAATCCAAAAAAAATAGTTATATTAGTTATTTAGTTATATTTAGTTGTTGGAGGTATCCTAAAAAAATCTCAAAAATTCGACATCGCTTGAAAAAATTTGAGGTATGAAGGTCCAATCTTATTATTTATTTTTCTTAATATAATTTTATTTTTGGATTTTTATAGATTTTTTTTATTCGGATTTTTATTTATTAGGAGAGAAATAGTTATATGCTTACATTTTGTAATTAAAAAATGTTAACTAAAATTGTTTGTATAACTTTTTTGGAATAATATTTTTTGTAGTGAAAAATGGCATCTCCATCTAACAACAACCCTCAAAACACGTTTGATTCAAACAACGAAGAATTTGGACGACGATTAAGCGATGCTATTTTCGGTGATACAAGCAATTATCCACAAAATCCCAATTATCCTACACCTACTTATCCCAATTTTTCTCCCCCTAATTATCCACAAAATCCCAATTTTCCTCCCCCTAATTATCCACAAAATCCCAATTTCCCTCCTCAAAATTATCCACATAATCCCAATTTCCTTCCTTCATATTTTCAACCATCACCACAATTTGCACAAGACCTTAATGTTTATCCTCAATCATCTCCGCATAACTATTCAAGTGGAACGGGTGGAGAAAATCCGCATTGGTATATTGAACAAATGCGCAATATACAAATATAGGTTTGGTATTATATATGCACTCTTTAATTTTTTTTTCTAATTATTCAATATTATTATACGTCATCTAAATATTTACTAACAAAAAAAAAAGTTAGAACTCCGCCTATGTTATTTTTTAAACATGGTAAATTAGTAACATAGCCGGTCTCAAGCCCGGAATAAAGGAGGAGAGTAACTTTTTTTCAACTTTTTTTCATATTGAAATTTGTTTTCTTATTTTTTTCAATTTTTTCAATTTTTTTTACCAGATTTTACCGACGGCCCGTCGGTAAAAATAATTTAAACTGTCTCAATAAAATTATGATAAATTAGATTTTAAATTTATTTACCAATCTATTTTTTTATTCTAAAAAATATAAAAATATAAAAATGATGAACAATTAAATAATGCAAATATACGAGGAGAGTAACTTTATCATTTAATTACGATAAATATGATGAACAATTTAAAAATGATGAACAATTAAAAAATATAAACATATAAAAATGATGAACAATTAAATAATGCAAAAAATATAAAAATTATGATAAATTAGATTTTAAAATTTTATTCCCATAATTTATCATTTAATTAAGATGATTTATCACATATTAAGATTTAATATATAATATAATTTAATAAAGGAGGAGAGTAACTTTTTTTCATATTGAAATTTGTTTTCTTATTTTTTTCAATTTTTTTTCAATTTTTTCAATTTTTTTTTAATTTTTTTTCAATTTTTTTCAATTTTTTTTTTTTTTAAAATCACTATTCACGCCGGGACCCGCCCGCCCGTCGACCCGCCCGTCCCGCCCGGGACCCGTCTCGCCCGCCGGGTCTAAGGGCGGGTTTTCCCCATCCCTCCAAACCCACCCGCCCAAACCCGGACCCGTCACACCCGCCAAACCCGCCGACCCGCACCCGTCTAGACCCGCACCCGCCACACCCGTTTGGGCTCGGGACTCGACCCGCACCCGTGGCAACACATCATCCCTGCAAATGTGATTGTCTAAAATAAATAAATATCACTACAAGTATAACCCGATATTTTTCTGGTAACTACAAGTATCAGTGAACTGTCACCCGCCGACCCTGCAAATGAATATCACTACAAATATCACTACAAATATCACCCGCCGACCCGCACCCGTCTATATGAGATTGTCTAAAATATTTAGTGGTATACTACAAGTATCAGTGAACTGTCAACACATCATCCCTGCAAATGAATTAAAATAAATAAATATCACTATTTTATTTAAAAAAAATAAAATAAAATAAAAAACCAGCACGAAAAACCCACAAAGCCGCGACCTTGAGGCTTGACCTAATCCGAAAGAAGGATTTCAAATTCCGAGTAATGAAACACAGGATTCTAATCCCCGGTCATAAGCATAACCCGATATTTGAATGAAAATGCATCTCTGCTTTTCAAACTACGGAAATGCCCTTCGGATCCTTCTCACCTCCACGCTTCTCGGCTCTCCGGCCATTCGCGCGTATCAAGCCCCTCGCTTCTTCTCCGACCAGGTTCGACTGGGCCCACGCGCTCCGTTTCGTCTCGACCGGTGGCGATGAGCCGTCAGATCTTTCTGGGTTTTTCGAGAAAGTTCGTTTTTGTAACCGTGGTTCAGTAAGTTTGTTATAACTCTCTTTTTTTCTTAGAAATTTTAGTATCATGGATGTAAAATACAATTCTAACTCAATTTATGTGCACTGAATGAGCATGAAAAGCAATTTATACATAGATCATAGATTCATCGACCTCTTATCGCATCAAATTTTAAATATTTGCAGGAAAAGAAGGGAGAATTTATGCCCTTCTTGATTGATAATCAGATAGCTGGATATACTCACAAAGAGTAATCTTCTCATATCAATTTCATTTATTTTTCTTTTCAATTGCTTTTCTTCTTGTTTTCACCAAAAAAACATTTCTTTTCTTTATTTCAGATTTAGTGAGCATCTAAGGAAATTTCCCGATATATTTTCACTTTCACCAGATCAAAATAAAACCAACCATATTACGTTAAATTCATCGCTTAAAACCTATGAAGAAAGAACCGAAGCAGTTGCTGATGTCATTACATGCTTGGGTGACCTCATTCCTGGCATTCGCAATGAAGTTCTCAAATCCAATACTAATTAACTTCTCAATATAAACTCTTTCACCATATTTTTCTGGTAATTAATATTGATATAACTTGTTTTGTATTTTTTGCAGTTATATCCAGTGACATCATCATATGGAGTTTCTCCTTTCTTTTCGTTAGAACGTGCCGCAGCCCCCTATTTTGGCATAAAAGTATAACTTTTTATTTTTTATTATTATATATAATTTGTATGGGAAATTTTGAAATCCCCATTACATTTCTGAATATTTTATAATAATCTAATTTTAGTTTTACACGTATAAATTCTGAGAATTAATTATTTTATTTTGATATGATTTCATTTAAAATAGGCATATGGAGTCCACATGAATGGATATGTAGAGAAAAACGGGGAGAAATATATCTGGGTTGGTAAAAGGAGCGGTACGAAACAGACTTATCCTGGTTTACTCGATCATCTTGTTGCTGGAGGACTTGTACGCAATTTATTTATTTATTTTGAAGCAACGCATATATGCAATTTAGGCCGTGATTTTTTTCGTAATTGAATGTTTGTGCTTTTTTTTGTCAGCCTCATGGAATTTCATGTAGAGAGAATATGATAAAGGAATGTGAAGAGGAAGCTGGAATCCCAACAAATATTTCAAATAAGTATATTTTTATTTATCTTCATATATTAATATATTCTTTTATTTCACATATCCTTAATGATAATTATTTTTGAATGGAAGGGCTTTTTTGCAATTTCTGATAATTCGGGTTTTTTTTTGCAATTTATGCATAGTACAGGGGCTTTTTTGAAAATTTGTTTTTTTTAGTGTGGTATCGGTAGGGGCGGTTTCATACATGGATATTAAAGGGTACCGGTACAAAAGAGACGTGCTTTTTTGCTTCGACTTAAAACTCCCTCATGATTTTATTCCAACAAATAAAGGTTTGTTTTTTTACTTGCGTATCCTCATAAATTTTGTAAACTTGTGCAAAACCTTGTATTATTTTTTGCAAATTATTTATGTACTTTAAGATGGAGAGGTGGATAGTTTTCAGTTAATATCTGTATCTGAAGTTGCGAACATTATTAGAAGAACCGAATTTTATAAACCGAATTGCTCTCTAGTCCTCGTTGATTTTCTCTTTCGTCACGGGTTCTCTCTCTCTCTCTCTGTGTGTGTGTGTGTATATATATATATATATATATATATATATATATATATATCCATTGATTTGACATTTTCATGAATTTTAAGTATTCTTTAACATTTGTTCCTTTATTTTGTGTGAATGAAGGTACATTGATCCAGATTGCAAAGGGTATCTTGATCTGCTTCAGAGTTTAAGGAGTGGTGATTGTTCTTGATCAATATAAGAAAATAATTTACATATTTCCCCATGAATTGCATTAATTTAAATTCGTCCCAAGTGGATTTTTATTATCAAATATTTTGTGGCATATTAAGAGAGAAAAATAGAACATTGTTAAGTTTTGTTGTGAAAAATTTGAACTTTTTGAAGAATGCATTTCTGTTTTTTTATTTTGGGTGAAAAGCAAGCGCGATGCGACCTCAATTTGATCATTTTTATATAAAAGAAAAAAAGCGGTCTTAGAATATTTACAATGCAATACTAATTGTTACTCCGTGCTCCCCCTAGCTAACTATTGTTGATACCTAGATCCTAGATTAGATTAACAATTAATCTTCCATTACTATTTAGGCCCTCAATACATTTCACTCCTAACCAATGCATCTTCCCTTTTCTTTGGAAGATTTTAATGTTACGTTCGCTCCAAATAGTCCAAATTGTTGCGAGCCACATGACGTCCCAATTAGTTGCATCTTCCGGTGATTTATCTTTTCGGTGGCCCACCAAAGATTTCTCAAAGTTGCGGCATGAAGATTAGCTCTCGGCTCTATTGTGCTCCATGTTTGTTGCACAAAAGGGCACTCAATGAGTAAATGATGTGTCGTTTCTGTCGGGGTTGTGCAAAGTGATCACGTTGGGTCGTGTGGCCATCCTCTCTTTATGAGATTATCCGCCGTGAGAATCATAGTGTTGAGTAATAACCAACCAAAATTTTTAACCTTGAGTGGTGTTTTGATCTTGAATAATCGTCGTTGTCCATTCACACTCCACCACCGAATACATTTCTGTTGTCAGCATTTTTTGGTGGAATTTCGTATGTGTCCCTGTAGAACATCAAAATATCATTACCCTTCCAAAATGTGGAATATTATTATTACTCATACAAGGGTATTTCGAGAAATCTTTTAAGAAAAAAGTCTATTTTTAGACTCTTACCTTTAATGTTTGGGAAAAAAATTCGAAAAATAATTCAAAACAAGAACATCATCATATATTGCAACCAAATCAATGGAAATGACGCAGATTTGGTCAAGGCATTGTTAGCATAATAAATTATAAGTGGCTATATTGAATAATTTAATTTTATCTTATCTTTGATTACAATATGTAGTGAAATGTAATATTAAATGCAAAAACATAAGGTATCGTTAACGACAAGCGATCGTTTGATGGATACCATTCAAAAAAACAAAAAAAAAAAATTCAAAACACTGACTAAAATTATGTTTTGGATGTTTAAATTCAAAACACTGACTAAAATTATGTTTTGGGTGTATAAATTTTCGTTTAATATTTCTTATGGGTATTTTTACTTTCATATATAACAGGAGATAGCCCAGAAGTTACGAAGATGAAATTGAAGCACCGGGCACAAACCGTGGTTTTAAGTACCCTTAAACGATTTTGAAGTTTGGAGCATAGTTTTTTTTTAATAGACATCTTGATTTTAATTCTGTTTTATAAGTTGCAGAGTTTTTTTTAATGGTTGAGATTTAATGGGATCTTTATAAATCTCAATATAGTCTCAGTAATTTTTTTTTCAATTAATGAAATTTAATAGACGTAAGACCTCGGGCCTACTTTATTTTGCTCTAATTATTATTAGTATTTTATTATTTTATTATTATTATTATATTATATTATACTATTATACTATAATCCAACATTTCACCAGCAACTGACACGTGTCAGATCTCTATAAATCAAACAAATCGAATTTATATCAAAACAATTATCTAGCTCAGTTGTTAGGAAACATGGCATGATTTCAAGAAGTCCCGAGTTCGAATCCGGACTTCTCTTTTTAATTTTTGCGTAATCCGTAATGGAGTATAAATACAATAAAATCAGCAACTTAACATTAAAGTTTAGTTATTGGAGATGGTAGTTAACTTTGCTTAATATTAATTGGTCAAGAGTTCAACTCGGCCTCTCTTACTTTTTGTGTTTATCCAACATAATTTATTTTTCCTTCTTATTTTTTAATTAGAGACCAAACCAAAATAATATTATAACTAGGAGAATACTCGCTATACGCGACGAGCATGGAAATTATATTTTCCGTTGTAATACAAATGAGACATTTGTATGATAATATAAATAATATCATTTAAAAATAAAGCTATTAAAATTCATTTGTCTATGATTATTCATATGTTTCACAATTATTTTATATTTGAGAACAAAAAAAAATCTGATTTTTTTAATCAAATAATAATAGTTATATTAGTGTCACTATATAATATTATACAATAATAAGATATAATATACTTTTACAAAAAATATTATAGTATAATATCATTGTTCATAATATTTCATACAATATCAAATATTAAAATAATGAAATCTTACAACATACGTAGTAACACATTATTAATTATATAGTAGTAATAATTTTTATTGATTCTAAGTTAGAATATAGAGTAAACCCCGCGTAATCGCGCGGGCACAACGCTAGTCAAATAATAATAGTCAACGTCATTAATGTATGATAATTTGAGTTTCTAATGATGTTTGAAACATGGTGTAAAATAATGACACGTAAATGATTACACAAAATATGATTTACAAAAAATCTAAAAAAAATAAAATAATGATTGAGATCAAACAACATCACTACATCTAACGGCTAAAATTGATACTTACAAATATCTACAAATGATTATACAAAATTAATGTCTTAAATGATAAAATATAATATTAATTTATATGATGAATTCACATCACAAAATTTAATGGTCAATAATCTTGAATAATCATGATGATATTTGGCTTTGTGAAGAGGTTCAAACATACGTGCAAAATAAAGAGTTATGTAAAATATATGTCTTTTCATATTAAATGCAATTATAATAATGAATAATAAATAACTCATTAATTCACAATTTCACAACGAATGCATGTGATCACACAAAATATATTCGTTGCATGAGTTTCTTGACATGCATTTGATGTTTTGAGTTGTTTTTAACTACTACCAAACGAGAAAAAATAACAAAAATCAATGCTTTATTTAGGGAAAGGCATACTAGTGCAAAAACTTAGAAATTAGAGGAAATCAATTTATTATATGGAATTCAATATTTGTTTCACACTTCCCAAGTGGTTAATCGAGGAATTAAATAAGATGATGCATGATTTCGTCTCATAAGTAAAATAGAAAATATCAAAGGGCATTCACATTTGTTTACCAACATAAATAGGATCATTGAGCTATATTAAACATCTAAAATAAAGATTCATGGGCTATTCTAACAATGGACTACATAATAAATAGATCTACAAAAATGACGACTGTTATTTCATATCCTGGTTCGATAATCATGTCATCCGTTGGTACATAAGTATTTCTCCCATCGAGAAACTTGAGACTTATATTGGTTCCTGTAAGTGCATCGACCAATGGGAATTTCAAATTGACGACTAAATCGATTCCATGAATAATGGTTACGAATAGGACTTTCTTTCTTTTGTTATTAGATTTCAGAATCTTTTGTAATTTGGACCAATGATTTATTTTCAAAATTTGTAAAATTAGAGTTAATTATGAATGATTGTAAACAAATTAATTAAAAATATTAAATAAATTAAATGATGTGTGAAATGCTATTTTTTTGGGTGACGCTATTGCAAAAACCAACATGATTAAATTGAGATCGATTTCAAATTATTTTAATCAAATGATCACTATTCCCCTATTTATGGTGACTGATATTTATTATAATTAGATATTTATTATAATTATATACTATTATTTACATCTTTCATGAATAATGAAAAAATATTTTTATTAATATTATGAAAAACAAATCTACCCAAAATATTAATTTTCATATTTAAATATATATGACACGTTACAATTTAATTGCTTTTTTATGATGAAAAAATTAAGAATAAAAATATTTTTTATATATGAAAGAATTTATTTGCATGATTTATGAAAATAGATAAATTAATAGATAAATGTAAGAAATATCAATCATTGATTCATCATAAATAGGGATATAACGGTTATTTGATAAAACAAAATTGAAATCGCTCTCGATTTAGTTATGTTGGCTCTTGTAATAGCGCCACAATTTTTTTTTCTTCCATCCAATAAAAAAATGAGCAGAAAAAATAGTTCATAATTTATCACCATTATTAATGCAGATTCTAACACATCAATCGATCCAAGAAATTTTAATGGAGATGTACATCACAATTTTTAAAAATATTAAATACATTAATAATGTGTGAGACGGGGGAATTTTTTTCTCTCATTCTATACGAGATTGTCCAAAAAATAATTCATGGAAATACTGTTAATATTTATTGAACATGTCAGCACGATCATTCATGTTAGTGAATTTTACAAAAATAAATATCACTACTCTGTTTAAAATATAAAAAAATAACCAGTTAAAATATAAAAAAAATAACCAGCACAGCGCAGGTATTAATTATCCTAATATTTAAAATAAAAAAGCCCCCAAGGCCGGGCGACCTTGACATAATCCGAAAGATGGATTTCAAATTCCGAGTAATGAAACACAGGATTCTAATCCCCGGTCATAAGCATAACCCGATATTTGAATGAAAATGCATCTCTGCTTTTCAAACTACGGAAATGCCCTTCATATCCTTCTCACCTCCCCGCTTCTCGGCTCTCCCGCCATTCGCGCGTATCAAGCCCCTCGCTTCTTCTCCGACCAGGTTCGACTGGGCCCACGCGCTCCATTTCGTCTCGACCGGTGACGATGAGCCATCAGATCTTTCTGGGTTCTTCGAGAAAGTTCGTATTAGTAACCGTGGTTCAGTAAGTTTGTTAGAACTCTCTTTTTTTCTTAGAAATTTTAGTATCATGGATGTAAAATACAATTCTAACTCAATTTATGTGCACTGAATGAGCATGAAAAGCAATTTATACATAGATCATAGATTCATCGACCTCTTATCGCATCAAATTTTAAATATTTGCAGGAAAAGAAGGGAGAATTTATGCCCTTCTTGATTGATAATCAGATAGCTGGATATACTCACAAAGAGTAATCTTCTCATATCAATTTCATTTATTTTTCTTTTCAATTGCTTTTCTTCTTGTTTTCACCAAAAAAACATTTCTTTTCTTTATTTCAGATTTAGTGAGCATCTAAGGAAATTTCCCGATATATTTTCACTTTCACCAGATCAAAATAAAACCAACCATATTACGTTAAATTCATCGCTTAAAACCTATGAAGAAAGAACCGAAGCAGTTGCTGATGTCATTACATGCTTGGGTGACCTCATTCCTGGCATTCGCAATGAAGTTCTCAAATCCAATACTAATTAACTTCTCAATATAAACTCTTTCACCATATTTTTCTGGTAATTAATATTGATATAACTTGTTTTGTATTTTTTGCAGTTATATCCAGTGACATCATCATATGGAGTTTCTCCTTTCTTTTCGTTAGAACGTGCCGCAGCCCCCTATTATGGCATAAAAGTACAATTTTTTATTTTTTATTATTATATATAATTTGTATGGGAAATTTTGAAATCCCCATTACATTTCTGAATATTTTATAATAATCTAATTTTAGTTTTACACGTATAAATTCTGAGAATTAATTATTTTATTTTGATATGATTTCATTTAAAATAGGAATATGGAGTCCACATGAATGGATATGTAGAGAAAAACGGGGAGAAATATATCTGGGTTGGTAAAAGGAGCGGTACGAAACAGACTTATCCTGGTTTACTCGATCATCTTGTTGCTGGAGGACTTGTACGCAATTTATTTATTTATTTTGAAGCAACGCATATATGCAATTTAGGCCGTGATTTTTTTCGTAATTGAATGTTTGTGCTTTTTTTTGTCAGCCTCATGGAATTTCATGTAGAGAGAATATGATAAAGGAATGTGAAGAGGAAGCTGGAATCCCAACAAATATTTCAAATAAGTATATTTTTATTTATCTTCATATATTAATATATTCTTTTATTTCACATATCCTTAATGATAATTATTTTTGAATGGAAGGGCTTTTTTGCAATTTCTGATAATTCGGGTTTTTTTTGAAATTTATGCATAGTACAGGGGCTTTTTTGAAAATTTGTTTTTTTTAGTGTGGTATCGGTAGGGGCGGTTTCATACATGGATATTAAAGGGTACCGGTACAAAAGAGACGTGCTTTTTTGCTTCGACTTAAAACTCCCTCATGATTTTATTCCAACAAATAAAGGTTTGTTTTTTTACTTGCGTATCCTCATAAATTTTGTAAACTTTTGCAAAACCTTGTATTATTTTTTGCAAATTATTTATGTACTTTAAGATGGAGAGGTGGATAGTTTTCAGTTAATATCTGTATCTGAAGTTGCGAACATTATTAGAAGAACCGAATTTTATAAACCGAATTGCTCTCTAGTCCTAATTGATTTTCTCTTTCGTCACGGGTTCTCTCTCTCTCTCTCTCTCTCTCTCTCTCTCTCTCTCTCTGTGTGTGTGTGTGTATATATATATATATATATATATATATATATATATATATATCCAGTGATTTGACATTTTCATGAATTTTAAGTATTCTTTAACATTTGTTCCTTTATTTTGTGTGAATGAAGGTACATTGATCCAGATTGCAAAGGGTATCTTGATCTGCTTCAGAGTTTAAGGAGTGGTGATTGTTCTTGATCAATATAAGAAAATAATTTACATATTTCCCCATGAATTGCATTAATTTAAATTCGTCCCAAGTGGATTTTTATTATCAAATATTTTGTGGCATATTAAGAGAGAAAAATAGAACATTGTTAAGTTTTGTTGTGAAAATTTTGAACTTTTTGAAGAATGCATCTGTTTTTTTTTTTGGGTGAAAAGCAAGCGCGATGCGACCTCAATTTGATCATTTTTATATAAAAGAAAAAAAGCGGTCTTACAATATTTACAATGCAATACTAATTGTTACTCCGTGCCCCCCCTAGCTAACTATTGTTGATACCTAGATCCTAGATTAGATTAACAATTAATCTTCCATTTTCTATTTAGGCCCTCAATACATTTCACTCCTAACCAATGCATCCTCCCTTTTCTTTGGAAGATTTTAATGTTACGTTCGCTTCAAATAGTCCAAATTGTTGCGAGCCACATGACGTCCCAATTAGTCGCATCTTCCGGTGATTTATCTTTTCGGTGGCCCACCAAAGATTTCTCAAAGTTGCGGCATGAAGATTAGCTCTCGGCTCTATTGTGCTCCATGTTTGTTGCACAAAAGGGCACTCAATGAGTAAATGATGTGTCGTTTCTGTCGGGGTTGTGCAAGGTGATCACGTCGCGTCGTGCGGCCATCCTTTCTTTATGAGATTATCCATCTTGAGAATCATAGTGTTGAGTAATAACCAACCAAAGATTTTAACCTTGAGTGGTGTTCTTGAGTGGTGCTTTGATCTTGAATAATCGTTGTTGTCCATTAATGGAAGGGTAATGATCTTGAATATTCACACTCCACCATAGATTAATCGTCGTTGTCCTTGAGTGGTGTTCTTGAGTGGTGCTTTCAGATTTGATTTGTGTTTTGTGCCTTGATATTACTCGTCTTAATTAACTGTTTGTAGCCTAAGTGACATAGGTTAGGACATCCTTGACTAAGTAGCGAGAGTGGACGTTTATGATCGTTTAAGCCCTCAAATAAACCCATCAAACCAAGTAGTTAAGATCGTTTTAGGTTAACCTTGCGAAGCTAGAGCGGAGTGAGAAACCAAATTGTAAACGCACAAACTTGGACCGTTGTATTCTAAGAACATTGGTACACGTCACCCACGGGATTATAGGATTATCATAGAGCGTAACGGGTCTTTCTTAGGCATAGTCAGCGAGAGCAAGAGTGTTTATGTTGGATACGTCTAGTCGCGAGCGAGAGCCGGTCTAGGAAGAATAGGATAACACCTCCACCAAAGTCAGATTTCGAGAGAGCGTTTAGCAACCTTTAGAACACACCAAATTATCCAAGTAGAATCCGAACACCCTAGAGTCCTCTCCTATACTAAAAAACCCTTTCTTTTCCGTTAAAATATGTCCCGAATCAACCAACAAATCTCAGTTTTAGATCGAGTCGAATTGTGAATCTGAAGTCGCCGCTAGTACTCAACCCTCTATGTGGATCGACCCCTAACGTACTCAACGAATACCATGCGCTTGTGGTCCAATTGGAGTCATTTAGGGTTTTAAATGTTGAAAATCCCTGCTTAAACGTAAATACGCAATATATATCTTATTAGAAATATTAGTTTTAGATTTAGGATTTAAGAGTTGTTTGGATGTAGGTATTTGTTGTGATTATAAAAGTATATATAATTTTATTAATTTATATGATATTTAAAAGTATATATAAATTCAAAAAATTATGAATTCGAAAGTTATGAATTAAAATATATATATATATATATATATATATATATATATATATATATATATATATATATATATATATATATATTCAGTAATTTTTTTATTAAAAATTATCATACTATATATTAAAAAAATAGAAATTATGAATAAACTATAAAATTAATTTAACAAAAATTATGAATTATAATTTGGGGACTTGTATGTATAAATTATAAATTAATATTGGATATTAAAAACAAAGAATTAAATATTATATTATAATTTGTATTACACATTTGCACTCATCCAAACAAAATCTATAGTAGTTATAGTATAAACAATTCTAATACAAACAATTCCTTCGAAACATTATTATTCCAATACCGTTACGAATGAGTTTTGGAATGGAATGGTTGGTTTCCTGAATTTTGCTTTCAAAAATTCCGAGAACGTTCTGACAGACATTATAATTTGATATAGCAACAATTCATAAAATTCAGGAAACATCGAACCGACCATCGACATCTTGTCCGGCAAATGAGTTTCTTGGAGGTTTCGATGCTGACGCTGTGAATGACAATTAGTGAGTATTGTTGTCGGTTTGTTTATTTGAATTATTGTGGATTTCGTATTTAAATTGTCGTGGTTTGTAATTTGACTTGTTGTGGATTATTTGAATTTGAACTCTTCAATATTAATTATATGAATGAATTAATTAAATATATTTATTAATTAATTATAAATTTAAATATTAAATAATTAATTAATTATTAATTAAATAATTAATTAATAATTAAATATTTAATATTTAATAAATAATAATAAATAATTAAATAATATTTAATAAATAATTAAAGGTTTTGGGACGGGCCATCGGCGATGACTTCTGGGTCGGGCCGTCGGAGATGACTTCTGGGTCGGGCCGTCGGAGATGCCTTCTGGGACGGGCCGTCGGAGAAAAAGTGCCGTCGGAGAAAGTGCCTTTTGCGACGGGCCGTCGGAGAAAATAACATCAGCGTTGCGGCTTTCACCGACGGGCCGGCAGCGACGGTAGGCCGTCGGAAACGACTTTCAGCGACGGTTTTGCTTACTTTCAGCGACGGTTTTTGCCGTCGCTGATACCCTGTTCTGTTGTAGTGATCGGCCGTTGGAGATGTTCATTTAACTTTACCGAGTGGATTTATTTTAGAACTTAATAATTGTTATTTTGTTCAAAGTTTGTGTAAGAACATTATTAGTGTTTCGAGATTAGCCAATGATGGTTATGAATTTATTATTAAGAATAATGAATTTTTTATTTGTAAGGATAATTTATTCTATGGAAATCTTCTATTAGAAAATGGTCTTTACGTTTTAGATCTCAATTACACAAATAATAAGTCCATCTTTAATATAAAAACAGATCGGATTAAACCTAAGATTGAAAGTAGAACCTACTTTTGGCATTGTTGACTTGGCCATATAAAAGAGAAGCTTATATCTATACTCCATAAAAATGGATTTTTAGACTCATTCGAATTTGATTCTTATGGGGAATGTTGAAGGAAATACAGTTACAGATCAACTAGTAGATTGCACACATGAGGGGTAGATGAACATACGTGTTCGTCAGAACGATTTGATGCATAATAAGATTATGCAAATCTGGCAGAAATTACATAATCCGTCATGACGCACCATATGGTCTGTCATGACGCACACTAGTGTATTTATGTGTAGACCAATCTGTGAGTGTACCGTCATGACGTACCATCCAGTGCGTCATGACGGAGGTGCGTCATGACGCACAATCCTGTGAGTGACTACATTGTCTGTGAGTGACTATGTGAGTGACTACAGACCAATAAGTGTGTGTAACTTCCTCTACAAGGTTGTATCCAAGATCTTATCCACCCGAATCAAACCTCTTCTCCCCACACTAATATCTCGAAACCAAACTGGGTTCGTGGCTGATCGAACAATCCAAGACAACATCATCCTCCACCATGAAGTTACACACTCTTTCGGTTTAAAACACAGAATGGCGCCAGCATTTGCTATCAAAATCGATCTCCGAAAGGCCTTCGACTCTCTAGAATGGCCATTCATCCATTTCACTCTCTCTCTCTCTCTCTCTCTCTCATGCAATTTCCAGACAAATTAAAACGGTGGATCATGAAATGTATCCAATCACCGAAATACACTTTCAACTTTGGAGCAGACAGCTCTGAATTCATTAAACCCGGTAGGGGGATCCGACAAGGGTGCCCCCTGTCCCCTTTCCTCTTCATTATTGCCACTGAAATCGTCTCACAAATGCTAGCACTGGAAATGAAGCAGGGAAGATTAACATGGATCTCTCTAGCTAGAACTGGTCCTCACTTCACGCATGCAATGTTTGCAGACGACTTAGTGATCTATGGGGCTGCTACTACGGATGAAGCATTGTGTATATACAATGTATTAGAGAGGTTTGGGTCCCTATCGGGTCTGACAATGAACCCAACCAAAACGAAAATATGGTACAATGTCAGTGTCCCCCAAGAGACCAGATCGCAGATTACTCAGATAATGAATGCACGCTTATCTAACAGGTGCGAGCTGTTTCTAGGTGCATATATCCAAACTGACAGAAGGTTGACTACGGACTATGATTTACTGATCGATAAAATACGGAACAAGCTTTCTGGATGGAAACAAAAGCTCCTCTCACAATCTGGACGATTAATCCTAATTAACTCAGTGTTGCAATCAATCCCGATTTTCCATATGCTTATCCATGAGATCCCAAAATCCATTCTTAAACGTGTGAGTATGATAATCCGAAAATTCTTCTCGGGATCACATTGTGACTCAAATAGATACCTTGCTTGGGTTGCTTGGGACCAAATAACGGCCCCAAAATCCTCAGGAGGTCTCGGGGTTAAGGATCTCCAGATTTTTAAGCAAGCTCTCCTAATTAAAAATCTATGGAGATTTCTCAACCATAAAGATGCAATATGAATTGACCAACTCGACGCTAAATACCTTCCACGGTCAGTTTTCTGGAACTCCCAGAGGTCTAAAGAAATTTCACTTGGAGATCTTTTCTCAAATTCAGATACTTATTGCAAAACGATTGCGTCTGGATACTGGGAAATGGACAAAAGTGTGCTGCAGTGGGTCAACCTTGGTTCGATGAGAACATAAAGAATATCCCCATGAAATCTCGAGAAAGATCCCTTAAAGTAATTGATTTGTATGACACTACAGCCAATGATTGGGATTGGGATCTCATATCAACCCTCTTCACCCCCTCAGATATGATGCAAATTACTCAGATTCGTTTCTACCCCCAGAATAACATGTACCAAGATGATCAATTAATCTGGACTAAACGCAATTCCAGAATAATGAGTGTCCAAGAGCTCTACAACTTCTTATGGACCATCACCACCCACATCCTCTTGCAATAAGTAACAGCCGAGAAAACGTTTGGTTAACGATCTGGAAAATCAAGGGTTTTTTTGCCTAAGATTCGATGTTTCTATGGCGCCTCTTGCACGATGGCCTCCCCACCCGAGAAAAATTAAATGATCACATCCACCACATCGATCCAACCTGTCCCATATGTGGAATGGATAAGGAAACAACCAAGCATCTCTTCTTCGTCTGCCCGAGAGTGATGGCACTTTGGGGGTCTGTCAGCATCCCCATCAGTACACTCGACCTTTGTCAACCAATATCCACCATCATAACAACAGCGTTCCGCTATTTTAAGGATGATCACTTACTGGAACTAGCATCGCTGTTGTGGTCCTGGCAATGTTGTAAAAAACACCGAAAAACACCGAAAAACAATCGAAAAACGGTGTTACGATGGAAGACCGTTCGTTTTTTGCCGTAACGTTTCAAAAAATGGTCAAGCGTTTTTTAACCGTGTTTGACCGTTTTTTGACCGAAAAATATTTTTAACCTGTTTTAAATACCGATTTTTTCTTCTAATTATTTTTGGCCCGAATTTTTTTAATTTTTTGGTCAGTTATTTTTCTCGACACATGATTTCTCTTTCACCGAGTCTCCGTTTTAGTTCTTCTTCATCTTGACGACAATGGTTGGGATGCTCCATTCTTCAGTTCTTCACGATTGGTTAAAGGATGACGACGGCTCGGTTTAATTTACGACAATGACTGCTTTCTTCTTCTTCACAACAAAAGCTAATCTCTTCACCACGAATTGTGATTGTAAGTGCTAAGTTGATTTAATTTGTGTTAGTTTGATACGGCAACAGATGAGGAGAATGTGTAATTCGTCGGTAACGAGGGATTAACTCCGACAGATTTGGTCCCAAATGATGTTAATGATTTTACGCTTTAGTTTTTTTTATTTGAATTTATATTTTGATATTACATTTCTATTGGATATTTTTTTGATGTTACGTTTATATTATTTTTTTACTATTAAAAAATTGAATTATTATATATTTTTTGTTTTATATATAAATTTTAATTAAATTATTATCGATTCCGGTGACCGTTTTTTATCATTTTACGATCGTTTTACGGTATTCTCATAAAACAGTCCCCGACCGTTTCGTACCGTTTTCCGTATTTTACAACATTGGGTCTGGTGGGATGCCAGAAACAAATGGATCTTCGAACGCTCCGTTGTGAATATGGGTTATGTAATTCAGCATGCTAATAAATTAGTACGAATGGGTATCCTATCCAATGATAGACAACTAGAGGTGGCAATCGGGCGGGTCGGGTCGGATTCGGGTCGGGTCATTTCGGGTTCGGGTCGTTTCGGTTTGCGGGTCATTCGGGTCATCGGGTCGTTCGGGTCTCGTTCGGTATTCGGGTCATTCGGGTTCGGGTCGTTTCGGTTTTCGGGTCATTCGGGTCCTGGCTATTTTGATTTTCGGATAATTCGGATTTCGCAAAAATTGATTTCGAATCTTTCGATTTTCCAAAAATTTAGTTTTCGGGTAAACCCGGATTTATTTTATTGATTTCAAGATATTTTAGCAATATTATATTGATTTTAAGAATAATAATTTAATTTTCGGGTCATTCGGGTCGTGAATTTCGGGTCATTCGGGTCATGAATTTCGGGTCACTCGGGTTCGGGTTAGTTCGGGTTTCGTGTCGTTCGGGTTTCCGATCATTCGGTTTCGGGTCAATTTCGGGTTCGGGTCATTCGGGTCCGGGTCGATTTCGGGTTCGGGTCATTCGGTTTCGGGTTCGGGTCATTCGGTTTCGGTTTCGGGTTCGGATTCGGGTCGTTGACTTGTCAATATTTTCGGGTCGAGTCGGGTTCGGATTCGGACGGGTCGGGTCATTTTTTCGGGTCGGGTCAGATTTTGCCAGCTCTATAGACAACCAGAACAAACCCTCAGTGTAATGGGTAAACCTGCCGAACGAATAAGCTCGTCTGACCTCACATGCCACGGGGACTACTCAGGAGACAACAAGGGCAATCAAGGTATTGCTCTTATTATACGCGATGGCCAAGGATATATTCGACATGTCAAATCAAAGGGGTTTAAAGATGATATATACCCCTTAGAGGGGGAGTTCAAAGCCATCCAGATGGCTCTTTGTTTTATCCATGAGAGATACCCCCAGAGAACCTGCCATTTCTTCTCGGACTGTGCAGAGCTCGTACATATCCTTCAGCACGAAGCAGGCCAAAATCACTCCCTACCCTCAGTATGGTCAGCCATCCAAATAGCACATGAGTGTGTTCTATGGACAGAGAAAGTTAAAGACCCCATGTTCTACTGGACTCCACGGGATAATAACCGAGAAGCGGATAATCTCGCCAACATGGCCAGACTACTACAAACAGAGTATGAGGACTCAGTATACCCTAATCTTCTCTAGGGCTACTACTCCTGTGCGGGCAATGGAAGATATAGTCAATCTTCTCTTCTTTTTTTAATATTTTCAGCTTTCTGAATTTTCTTTCCTGCTAATTTAGGGTTTAGTCATTTTCGTTACTTTCTTATGTTTAAGTGTCTGTAATATATTGAACCTTGTACTCGCTCCGTTTTATTTAAACGCGTAATGCCCACGAGTTTCTTTCAAAAAAAAAAAAAAAAAAATAGCAACAATAAACTTAGGGTTGTACCACTTCATTTTCCTTCGTTTGCCAGATTTTAACACCTCCAAATATGATTACTTTGTCGCATTAAGGTTGGCTTCTTCAATTACACCTTCTCTCATATTTATAGATCTATTATTATTATTATTTAAACTAGCTTTATCCCCGCGCAATTGCACGGGATGTTTTTTATATAATTATTTAAATAGAATTAACGCGTGTGCGAATTAACGCGCATACGTTTGAATTAAATTAATTTAATCATGACATATTTGCAAATATCATGATGTCAATAGATGCATAAGGTTCATGAAATTAGTCTATCACGGATATTATTTTCTAATATAATTTGTATAAATAACATTTGTTCAGGTGCTTCTAAAATCAAATAGGAAACAAAAACCAAATGTAAAAAATGACCAAAAATGTAAAATAAGAAAAAATGATCAAAATGTAAAAAAAGACCAAAATGTAAATAAAAAAGACCAAAATGTAAATAAAAAGGACCAAAATATAAATAAAAAGGACCAAAATGTAAATTAAAAATGTAAAAAAGGACCGAAATGTAAATAAAAAAGGACCAAAATGTTAATAAAAAGGACCAAAATATAAATTAAAACTAAAAAGGACCAAAATGTAAATAAAAATGACCAAAATATAAATTCAAAAATGTAAAAAAAGACTGAAATGTAAATAAAAAAGGACCAAAATGTAAATAAAAATGACCAAAATGTAAATTAAAACTAAAAAAGACCAAAATATAAATTAAAATGACCAAAATGTAAATTAAAAAATTTTTTTTTTACACAAAATTCCTTGTTGACATGGAGGCATAGAATTGCAAGAATTCTCTCTACTTTATACATAAGATATAATGAGAAAGGATTGAATGGTGAACTTTTAAAAAATGTAGTTTAGAATTCTCTCTACTTTAAAGAATTCCCTAATTCCGCTACATCTCGAGGATTATGAACTAGTTCTTCCCCTTCACAAACTTGGATCGTCAAAATGAATTAAATACCCACTTTCTTGAGAGATTGGTTGACAATCACAACTTTCTTAAGAAATCGTCACTTTCTTTTACTTGGGATGTTAACGAACTTAAATGATGAAAACCCTTTTTCTTATACTTTATGATTTATTTTCTATTTGTTTACTTATTGTTTTGGTAAAATAAGTAAATATTTCTCTTTTATGTACAATATTATATTTATTTTTGTAGTAACTAGATGCCCAATTAAACTCAGCACCTATAAAGGGATAAATAAGGATCACCTCATTTATAGGGATAAAACGGAGTACTTATAAGGCGGGTATTTTAAATATTCAGAAAAGGTAGTTTTCTTATGAATTTACTTTTTATTTTATTTAATTTATTGGTCTCTAGATGATATTTTGATAATTTGCAAGGGTACACATGAGATTGTACATTTTTTTGTTTGTTTCCAGAAGATTTAAATAAATATGTTTTTTATAATTATCTTTTAAAAGAAAAATAAAAAGAAAAATGAAACAATCTGTTTTTATTCACTCAATAATGATAAGCACACACGTCACGGTCAAATGTAGAATTTCCAGAATTTTGTTTTCATTTACGAGTTTGCGTAATTGTCCAGAAATTAGCCACATTTCCAGATAATATGTAGATATGAAATCTAGGTGTCTATTATTATTGTTATTCTTTTGCCTCATTTCAGCCATTCAACTTGTTTTTTGTTTCAACTAATCACACCCTCAAAACATCATTGTTCATGAACGCGGTTTTTTCTCTATTTATTTCTTTCACAATTTCAAATTAGAAAGAAAGAAGGAAAGAAAGAAAGAAAATAATTTGAAAATGTTTGATTACTACCAGGTATTACATGTGAATCGCAATGTTTCAGATGAGGAATTGAAGAAGATTTATAAGAAACTCGCAATGAGGTGGCATCCTGATAAGAATCCTGCCGATAAGACAGAAGCCGAGAGGAAATTCAAGGAGATCTCCGAGGCGTACGATGTATGTAAATTTGATGTCAAATTGTGTTTTTTTTTTCATATTGTTCATGAATTTTCATTATTATTTTTTCCTTTCTTATTCATTATTTTGAATTGCTGTGTTGGGTTAACTTTCTATTTTTGAATTGCATTGCCAGCTCTTCTTTAAAAAAAGTTCGAATTAGAGTTCTCCACCACTTTTTTTTTTCCTGAAAACAAACATATATTCGCTTCTTTATATCCGACTACCATTTTAATGGTCACTATCTAAAATCCATGATCGCGTCTTTTATAATGAACATTGAAAAAGAAACTTCAAAGAAAAATTGCGGCACCGAACAAAATTGATTTCTGATTAATTTCTCTATGTTCATAGGTACTAAGCGACCCTTCGAAGAGAGCAATATATGATAAATATGGAGCAGAGGGTCTAAATGGTCAAAATGAGGATCCATCAAATCGAAGTGCCGATGACATATTTGCGGACTTCTTTGGTACCGATAATTTTGATTTCAGATACTCGCGTGCCAAGTCTACTAGATTCCCATCCTATGGTGGTGATCCGCCAAGAAGACCTGATAGCAAGTTTAGTTCATTCGATGAAAATCTTGGATCAAGGTCGACGAAACAGGTGCCCAAGAAAGACGAGTTTACTCCTTCAAGAAAAAGGAGAGAGGATGTCGAGTCGACTAAAAAGCCGCCACCCAAGACAGAGCCGGTCGAGTCGAAATTGCCGTGTAGTCTCGAGGAATTGTACACCGGGTCTACCAGAAAGATGAGAATCTCTAGGAGAGTTATCGATACTATTACTGGGTGAGTTTTCATGTCATGTTATACGGTCATTCTAAAGTAACCGATTTTTACTACTGAATAATAACCAATAATTCACATACGATGATTGTGGAGGAGTTTGCGAGATATATGCGTCGGATCCAATACCATTTTTACTGCAATAATGCTAGAAATTAAACTTTAAAATCACCGATAAAAACACCAATAAAATCACGTTTTGTAAATACACATCAAACACTCAACCATCTTTTTGTAATGACATATTTACATCTGTTTGTGCCAAAGACTAAATATGAGATTTTTTTTTGTAGGGTATCGAAAACCGAGTTAGATATGATAGTTATAAATATTAAGGCGGGATGGAAGGAAGGAACAAAAATTACTTTTCTCGGAAAAGGAAACGAAGATGAAAATAAAATCCGACAAGACTTGGTTTTCGTTATAGCCGAAAAGCCACATGATACGTACATAAGGGATGGAAACGATTTACTTGTCAATTTGAAAATTCCATTGGTGGATGCACTCGCCGGAACCCAAATAGCTCTGGAGTCTCTCGACGGGAAAGATATTGTAATACCAATTGATGATGTGATTATCGAACCGGGATATGAAATTGAAATTAAAGATGAAGGAATGCCCATCCCAAAAGAACCGGGAAAGAAGGGAAATTTGAGGGTCAAATTCGAAGTGGCTTTTCCCGAGCAATTAACAAAACCACAGAAAGAGAGAATCAGAAAAGCCTTCCAAAATGTGGTTTGATTATACACGGAAGATCAACCGCAATTTGGTGGATTTTTTTGGTTTAGTTATCGTGGCAAATTTGTTGATTATTACTCTATATTTTCTTTTCTTTTGTATTATAATTTTGTTGCCAGTTTTGATAACACAAGTTAACACGGCCATAATTAATATTGTTATTAAGAAATTCTCCTTCTTGTAAAATTGTAGTAGAATTATAACAAGGGTAATTTTTCAAAAATTATCAAAAACCGCTTTATTTTCTAAATTCCTTCAAAAAATCCGTTGATTATTTTTACCCAATGGTATTAAACTAAATTAATGCGAAATATATCATTAAATTAATTAATGCATTACGAAATATATTATAAAATATCGTCGAAATAATAACACAAAATAGTATGTCAAAAATATTTTAATTATATATATATTGTTATTGTATAAAATAAATATGATACTATTTGAATTAGGGCTATTTTGGCTAAGAATATAATCACATGAAAAATATCAAGATTAATTCCGAAGGAAATAAAAAGAGTAATTCAATTCACTTTCTAGTGGGTTTTTGAATGAATCCTGTTTTTTTTAATTTTCAGACAAGTCAGATTTTTTTTTTAAGAATTCCCCTTATAACAACAACCTGCAATCTAAAACCTGGAATATAATTCCGTACCCCTGCCCTGCCTAACACCCTAAACCGAAAATATAATTCTCGGTTTTCACTATCCAGAATTGTAATTTCTTGAATTTACCGCCTATGTTCTTCTTCTTCTTCGTCTTTTCTCAAGATAGTCCTTCCATTTTCCCTAAATTTGATTTTGAAGTTGTTTGAGCGCGACATTTCACGTACCAATCCACACACACAAAACATAGAGAAAAAAAGGAGGATAGATTATTTCGTGCTTAGCAGACCTTCTTCGTCTCCATTGTTGGAAGCGGGAAACCCTAAAGGAAATCCAGATCTGGAGTAATGGTGGGAGCATTGGCTGGTTTGCAGGAACACGTTAAACTTGCTAGGGAGTATGCGCTTGAGGGTCTCTATGATACCTCTATTATCTTTTTTGATGGAGCTCTCGCTCAGATCAACAAGTATTTTTTCCAATTCAAATGACCCCTCTTTCTCTTTGTTCAATTGTATGCTGAGACTTGTCTTTTGCATATATCTGTTTTTTTTTTGTACATTTTACTCTGATCTGGGACGTAATGTACTTCTCAAAATGGTCTTCCTACATGATTTCTGCAATTAAATGAGTATATAATTTAATTTCAGCTTATTGTGCTGTTTTTATGTATTTATTTGTCAAATCATTTTGCTAACCACTCTTCTAGATCTGATATGGTTTACACTTTAGACCCAAATCCAGCATCCTCGTCCTACCTTTGAAATCCCAATCGAGCATCCAAATTTTCAAAATAACAACGATTTCAACAATTCAACACCACTCAGAAGTCATTTTTTTTCAAAATCCCCTTTGTATTTTTCTTTACAGGCATTTGAGCACACTGGACGATCCAGTGACCCGAATGAAATGGGCGAATTGCAAGAAAGCAATTTCAGAGGAAATCGACGTAGTCAAGCAACTCGAAACGGAGCTTCGTTCCTTCAAAGAAGCACCCGGAACCCGCAGACAATCTTCTCCCCCAATCCAAACACGCTCCAATTTCGTTTTCCAGCCCTTGGATGAGTATCCAATGGCCTCGAATTCATCCGGTCCATCCCCATTCGACGATCCAGATGTATGGAGACCACCGACAAGGGATCAAGGCCGACGAGGTGGAAACCGCCAGGCTGGCGGAGTGAGGAGGACTTCCAACGATGGCGCTTGGGCCAGGGGCGGTACCGGTACAGGAAAAGGCAGTACCGTTAACAGTAACAGTAACAGTAACGGTCCCGGTACAGGAAGAAGTGTGAATAAGGGAGCTAATACGGGGAGAGTTGGAACCGGCCCGAGGCCCACTACTACAGGTGGGAAGAAAGGGAAAGGAAGCTCTAGCAAAAGCGATTCTCAGAGTGTAGAAGGAGGGGAGGATGGAAGACCGAAGAGAGGACAATACGAAGGGCCAGATGGTGACCTGGCAGCCATGCTGGAGCGAGACGTGTTGGATAACACGCCAGGTGTCAGATGGGATGACGTGGCTGGTTTAAGCGAAGCCAAGAGGCTTCTAGAAGAAGCTGTTGTTCTCCCTCTCTGGATGCCTGAATACTTCCAGGTACACAAAAAATGAGAAAATGTGAAACAAAAGAAATATCATAAATACCCCTTTTTTTAATTTACAGGGGATAAGGAGGCCGTGGAAAGGGGTGTTAATGTTCGGTCCACCTGGAACCGGCAAGACGCTTCTAGCCAAAGCGGTGGCAACGGAATGTGGGACCACATTTTTCAACGTGTCCTCCGCCACCCTGGCGTCCAAGTGGCGAGGAGAGAGCGAGCGCATGGTGCGTGTTCTCTTCGAACTCGCTAGAGCCTATGCTCCTAGTACCATTTTCATCGACGAAATCGACTCTCTTTGCAATTCTCGCGGGTATAAATTTTCATTTTAGTTTTTTAAAGGGATTTAATTTATAATGTTTTTTGGGGGTGTGTGAAGGGCGTCCGGTGAGCATGAATCGTCGAGAAGGGTAAAATCGGAATTATTGGTGCAAATTGATGGAGTGAATGCGACTGCAACTGGAGACGATGGACAAAAGAAGATTGTTATGGTTTTGGCTGCTACTAATTTCCCTTGGGATATTGATGAAGCTCTCAGGTCCTCTCTCTCTCTCTCTCTCTCTCTCTCTCTCTCTCTCTCTCTCTCTCTCTCATAATATTATCATTAATTCATTTTTGTATGTTATTCAGGAGGCGTTTAGAAAAGCGTATATACATCCCACTTCCAAGTTTTGAGAGTAGAAAAGAGCTAATCAGAATCAATTTAAGAACCGTCGAGGTATATGTAGTAAAGTAATATTGACAAATACGAGGGGCAAAAGTGTAATTTTCTTTTTTCTTTGACAGGTGTCGCAAGATGTGAACATAGAGGATGTGGCGAAGCGTACGGACGGATACAGTGGAGATGATCTCACAAATGTGTGTAGGGATGCGTCGATGAATGGCATGCGGCGTAAAATAGCAGGAAAGACGAGGGACGAAATTAAAAATATGTCCAAGGATGAGATTTCCAAGGACCCGGTTGCAATGTGTGATTTCGAGGAGGCGCTTGCAAAAGTGCAGCGGAGCGTCTCCTCTACGGATATTGAAAAGCATGAGAAGTGGCTCCAAGAGTTTGGTTCTGCTTGATTATTTTTTTGTTTTTTGTTTTTTGTTTTTGTCGTGTGAACTTTATTTATCATCGAATGGATCAGGGCTTTTATGTTGATTTGGTGATTGGAATTCAAATTTATGTTGATTTTTCTTCTTCAATTTTTTCAAGGAAAGTTGGATAGTTCGAAGTATCTCTTCGAAATAATTACTTTGAAAAAGAAAACGAGATTGCAAAAACAGTTCTTTACAATGATCCTATTTTCTATACTCTGTGAACCCTTGCTATCTATTCTCGGCCCACTATGTTGCACGGATACGAATACGGGTAGCGTATCCGATACGATACGGATACGGCGATACGGTAATTTTCAAAAAATCACGGATACAAATATGGCTATATAATTATTAGTTTAATATATTTATATTATATATAATTAATAAATAAATAATAAATTAATAATATTTTTAAATTAAATATTATGACAATAAATAATAGCAACCAAACAATACAAATATCATAAAACTATCATAAACTTGTTCTAGAAATATTTTAGAACTAATCTAGTAGTATACTAGAAGTATCATATATAATTTATTTAAAAATATTATGGGCCAAAATATATAATGGGCCGAATCATCATAAATAGAGTATCACAGCCGTATCCTGGACGTATCCCCAGCCGTATCCTGCGTATCCTGCCGTATCCGAAAAAAATAAATATTAAAATATTCGGATACGTCACGTGACGTATTCGATACGTATCCGAGTCGTATCGCACCCGTATCCGTATCGGATACGCGTATCCTCAGGATACTTCTGCATTTTTGAAGTATCCGCGTAACATAGGCTATAGTATATCAAACACCTTAGAAGAGACACATGTTGGAGAAGTTCTTCGAAATACTATTACGAATGCTTTGTGGACTGACCGTCAAGGACGTGATCGTAGGAACTAGATTTTATATGAGATTCACATATGTAATTTTATTAGTTTTTTTTTATTAATAGAACAAGTATGTAGCATTTTATGAATATTTTGTCTAGTATAATTAATCATTATCATTTCCTGTTTATGTTCATTAAATTATAAGGATAGTTTGGTCATTTGTAAAAGATACTCTTTTTATAATCAAAACCCTCTCAATTTTTAATCTTATCATTTTGCCAAACATAATTCTAAAGTTAGAAATAAGATGGAATAATTTCTTAATCGACTATAAAGTTATCCTTCCCTTATTCTCTTATCAAACAAGCCCTTAGTGGTAAAATGATTAACACAAGATACCAAAAGTTAGATTCGAGACACAATTTTTAATCGTTTTCCAGACCAAACACTCTTTTCTTTGGTATTCTTGTCTTCTTCGTTATTCTTGTGATACATTAGGTGGTACCCTCGCTCCGCTTCGGAAATACAAAATAGAGAATTTATGATGCGAAATTATTACTTTTCTTGTATAGTTTGTATTTTAGAAATTTATAAGGATTATTATTTTTTATTTTTGTTGTGAAATTATGAAATGACCATGTCATGTATTTTAAATATTATAAGAGATTAATTTTATTTTGATAGTTGTGACTTGTGAGGATACGAAGAATTTCTGATTCAAACTTTGTTCCAAAATTTATAACGATATACATGATTCATTATATTATACATGCGCCATCATTATTTCTATTTTACTCAACAATATTATATACATTGTACTTTTAAGGATAAAAATAAGTATTTTTTACCTGAGTGATTTCCCCTCTTTCGTGCGGGTGAGTCACGTGCGTTCAAGTCAAACCAGACCAAGTTGTATTACTCCATATCTGACGGTTGGGTCTCTTTAAACCTTCATTTCTCTCCTAACTTGTTAATTGCCGTGTAAATATTTTGAAATAAAAAAATATTTTTTTGCAACGAAACATAAATATACACTTTTTTTTTTATATTTTTTGTTTCATGGGATATTGTACTTTCAAGGATAAGAATAAGTATTTTTTTTCCAATAGAGCTTACTTGTTAATTGTCGTGCAAATATTTTAAAATATATAATATTATTTAAGACCGCCTCTTGCAAAAAAACAAGCTTTCCTGATGTTTCTAAAATCTTGTGAAATATTGTAACGTGAAACTTTCGTTTCAAATCTTTTCAAAAACACGTAATTGCGAAAATGCATACTTTCATTATATTTCTATAATCTTGTGAAAAGTTGTGATGTAAAACTTTCGATTCATTTTATTTCAAAATCATGTTATATGGACTACCCGACATTTAAGTAGATGTCCAAGAACGCCTAGTGCGAATAAACTAAATTTCTAATGTTTCTACAAAGTTGTGAAAATTTGTGACGTTAAACTTTCGATTCAAATTTTCTCAAAAATATCGTTATTTAGACTAACCAAGGCCTAAATTGATTACTAAGACCTCCCATTGTGAATAAATCAACATCGGTAATGTTTCAACAATCTTCGTGACATCAAATTTTTGATTCATACTCTCTAGAAAACACTTTCTTTGGACTTTCTGATTCAATGATACATCAATAAGACCATCTATTGCGAATAAACTAAATTTCGTAATGTTTTCACTATTTATGAAAAGTTGTGATGCAAAAACTTTCAATTCAAATTTTCTCGTAAACATATTATTTTGACTGTCCAGGACCTAAATAGATTGCTAATACCGTCTATTGCAAATAAAGAAAGTTTTGTAATGTTTCAACAATTATCTGAAAATTTGTCATGTAAAAGTTTCGATTCAAGTTTTCTCAGAAACACATTATTTTGACTGTTCGGGATCTAAATAGATTGCTAAGATTGTCTATTGCAAATAAAAAACTTTTGTAATGATTCAACAATCATCTGAAAAATTGTCATATAAAATTTTCGATTCAAATTTTCTCAAAACACGTAATTTAGACTCTCCAACTCCTTAATAGATATCTAAACCGCATATTGCGAATAAACAAAATTTCATAATGTTTCTTCAATTTTTTGAAAAATGTTAACGAAAAACTTTCGATTCAAATCTTATCAAAAACACGTTATTTAGAAGGCCTCAATTGATTGCTAAAACCGCCTATTAGGAAAAAATAAACTTTTGTAATGTTTCAACAATCTTCTGAATAGTTGTAACGTAAAACTTTCGATTCAAATTTCCTCAGAAACACGTTATTTGGACTCCCCAACTCTTAAATAGATACTAAGACATTCTATTAGGTATAAACTAAATCTCTAATGTTTCTACAGTCCTGTGAAAAAATTGTGACGTAAAACTTCCAATTTAAATTTTCTCAAAAACACGTTATTTGAACTCCTCAACGGATAAATAGATTTCTAAGACAGCCAATTGCGAATAAAGTTTATTTATAATGTTTCTATCATCTTGTGAACAGTTGTGACATAAAATATTTGATTAAAATTTGCTCATAAACACGTTATTTTGACTGTCTGGGCGTAAATAGATTGCTAAGACCGCACGTTGCAAATAAACAAATTTTGATAATGTTTCTATAATCAAGTGAAAAGTTGTCATGTATAATTTTCGATCCAAATTTTCACAAAAACACGTTATATAGACTCCAAATCACCTGAATATATATCTAAGATCGCCTATAGCGAATAAACTAAATTTCCTAATGGTTCTAAAATCTTGTGAAAAGTTGTGACATAAACCTTTCGATTTAAATTTTCTCAAAAACACGTTATTTGAACATCTCAACTCTTAAATAGATGTTTAAGAACACCTATCGCTAATAAACTAAATTTTTAATGTTTCTACAAAGTTGTAAAAAATGTTGACGTAAAACTTTCGATTTATATTTTCTCAAAAAAGTTATTTTGACTAACCAAAGTGTAAATTGTGATCTAAGATCATCCATAGCGAATAAACAAACTTTGGTAACTTTTCGACAATCTTTGTGATGTCAAATTTTCGATTCAAATTTTATCAAAAACATTTTCTTTGGACTTCCCGATTGAAAAATAGATGAATAAGACCGTCTATAGCGAATAAACTAAGTTTCGTAATGTTTCCGCAATCTTATGAAAAGTTGTGACGAACAAACTTCTCAGAAACACATTATTTTGACAGTAAGGTGCTTAAATATATTGTTCATACCGTCTATTGCTAATAAAAAAAATTTGTAATGACAATCAATTGAGAAGTTATTATGTAAAACTTTCGATTCAAATTTTCTCAAAACACGTTATTTAGACTCTCCAACTCTTAAATAAATATCTAAGACCACATATTGCGAATATCAGGTTTTCATAATGTTTCTGCAATTTTTGAAAAAGTTGTAATGGAAAACTTTCGATTCAAATCTTCTAAAAAATACGTTATTTAGACTAATCAAAACCTAAATTATAATGTTGGAAGGTCGATTAATTCCGGGGATTATAAAGTAATTTGTTGGGAAAATAAGATAAAAATGCTAATTAATTTCTAAGATTTATGAGATGCTAATTAGTTTCTTTCAGTTGGTAATGAGTCATCAATACTTGCCAAAAGTCTCCAACACATTATAGCCCAGGGGGTCTAAACCTGGCTTTCAAAACCGAATTTATCACTTATCTAGCGTATACAACATATGGTATTTTTACAAATGTTTTATGATACGGATACAAAAATACGACCAAGTTCAATTTTTTGAAATATCTGCGCAACATCAATTATCAACCTAAAATGAAATAATTATAATTTTTAAGATTAATAAAAAATACAAGAAATTATCTCAAACTAAACACTATTTGTTATTATTCATCTCTATAATATTAGTGACTCGGTATAATAATATAACACAAATGTTTTGCCTTGTAAAAATAAAGCCCATGCCGATGAT
Source organism: Luzula sylvatica (assembly GCA_946800325.1). NCBI lineage: Eukaryota > Viridiplantae > Streptophyta > Magnoliopsida > Poales > Juncaceae > Luzula > Luzula sylvatica. The sequence continues at coordinate 52,978,411 of OX326958.1, read as the reverse complement.
AACAAGTGCTTGTTTTACTAGCTGTATTAAGAGGAAGGTTATTGGGGAATAGTTCACCTTCTTTCTTGCGAAAGCCCATATCTTTCAAGTCGAATCTCTAGAATTAAAATTCGTCCAATGGATGCGCAATACGGAGGGGGCAAATGGGCGGTGGTTCCGACGCCGGCGAACTCCGGTGGTCACGATTTCCATTACAACCAGCAATTCCAGCAATCGCACTTACAGCAACCTCAGTTGCCGCAACAGCATACTCAAGCTCACCACGCTTCTCTCGCCTCTCATTTCCATCTCCAGCCTGTAATTTTGCCCTATTTTCCCTTTTCCTTTCTTCTGTATATTACTTTGTTTGAATTTTCCATCTATTACCTCTAATTTTGATGTTTATGGCTCCAATTAAGCTGCAATTAAACACCTAACAAGCCAATTAAGAAGCATCCTTAATTTAGGTTGTTTAATCTTGTATTTTTAGCTAGTGGAAAGGTTGGCAAAAGGGATTGAAACGGGTTCACGAGATCAACACTTTGATGCTTTGGTTTGTTTCTCTTTTTCCTATTTATGGTTCCCATTTTATGAAATAATATTTACAAATCCAAAATTTGTGGCAATTATATTATATTGTGATTTCAGGTTGATGAGGTAACAAATCAATTTGAGAGGTGCCAACTATTGTTAAACTCCATTTCTGGAACAATAAGCTCCAAGTCCATGGTATGTTAACTCTTATCTTTATTTTCGTTAATTTTGAAGGTTTTATAACCAAATTGAGAAATACCACAAAGTATTAATATAACTTTTCCTCTTTATTGAATTTGTGTTTGCGTGAAAAAAGACTGTTGAAGGGCAAAAGAGAGTACTCGAGGAATCAATGCAGAATCTCAACCAAAGAAGGTTCTTTGTTTTTTCGCAATTGTTAAAATCATATAATAAACATTATTTTTCTTGTGTTAATATTATTCTGGTAATTATGTTTATTGCAGGGATCTAATGGCTAAATACAGAAGCAGTGTCGAGGAGGTAATCGAACCTAATAACATTTGAACCCCCCCTTTGTTCAATAATATAGATTTATATTTGTACAAACAAATTTAGTTAACGATTGTACGTTTTAATTTTATTATCAGACTGCAGAGAATATTACATATGTTTGTCTCAAAACACGCATTTTGCAAATATCTATTGGTTACCATATTGGATAATTACAATATTTTCACTCAAAAACAAAATCAACGAATTAAGTTTTACAACATGGGGTTACCAAAAATAAATTCACAGAGATATCTTCTCTTTTATGCAAAAACAAATCGTTAAAAATAACAAATTGTACTTTTTCTGAAAACCACACAAAAAAGAATTTAATCTCGAAGGATATTTGCATAAAGAAAAGTATAGAAGAGTTGAACTTCAGGAGCGTTTCTAAGTGCGTGGATGAACTTATTTGTCGAAGGATCTTCGAGAACAGGAGCACTCAGATTAGAAACACGTGGCAGCAGCTTAGCCAATGGGATGACATCACCAATATTTGCGCTTTGTATTTCCTCTATTAACATGTCGACTCCCTTTCTTAGCGATATATCCACTATCCTCTTAAAATCCTCGCTAAACAGAATAAGAAAAAAGCTAAAAAACCATGGGGGCATATTTGGAAAAAAAAAAGGCCAAATTTCATATGTACCCCTACAAAGTCTCACAATTTCACGTATATCCCTGCAAAACGTGAAATATCATGAAACCCCTAGAAAATTATTATAATTTCATGGATGCTCTTTTTGTTATATTTTTGTTAACTATCTAATAAAATTATCGTTAAATTTTGCTTTTTCGATTTTACCCCTATCTAAATAAGGAATAAAATTTATGTCGGAAAAATCGAAAGGACACAAATTAGCAGTAATCTGACTGCATAGTTAATTGAAATCTAACAAAAAGGGCATTTATTAAATTTTAGTAGTTTTGTAGGGGTATTCATGATATTTCACTTTTTGTAGGGGTATACGTGAAATTGTATGGTTTTGTAGGGGCACACATGAAATTCTGCCAAAAAAAAAGATCTACCTGGCTAAAACATCGCGAGTTTCAGCAATGAGTTGTTCGAGTTTAGTGTGGTCGAGTAAGAGAGGAGAAGAATAATCTTCGAAACTACTCATCGACAAGGCAATTAAATCTCTATATTGGTTCGCACTTTCAGGCAACAAATAATTGATCCAGTTATACAGGCCCGGTTCATCATCGACCCCCATGAATTTGTCAATTATTCGCGTCATTGTCGCTCTGAGCATTTCCATGCTGAATTTAGTATTTACCTTCTCCCTGTGAAGAACATATTTTTGTATTAATGATTATGTGACGAATAATTAAATTGGATAAAAAAAAGAATACTCGTTGATGACTTCAGAGGAGGCGCTTCGCATATTCATGATTAGAGAGTCAATTCCATAAGTGGAAAGATAATCTGCTGTGGCTAAGTACTCTTCCCTTTCTATCTTGCCGAGTGTGTCACCTTCGCCCTAGATGATATCAGAAAAATAAAATTGTAGATTTGATGAAAATGGATAAAATGAGAAGAAAAGGGAGTTAATGTTTACGGGTGAAGCAGAGCCGTCGGATCGAGCCATCTCGAGATAGAGATGTCTTCCCAAGATATTAACTTGAACTCCAGAATATAAGGTCAATAGCGTCGTTGTCCATAATGCTGTTGTTGCTCTCGTAAAACCTATCAAAGTAATTAACAAATAAGTTCAAATCATTCTATTAGTTAACTAAATAGGCAAAATTTCTATGTTATGTCGGTATACACATTAAATTGCTCCCGAAATGAACAAATAAATAAGTGAATAAATTAAAAAAAAAAAGGTATATACTGAGGACTTTGACGCGTTTCCAGAGTTCGATTCGTTCTTGTTGATTGGATACGTCCTTGGGTTGCATTAATTTATCCATGTAATAGGATAACTCCAATTTCTCCGTAACCTTCTCTCTCAAGAAAAACATTGCACTTGGGAGAGTGATCGAGTCCGATATCTTTTGCGTGCTCTCAAAATGACTTTGCAACCTAACATTAAAATTATCGGATTATAAAAATAATTGTAATCTGAATAAAAAAAAAAAAAAATACTAATATGAAATGGGCAGCGCACAAAGATCTCATGGAAATATTTCTACCCCATAAATTTGGCTTTTTTATTTTCTTTTTCTTTACATTTGTTAATTTATTTTTTTAGGATTATTTGGGCAAATAGGCAATTGTGTATACAAAGAAAAGAATTAACAAATAAATAACATTTTGCTTGTTTTTCATCCTTACTGGGATCGTATGACTTCTTCAATGGCTTTATCTCTATCGAAACATTTTTCTTCATTTGCAATTTTACTTCTATGCCCTTCATAAATCTGGTATAGGAAATAAGCCCCTCCAAAAACGCCAAGGCTAACAATGACTTTTCTCTTGTGATTTCTCCATAAGCCCCTGCATTTCCATTTTTGCAATTAATTATTAACGACATTTGATTGAATATTTAACGTGCCAATATTAAAAAAAGAAAATCACATACATCATTGAAATTTTTTATTTGATGATCAATAATTTAGTCTAAAAGACCTAGAGATAAAAGCTATATTTTATTAATTTAATTAGCTGCCTTATTTTTTTAATTTATTGCTATAATGCTGGGATGTACTGTTTGATTTTTCTGTGAAAACAAGAAATTGGGCGAGCATAATTTAATTACAAAATAAAAAAGGTTTTAATTTAGTTTTAATTCAGAAATAGGCATCAAATCAAAAAAATTGTAAATGAAGTATTGCCCTTCAATAATTCAGAAAAAAAATTCAAAGGAAAAAAAATGTTAGGCCCCAAAGCTGAATTTCACATTTGAATCCTTCAAAAATTACAAATATTCTACGAGTGCAAAACCTGGCAAACAAACTGTTCTCTTTTGGCATGTTAGTCCCTATGCTTGGAGAAACTGGAATACGTTTTTGAAGGGTAAGCCTGTAAATTCAAGCTTCAGAAGCCCATACACAAAAGCAATGGCGAAATTCAAAAATTAAGAAAGAAAGAAAACTTTACCTAAACGAGTGCATTGCATCATACCAATGGAAATTCCAAATTGGTAAGTCTTTGAGATTGGTAAAATGGAGCTGAAAATTCTGTAGTGTTTGCACTAAATTGGGTATCTCTCGTATTAAATTTGGTATTTCTACAAGTATCGGACTTGAGTATTTCACTAACGACACCATTAGAAGAATCGTACTGTTGTGAGAGCCTCTCTATGCGAAAGATAAAATATATAGAACAAAAGGCTAGAAATCAAAAATCTCTCTCGCCCAAGATGAGAAAGAGAGACTAGAGACTTCTTTCTGCGACTCAATCTGATTGAGCTTAGAAGAAGGCAGGGGAGAAATAGTGGGGGGCATCAAAGGAGTTTCGAGGTCAACAAAACTCAGAATGTCAGAAGATGGGGGAGAGAGAAAATAGTTGCAACTTGCAAGGGTCAAAAATCAACTGAATGAATTTTAGTATATAAATTTGAACCGATACGATTCCGATACGGTTCCGATACGGCGGGATACGGTTTCGATACGGCAGAACTATTGTTTTTTTTTTGTCCAATTTAAAAATACTCAATACTTTACTATTCAATAGTATTTTACATCACATATTTTTTATTTTATTTATTCATAAAATATCCAAATCGATATTACAACATCTTAATTTTTATAATAATTTAATAAAATTATTTAAATATATATTAATTGTATTAAAATAATATTAAATAATATACATATATAACGTATCGTATCCTAGAGTTTTCAAAAAATACCGTATCGCCGTATCCGTATCGTATCGGATACGATACGATACTGGTACCCGTATCGGTGCAACATAGATGAATATTGAACTGATTTGAAATCAAATCGAATTAGATGATATTTCATTTGATTTATGTTGTTAAACAAAATAAATTTATTTATTGTTATATATTAAAATATAACATATAAAATGAATTGCATAAAAAAATGATTATATTATTTGTAACATGAATATTTTAAAATTTAGAAATAACTTAATGCAAAAAAATGAAAATGAAGAAATGGCAGATAATTTTGGTTGATTTGATTTAATAGGTTTTCAAAACGCCAAAGTCAAAATAAACCAAACAACATTAATTCTCCGACCGAAGTGAACCAAATAAATCAAAAAATCAAATCACATAAATCCAAAGGTGACCTTGAATTTATCTAATCATTTACACCCATCTTTAGCCATAAGGGCCGTTTGGCAAGCGGAATTACAAGAGTGAAAATTGATTATAAGGAGCAGAAGTAAAAATTTATAGAATTAGTAATTAGTAATTCTATAATTTGTTTGGATGTCCAAATTATAAGATGCTAAAAATATAATTTTTTTGTTTTGTTATTTTTAAATTTTTGGAATTTTGTCATTGAAAATATAGAAAAAAAAACATTTCATTATAATTGATAAAACATAATACTATTTTATTCTATCCCTGTAATAATATTATTATAAAAATATATAATATTAATTATATACATATAATTTTATATTATATGGAATATGATAATTATATTATATGAATTTAATAACCACATTATAATTATTATATATTATTATATAGAAAAAGTACATTTTTGCTCCCTAAACTATACCAAAATGTTGAACTTATCCCTCATGAACATTCAAAATTTGTGCAACTTATCCCTTTCATCAGTTAATTAGTGAGGTGACAAGATGACGTGACATTTTTTTATATTATTTGTATTGTGACATGACAATTTGAACCTAAATCCAATCCGATTAACTCCTAACCCGGCCTGAACCCTTCTCTCTCAAACCCACCCAAGCCCTACTCTCTCTCTCTCTCTTCTCTTGGTCTCTCCCTCTCATTGTCTCCATCGTCAAGCTCAAGCCAAGTTGAAGCCTCTCTCTCCCTCTCCATCACCAAGCTCAAGCCCGAGCCCTACTCTGTCAGTCTCGTGTTTCGATTCAAAACAAGCTTTTAACGCTTTGAGGAGTTCAAATAACGTGTTTTTAAAACATTTGTATCGTATCTTTTACTACATAACTTTTCACCAAATTTCACAAACACTAAGAAACTTTGTTTTTCGATTCAAAACAAGCTTTTAACGCTCTGATGAGTTCAAATAACGTGTTTTAGATAATTTGTATCGTATCTTTTACTACATAACTTTTCACCAAATTTCTCAAACACTAAGAAAGTTTGTTTTCCGATTCAAAACAAGAATTTAACGCTTTGAGGAGTTCAAATAACGTGTTTTTAGATATTTTGTATAGTATCTTTTAGTACATAACTTTTCACCAAATTTCACAAACACTAAGAAAGTTTGTTTTTCGATTCAAAACAAGATTTTAACGCTTTGAGGAGTTCAAATAATATGTTTTTAGATCATTTGTATCGTATCTTTTACTACATAACTTTTCACCAAATTTCACAAACACTAAGAAAGTTTGTTTTTCGATTCAAAACAAGATTTTAATGCTTTGAGAAGTTCAAATAACGTGTTTTTCGATCATTTGTATTTTATATTTTACTACACAACTTTTCACCAAATTTTACAAACACTAAGAAAGTTTGTTTTTCGATTAAAAACAAACTTTTAACGCTTTGAGGAGTTCAAATAACGCCTTTTTAGATCATTTGTATCGTATCTTTTACTACATAACTTTTCACCAAATTTCACAAACACCAAGAAAGATTGTTTTTCGATTCAAAACAAGCTTTTCACGCTTTGAGGAGTTCAAATAACGTGTTTTTAGATCATTTGTATCGTATCTTTTACTACATAACTTTTCACCAAATTTTACAAACACTAAGAAAGATTGTTCATCGATTCAAAACAAGATTTTAACGCTTTGAGGAGTTCAAATAACGTGTTTTTAGATCATTTGTTTCGTATATTTTACTACATAACTTTTCACCAAATTTCACAAACACTAAAAAAGTTGGTTTTTCGATTCAAAACAAGATTTTAACGCTTTGAGGAGTTCAAATAACGTCTTTTTAGATCATTTGTATCGTATCTTTTACTACATAACTTTTCACCAAATTTTACAAACACGAAGAAATTTTGCTTTTCGATTCAATACAAACTTTTAACGCTTTCAGGAGTTCAAATAACATGTTTTTAGATCATTTGTGTCGTATCTTTTACTATATAACTTTTCACCAAATTTCACAAACACTAAGAAAGTTTGTTTTCCGATTCAAAACAAGATTTTAACGCTTTGAGGAGTTGAAATAACATGTTTTTAAATCATTTGTATCGTATCTTTTACTACATAACTTTTCACCAAATTTTTCAAACACAAAGAACGTTCTTTTTTCGATTCACAACAAACTTTTAACGCTTTGAGGAGCTCAAATAACGAGTTTTTAGATCATTTGTATCGTATCTTTTACTACATAACTTTTCACGAAATTTCACAAACACTAAGAAAGTTTGTTTTCCGATTCAAAACAAGATTTTAACGCTTTGAGTAGTTCAAATAACGTGTTTTTAGATCATTTGTATCGTATCTTTTACTACATAACTTTTCACCAAATTTCACAAACACTAAGAAAGTTTGTTTTTCGATTCAAAACAAGATTTTAACTCATTGAGGAGTTCAAATAACGTGTTTTTAGATCATTTATATCGTATCTTTTACTACATAACTTTTCACCAAATTTTACAAACACTAAGAAAGTTTGTTTTTCGATTCAAAACAAACTTTTAACACTTTGAGGAGTTCGAATAAGTTGTTTTTACATCATTTGTATCGTATATTTTACTACATAACTTTTCACCAAATTTCACAAAAACTAAGAAAGTATGTATTTCGATTCAAAACAAGATTTTAACGCTTTGAGGAGTTCAAATAAGGTGTTTTTAGATCATTTGTATCGTATCTTTTACTACATAACTTTTCACCAAATTTCACAAACACTAAGAAAGTTTGTTTTTCGATTAAAAACAAGATTTTAACGCTTTGAGGAGAGTTCAAATAACGTGTTTTTAGATCATTTGTATCGTATCTTTTACTACATAACTTTTCACCAAATTTCACAAACACTAAGAAAATTTGTTTTTCGACTCAAAACAAGATTTTAACGCTTTGAGGAGTTCAAATAACGTGTTTTTAGATCATTTGTATTGTATCTTTTACTACATAACTTTTCACCAAATTTTACAAACATTAAGTAAATTTGTTTTTCGATTAAAAACAAGATTTTAACGCTTTGAGGAGTTCAAATAACGTGTTTTTAGATCATTTGTATCGTATCTTTTACTACATAACTTTTCACCAAATTTCTCAAACACTAAGAAAGTTTGTTTTTCGATTAAAAACAAGATTTTAACGCTTTGAGGAGTTCAAATAACGTGTTTTTAGATCATTTGTATCGTATCTTTTACTACATAACTTTTCACCAAATTTTACAAACACTAAGAAAGTTTGTTTTTCGATTCAAATCAAACTTTTAATGCTTCGAGGAGTTCAAATAATGTGTTTTTAGATCATTTGTATCGTATCTTTTACTACATAACTTTTCACCAAATTTCACAAACACTAAGAAAGTTTGTTTTTCGATTCAAAACAAGATTTTAACTCTTTGAGGAGTTCAAATAACGTGTTTTTAGATCATTTGTATCGTATCTTTTACTACATAACTTTTCACCAAATTTTACAAACACTAAGAAAGTTTGTTTTTCGATTCAAAACAAACTTTTAACACTTTGAGGAGTTCAAATAAGTTGTTTTTACATCATTTGTATCGTATATTTTATTACATAACTTTTCACCAAATTTCACAAAAACTAAGAAAGTATGTTTTCCGATTCAAAACAAGATTTTAACGCTTTGAGGAGTTCAAATAACGTGTTTTTAGATCATTTGTACAGTATCTTTTAGTACATAACTTTTCACCAAATTTCACAAACACTAAGAAAGTTTGTTTTTCGATTCAAAACAAGATTTTAACGCTTTGAGGAGTTCAAATAACGTGTTTTTAGATCATTTGTATCGTATCGTTTACTACATAACTTTTCACGAAATCTCACAAACACTAAGAAAGTTTGTTTTTCGATTCAAAACAAGATTTTAACGCTTTGAGGAGTTCAAATAACATGTTTTCAGATCATTTGTAACGTATCTTTTACTACATAACTTTTCATGAAATTTCACAAACACTAAGAAAGATTGTTCTTCGATTCAAAACAAGATTTTAACGCATTGAGGAGTTCAAATAACATCTTTTTAGATCATTTGTATCGTATCTTTTACTACATAACTTTTCACCAAATTTTACAAACACTAAGAAAGATTGTTCATCGATTCAAAACAAGATTTTAACGCTTTGAGGAGTTCAAATAACGTGTTTTTAGATCATTTGTTTCGTATATTTTACTACATAACTTTTCACCAAATTTCACAAACACTAAAAAAGTTGGTTTTTCGATTCAAAACAAGATTTTAACGCTTTGAGGAGTTCAAATAACGTCTTTTTAGATCATTTGTATCGTATCTTTTACTACATAACTTTTCACCAAATTTTACAAACACGAAGAAATTTTGCTTTTCGATTCAATACAAACTTTTAACGCTTTCAGGAGTTCAAATAACATGTTTTTAGATCATTTGTGTCGTATCTTTTACTATATAACTTTTCACCAAATTTCACAAACACTAAGAAAGTTTGTTTTCCGATTCAAAACAAGATTTTAACGCTTTGAGGAGTTGAAATAACATGTTTTTAGATCATTTGTATCGTATCTTTTACTACATAACTTTTCACCAAATTTTTCAAACACAAAGAACGTTCTTTTTTCGATTCACAACAAACTTTTAACGCTTTGAGGAGCTCAAATAACGAGTTTTTAGATCATTTGTATCGTATCTTTTACTACATAACTTTTCACGAAATTTCACAAACACTAAGAAAGTTTGTTTTCCGATTCAAAACAAGATTTTAACGCTTTGAGTAGTTCAAATAACGTGTTTTTAGATCATTTGTATCGTATCTTTTACTACATAACTTTTCACCAAATTTCACAAACACTAAGAAAGTTTGTTTTTCGATTCAAAACAAGATTTTAACTCTTTGAGGAGTTCAAATAACGTGTTTTTAGATCATTTATATCGTATCTTTTACTACATAACTTTTCACCAAATTTTACAAACACTAAGAAAGTTTGTTTTTCGATTCAAAACAAACTTTTAACACTTTGAGGAGTTCGAATAAGTTGTTTTTACATCATTTGTATCGTATATTTTACTACATAACTTTTCACCAAATTTCACAAAAACTAAGAAAGTATGTATTTCGATTCAAAACAAGATTTTAACGCTTTGAGGAGTTCAAATAAGGTGTTTTTAGATCATTTGTATCGTATCTTTTACTACATAACTTTTCACCAAATTTCACAAACACTAAGAAAGTTTGTTTTTCGATTAAAAACAAGATTTTAACGCTTTGAGGAGAGTTCAAATAACGTGTTTTTAGATCATTTGTATCGTATCTTTTACTACATAACTTTTCACCAAATTTCACAAACACTAAGAAAATTTGTTTTTCGACTCAAAACAAGATTTTAACGCTTTGAGGAGTTCAAATAACGTGTTTTTAGATCATTTGTATTGTATCTTTTACTACATAACTTTTCACCAAATTTTACAAACATTAAGTAAATTTGTTTTTCGATTAAAAACAAGATTTTAACGCTTTGAGGAGTTCAAATAACGTGTTTTTAGATCATTTGTATCGTATCTTTTACTACATAACTTTTCACCAAATTTCTCAAACACTAAGAAAGTTTGTTTTTCGATTAAAAACAAGATTTTAACGCTTTGAGGAGTTCAAATAACGTGTTTTTAGATCATTTGTATCGTATCTTTTACTACATAACTTTTCACCAAATTTTACAAACACTAAGAAAGTTTGTTTTTCGATTCAAATCAAACTTTTAATGCTTCGAGGAGTTCAAATAATGTGTTTTTAGATCATTTGTATCGTATCTTTTACTACATAACTTTTCACCAAATTTCACAAACACTAAGAAAGTTTGTTTTTCGATTCAAAACAAGATTTTAACTCTTTGAGGAGTTCAAATAACGTGTTTTTAGATCATTTGTATCGTATCTTTTACTACATAACTTTTCACCAAATTTTACAAACACTAAGAAAGTTTGTTTTTCGATTCAAAACAAACTTTTAACACTTTGAGGAGTTCAAATAAGTTGTTTTTACATCATTTGTATCGTATATTTTATTACATAACTTTTCACCAAATTTCACAAAAACTAAGAAAGTATGTTTTCCGATTCAAAACAAGATTTTAACGCTTTGAGGAGTTCAAATAACGTGTTTTTAGATCATTTGTACAGTATCTTTTAGTACATAACTTTTCACCAAATTTCACAAACACTAAGAAAGTTTGTTTTTCGATTCGAAACAAGATTTTAACGCTTTGAGGAGTTCAAATAACGTGTTTTTAGATCATTTGTATCGTATCGTTTACTACATAACTTTTCACGAAATCTCACAAACACTAAAAAGTTTGTTTTTCGATTCAAAACAAGATTTTAACGCTTTGAGGAGTTCAAATAACATGTTTTCAGATCATTTGTAACGTATCTTTTACTACATAACTTTTCATGAAATTTCACAAACACTAAGAAAGATTGTTCTTCGATTCAAAACAAGATTTTAACGCATTGAGGAGTTCAAATAACATCTTTTTAGATCATTTGTATCGTATCTTTTACTACATAACTTTTCACCAAATTTTACAAACACTAAGAAAGTTTGTTTTTCGATTCAAAACAAACTTTTAACACTTTGAGGAGTTCAAATAAGTTGTTTTTACATCATTTGTATCGTATATTTTATTACATAACTTTTCACCAAATTTCACAAAAACTAAGAAAGTATGTTTTCCGATTCAAAACAAGATTTTAACGCTTTGAGGAGTTCAAATAACGTGTTTTTAGATCATTTGTACAGTATCTTTTAGTACATAACTTTTCACCAAATTTCACAAACACTAAGAAAGTTTGTTTTTCGATTCAAAACAAGATTTTAACGCTTTGAGGAGTTCAAATAACGTGTTTTTAGATCATTTGTATCGTATCGTTTACTACATAACTTTTCACGAAATCTCACAAACACTAAGAAAGTTTGTTTTTCGTTTCAAAACAAGATTTTAACGCTTTGAGGAGTTCAAATAACATGTTTTCAGATCATTTGTAACGTATCTTTTACTACATAACTTTTCATGAAATTTCACAAACACTAAGAAAGATTGTTCTTCGATTCAAAACAAGATTTTAACGCATTGAGGAGTTCAAATAATATCTTTTTAGATCATTTGTATCGTATCTTTTACTACATAACTTTTCACCAAATTTCACAAACACTAAGAATGATTGTTTTTCGATTCAAAACAAGATTTTAACGCTTTGAGGAGTTCAAATAACGTGTTTTTAGATCATTTGTATTGTATCTTTTACTACATAACTTTTCACCAAAATTTACAAACATTAAGGAAGTTTGTTTTTCGATTAAAAACAAAATTTTAACGCTTTGAGGAGTTCAAATAACGTGTTTTTAGATCATTTGTATCGTATCTTTTACTACATAACTTTTCACCATATTTTACAAACGCTAAGAAAGTTTGTTTTTCGATTCAAAACAAACTTTTAACGCTTTGAGGTGTTCAAATAACGTGTTTTTAGATCATTTGTATTGTATCTTTTACTACATAACTTTTCACCAAATTTTACAAACACTAAGAAAGTTTGTTTTTCGATTCAAAACAAGCTTTTAACGCTTTAACGAGTTCAAATAACGTGTTTTTAGATCATTTGTATCGTATCTTTTACTACATAACTTTTCACCAAATTTCACAAACAATAAGTAAGTTTGTTTTTCGATTCCAAACAAGCTTTTAATGCTTTGAGGAGTTCAAATAACGTGTTTTGAGATCATTTGTATCGTATCTTTTACTACATAACTTTTCACCAAATTTCACAAACACTAAGAAAGTTTGTTTTTCGATTCAAAACAAGATTTTAACGCTTTGAGGAGTTCAAATAACGTGTTTTTAGATCATTTGTATAGTATCTTCTAGTACATTACTTTTCACCAAATTTCACAAACACTAAGAAAGTTTGTTTTTCGATTCAAAACAAGATTTTAACGCTTTCAGGTGTTCAAATAACGTGTTTTTAGATCATTTGTGTCGTATCTTTTACTACATAACTTTTCACCAAATTTCACAAACACTTAGAAAGTTTGTTTTTCGATTAAAAACAAGATTTTAATGTTTTGAGGAGTTGAAATAACGTGTTTTTAGATCCTTTGTATCGTAGCTTTTACTACATAACGTTTCACCAAATTTTACAAACACTAAGAAAGTTTGTTTTTCGATTCAAAACAAACTTTTAACGCTTTGAGGAGTTCAAATAAGGTGTTTTTAGATCATTTGTATCGTATCTTTTACTACATAACTTTTCACCAAATTTCACAAGCACTAAGAAAGTTTGTTTTTCGATTAAAAACAAGATTTTAACGCTTTGAGGAGAGTTCAAATAACGTGTTTTTAGATCATTTGTATCGTATCTTTTACTACATAATTTTTCACCAAATTTCACAAACACTAAGAAAGTTTGTTTTTCGATTCCAAACAAGCTTTTAATGCTTTGAGGAGTTCAAATAACATGTTTTCAGATCATTTGTATCGTATCTTTAACTACATAACTTTTCACGAAATTTCACAAACACTAAGAAAGATTGTTCTTCGATTCAAAACAAGATTTTAACGCATTGAGGAGTACAAATAACATGTTTTTAGATCATTTGTATCGTATCTTTTACTACATAACTTTTCACCAAATTTCACAAACACTAAGAAAGTTTGTTTTTCGATTCAAAACAAGATTTTAACGTTTTGAGGAGTTCAAATAACGTGTTTTTAGATCATTTGTATCGTATCTTTTACTACATAACTTTTCACCAAATTTCTCAAACACTAAGATGAAGGGAATTTACCCATCCCCGGGCCCGCGCAGCGGATATGAAGGCCCGGTCCGGTTCCCTAAATCCAAGATCACGCCATGACTTCGAGGGTACGATGCAAAGTAGGATAGACGATTACCAGCGTGAAATTGATCACGCACGACGGGTTGATCGCTCGCATCCTTCTTTTCCTTCGGTGTCATGTTGGTGACTAGCCCGTACGTCCCATACCGCACGTCTCCCACCGTCTTGACACTCCTCGGGTTGTCTTCGTGCGTTCCATGCCCGCATGCTTCCACAGCCCGTTACTCGATTCGCTCGTTTCCGTCTCCGGCAGATTTCGTTCCTCCGAATCGATCACAACCGAAAGAGCCCCAGATGTTGCTCCTCTACTTGTATCCACCTTGACTCGTAAGACGTCGGTCGCGGATGCAACTGCCTAGACGAAGCACCGGCGAACTTGCTCGATTGATTGATTCTCTATACCGGAAAACACCTTTTCACGGTTTCTCTCTCTTTACACCCTTTCTCTCTCTAGAAAGTTGTCTCACAATTCTCTGGAATATTCTGAATTAATTAACTGAATTAACCACACCAGATGAGAGAGAAAAATCCTATTTATATCATATAGGATTAGGATTGGCCAAAAGACATGTATATCCAATATACACTCTTTCACACAGAAAGTTGCATGTATCTGCCCAGTATTCTGTCCATACGAAATTGGTAAATTCCTCTGACAGAAAATCACCCAACATGAAAGTTGTAGTTAATCTTATTATCTACACGACCCAATTTGGCCTGGCCCAATTGGAGTTCGTATGAAAAAGTTATGACTGTTTTACTAACTGTATGTCATACTGTTGCAGCCTTTCGGTATTTCATAGAAACGACACTGATACTTCGTTCGTATGAAATATATTTCTATATGAAGATTGTAGATAATCTTATTATCTATCTAACCCAATTTGAACCATTCAAATTGGATTTTCCTACTGAAAGATATGACCACGAATGTACGCTTACATTCGTTTATCCTTGTGTACACTTTTACGGTTGATCCTGAAACTGTATTTCCTTCAGTCTCCCACTCAATTTCAGATCTACCTAAAAGGTACTCATGCATATCCAATATGCACGATTTTAGAGAATATAGCTCGCGTATCAAATACCAAGCCACGCACATCTTATGTGCCAATTTTATAATCAAGCCCGACTTAGTACGACTCGTTGTGTGACCAGGTAGGTTCGGTTAACGATGGCAGTAGGCTGTTTCCATAGCACTACAAGCCCATGAGCGGGATCTAGTCACTCCATCATGGCTACCCATGTTAACACGAAGAATGATTGTGATCATTGTGCCTATCTCGAATAGCGGTCATTAGTTCTCTTGTTAGCGATATCCGTTAATCAAAAGGCATGGTGATAGTCATCCTTATATTTTGATTAACTATACTTATTCCTCGAGTCCGAATTGAGTTAACAAATTTCAATCGATATTAACCGTTAATATCATTGACTATGGCCACAGTTTTCGTTAATCAATTCATCGAGTGGCCAAAGAGATATCTCTTCCTTTCTGAATAAACAATTCCTATCTTGGAGACTCACATTGAATTCCGTGTTTCGGACAATACCCAATGATGACCGTTTTAACTCCCTGTTACGGTGAGCGTAAGATCATATCAAAGCATTGTGTTACGCACGTAACGCAATCCATGGTCCCCTCAAGTATGAAGAACCTAATACCCTACTCGTCGCGAGTCCATCTATAATGACTAAACCATGCCATGGTCTCGCGGCTTCGGTCATATCCAATATATGTCACCTAGCATATATCTACGTTCCCGATTCGACAAACACCTTTGTCCTATGATTAGCAAAACATAATCATCTCCTCGGCTAACGTACTAGTGTACGCGTTCAGTCTATTCCCTTGTAATAGAAATGCTTCTCTCTTAAGCAAACTGACCCGCGACTAGGGATGTTTAGAAATGAAACTTTAAGTGTGACGGTTTCGCTGCACATGGTCCTCAACCATGTCGACGTCCACACAAGTTCAAATCAAGGTTCATGTAATCATATTACACAACCCCGCACATAGTTTTCATATAAGGTGAATGCATGAAAATTTAAGTAAACAAAATTTTTTAAAAGGGATGCATTCATACGGATTAAGTATTTGGGTGATACAACGTTTACCTATGGGTATCTCCATACCCACAACCTGCGAGGACTATCGTATTAGATAACTACACTCTACTCTCTTCTTCCTCCTCTAGGTATCTCCATACCCATAGTCATCGCATGACAGTCACGCGCGACTAGAGAGAGCGGTTTTGTAAACGGGTCCGCACGTTGCCGTTAGTGTTAATCAACATCAGGTTTGGAACATTTCCAATACCTACAATCACATCATTTCATAAAATTTCATGGATCAATGAAATTTTCTGAGTATTGGCTAGAAGTGGTTGTGACCTCGGCATTTTTGGCTTGTACTATTGCGTGTCACGCAATATACAACCATAAATCCGATAACTCGTGACTACTCGAGTTTGGTCATGTATCCTTAATCCATACCGCTTCCTTTTGTGATTCATAACCACAATATACTCGCCTCCGTAAATAGAATCATTATTGGTCATGTGGAACCTTTCCACATAACCATGTTTTCGTTTAAGCAAATCATGTACACACTTTGTGATCGAAAGTCGTGCTACATATTTGGACGTGCTAAATCTTTGGAAACTGTCGTTGTTATAACTCTTTATAACCAACACGTCCTCCACACCATTATAGATAAAATAAAATCCTGAATTCTTTTGTGAAGTATCCAAGGATAACATTCACCGCTATCAATACAAATCCCGATGATTTAAATATACATAACCATTATGTATTTATATATGTATAACCATTATACATTCACGAGAGTTAGTCTCATGTAATCGCATTACATTCAAACTCTTGTGATTCCTTGGATTTTATTGACGGTGATTAGACGCTTCATCTATATGACATATAGCCACATACATATCATGACAGATATAATAGATCCTCACATCGAATGTAAAACATCATATTTTTATTTTCGCCCTGCTTGATGTCTCACATCGAGCCGTAGAAAATTTCTGCCATTTGACATCTCTATTTAACTCCGCCAAGGAGTTATATGTTGAAAACCTTTTTCAACCATATGTCGATATACGTGCTATAATATAGAACGAGGAACTTCTTAGATCTATCCTATAGATCTTCACGCTTAATTCATAAGCGGTCTCGCCTAAATTTTGTGTCGTTACAAGAAATATAACGCGGCTCCCACTAACCTTCATGTGTACACAAAGTTTCCATTCATTCCGACAATGTTATAGCATTTTATAACTTCATCAAAACGAATATTCCAATTTCGAAAAGCTTTCTCTAATCCATCATATGGATCGTTAAAGCGTGCATATCTTATCCCCGATTCTTATGAATCGACAAAACCGTAAGGTTGTGTCAAGTACACATCCTTTCATAAAATTTCTGTCAAGAAATTCGGTTTTGACATCCATTTTGTCACATCACATAGTCATAATACGCGACCATGTCAAGCAGAATTTTGAGAATGTGAAAGCATGGCAACATGCGAAAACGTTTCTTCATAGTCCGACTATGAAATTCTTGAAACTCTTCGCTACGAGCCTCGCTTTGCATATATGCGTATTCCTATCCGTGTCGGTTCTCATCTTGAAAACCCATTGTCTTTTCACGGGTCTAACCCGGAAAGTAATGAAATCAAGTTCTAAACTTGATAATTTTACACGGATCGAATCTCAGAATTCATGACATCATGTCATGTGGAATCAACCTTTCATGGCATCCCTGTAGGATATCGAATCATCATATGATTTCGATCTATTATCATTAGCCACGGTAAATCCGTATTTACCAGCTTATGATATAGCCTACTTGATCTACAAATAATTCTTTTGTGTGTTCAACTCGTATTCATCAACTCTTGATGAAGTCGTGTCAACATTCATCGGTAAAATGTTCATTTTCAGATCTCGAACTCTTTCGAGATTTATTCTACTCCCACTAGCCCGCATAGAGATTAGCAACATTAGGTTTCAAACTTGTGCGCATCGAGTCCTCCTCCAAGAAGGCATCTCTTCGAGCCACGAAAATCTTATTTTCGTCGGGACGTTAGAACTAATACCATTTAGTTTCCTTAAGGATATATGTCATAAACGAACAATTTTCAGATTTGGGATTGAGTTTAACCGAAACAAATTTCGAAATATACTCACATCCACAAATCTGTACAAATGACAACTTCGGAACCATTCCGATCCATATCTAATATGGCGTCTTTTGTACCGATTATAAGGTTTATGGTCCATATCATATATGCAACCATTCATTAGTGCCGCTGTCTCAAGGGCGTATCCCCAAAAAACATTTTTGGGAGATCCGTTTGACCTATCATTTATCGAACCATATCCAACATGCGTTCAATTCCTCTTTTCGGACACATCTCAATGTTCCGAAATGAAAATAATCGTGAAACGATTTCACAATCATGAATGATAATTAATATTTATAACTTAAATATCGCATCTTCGATCCTATCGAATTGCGTAGCTCAAATACTTGCCTCCTCGATCCTATCAAAGGGCTTTGATTTTCTTGCTAATTAAGTCGATTTTGTATTTTGTTTTTGAAACTCTTTGAACCTTTCCAAAATCTCCATTTCGGCACGCATTAAACAGATATTACCGTATCTACTTTAACCGTCCGTAAACGTAACAAAATACCGATAGCCTCCTCTTGCCTTGGAACTTATCGGAACATTACATCTAAATGTAATTTCCAATAATTCGTTGGATCTTTCTCCAACCTTTGGAGAATGATGCCCTTTGTCGTTTTGCCTAATAAATAAGTATCGCATTAATCAATCGGATCTAATTCGAATGATTCTAGCAATTCATCATATGGAATCTAGATACGCGTATCTCATTCATATGGCCAAGACGGCAATGCCAAAGGAAGCAATTAACTTCTAGGTTTAATCCTCCTCGGATTTCACCATTCGTTGAGTCATTAGTTTGGACAACTCCTTGTCCGAACTTTCTGTTTGGAAAACATTTTCCCAAAATACCCTTAGACATACATTTTTTCGATCCCTCCTTTGAATTACAAGGACATCCACGCATCTATATACATTGGATTCCTCGGATACTCCGAGCATCTCCTATTCAATTTTAAATCGCATCTCATGCAATTCAGGGATCGACTTATCTATCAAATGCATATGATATTCGGTCACGAAGATCAAATCTCGTACCAACAACACACGAGTGTTAATCAAAGACCCATAAGGCGTCTCAAAATTAACCAACTCTTTGAGCCGCATTGAACCATTCAACGCGCTCTAGCTCTTGAAACTATTTCATGAGCGTTGTGTTTTATTTTCATATACACCCGAATTCTCAAAATAATTTTGAGAAATTTGCGTCTACACATGCCACCACAAGGCATGTAATATTGTTCGATTCCTTCTTAAAGTGTATCGAACCCGTCTTTCTCTAAAGCCAAAGTCTCGAGCCCCGAATCTACCGTTTCCGTGTCCAACACGTTCCTTTAAGTCTAAGAACTATTCTTTGACTATCAAGGTTAATTTCCGACCCAAAAGCCATCTATCATATCGATCTCATCGATATATATATTTGGTGTTTGCTTGAAAACATAATTCTAAACGGATGATGAAGATTAAGCTCCTAACCGTGCGTACTTAATCTATATGCTTATATGATGATTATATGATAGTGTTATTTTATCGAATCGATAACCCTCATACCGATACGGGACTCCAAGTCCATAACACCCGAGATCCATATTTCGCAATCCTCCCACAAGTGACGAAGGCCTATCGAGTGGGATCTCGCTTATTTAGGTAGGATATAATCCAATCGCATCATATGCGACTCTCGAACCTTTTAGAATTACGGTGATGGATCGTATCACATACAATCCCAGTTCCGTGTGTGCATTCTAACTATGCCCCGAACTCCAATCGGATTGGCTTGGACGGTTAAGTCATAACCATATCAAACGTATCGTTCAAATGAACTACTCACGTGCATGACGAAGGCCTAGAAACACGTAAGTCCCCATTTAACGCTTGCCACCCATTAATACCATCAACATGTGTGCATGACGAAGGCCTAGAAACACACATATTGTGATACCAATTTCGATGGTTGATGATATGGAAGGCATTTCCACGACTTAAATATTATGAGGGATCATGACATTCATGTTTAAATAATTCGTGACATAATCATATTATATCACTATCACAAGATTTCTAAATGCATATGATTTATTTAGGGAGACTAATTATTCTAAATAATTAATTATCTAATATGCTAGTATGATTGAATTAATTGATTAGAGATAAAGATAGGCCTAAATGTATGTATATCTCATATACACCTTTTCAAACAGAAAACTGCATACACCCTTTCAGTAATCTGTCAGAACGAAAATGGTAAATTCCTTTGACAGAAAATCAACTAACACGAAAATTGTAGATAATCTTATTATATATCCAACCCAATTTGGCCCAGCCCAATTGGAGTTCGGACCCGAAAGTTACGGCCGTTTTACTGACTATATGTCGAACTGTCGCAACCTTTCGGTATTTCATTCGAACAACACTGATACTTCGCTCAAATGAAATATATTACAACATGAAAGTTTTAGATAATCTCATTATCTAAATAACCCAACTTGAACCATTCAAATCTGAGTTTCCTACTGAAAGTTATACCAGTTTTGGTAAAATACGGACAAACGAAAAGGTAAGTATATCCAATAGACACCTTTTCAACCAGAAAACTACAGACACCTTTTCAGTATTCTGTTGAAACGAAAATATTAAATTGTTCCAACCGACTTTGAACGTGAACTAAACTTCTAGATAATCTTATTATCTAACTAACCCAATTGGATTGGACACAATTGGAGTTTCGATGCGACATCTACGGACGTTTTAGTCTCTGTATGTCAAACAGTCGCACCCTTTCAGTATTTCATAAAAACGACACTGATAATTCGTTCAAATGAAACAACTTACTGTATCAAAGTCATAGATAATCCCATTATCTAACTATGCCAATTTGAGCCAATCAATTTGGAGTTTCCCACTGAAAATTATCTTAGTTTTACTCACTGTTTCGTATTCTAATTTTCTGCAGATTTTGCCGTTTCTTCCGTTTTCGCTCGTTTCTGAAACGATAAATCATGAAACCTTTTCACGATAATTCCTAGATACTCTCAATCAATTTTTGATTGATCTCTAGTGAATTCTACTTGTGATTTTAAACGAAATTGGAATCTCTATATCTATCATCATGCAAACGGGTACGAACTTTGATAACCCGTGCGTATATCGAATATACGACTATGATTCGACCCTCGAATCGATGACGATCGCTCTGATACCACTGAAGGGAATTTACCCATCCCCGGGCCCGCGCAGCGGATATGAAGGCCCGGTCCGGTTCCCTAAATCCAAGATCACGCCATGACTTCGAGGGTACGATGCAAAGTAGGATAGACGATTACCAGCGTGAAATTGATCACGCATGACGGGTTGATCGCTCGCATCCTTCTTTTCCTTCGGTGTCATGTTGGTGACTAGCCCGTACGTCCCATACCGCACGTCTCCCACCGTCTTGACACGCCTCGGGTTGTCTTCGTGCGTTCCATGCCCGCATGCTTCCACAGCCCGTTACTCGATTCGCTCGTTTCCGTCTCCGGCAGATTTCGTTCCTCCGAATCGATCACAACCGAAAGAGCCCCAGATGTTGCTCCTCTACTTGTATCCACCTTGACTCGCAAGACGTCGGTCGCGGATGCAACTGCCTAGACGAAGCACCGGCGAACTTGCTCGATTGATTGATTCTCTATACCGGAAAACACCTTTTCACGATTTCTCTCTCTTTACACCCTTTCTCTCTCTAGAAAGTTGTCTCACAATTCTCTGGAATATTCTGAATTAATTAACTGAATTAACCACACCAGATGAGAGAGAAAAATCCTATTTATATCATATAGGATTAGGATTGGCCAAAAGACATGTATATCCAATATACACTCTTTCACACAGAAAGTTGCATGTATCTGCCCAGTATTCTGTCCATACGAAATTGGTAAATTCCTCTGACAGAAAATCACCCAACATGAAAGTTGTAGTTAATCTTATTATCTACACGACCCAATTTGGCCTGGCCCAATTAGAGTTCGTATGAAAAAGTTATGACTGTTTTACTAACTGTATGTCATACTGTTGCAGCCTTTCGGTATTTCATAGAAACGACACTGATACTTCGTTCGTATGAAATATATTTCTATATGAAGATTGTAGATAATCTTATTATATATCTAACCCAATTTGAACCATTCAAATTGGATTTTCCTACTGAAAGATATGACCACGAATGTACGCTTACATTCGTTTATCCTTGTGTACACTTTTACGGTTGATCCTGAAACTGTATTTCCTTCATAAGAAAGTTTGTTTTTCGATTAAAAACAAGATTTTAATGCTTTGAGGAGTTCAAATAACGTGTTTTTAGATCATTTGTATCGTATCTTTTAGTACATAACTTTTCACCAAATTTTACAAACCCTAAGAAAGTTTGTTTTTCGATTCAAAACAAACTTTCAACGCTTTGAGGAGTTAAAACTTTTCACCAAATTTCACAAACACTAAGAAAGTTTGTTTTTCGATTTCAAAACAAAATTTTAACGCTTTAAGGAGTTCAAATAACGTGTTTTTATATCATTTGTATCGTATATTTTAGTACATAACTTTTCACTAAATTATACAAACACTAAGAAAGTTTGTTCTTCGATTCAAAACAAGATTTTAACGCTTTGAGGAGTTCAAATAACATGTTTTTAGATCATTTGTATCGTATCTTTTACTACATAACTTTTCACCAAATTTCACAAACACTAAGAAAATTTGTTTTTCGATTCAAAACAAGATTTTAACGCTTTGAGGAGTTCAAATAACGTGTTTTTAGATCATTTGTTTCGTATATTTTACTACATAACTTTTCACCAAATTTCACAAACACTAAAAAAGTTGGTTTTTCGATTCAAAACAAGATTTTAACGCTTTGAGGAGTTCAAATAACGTCTTTTTAGATCATTTGTATCGTATCATTTACTACATAACTTTTCACCAAATTTTACAAACACGAAGAAATTTTGCTTTTCGATTCAATACAAACTTTTAACGCTTTCAGGAGTTCAAATAACATGTTTTTAGATCATTTGTGTCGTATCTTTTACTATATAACTTTTCACCAAATTTCACAAACACTAAGAAAGTTTGTTTTCCGATTCAAAACAAGATTTTAACGCTTTGAGGAGTTGAAATAACATGTTTTTAGATCATTTGTATCGTATCTTTTAGTACATAACTTTTCACCAAATTTCACAAACAGTACGAAAGTTTGTTTTTCGATTCAAAACAAGATTTTAACGCTTTGAGGAGTTCAAATAACTTGTTTTTAGATCATTTGTATCGTATCTTTTACTACATATCTTTTCACCAAATTTCACAAACACTACGAAAGTTTGTTTTTCGATTTCAAAACAAGATTTTAACGCTTTGAGGAGATCAAATAACGTGTTTTTAGATCATTTGTATTGTATATTTTAGTACATTACTTTTCACTAAATTATACAAACACTAAGAAAGTTTGTTCTTCGATTCAAAACAAGATTTTAACGCTTTGAGGAGTTCAAATAACATGTTTTTAGATCATTTGTATCGTATCTTTTACTACATAACTTTTCACCAAATTTCACAAACACTAAGAAAAATTTGTTTTTCGATTCAAAACAAGACTTTAACGCTTTGAGGAGTTCAAATAACGTGTTTTTAGATCATTTGTATTGTATCTTTTACTACATAACTTTTCACCAAATTTTACAAACATTAAGAAAAATTTGTTTTTCGATTCAAAACAAGATTTTAACGCTTTGAGGAGTTCAAATATCGTGTTTTTAGATCATTTGTATCGTATCTTTTACTACATAACTTTTCACCAAATTTCACAAACACTAAGAAAGTTTGTTTTCCGATTCAAAACAAGATTTTAACGCTTTGAGGAGTTGAAATAACATATGTTTAGATCATTTGTATCGTATCTTTTAGTACATAACTTTTCACCAAATTTCACAAACACTAAGAAAGTTTGTTTTTCGATTCAAAACAAGATTTTAACGATTTGAGGAGTTCAAATAACGTGTTTTTAGATCATTTGTATCGTATCTTTTACTACATAACTTTTCACCAAATTTTACAAACACTAAGAAAGTTGGTTTTTCGATTCAAAACAAGATTTTAACGCTTTCAAGAGTTCAAATAACGTGTTTTTAGATCATTTGTATCGTATCTTTTACAACACAACTTTTCACCAAATTTCACATACACTAAGAAAGTTTGTTTTTCGATTCAAAACAAGATTTTAACGCTTTGAGGAGTTCAATTAACCTGTTTTTAGATCATTAGTATCGTATCTTTTACTACATAACTTTTCACCAAACTTTACAAACACTAAGAATGTTTGGTTTTCGATTCAAAACAAGATTTTAACGATTTGGGGAGTTCATATAACGTGTTTTTAGATCATTTCTATCGTATCTTTTACTACATAACTTTTCACCAAATTTCGCAAACACTAAGAAAGTTTGTTTTTCGATTCAAAACAAGATTTTAACGCTTTGAGGAGTTGAAATAACTTGTTTTTAGATCATTTGTATCGTATCTTTTACTACATAACTTTTCACCAAATTTCACAAACACTAAGAAAGTTTGTTTTTCGATTTCAAAACAAGATTTTTAACGCTTTGAGGAGTTCAAATAACGTGTTTTTAGATCATTTGTATCGTATATTTTAGTACATAACTTTTCACCAAATTATACAAACACTAAGAAAGTTTGTTCTTCGATTCAAAACAAGATTTTAACGCTTTGAGGAATTCAAATAACGTGTTTTTAGATCATTTGTTTCGTATATTTTACTACATAACTTTTCACCAAATTTCACAAACACTAAGAAAGTTGGTTTTTCGATTCAAAACAAGATTTTAACGCTTTGAGGAGTTCAAATAACGTCTTTTTAGATCATTTGTATCGTATCTTTTACTACATAACTTTTCACCAAATTTTACAAACACGAAGAAATTTTGGTTTTCGATTCAATACAAACTTTTAACGCTTTCAGGAGTTCAAATAACATGTTTTTAGATCATTTGTATCGTATCTTTTACTATATAACTTTTCACCAAATTTCACAAACACTAAGAAAGTTTGTTTTCCGATTCAAAACAAGATTTTAACGCTTTGAGGAGTTGAAATAACATGTTTTTAGATCATTTGTATCGTATCTTTTAGTACATAACTTTTCACCAAATTTCACAAACAGTACGAAAGTTTGTTTTTCGATTCAAAACAAGATTTTAACGCTTTGAGGAGTTCAAATAACTTGTTTTTAGATCATTTGTATCGTATCTTTTACTACATAACTTTTCACCAAATTTCACAAACACTACGAAAGTTTGTTTTTCGATTTCAAAACAAGATTTTAACGCTTTGAGGAGTTCAAATAACGTGTTTTTAGATCATTTGTATCGTATATTTTAGTACATAACTTTTCACTAAATTATACAAACACTAAGAAAGTTTGTTCTTCGATTCAAAACAAGATTTTAACGCTTTGAGGAGTTCAAATAACATGTTTTTAGATCATTTGTATCGTATCTTTTACTACATAACTTTTCACCCAATTTCACAAACACTAAGAAAAATTTGTTTTTCGATTCAAAACAAGATTTTAACGCTTTGAGGAGTTCAAATAACGTGTTTTTAGATCATTTGTATTGTATCTTTTACTACATAACTTTTCACCAAATTTTACAAACATTAAGAAAATTTGTTTTTCGATTCAAAACAAACTTTTAACGCTTTGAGGAGTTCAAATATCGTGTTTTTAGATTATTTGTATCGTATCTTTTACAACATAACTTTTCACCAAATTTCACAAACACTAAGAAAGTTTGTTTTCCGATTCAAAACAAGATTTTAACGCTTTGAGGAGTTGAAATAACATGTTTTTAGATCATTTGTATCGTATCTTTTAGTACATAACTTTTCACGAAATTTCACAAACACTAAGAAAGTTTGTTTTTCGATTCAAAACAAGATTTTAACGATTTGAGGAGTTCAAATAACGTGTTTTTAGATCATTTGTATCGTATCTTTTACTACATAACGTTTCACCAAATTTCACAAACACTAAGAAAGTTGTTTTTTCGATTCAAAACAAGATTTTAACGCTTTCAAGAGTTCAAATAAGATGTTTTTAGATCATTTGTATCGTATCTTTTACTACATAACTTTTCACCAAATTTCACAAACACTAAGAAAGTTTGTTTTCCGATTCAAAACAAGATTTTAACGCTTTGAGGAGTTCAAATAACGTATTTTTAGATCATTTGTATCATATCGTTTACTACATAACTTTTCACGAAATTTCACAAACACTAAGAAAGTTTGTTTTTCGATTCAAAACCAGATTTTAACGCTTTGAGGAGTTCAAATAACGTGTTTTTAGATCATTTGTATCGTATCTTTTACTACATAACTTTTCACCAAATTTCACAAACACTAAGAAAGTTTGTTTTTCGATTCAAAACCAGATTTTAACGCTTTGAGGAGTTCAAATAACATGTTTTTAGATCTTTTGTATCGTATATTTTAGTACATAACTTTTCACCAAATTTCACAAACACTAAGAATGTTTGGTTTTCGATTCAAAACAAGATTTTAGCGATTTGGGGAGTTCATATAACGTGTTTTTTGATCATTTCTATCGTATCTTTTACTACATAACTTTTCACCAAATTTCGCAAACACTAAGAAAGTTTGTTTTTCGATTCAAAACACGATTTTAACGCTTTGAGGAGTTCAAATAACTTGTTTTTAGATCATTTGTATCGTATCTTTTACTACATAACTTTTCACCAAATTTCACAAACACTAAGAAAGTTTGTTTTGCGATTTCAAAACAAGATTTTTAACGCTTTGAGGAGTTCAAATAACGTGTTTTTAGATCATTTGTATCGTATATTTTAGTACATAACTTTTCACCAAATTATACAAACACTAAGAAAGTTCGTTCTTCGATTCAAAACAAGATTTTAACGCTTTGAGGAGTTCAAATAACATGTTTTTAGATCATTTGTATCGTATCTTTTACTACTTAACTTTTCACCAAATTTCACAAACACTAAGAAAATTTGTTTTTCGATTCAAAACAAGATTTTAACGCTTTGAGGAGTTCAAATAACGTGTTTTTAGATCATTTGTTTCGTATCTTTTACTACATAACTTTTCACCAAATTTCACAAACACTAAGAAAGTTGGTTTTTCGATTCAAAACAAGATTTTAACGCTTTGAGGAGTTCAAACAACGTCTTTTTAGATCATTTGTATCGTATCTTTTACTACATAACTTTTCACCAAATTTTACAAACACGAAGAAATTTTGCTTTTCGATTCAATACAAAATTTTAACGCTTTCAGGAGTTCAAATAACATGTTTTTAGATCATTTGTATCGTATCTTTTACTATATAACATTTCACCAAATTTCACAAACACTAAGAAAGTTTGTTTTTTCGATTCAAAACAAGATTTTAACGCTTTGAGGAGTTGAAATAACATGTTTTTAGATCATTTGTATCGTATCTTTTAGTACATAATTTTTCACCAAATTTCACAAACACTGCGAAAGTTTGTTTTTCGATTCAAAACAAGATTTTAACGCTTTGAGGAGTTCAAATAAGTTGTTTTTAGATCATTTGTATCGTATCTTTTACTACATAACTTTTCACCAAATTTCACAAACACTAATAAAGTTTGTTTTTCGATTTCAAAACAAGATTTTAACGCTTTGAGGAGTTCAAATAACTTGTTTTTAGATCATTTGTATCGTATATTTTAGTACATAACTTTTTACTAAATTATACAAACACTAAGAAAGCTTGTTCTTCGATTCAAAACAAGATTTTAACGCTTTGAGGAGTTCAAATAACATGTTTTTAGATCATTTGTATCGTATCTTTTACTACATAACTTTTCACCAAATTTCACAAACACTAAGAAAATTTGTTTTTCGATTCAAAACAAGATTTTAACGCTTTGAGGAGTTCAAATAACGTGTTTTTAGATCATTTGTATTGTATCTTTTACTACATAACTTTTCACCAAATTTTACAAACATTAAGTAAATTTGTTTTTCGATTCAAAACAAACTTGTAACGCTTTGAGGAGTTCAAATATCGTGTTTTTAGATCATTTGTATCGTATCTTTTACTACATAACTTTTCACCAAATTTCACAAACACTAAGAAAGTTTGTTTTCCGATTCAAAACAAGATTTTAACGCTTTGAGGAGTTGAAATAACATGTTTTTAGATCATTTGTATCGTATCTTTTAGTACATAACTTTTCACCAAATTTCACAAACACTAAGAAAGTTTGTTTTTCGATTCAAAACAAGATTTTAACGATTTGAGGAGTTCAAATAACGTGTTTTTAGATCATTTGTATCGTATCTTTTACTACATAACTTTTCACCAAATTTCACAAACACTAAGAAAGTTGGTTTTTCGATTCAAAACAAGATTTTAACGCTTTCAAGAGTTCAAATAACATGTTTTTAGATCATTTGTATCGTATCTTTTACTACATAACTTTTCACCAAATTTCACAAACACTAAGAAAGTTTGTTTTCCGATTCAAAACAAGATTTTAACGCTTTGAGGAGTTCAAATAACGTGTTTTTAGATCATTTGTATCATATCGTTTACTACATAACTTTTCACGAAATTTCACAAACACTAAGAAAGTTTGTTTTTCGATTCAAAACCAGATTTTAACGCTTTGAGGAGTTCAAATAACGTGTTTTTAGATCATTTGTATCGTATCTTTTACTACATAACTTTTCACCAAATTTCACAAACACTAAGAAAGTTGGTTTTTCAATTCAAAACAAGATTTTAACGCTTTCAAGAGTTCAAATCACATGTTTTTAGATCATTTGTATCGTATCTTTTACTACATAACTTTGCACCAAATTTCACAAACACTAAGAAAGTTTGTTTTTCGATTTCAAAACAACATTTTAACGCTTTGAGGAGTTCAAATAACGTCTTTTTAGATCATTTGTATCGTATCTTTTACTACATAACTTTTCACCAAATTTCACAAACACTAAGAAAGTTGGTTTTTCGATTCAAAACAAGATTTTAACGCTTTCAAGAGTTCAAATAACGTGTTTTTAGATCATTTGTATCGTATCTTTTACAACACAACTTTTCACCAAATTTCACATACACTAAGAAAGTTTGTTTTTCGATTCGAAACAAGATTTTAACGCTTTGAGGAGTTCAATTAACCTGTTTTTAGATCATTAGTATCGTATCTTTTACTACATAACTTTTCACCAAACTTTACAAACACTAAGAATGTTTGGTTTTCGATTCAAAACAAGATTTTAACGATTTGGGGAGTTCATATAACGTGTTTTTAGATCATTTCTATCGTATCTTTTACTACATAACTTTTCACCAAATTTCGCAAACACTAAGAAAGTTTGTTTTTCGATTCAAAACAAGATTTTAACGCTTTGAGGAGTTGAAATAACTTGTTTTTAGATCATTTGTATCGTATCTTTTACTACATAACTTTTCACCAAATTTCACAAACACTAAGAAAGTTTGTTTTTCGATTTCAAAACAAGATTTTTAACGCTTTGAGGAGTTCAAATAACGTGTTTTTAGATCATTTGTATCGTATATTTTAGTACATAACTTTTCACCAAATTATACAAACACTAAGAAAGTTTGTTCTTCGATTCAAAACAAGATTTTAACGCTTTGAGGAATTCAAATAACGTGTTTTTAGATCATTTGTTTCGTATATTTTACTACATAACTTTTCACCAAATTTCACAAACACTAAGAAAGTTGGTTTTTCGATTCAAAACAAGATTTTAACGCTTTGAGGAGTTCAAATAACGTCTTTTTAGATCATTTGTATCGTATCTTTTACTACATAACTTTTCACCAAATTTTACAAACACGAAGAAATTTTGGTTTTCGATTCAATACAAACTTTTAACGCTTTCAGGAGTTCAAATAACATGTTTTTAGATCATTTGTATCGTATCTTTTACTATATAACTTTTCACCAAATTTCACAAACACTAAGAAAGTTTGTTTTCCGATTCAAAACAAGATTTTAACGCTTTGAGGAGTTGAAATAACATATTTTTAGATCATTTGTATCGTATCTTTTAGTACATAACTTTTCACCAAATTTCACAAACAGTACGAAAGTTTGTTTTTCGATTCAAAACAAGATTTTAACGCTTTGAGGAGTTCAAATAACTTGTTTTTAGATCATTTGTATCGTATCTTTTACTACATAACTTTTCACCAAATTTCACAAACACTACGAAAGTTTGTTTTTCGATTTCAAAACAAGATTTTAACGCTTTGAGGAGTTCAAATAACGTGTTTTTAGATCATTTGTATCGTATATTTTAGTACATAACTTTTCACTAAATTATACAAACACTAAGAAAGTTTGTTCTTTGATTCAAAACAAGATTTTAACGCTTTGAGGAGTTCAAATAACATGTTTTTAGATCATTTGTATCATATCTTTTACTACATAACTTTTCACCCAATTTCACAAACACTAAGAAAAATTTGTTTTTCGATTCAAAACAAGATTTTAACGCTTTGAGGAGTTCAAATAACGTGTTTTTAGATCATTTGTATTGTATCTTTTACTACATAACTTTTCACCAAATTTTACAAACATTAAGAAAATTTGTTTTTCGATTCAAAACAAACTTTTAACGCTTTGAGGAGTTCAAATATCGTGTTTTTAGATTATTTGTATCGTATCTTTTACAACATAACTTTTCACCAAATTTCACAAACACTAAGAAAGTTTGTTTTCCGATTCAAAACAAGATTTTAACGCTTTGAGGAGTTGAAATAACATGTTTTTAGATCATTTGTATATCGTATCTTTTAGTACATAACTTTTCACCAAATTTCACAAACACTAAGAAAGTTTGTTTTTCGATTCAAAACAAGATTTTAACGATTTGAGGAGTTCAAATAACGTGTTTTTAGATCATTTGTATCGTATCTTTTACTACATAACGTTTCACCAAATTTCACAAACACTAAGAAAGTTGTTTTTTCGATTCAAAACAAGATTTAAACGCTTTCAAGAGTTCAAATAACATGTTTTTAGATCATTTGTATCGTATCTTTTACTTCATAACTTTTCACCAAATTTCACAAACACTAAGAAAGTTTGTTTTCCGATTCAAAACAAGATTTTAACGCTTTGAGGAGTTCAAATAACGTGTTTTTAGATCATTTGTATCATATCGTTTACTACATAACTTTTCACGAAATCTCACAAACACTAAGAAAGTTTGTTTTTCGATTCAAAACCAGATTTTAACGCTTTGAGGAGTTCAAATAACGTGTTTTTAGATCATTTGTATCGTATCTTTTACTACATAACTTTTCACCAAATTTCACAAACACTAAGAAAGTTTGTTTTTCGATTCAAAACCAGATTTTAACGCTTTGAGGAGTTCAAATAACATGTTTTTAGATCTTTTGTATCGTATATTTTAGTACATAACTTTTCACCAAATTTCACAAACACTAAGAATGTTTGGTTTTCGATTCAAAACAAGATTTTAGCGATTTGGGGAGTTCATATAACGTGTTTTTTGATCATTTCTATCGTATCTTTTACTACATAACTTTTCACCAAATTTCGCAAACACTAAGAAAGTTTGTTTTTCGATTCAAAACATGATTTTAACGCTTTGAGGAGTTCAAATAACTTGTTTTTAGATCATTTGTATCGTATCTTTTACTACATAACTTTTCACCAAATTTCACAAACACTAAGAAAGTTTGTTTTGCGATTTCAAAACAAGATTTTTAACGCTTTGAGGAGTTCAAATAACGTGTTTTTAGATCATTTGTATCGTATATTTTAGTACATAACTTTTCACCAAATTATACAAACACTAAGAAAGTTTGTTCTTCGATTCAAAACAAGATTTTAACGCTTTGAGGAGTTCAAATAACATGTTTTTAGATCATTTGTATCGTATCTTTTACTACATAACTTTTCACCAAATTTCACAAACACTAAGAAAATTTGTTTTTCGATTCAAAACAAGATTTTAACGCTTTGAGGAGTTCAAATAACGTGTTTTTAGATCATTTGTTTCGTATCTTTTACTACATAACTTTTCACCAAATTTCACAAACACTAAGAAAGTTGGTTTTTCGATTCAAAACAAGATTTTAACGCTTTGAGGAGTTCAAACAACGTCTTTTTAGATCATTTGTATCGTATCTTTTACTACATAACTTTTCACCAAATTTTACAAACACGAAGAAATTTTGCTTTTCGATTCAATACAAAATTTTAACGCTTTCAGGAGTTCAAATAACATGTTTTTAGATCATTTGTATCGTATCTTTTACTATATAACATTTCACCAAATTTCACAAACACTAAGAAAGTTTGTTTTTCGATTCAAAACAAGATTTTAACGCTTTGAGGAGTTGAAATAACATGTTTTTAGATCATTTGTATCGTATCTTTTAGTACATAATTTTTCACCAAATTTCACAAACACTGCGAAAGTTTGTTTTTCGATTCAAAACAAGATTTTAACGCTTTGAGGAGTTCAAATAAGTTGTTTTTAGATCATTTGTATCGTATCTTTTACTACATAACTTTTCACCAAATTTCACAAACACTAATAAAGTTTGTTTTTCGATTTCAAAACAAGATTTTAACGCTTTGAGGAGTTCAAATAACTTGTTTTTAGATCATTTGTATCGTATATTTTAGTACATAACTTTTTACTAAATTATACAAACACTAAGAAAGCTTGTTCTTCGATTCAAAACAAGTTTTTACGCTTTGAGGAGTTCAAATAACATGTTTTTAGATCATTTGTATCGTATCTTTTACTTCATAACTTTTCACCAAATTTCACAAACACTAAGAAAGTTTGTTTTCCGATTCAAAACAAGATTTTAACGCTTTGAGGAGTTCAAATAACGTGTTTTTAGATCATTTGTATCATATCGTTTACTACATAACTTTTCACGAAATTTCACAAACACTAAGAAAGTTTGTTTTTCGATTCAAAACCAGATTTTAACGCTTTGAGGAGTTCAAATAACGTGTTTTTAGATCATTTGTATCGTATCTTTTACTACATAACTTTTCACCAAATTTCACAAACACTAAGAAAGTTTGTTTTTCGATTCAAAACCAGATTTTAACGCTTTGAGGAGTTCAAATAACATGTTTTTAGATCTTTTATATCGTATATTTTAGTACATAACTTTTCACCAAATTTCACAAACACTAAGAATGTTTGGTTTTCGATTCAAAACAAGATTTTAGCGATTTGGGGAGTTCATATAACGTGTTTTTTGATCATTTCTATCGTATCTTTTACTACATAACTTTTCACCAAATTTCGCAAACACTAAGAAAGTTTGTTTTTCGATTCAAAACACGATTTTAACGCTTTGAGGAGTTCAAATAACTTGTTTTTAGATCATTTGTATCGTATCTTTTACTACATAACTTTTCACCAAATTTCACAAACACTAAGAAAGTTGGTTTTTCGATTCAAAACAAGATTTTAACGCTTTGAGGAGTTCAAACAACGTCTTTTTAGATCATTTGTATCGTATCTTTTACTACATAACTTTTCACCAAATTTTACAAACACGAAGAAATTTTGCTTTTCGATTCAATACAAAATTTTAACGCTTTCAGGAGTTCAAATAACATGTTTTTAGATCATTTGTATCGTATCTTTTACTATATAACATTTCACCAAATTTCACAAACACTAAGAAAGTTTGTTTTTCGATTCAAAACAAGATTTTAACGCTTTGAGGAGTTGAAATAACATGTTTTTAGATCATTTGTATCGTATCTTTTAGTACATAATTTTTCACCAAATTTCACAAACACTGCGAAAGTTTGTTTTTCGATTCAAAACAAGATTTTAACGCTTTGAGGAGTTCAAATAAGTTGTTTTTAGATCATTTGTATCGTATCTTTTACTACATAACTTTTCACCAAATTTCACAAACACTAATAAAGTTTGTTTTTCGATTTCAAAACAAGATTTTAACGCTTTGAGGAGTTCAAATAACTTGTTTTTAGATCATTTGTATCGTATATTTTAGTACATAACTTTTTACTAAATTATACAAACACTAAGAAAGCTTGTTCTTCGATTCAAAACAAGATTTTAACGCTTTGAGGAGTTCAAATAACGTGTTTTTAGATCATTTGTATTGTATCTTTTACTACATAACTTTTCACCAAATTTTACAAACATTAAGTAAATTTGTTTTTCGATTCAAAACAAACTTTTAACGCTTTGAGGAGTTCAAATATCGTGTTTTTAGATCATTTGTATCGTATCTTTTACTACATAACTTTTCACCAAATTTCACAAACACTAAGAAAGTTTGTTTTCCGATTCAAAACAAGATTTTAACGCTTTGAGGAGTTGAAATAACATGTTTTTAGATCATTTGTATCGTATCTTTTAGTACATAACTTTTCACCAAATTTCACAAACACTAAGAAAGTTTGTTTTTCGATTCAAAACAAGATTTTAACGATTTGAGGAGTTCAAATAACGTGTTTTTAGATCATTTCTATCGTATCTTTTACTACATAACTTTTCACCAAATTTCACAAACACTAAGAAAGTTGGTTTTTCGATTCAAAACAAGATTTTAGCGATTTGGGGAGTTCATATAACGTGTTTTTTGATCATTTCTATCGTATCTTTTACTACATAACTTTTCACCAAATTTCGCAAACACTAAGAAAGTTTGTTTTTCGATTCAAAACACGATTTTAACGCTTTGAGGAGTTCAAATAACTTGTTTTTAGATCATTTGTATCGTATCTTTTACTACATAACTTTTCACCAAATTTCACAAACACTAAGAAAGTTTGTTTTCCGATTCAAAACAAGATTTTAACTCTTTGAGGAGTTGAAATAACATGTTTTTAGATCATTTGTATCGTATCTTTTAGTACATAACTTTTCACCAAATTTCACAAACACTAAGAAAGTTCGTTTTTCGATTCAAAACAAGATTTTAACGCTTTGAGGAGTTCAAATAACGTCTTTTTAGATCATTTGTATCGTATCTTTTACTACATCACTTTTCACCAAATTTTACAAACACGAAGAAATTTTTCTTTTCGATTCAATTCAAACTTTTAACGCTTTCAGGAGTTCAAATAACATGTTTATAGATCATTTGAATCGTATCTTTTACTACATAACTTTTCACCAAATTTCACAAACACTAAGAAAGTTTGTTTTCCGATTCAAAACAAGATTTTAACGCTTTGAGGAGTTGAAATAACATGTTTTTAGATCATTTGTATCGTATCTTTTAGTACATAACTTTTCACCAAATTTCACAAACACTACGAAAGTTTGTTTTTCGATTCAAAACAAGATTTTAACGCTTTGAGGAGTTCAAATAACATGTTTTTAGATCATTTGTATCGTATCTTTTACTACATAACTTTTCACCAAATTTCACAAACACTACGAAAGTTTGTTTTCCGATTCAAAATAAGATTTTAACGCTTTGAGGAGTTCAAATAACATGTTTTTAGATCATTTGTATCGTATCTTTTAGTACATAACTTTTCACCAAATTTCACGAACACTAAGAAAGTTTGTTTTTCGATTCAAAACAAGATTTTAACGATTTGAGGAGTTCAAATAACGTGTTTTTAGATCATTTGTATCGTATCTTTTACTACATAACTTTTCACCAAATTTCACAAACACAAAGAAAGTTGGTTTTTCGATTCAAAACAAGATTTTAACGCTTTCAAGAGTTCAAATAACATGTTTTTAGATCATTTGTATCGTATCTTTTACTACATAACTATTCACCAAATTTCACAAACACTAAGAAAGTTTGTTTTCCGATTCAAAACAAGATTTTAACGTTTTGAGGAGTTCAAATAACGTGTTTTTAGATCATATGTTTCGTATCTTTTACTACATAACTTTTCACCAAATTTCACAAACACTAAGAAAGTTGGTTTTTCGATTCAAAACAAGATTTTAACTCTTTGAGGAGTTCAAATAACGTGTTTTTAGATCATTTGTATCGTATCTTTTACTACATAACTTTTCACCAAATTTTACAAACACGAAGAGATTTTGCTTTTCGATTCAATACAAACTTTTAACGCTTTCAGGAGTTCAAATAACATGTTTTTAGATCATTTGAATCGTATCTTTTACTATATAACTTTTCACCAAATTTCACAAACACTAAGAAAGTTTGTTTTCCGATTCAAAACAAGATTTTAAAGCTTTGAGGAGTTGAAATAACATGTTTTTAGATCATTTGTATCGTATCTTTTAGTACATAACTTTTCACCAAATTTCACAAACACTACGAAAGTTTGTTTTTCGATTCAAAACAAGATTTTAACGCTTTGAGGAGTTCAAATAACATGTTTTTAGATCATTTTTATCGTATCTTTTACTACATAACTTTTCACCAAATTTCACAAACACTATGAAAGTTTGTTTTTCGATTCAAAACAAGATTTTAACGCTTTGAGGAGTTCAAATAATTTGTTTTTAGATCATTTGTATCGTATCTTTTACTACATAACTTTTCACCAAATTTCACAAACATTACGAAAGTATGTTTTCCGATTCAAAACAAGATTTTAACGCTTTGAGGAGTTGAAATAACATGTTTTTTGATCATTTGTATCGTATCTTTTAGTACATAACTTTTCACCAAATTTCACAAACAATAAGAAAGTTTGTTTTTCGATTCAAAACAAGATTTTAACGATTTGAGGAGTTCAAATAACGTGTTTTTAGATCATTTGTATCGTATCTTTTACTACATAACTTTTCACCAAATTTCTCAAACACTAAGAAAGTTGGTTTTTCGATTCAAAACAAGATTTTAACGCTTTCAAGAGTTCAAATAACATGTTTTTAGATCATTTGTATCGTAACTTTTACTACATAACTTTTCACCAAATTTCACAAACACTAAGAAAGTTTGTTTTCCGATTCAAAACAAGATTTTAACGCTTTGAGGAGTTCAAATAACGTGTTTTTAGATCATTTGTTTCGTATCTTTTACTACATAACTTTTCACCAATTTTCACAAACACTAAGAAAGTTGGTTTTTCGATTCAAAACAAGATTTTAACTCTTTGAGGAGTTCAAATAACGTGTTTTTAGATCATTTGTATCGTATCTTTTACTACATAACTTTTCACCAAATTTTACAAACACGAAGAAATTTTGCTTTTCGATTCAATACAAACTTTTAACGCTTTCAGGAGTTCAAATAACATGTTTTTAGATCATTTGTATCGTATCTTTTACTATATAACTTTTCACCAAATTTCACAAACACTAAGAAAGTTTGTTTTCCGATTCAAAACAAGATTTTAACTCTTTGAGGAGTTGAAATAACATGTTTTTAGATCATTTGTATCGTATCTTTTAGTACATAACTTTTCACCAAATTTCACAAAAACTACGAAAGTTTGTTTTTCGATTCAAAACAAGATTTTAACGCTTTGAGGAGTTCAAATAACTTGTTTTTAGATCATTTGTATCGTATCTTTTACTACTTAACTTTTCACCAAATTTCACAAACACTAAGAAAGTTTGTTTTTCGATTCCAAACAAGATTTTAACGCTTTGAGGAGTTCAAATAACGTGTTTTTAGATCATTTGTATCGTATCTTTTACTACATAACTTTTCACCAAATTTCACAAACACAAAGAAAGTTGGTTTTTCGATTCAAAACAAGATTTTAACGCTTTCAAGAGTTCAAATAACATGTTTTTAGATCATTTGTATCGTATCTTTTACTACATAACTATTCACCAAATTTCACAAACACTAAGAAAGTTTGTTTTCCGATTCAAAACAAGATTTTAACGTTTTGAGGAGTTCAAATAACGTGTTTTTAGATCATATGTTTCGTATCTTTTACTACATAACTTTTCACCAAATTTCACAAACACTAAGAAAGTTGGTTTTTCGATTCAAAACAAGATTTTAACTCTTTGAGGAGTTCAAATAACGTGTTTTTAGATCATTTGTATCGTATCTTTTACTACATAACTTTTCACCAAATTTTACAAACACGAAGAGATTTTGCTTTTCGATTCAATACAAACTTTTAACGCTTTCAGGAGTTCAAATAACATGTTTTTAGATCATTTGAATCGTATCTTTTACTATATAACTTTTCACCAAATTTCACAAACACTAAGAAAGTTTGTTTTCCGATTCAAAACAAGATTTTAAAGCTTTGAGGAGTTGAAATAACATGTTTTTAGATCATTTGTATCGTATCTTTTAGTACATAACTTTTCACCAAATTTCACAAACACTACGAAAGTTTGTTTTTCGATTCAAAACAAGATTTTAACGCTTTGAGGAGTTCAAATAACATGTTTTTAGATCATTTTTATCGTATCTTTTACTACATAACTTTTCACCAAATTTCACAAACACTATGAAAGTTTGTTTTTCGATTCAAAACAAGATTTTAACGCTTTGAGGAGTTCAAATAATTTGTTTTTAGATCATTTGTATCGTATCTTTTACTACATAACTTTTCACCAAATTTCACAAACATTACGAAAGTATGTTTTCCGATTCAAAACAAGATTTTAACGCTTTGAGGAGTTGAAATAACATGTTTTTTGATCATTTGTATCGTATCTTTTAGTACATAACTTTTCACCAAATTTCACAAACAATAAGAAAGTTTGTTTTTCGATTCAAAACAAGATTTTAACGATTTGAGGAGTTCAAATAACGTGTTTTTAGATCATTTGTATCGTATCTTTTACTACATAACTTTTCACCAAATTTCTCAAACACTAAGAAAGTTGGTTTTTCGATTCAAAACAAGATTTTAACGCTTTCAAGAGTTCAAATAACATGTTTTTAGATCATTTGTATCGTAACTTTTACTACATAACTTTTCACCAAATTTCACAAACACTAAGAAAGTTTGTTTTCCGATTCAAAACAAGATTTTAACGCTTTGAGGAGTTCAAATAACGTGTTTTTAGATCATTTGTTTCGTATCTTTTACTACATAACTTTTCACCAATTTTCACAAACACTAAGAAAGTTGGTTTTTCGATTCAAAACAAGATTTTAACTCTTTGAGGAGTTCAAATAACGTGTTTTTAGATCATTTGTATCGTATCTTTTACTACATAACTTTTCACCAAATTTTACAAACACGAAGAAATTTTGCTTTTCGATTCAATACAAACTTTTAACGCTTTCAGGAGTTCAAATAACATGTTTTTAGATCATTTGTATCGTATCTTTTACTATATAACTTTTCACCAAATTTCACAAACACTAAGAAAGTTTGTTTTCCGATTCAAAACAAGATTTTAACTCTTTGAGGAGTTGAAATAACATGTTTTTAGATCATTTGTATCGTATCTTTTAGTACATAACTTTTCACCAAATTTCACAAAAACTACGAAAGTTTGTTTTTCGATTCAAAACAAGATTTTAACGCTTTGAGGAGTTCAAATAACTTGTTTTTAGATCATTTGTATCGTATCTTTTACTACTTAACTTTTCACCAAATTTCACAAACACTAAGAAAGTTTGTTTTTCGATTCCAAACAAGATTTTAACGCTTTGAGGAGTTCAAATAACGTGTTTTTAGATCATTTGTATCGTATCTTTTACTACATAACTTTTCACCAAATTTCACAAACATTAAGAAAGTTTGTTTTTCTATTCAAAACAAACTTTTAACGCTTTGAGGAGTTCAAATATCGTGTTTTTAGATCATTTGTATCGTATCTTTTACTACAGAACTTTTCACCAAATTTCACAAACACTAAGAAAGTTTGTTTTCCGATTCAAAACAAGATTTTAACGCTTTGAGGAGTTGAAATAGCATGTTTTTAGATCATTTGTATCGTATCTTTTAGTACATAACTTTTCACCAAATTTCACAAACACTACGAAAGTTTGTTTTTCGATTGAAAACAAGATTTTAACGCTTTGAGGAGTTCAAATAACTTGTTTTTAGATCATTTGTATCGTATCTTTTACTACATAACTTTTCACCAAATTTCACGAACACTAAGAAAGTTTGTTTTTCGATTTCAAAACAAGATTTTAACGCTTTGAGGAGTTCAAATAACGTGTTTTTAGATCATTTGTATCGTATATTTTAGTACATAACTTTTTACTAAATTATACAAACACTAAGAAAGTTTGTTCTTCGATTCAAAAGAAGATTTTAACGCTTTGAGGAGTTCAAATAACATGTTTTTAGATCATTTGTATCGTATCTTTTACTACATAACTTTTCACCAAATTTCACAAACACTAAGAAAGTTGGTTTTTCGATTCAAAACAAGATTTTAACGCTTTGAGGAGTTCAAATAACGTCTTTTTGGATCATTTGTATCGTATCTTTTACTACATAACTTTTCACCAAATTTTACAAACACGAAGAAATTTTGCTTTTCGATTCAATACAAACTTTTAACGCTTTCAGGAGTTCAAATAACATGTTTTTAGATCATTTGTATCGTATCTTTTACTATAGAAATTTTCACCAAATTTCACAAACACTAAGAAAGTTTGTTTTCCGATTCAAAACAAGATTTTAACGCTTTGAGGAGTTGAAATAACATGTTTTTAGATCATTTGTATCGTATCTTTTAGTACATAACTTTTCACCAAATTTCACAAACACTAAGAAAGTTTGTTTTGCGATTCAAAACAAGATTTTAACGCTTTGAGGAGTTCAAATAACTTGTTTTTAGATCATTTGTATCGTATCTTTTACTACATAACTTTTCACCAAATTTCACAAACACTAAGAAAATTTGTTTTTCGATTCAAAACAAGATTTTAACGCTTTGAGGAGTTCAAATAACGTGTTTTTAGATCATTTGTTTCGTATCTTTTACTACATAACTTTTCACCAAATTTCACAAACACTAAGAAAGTTGGTTTTTCGATTCAAAACAAGATATTAACGCTTTGAGGAGTTCAAATAACGTCTTTTTAGATCATTTGTATCGTATCTTTTACTACATAACTTTTCACCAAATTTTACAAACACGAAGAAATTTTGCTTTTCGATTCAATACAAAATTTTAACTCTTTCAGGAGTTCAAATAACATGTTTTTAGATCATTTGTATCGTATCTTTTACTATATAACTATTCACCAAATTTCACAAACACTAAGAAAGTTTGTTTTCCGATTCAAAACAAGATTTTAACGCTTTGAGGAGTTGAAATAACATGTTTATAGATCATTTGTATCGTATCTTTTAGTACATAACTTTTCACCAAATTTCACAAACACTACGAAAGTTTGTTTTTCGATTCAAAACAAGATTTTAACGCTTTGAGGAGTTCAAATAACATGTTTTTAGATCATTTGTATCGTATCTTTTACTACATAACTTTTCACCAAATTTCACAAACACTAAGAAAGTTTGTTTTTCGATTTCAAAACAAGATTTTAACGCTTTGAGGAGTTCAAATAACTTGTTTTTAGATCTTTTGTATCGTATATTTTAGTACATAACTTTTCACTAAATTATACAAACACTAAGAAAGTTTGTTCTTCGATTCAAAACAAGATTTTAACGCTTTGAGGAGTTCAAATAACATGTTTTTAGATCATTTGTATCGTATCTTTTACTACATAACTTTTCACCAAATTTCACAAACACTAAGAAAATTTGTTTTTCGATTTAAAACAAGATTTTAACGCTTTGAGGAGATCAAATAACGTGTTTTTAGATCATTTGTATTGTATCTTTTACTACATAACTTTTCACCAAATTTTACAAACATTAAGTAAATTTGTTTTTCGATTCAAAACAAACTTTTAACGCTTTGAGGAGTTCAAATATCGTGTTTTTAGATCATTTGTATCGTATCTTTTACTACATAACTTTTCACCAAATTTCACAAACACTAAGAAAGTTTGTTTTCCGATTCAAAACAAGATTTTAACGCTTTGAGGATTTGAAATAACATGTTTTTAGATCATTTGTATCGTATCTTTTAGTACATAACTTTTCACCAAATTTCACAAACACTAAGAAAGTTTGTTTTTCGATTCAAAACAAGATTTTAACGATTTGAGGAGATCAAATAACGTGTTTTTAGATCATTTGTATCGTATCTTTTACTACATAACTTTTCACCAAATTTCACAAACACTAAGAAAGTTGGTTTTTCGATTCAAAACAAGATTTTAACGCTTTCAAGAGTTCAAATAACATTTATTTAGATCATTTGTATCGTATCTTTTACTACATAACTTTTCACCAAATTTCACAAACACTAAGAAAGTTTGTTTTCCGATTCAAAACAAGATTTTAACGCTTTGAGGAGTTCAAATAACGTGTTTTTAGATCATTTGTATCATATCGTTTACTACATAACTTTTCACGAAATTTCACAAACACTAAGAAAGTTTGTTTTTCGATTCAAAACCAGATTTTAACGCTTTGAGGAGTTCAAATAACGTGTTTTTAGATCATTTCTATTGTATCTTTTACTAGATAACTTTTCACCAAATTTCACAAACACTAAGAAAGTTGGTTTTTCGATTCAAAACAAGATTATAACGCTTTCAAGAGTTCAAATCACATGTTTTTAGAACATTTGTATCGTATCTTTTACTACATAACTTTTCACCAAATTTCACAAACACTAAGAAAGTTTGTTTTTCGATTCAAAACAAGATTTTAACGCTTTGAGGAGTTCAAATAACGTGTTTTTAGATCATTTGTATCGTATCTTTTACTACATAACTTTTCACCAAATTTTACAAACACTAAGAAAGTTTGTTTTTCGATTCAAAACAAGATTTGAACGCGTTGAGGAGTTCAAATAACGAGTTTTTAGATCTTTTGTATCGTATCTTTTAGTACATAACTTTTCACCAAATTTCACAACCACTAAGAAAGTTTGTTTTTCGATTCAAAACAAAATTTTAACGCTTTGAGGAGTTCAAATAACGTGTTTTTAGATCATTTGTATCGTATCTTTTACAAGACAACTTTTCACCAAATTTCACATACACTAAGAAAGTTTGTTTTTCGATTCAAAACAAGATTTTAACGCTTTGAGGAGTTCAATTAACCTGTTTTTAGATCATTAGTATCGTATCTTTTACTACATAACTTTTCACCAAATTTTACAAACACTAAGAATGTTTGTTTTTCGATTCAAAACAAGATTTTAATGATTTGGGGAGTTCATATAACGTGTTTTTAGATCATTTCTATCGTATCTTTTACTACATAACTTTTCACCAAATTTCGCAAACACTAAGAAAGTTTGTTTTTCGATTCAAAACAAGATTTTAACGCTTTGAGGAGTTCAAATAACTAGTTTTTAGATCATTTGTATCGTATCTTTTACTACATAACTTTTCACCAAATTTCACAAACACTAAGAAAGTTTGTTTTTCGATTTCAAAACAAGATTTTAACGCTTTGAGGAGTTCAAATAACGTGTTTTTAGATCATTTGTATCGTATATTTTAGTACATAACTTTTCACTAAATTATACAAACACTAAGAAAGTTTGTTCTTCGATTCAAAACAAGATTTTAACGCTTTGAGGAGTTCAAATAACATGTTTTTAGATCATTTGTATCGTATCTTTTACTACATAACTTTTCACCAAATTTCACAAACACTAAGAAAATTTGTTTTTCGATTTAAAACAAGATTTTAACGCTTTGAGGAGTTCAAATAACGTGTTTTTAGATCATTTGTATTGTATCTTTTACTACATAACTTTTCACCAAATTTTACAAACATTAAGTAAATTTGTTTTTCGATTCAAAACAAACTTTTAACGCTTTGAGGAGTTCAAATATCGTGTTTTTAGATCATTTGTATCGTATCTTTTACTACATAACTTTTCACCAAATTTCACAAACACTAAGAAAGTTTGTTTTCCGATTCAAAACAAGATTTTAACGCTTTGAGGATTTGAAATAACATGTTTTTAGATCATTTGTA
Source organism: Luzula sylvatica (assembly GCA_946800325.1). Lineage (NCBI taxonomy): Eukaryota > Viridiplantae > Streptophyta > Magnoliopsida > Poales > Juncaceae > Luzula > Luzula sylvatica. The sequence goes on along the minus strand of OX326958.1, from coordinate 52,934,057 downwards.
TCGTATCTTTTAGTACATAACTTTTCACCAAATTTCACAAACACTAAGAAAGTTTGTTTTTCGATTCAAAACAAGATTTTAACGATTTGAGGAGTTCAAATAACGTGTTTTTAGATCATTTGTATCGTATCTTTTACTACATAACTTTTCACCAAATTTCACAAACACTAAGAAAGTTGGTTTTTCGATTCAAAACAAGATTTTAACGCTTTCAAGAGTTCAAATAACATTTTTTTAGATCATTTGTATCGTATCTTTTACTACATAACTTTTCACCAAATTTCACAAACACTAAGAAAGTTTGTTTTCCGATTCAAAACAAGATTTTAACGCTTTGAGGAGTTCAAATAACGTGTTTTTAGATCATTTGTATCATATCGTTTACTACATAACTTTTCACGAAATTTCACAAACACTAAGAAAGTTTGTTTTTCGATTCAAAACCAGATTTTAACGATTTGAGGAGTTCAAATAACGTGTTTTTAGATCATTTCTATTGTATCTTTTTCTACATAACTTTTCACCAAATTTCACAAACACTAAGAAAGTTGGTTTTTCGATTCAAAACAAGATTATAACGCTTTCAAGAGTTCAAATCACATGTTTTTAGAACATTTGTATCGTATCTTTTACTACATAACTTTTCACCAAATTTCACAAACACTAAGAAAGTTTGTTTTTCGATTCAAAACAAGATTTTAACGCTTTGAGGAGTTCAAATAACGTGTTTTTAGATCATTTGTATCGTATCTTTTACTACATAACTTTTCACCAAATTTTACAAACACTAAGAAAGTTTGTTTTTCGATTCAAAACAAGATTTGAACGCGTTGAGGAGTTCAAATAACGAGTTTTTAGATCTTTTGTATCGTATCTTTTAGTACATAAGTTTTCACCAAATTTCACAAACACTAAGAAAGTTTGTTTTTCGATTCAAAACAAAATTTTAACGCTGTGAGGAGTTCAAATAACGTGTTTTTAGATCATTTGTATCGTATCTTTTACAACACAACTTTTCCCCAAATTTCACATACACTAAGAAAGTTTGTTTTTCGATTCAAAACAAGATTTTAACGCTTTGAGGAGTTCAATTAACCTGTTTTTAGATCATTAGTATCGTATCTTTTACTACATAACTTTTCACCAAATTTTACAAACACTAAGAATGTTTGTTTTTCGATTCAAAACAAGATTTTAACGATTTGGGGAGTTCATATAACGTGTTTTTAGATCATTTCTATAGTATCTTTTACTACATAACTTTTCACCAAATTTCGCAAACACTAAGAAAGTTTGTTTTTCGATTCAAAACAAGATTTTAACGCTTTGAGGAGTTCAAATAACTTGTTTTTAGATCATTTGTATCGTATCTTTTACTACATAACTTTTCACCAAATTTCACAAACACTAAGAAAGTTTGTTTTTCGATTTCAAAACAAGATTTTAACGCTTTGAGGAGTTCAAATAACGTGTTTTTAGATCATTTGTATCGTATATTTTAGTACATAACTTTTCACCAAATTATACAAACACTAAGAAAGTTTGTTCTTCGATTCAAAACAAGATTTTAACGCTTTGAGGAGTTCAAATAACATGTTTTTAGATCATTTGTATCGTATCTTTTACTACATAACTTTTCACCAAATTTCACAAACACTAAGAAAATTTGTTTTTCAATTCAAAACAAGATTTTAACGCTTTGAGGAGTTCAAATAACGTGTTTTTAGATCTTTTGTTTCGTATCTTTTACTACATAACATTTCACCAAATTTCACAAACACTAAGAAAGTTGGTTTTTCGATTCAAAACAAGATTTTAACGCTTTGAGGAGTTCAAATAACGTCTTTTTAGATCATTTGAATCGTATCTTCTACTATATAACTTTTCACCAAATTTCACAAACACGAAGAAAGTTTGTTTTCCGATTCAAAACAAGATTTTAACGCTTTGAGGAGTTGAAATAACATGTTTTTAGATCATTTGTATCGTATCTTTTAGTACATAAGTTTTCACCAAATTTCACAAACACTACGAAAGTTTGTTTTTCGATTCAAAACAAGATTTTAACGCTTTGACGTGTTCAAATAACATGTTTTTAGATTATTTGTATCGTATCTTTTACTACATAACTTTTCACCAAATTTCACAAACACTACGAAAGTTTGTTTTCCGAATCAAAACAAGATTTTAACGCTTTGAGGAGTTCAAATAACATGTTTTTAGATCATTTGTATCGTATCTTTTAGTACATAACTTTTCACCAAATTTCACAAACACTAAGAAAGTTTGTTTTTCGATTCAAAACAAGATTTTAACGATTTGAGGAGTTCAAATAACGTGTTTTTAGATCATTTGTATCGTATCTTTTACTACATAACTTTTCACCAAATTTCACAAACACTAAGAAAGTTGTTTTTTCGATTCAAAACAAGATTTTAACGCTTTCAAGAGTTCAAATAACATGTTTTTAGATCATTTGTATCGTATCTTTTACTACATAACTTTTCACCAAATTTCACAAACACTAAGAAAGTTTGTTTTCCGATTCAAAACAAGATTTTAACGCTTTGAGGAGTTCAAATAACGTGTTTTTAGATCATTTGTTTCGTATCTTTTACTACATAACTTTTCACCAAATGTCACAAACACGAAGAAAGTTGGTTTTTCGATTCAAAACAAGATTTTAACTCTTTGAGGAGTACAAATAACATGTTTTTAGATCATTTGTATCGTATCTTTTACTATATAACTTTTCACCAAATTTCACAAACACTAAGAAAGTTTGTTTTCCGATTCAAAACAAGATTTTAACTCTTTGAGAAGTTGAAATAACATGTTTTTAGATCATTTGTATCGTATCTTTTAGTACATAACTTTTCACCAAATTTCACAAAAACTACGAAAGTTTGTTTTTCGATTCAAAACAAGATTTTAACGCTTTGAGGAGTTCAAATAACTTGTTTTTAGATCATTTGTATCGTATCTTTTACTACTTAACTTTTCACCAAATTTCACAAACACTAAGAAAGTTTGTTTTTCGATTCCAAACAAGATTTTAACGCTTTGAGGAGTTCAAATAACGTGTTTTTAGATCATTTGTATCGTATCTTTTACTACATAACTTTTCACCAAATTTCACAAACATTAAGAAAGTTTGTTTTTCTATTCAATACAAACTTTTAACGCTTTGAGGAGTTCAAATATCGTGTTTTTAGATCATTTGTATCGTATCTTTTACTACATAACTTTTCACCAAATTTCACAAACACTAAGAAAGTTTGTTTTTCTATTCAAAACAAACTTTTAACGCTTTGAGGAGTTCAAATATCGTGTTTTTAGATCATTTGTATCGTATCTTTTACTACATAACTTTTCACCAAATTTCACAAACACTAAGAAAGTTTGTTTTCCGATTCAAAACAAGATTTTAACGCTTTGAGGAGTTGAAATAACATGTTTTTAGATCATTTGTATCGTATCTTTTAGTACATAACTTTTCACCAAATTTTACAAACACGAAGAAATTTTGCTTTTCGATTCAATACAAACTTTTAACGCTTTGAGGAGTTCAAATAACATGTTTTTAGATCATTTGTATCGTATCTTTTACTACATAACTTTTCACCAAATTTTACAAACATGAAGAAATTTTGCTTTTCGATTCAATACAAACTTTTAACGCTTTCAGGAGTTCAAATAACATGTTTTTAGATCATTTGTATCGTATCTTTTACTATATAACTTTTCACCAAATTTCACAAACACTAAGAAAGTTTGTTTTCCGATTCAAAACTAGATTTTAACTCTTTGAGGAGTTGAAATAACATGTTTTTAGATCATTTGTATCGTATCTTTTAGTACATAACTTTTCACCAAATTTCACAAAAACTACGAAAGTTTGTTTTTCGATTCAAAACAAGATTTTAACGCTTTGAGGAGTTCAAATAACTTGTTTTTAGATCATTTGTATCGTATCTTTTACTACTTAACTTTTCACCAAATTTCACAAACACTAAGAAAGTTTGTTTTTCGATTCCAAACAAGATTTTAATGCTTTGAGGAGTTCAAATAACGTGTTTTTAGATCATTTGTATCGTATCTTTTACTACATAACTTTTCACCAAATTTCACAAACATTAAGAAAGTTTGTTTTTCTATTCAAAACAAACTTTTAACGCTTTGAGGAGTTCAAATATCGTGTTTTTAGATCATTTGTATCGTATCTTTTACTACATGACTTTTCACCAAATTTCACAAACACTAAGAAAGTTTGTTTTCCGATTCAAAACAAGATTTTAACGCTTTGAGGAGTTGAAATAACATGTTTTTAGATCATTTGTATCGTATCTTTTAGTACATAACTTTTCACCAAATTTCACAAAAACTACGAAAGTTTGTTTTTCGATTCAAAACAAGATTTTAACGCTTTGAGGAGTTCAAATAACTTGTTTTTAGATCATTTGTATCGTATCTTTTACTACATAACTTTTCACCAAATTTCACAAACACTAAGAAAATTTGTTTTTCGATTCAAAACAAGATTTTAACACTTTGAGGAGTTCAAATAACGTGTTTTTAGATCATTTGTTTCGTATCTTTTACTACATAACTTTTCACCAAATTTCACAAACACTAAGAAAGTTGGTTTTTCGATTCAAAACAAGATATTAACGCTTTGAGGAGTTCAAATAACGTCTTTTTAGATCATTTGTATCGTATCTTTTACTACTTAACTTTTCACCAAATTTCACAAACACTAAGAAAGTTTGTTTTTCGATTCCAAACAAGATTTTAACGCTTTGAGGAGTTCAAATAACGTGTTTTTAGATCATTTGTATCGTATCTTTTACCCCATAACTTTTCACCAAATTTCACAAACATTAAGAAAGTTTGTTTTTCTATTCAATACAAACTTTTAACGCTTTGAGGAGTTCAAATATCGTGTTTTTAGATCATTTGTATCGTATCTTTTACTACATAACTTTTCACCAAATTTCACAAACACTAAGAAAGTTTGTTTTTCTATTCAAAACAAACTTTTAACGCTTTGAGGAGTTCAAATATCGTGTTTTTAGATCATTTGTATCGTATCTTTTACTACATAACTTTTCACCAAATTTCACAAACACTAAGAAAGTTTGTTTTCCGATTCAAAACAAGATTTTAACGCTTTGAGGAGTTGAAATAACATGTTTTTAGATCATTTGTATCGTATCTTTTAGTACATAACTTTTCACCAAATTTTACAAACACGAAGAAATTTTGCTTTTCGATTCAATACAAACTTTTAACGCTTTGAGGAGTTCAAATAACATGTTTTTAGATCATTTGTATCGTATCTTTTACTACATAACTTTTCACCAAATTTTACAAACATGAAGAAATTTTGCTTTTCGATTCAATACAAACTTTTAACGCTTTCAGGAGTTCAAATAACATGTTTTTAGATCATTTGTATCGTATCTTTTACTATATAACTTTTCACCAAATTTCACAAACACTAAGAAAGTTTGTTTTCCGATTCAAAACTAGATTTTAACTCTTTGAGGAGTTGAAATAACATGTTTTTAGATCATTTGTATCGTATCTTTTAGTACATAACTTTTCACCAAATTTCACAAAAACTACGAAAGTTTGTTTTTCGATTCAAAACAAGATTTTAACGCTTTGAGGAGTTCAAATAACTTGTTTTTAGATCATTTGTATCGTATCTTTTACTACTTAACTTTTCACCAAATTTCACAAACACTAAGAAAGTTTGTTTTTCGATTCCAAACAAGATTTTAATGCTTTGAGGAGTTCAAATAACGTGTTTTTAGATCATTTGTATCGTATCTTTTACTACATAACTTTTCACCAAATTTCACAAACATTAAGAAAGTTTGTTTTTCTATTCAAAACAAACTTTTAACGCTTTGAGGAGTTCAAATATCGTGTTTTTAGATCATTTGTATCGTATCTTTTACTACATGACTTTTCACCAAATTTCACAAACACTAAGAAAGTTTGTTTTCCGATTCAAAACAAGATTTTAACGCTTTGAGGAGTTGAAATAACATGTTTTTAGATCATTTGTATCGTATCTTTTAGTACATAACTTTTCACCAAATTTCACAAAAACTACGAAAGTTTGTTTTTCGATTCAAAACAAGATTTTAACGCTTTGAGGAGTTCAAATAACTTGTTTTTAGATCATTTGTATCGTATCTTTTACTACATAACTTTTCACCAAATTTCACAAACACTAAGAAAATTTGTTTTTCGATTCAAAACAAGATTTTAACACTTTGAGGAGTTCAAATAACGTGTTTTTAGATCATTTGTTTCGTATCTTTTACTACATAACTTTTCACCAAATTTCACAAACACTAAGAAAGTTGGTTTTTCGATTCAAAACAAGATATTAACGCTTTGAGGAGTTCAAATAACGTCTTTTTAGATCATTTGTATCGTATCTTTTACTACTTAACTTTTCACCAAATTTCACAAACACTAAGAAAGTTTGTTTTTCGATTCCAAACAAGATTTTAACGCTTTGAGGAGTTCAAATAACGTGTTTTTAGATCATTTGTATCGTATCTTTTACCACATAACTTTTCACCAAATTTCACAAACATTAAGAAAGTTTGTTTTTCTATTCAATACAAACTTTTAACGCTTTGAGGAGTTCAAATATCGTGTTTTTAGATCATTTGTATCGTATCTTTTACTACATAACTTTTCACCAAATTTCACAAACACTAAGAAAGTTTGTTTTTCTATTCAAAACAAACTTTTAACGCTTTGAGGAGTTCAAATATCGTGTTTTTAGATCATTTGTATCGTATCTTTTACTACATAACTTTTCACCAAATTTCACAAACACTAAGAAAGTTTGTTTTCCGATTCAAAACAAGATTTTAACGCTTTGAGGAGTTGAAATAACATGTTTTTAGATCATTTGTATCGTATCTTTTAGTACATAACTTTTCACCAAATTTTACAAACACGAAGAAATTTTGCTTTTCGATTCAATACAAACTTTTAACGCTTTGAGGAGTTCAAATAACATGTTTTTAGATCATTTGTATCGTATCTTTTACTACATAACTTTTCACCAAATTTTACAAACATGAAGAAATTTTGCTTTTCGATTCAATACAAACTTTTAACGCTTTCAGGAGTTCAAATAACATGTTTTTAGATCATTTGTATCGTATCTTTTACTATATAACTTTTCACCAAATTTCACAAACACTAAGAAAGTTTGTTTTCCGATTCAAAACTAGATTTTAACTCTTTGAGGAGTTGAAATAACATGTTTTTAGATCATTTGTATCGTATCTTTTAGTACATAACTTTTCACCAAATTTCACAAAAACTACGAAAGTTTGTTTTTCGATTCAAAACAAGATTTTAACGCTTTGAGGAGTTCAAATAACTTGTTTTTAGATCATTTGTATCGTATCTTTTACTACTTAACTTTTCACCAAATTTCACAAACACTAAGAAAGTTTGTTTTTCGATTCCAAACAAGATTTTAATGCTTTGAGGAGTTCAAATAACGTGTTTTTAGATCATTTGTATCGTATCTTTTACTACATAACTTTTCACCAAATTTCACAAACATTAAGAAAGTTTGTTTTTCTATTCAAAACAAACTTTTAACGCTTTGAGGAGTTCAAATATCGTGTTTTTAGATCATTTGTATCGTATCTTTTACTACATGACTTTTCACCAAATTTCACAAACACTAAGAAAGTTTGTTTTCCGATTCAAAACAAGATTTTAACGCTTTGAGGAGTTGAAATAACATGTTTTTAGATCATTTGTATCGTATCTTTTAGTACATAACTTTTCACCAAATTTCACAAAAACTACGAAAGTTTGTTTTTCGATTCAAAACAAGATTTTAACGCTTTGAGGAGTTCAAATAACTTGTTTTTAGATCATTTGTATCGTATCTTTTACTACATAACTTTTCACCAAATTTCACAAACACTAAGAAAATTTGTTTTTCGATTCAAAACAAGATTTTAACACTTTGAGGAGTTCAAATAACGTGTTTTTAGATCATTTGTTTCGTATCTTTTACTACATAACTTTTCACCAAATTTCACAAACACTAAGAAAGTTGGTTTTTCGATTCAAAACAAGATATTAACGCTTTGAGGAGTTCAAATAACGTCTTTTTAGATCATTTGTATCGTATCTTTTACTACTTAACTTTTCACCAAATTTCACAAACACTAAGAAAGTTTGTTTTTCGATTCCAAACAAGATTTTAACGCTTTGAGGAGTTCAAATAACGTGTTTTTAGATCATTTGTATCGTATCTTTTACCCCATAACTTTTCACCAAATTTCACAAACATTAAGAAAGTTTGTTTTTCTATTCAATACAAACTTTTAACGCTTTGAGGAGTTCAAATATCGTGTTTTTAGATCATTTGTATCGTATCTTTTACTACATAACTTTTCACCAAATTTCACAAACACTAAGAAAGTTTGTTTTTCTATTCAAAACAAACTTTTAACGCTTTGAGGAGTTCAAATATCGTGTTTTTAGATCATTTGTATCGTATCTTTTACTACATAACTTTTCACCAAATTTCACAAACACTAAGAAAGTTTGTTTTCCGATTCAAAACAAGATTTTAACGCTTTGAGGAGTTGAAATAACATGTTTTTAGATCATTTGTATCGTATCTTTTAGTACATAACTTTTCACCAAATTTTACAAACACGAAGAAATTTTGCTTTTCGATTCAATACAAACTTTTAACGCTTTGAGGAGTTCAAATAACATGTTTTTAGATCATTTGTATCGTATCTTTTACTACATAACTTTTCACCAAATTTTACAAACATGAAGAAATTTTGCTTTTCGATTCAATACAAACTTTTAACGCTTTCAGGAGTTCAAATAACATGTTTTTAGATCATTTGTATCGTATCTTTTACTATATAACTTTTCACCAAATTTCACAAACACTAAGAAAGTTTGTTTTCCGATTCAAAACTAGATTTTAACTCTTTGAGGAGTTGAAATAACATGTTTTTAGATCATTTGTATCGTATCTTTTAGTACATAACTTTTCACCAAATTTCACAAAAACTACGAAAGTTTGTTTTTCGATTCAAAACAAGATTTTAACGCTTTGAGGAGTTCAAATAACTTGTTTTTAGATCATTTGTATCGTATCTTTTACTACTTAACTTTTCACCAAATTTCACAAACACTAAGAAAGTTTGTTTTTCGATTCCAAACAAGATTTTAATGCTTTGAGGAGTTCAAATAACGTGTTTTTAGATCATTTGTATCGTATCTTTTACTACATAACTTTTCACCAAATTTCACAAACATTAAGAAAGTTTGTTTTTCTATTCAAAACAAACTTTTAACGCTTTGAGGAGTTCAAATATCGTGTTTTTAGATCATTTGTATCGTATCTTTTACTACATGACTTTTCACCAAATTTCACAAACACTAAGAAAGTTTGTTTTCCGATTCAAAACAAGATTTTAACGCTTTGAGGAGTTGAAATAACATGTTTTTAGATCATTTGTATCGTATCTTTTAGTACATAACTTTTCACCAAATTTCACAAAAACTACGAAAGTTTGTTTTTCGATTCAAAACAAGATTTTAACGCTTTGAGGAGTTCAAATAACTTGTTTTTAGATCATTTGTATCGTATCTTTTACTACATAACTTTTCACCAAATTTCACAAACACTAAGAAAATTTGTTTTTCGATTCAAAACAAGATTTTAACACTTTGAGGAGTTCAAATAACGTGTTTTTAGATCATTTGTTTCGTATCTTTTACTACATAACTTTTCACCAAATTTCACAAACACTAAGAAAGTTGGTTTTTCGATTCAAAACAAGATATTAACGCTTTGAGGAGTTCAAATAACGTCTTTTTAGATCATTTGTATCGTATCTTTTACTACTTAACTTTTCACCAAATTTCACAAACACTAAGAAAGTTTGTTTTTCGATTCCAAACAAGATTTTAACGCTTTGAGGAGTTCAAATAACGTGTTTTTAGATCATTTGTATCGTATCTTTTACCACATAACTTTTCACCAAATTTCACAAACATTAAGAAAGTTTGTTTTTCTATTCAATACAAACTTTTAACGCTTTGAGGAGTTCAAATATCGTGTTTTTAGATCATTTGTATCGTATCTTTTACTACATAACTTTTCACCAAATTTCACAAACACTAAGAAAGTTTGTTTTTCTATTCAAAACAAACTTTTAACGCTTTGAGGAGTTCAAATATCGTGTTTTTAGATCATTTGTATCGTATCTTTTACTACATAACTTTTCACCAAATTTCACAAACACTAAGAAAGTTTGTTTTCCGATTCAAAACAAGATTTTAACGCTTTGAGGAGTTGAAATAACATGTTTTTAGATCATTTGTATCGTATCTTTTAGTACATAACTTTTCACCAAATTTTACAAACACGAAGAAATTTTGCTTTTCGATTCAATACAAACTTTTAACGCTTTGAGGAGTTCAAATAACATGTTTTTAGATCATTTGTATCGTATCTTTTACTACATAACTTTTCACCAAATTTTACAAACATGAAGAAATTTTGCTTTTCGATTCAATACAAACTTTTAACGCTTTCAGGAGTTCAAATAACATGTTTTTAGATCATTTGTATCGTATCTTTTACTATATAACTTTTCACCAAATTTCACAAACACTAAGAAAGTTTGTTTTCCGATTCAAAACTAGATTTTAACTCTTTGAGGAGTTGAAATAACATGTTTTTAGATCATTTGTATCGTATCTTTTAGTACATAACTTTTCACCAAATTTCACAAAAACTACGAAAGTTTGTTTTTCGATTCAAAACAAGATTTTAACGCTTTGAGGAGTTCAAATAACTTGTTTTTAGATCATTTGTATCGTATCTTTTACTACTTAACTTTTCACCAAATTTCACAAACACTAAGAAAGTTTGTTTTTCGATTCCAAACAAGATTTTAATGCTTTGAGGAGTTCAAATAACGTGTTTTTAGATCATTTGTATCGTATCTTTTACTACATAACTTTTCACCAAATTTCACAAATATTAAGAAAGTTTGTTTTTCTATTCAAAACAAACTTTTAACGCTTTGAGGAGTTCAAATATCGTGTTTTTAGATCATTTGTATCGTATCTTTTACTACATGACTTTTCACCAAATTTCACAAACACTAAGAAAGTTTGTTTTCCGATTCAAAACAAGATTTTAACGCTTTGAGGAGTTGAAATAACATGTTTTTAGATCATTTGTATCGTATCTTTTAGTACATAACTTTTCACCAAATTTCACAAAAACTACGAAAGTTTGTTTTTCGATTCAAAACAAGATTTTAACGCTTTGAGGAGTTCAAATAACTTGTTTTTAGATCATTTGTATCGTATCTTTTACTACATAACTTTTCACCAAATTTCACAAACACTAAGAAAATTTGTTTTTCGATTCAAAACAAGATTTTAACACTTTGAGGAGTTCAAATAACGTGTTTTTAGATCATTTGTTTCGTATCTTTTACTACATAACTTTTCACCAAATTTCACAAACACTAAGAAAGTTGGTTTTTCGATTCAAAACAAGATATTAACGCTTTGAGGAGTTCAAATAACGTCTTTTTAGATCATTTGTATCGTATCTTTTACTACATAACTTTTCACCAAATTTTACAAACACGAAGAAATTTTGCTTTTCGATTCAATACAAAATTTTAACTCTTTCAGGAGTTCAAATAACATGTTTTTAGATCATTTGTATCGTATCTTTTACTATATAACTATTCACCAAATTTCACAAACACTAAGAAAGTTTGTTTTCCGATTCAAAACAAGATTTTAACGCTTTGAGGAGTTGAAATAACATGTTTTTAGATCATTTGTATCGTATCTTTTAGTACATAACTTTTCACCAAATTTCACAAACACTACGAAAGTTTGTTTTTCGATTCAAAACAAGATTTTAACGCTTTGAGGAGTTCAAATAACATGTTTTTAGATCATTTGTATCGTATCTTTTACTACATAACTTTTCACCAAATTTCACAAACACTAAGAAAGTTTGTTTTTCGATTTCAAAACAAGATTTTAACGCTTTGAGGAGTTCAAATAACTTGTTTTTAGATCTTTTGTATCGTATATTTTAGTACATAACTTTTCACTAAATTATACAAACACTAAGAAAGTTTGTTCTTCGATTCAAAACAAGATTTTAACGCTTTGAGGAGTTCAAATAACATGTTTTTAGATCATTTGTATCGTATCTTTTACTACATAACTTTTCACCAAATTTCACAAACACTAAGAAAATTTGTTTTTCGATTTAAAACAAGATTTTAACGCTTTGAGGAGTTCAAATAACGTGTTTTTAGATCATTTGTATTGTATCTTTTACTACATAACTTTTCACCAAATTTTACAAACATTAAGTAAATTTGTTTTTCGATTCAAAACAAACTTTTAACGCTTTGAGGAGTTCAAATATCGTGTTTTTAGATCATTTGTATCGTATCTTTTACTACATAACTTTTCACCAAATTTCACAAACACTAAGAAAGTTTGTTTTCCGATTCAAAACAAGATTTTAACGCTTTGAGGATTTGAAATAACATGTTTTTAGATCATTTGTATCGTATCTTTTAGTACATAACTTTTCACCAAATTTCACAAACACTAAGAAAGTTTGTTTTTCGATTCAAAACAAGATTTTAACGATTTGAGGAGTTCAAATAACGTGTTTTTAGATCATTTGTATCGTATCTTTTACTACATAACTTTTCACCAAATTTCACAAACACTAAGAAAGTTGGTTTTTCGATTCAAAACAAGATTTTAACGCTTTCAAGAGTTCAAATAACATTTTTTTAGATCATTTGTATCGTATCTTTTACTACATAACTTTTCACCAAATTTCACAAACACTAAGAAAGTTTGTTTTCCGATTCAAAACAAGATTTTAACGCTTTGAGGAGTTCAAATAACGTGTTTTTAGATCATTTGTATCATATCGTTTACTACATAACTTTTCACGAAATTTCACAAACACTAAGAAAGTTTGTTTTTCGATTCAAAACCAGATTTTAACGCTTTGAGGAGTTCAAATAACGTGTTTTTAGATCATTTCTATTGTATCTTTTACTACATAACTTTTCACCAAATTTCACAAACACTAAGAAAGTTGGTTTTTCGATTCAAAACAAGATTATAACGCTTTCAAGAGTTCAAATCACATGTTTTTAGAACATTTGTATCGTATCTTTTACTACATAACTTTTCACCAAATTTCACAAACACTAAGAAAGTTTGTTTTTCGATTCAAAACAAGATTTTAACGCTTTGAGGAGTTCAAATAACGTGTTTTTAGATCATTAGTATCGTATCTTTTACTACATAACTTTTCACCAAATTTTACAAACACTAAGAATGTTTGTTTTTCGATTCAAAACAAGATTTTAACGATTTGGGGAGTTCATATAACGTGTTTTTAGATCATTTCTATCGTATCTTTTACTACATAACTTTTCACCAAATTTCGCAAACACTAAGAAAGTTTGTTTTTCGATTCAAAACAAGATTTTAACGCTTTGAGGAGTTCAAATAACTTGTTTTTAGATCATTTGTATCGTATCTTTTACTACATAACTTTTCACCAAATTTCACAAACACTAAGAAAGTTTGTTTTTCGATTTCAAAACAAGATTTTAACGCTTTGAGGAGTTCAAATAACGTGTTTTTAGATCATTTGTATCGTATATTTTAGTACATAACTTTTCACTAAATTATACAAACACTAAGAAAGTTTGTTCTTCGATTCAAAACAAGATTTTAACGCTTTGAGGAGTTCAAATAACATGTTTTTAGATCATTTGTATCGTATCTTTTACTACATAACTTTTCACCAAATTTCACAAACACTAAGAAAATTTGTTTTTCGATTTAAAACAAGATTTTAACGCTTTGAGGAGTTCAAATAACGTGTTTTTAGATCATTTGTATTGTATCTTTTACTACATAACTTTTCACCAAATTTTACAAACATTAAGTAAATTTGTTTTTCGATTCAAAACAAACTTTTAACGCTTTGAGGAGTTCAAATATCGTGTTTTTAGATCATTTGTATCGTATCTTTTACTACATAACTTTTCACCAAATTTCACAAACACTAAGAAAGTTTGTTTTCCGATTCAAAACAAGATTTTAACGCTTTGAGGATTTGAAATAACATGTTTTTAGATCATTTGTATCGTATCTTTTAGTACATAACTTTTCACCAAATTTCACAAACACTAAGAAAGTTTGTTTTTCGATTCAAAACAAGATTTTAACGATTTGAGGAGTTCAAATAACGTGTTTTTAGATCATTTGTATCGTATCTTTTACTACATAACTTTTCACCAAATTTCACAAACACTAAGAAAGTTGGTTTTTCGATTCAAAACAAGATTTTAACGCTTTCAAGAGTTCAAATAACATTTTTTTAGATCATTTGTATCGTATCTTTTACTACATAACTTTTCACCAAATTTCACAAACACTAAGAAAGTTTGTTTTCCGATTCAAAACAAGATTTTAACGCTTTGAGGAGTTCAAATAACGTGTTTTTAGATCATTTGTATCATATCGTTTACTACATAACTTTTCACGAAATTTCACAAACACTAAGAAAGTTTGTTTTTCGATTCAAAACCAGATTTTAACGCTTTGAGGAGTTCAAATAACGTGTTTTTAGATCATTTCTATTGTATCTTTTACTACATAACTTTTCACCAAATTTCACAAACACTAAGAAAGTTGGTTTTTCGATTCAAAACAAGATTATAACGCTTTCAAGAGTTCAAATCACATGTTTTTAGAACATTTGTATCGTATCTTTTACTACATAACTTTTCACCAAATTTCACAAACACTAAGAAAGTTTGTTTTTCGATTCAAAACAAGATTTTAACGCTTTGAGGAGTTCAAATAACGTGTTTTTAGATCATTTGTATCGTATCTTTTACTACATAACTTTTCACCGAATTTTACAAACACTAAGAAAGTTTGTTTTTCGATTCAAAACAAGATTTGAACGCGTTGAGGAGTTCAAATAACGAGTTTTTAGATCTTTTGTATCGTATCTTTTAGTACATAACTTTTCACCAAATTTCACAAACACTAAGAAAGTTTGTTTTTCGATTCAAAACAAAATTTTAACGCTTTGAGGAGTTCAAATAACGTGTTTTTAGATCATTTGTATCGTATCTTTTACAACACAACTTTTCACCAAATTTCACATACACTAAGAAAGTTTGTTTTTCGATTCAAAACAAGATTTTAACGCTTTGAGGAGTTCAATTAACCTGTTTTTAGATAATTAGTATCGTATCTTTTACTACATAACTTTTCACCAAATTTTACAAACACTAAGAATGTTTGTTTTTCGATTCAAAACAAGATTTTAACGATTTGGGGAGTTCATATAACGTGTTTTTAGATCATTTCTATCGTATCTTTTACTACATAACTTTTCACCAAATTTCGCAAACACTAAGAAAGTTTGTTTTTCGATTCAAAACAAGATTTTAACGCTTTGAGGAGTTCAAATAACTTGTTTTTAGATCATTTGTATCGTATCTTTTACTACATAACTTTTCACCAAATTTCACAAACACTAAGAAAGTTTGTTTTTCGATTTCAAAACAAGATTTTAACGCTTTGAGGAGTTCAAATAACGTGTTTTTAGATCATTTGTATCGTATATTTTACTACATAACTTTTCACCAAATTTCACAAACACTAAGAAAATTTGTTTTTCAATTCAAAACAAGATTTTAACGCTTTGAGGAGTTCAAATAACGTGTTTTTAGATCTTTTGTTTCGTATCTTTTACTACATAACTTTTCACCAAATTTCACAAACACTAAGAAAGTTGGTTTTTCGATTCAAAACAAGATTTTAACGCTTTGAGGAGTTCAAATAACGTCTTTTTAGATCATTTGAATCGTATGTTTTACTATATAACTTTTCACCAAATTTCACAAACACGAAGAAAGTTTGTTTTCCGATTCAAAACAAGATTTTAACGCTTTGAGGAGTTGAAATAACATGTTTTTAGATCATTTGTATCGTATCTTTTAGTACATAACTTTTCACCAAATTTCACAAACACTACGAAAGTTTGTTTTCCGATTCAAAACAAGATTTTAACGCTTTGACGTGTTCAAATAACATGTTTTTAGATCATTTGTATCGTATCTTTTACTACATAACTTTTCACCAAATTTCACAAACACTACGAAAGTTTGTTTTCCGATTCAAAATAAGATTTTAACGCTTTGAGGAGTTCAAATAACATGTTTTTAGATCATTTGTATCGTATCTTTTAGTACATAACTTTTCACCAAATTTCACAAACACTAAGAAAGTTTGTTTTTCGATTCAAAACAAGATTTTAACGATTTGAGGAGTTCAAATAACGTGTTTTTAGATCATTTGTATCGTATCTTTTACTACATAACTTTTCACCAAATTTCACAAACACTAAGAAAGTTGTTTTTTCGATTCAAAACAAGATTTTAACGCTTTCAAGAGTTCAAATAACATGTTTTTAGATCATTTGTATCGTATCTTTTACTACATAACTTTTCACCAAATTTCACAAACACTAAGAAAGTTTGTTTTCCGATTCAAAACAAGATTTTAACTCTTTGAGGAGTTCAAATAACGTGTTTTTAGATCATTTGTTTCGTATCTTTTACTACATAACTTTTCACCAAATGTCACAAACACTAAGAAAGTTGGTTTTTCGATTCAAAACAAGATTTTAACTCTTTGAGGAGTACAAATAACATGTTTTTAGATCATTTGTATCGTATCTTTTACTACATAACTTTTCACCAAATTTTACAAACACGAAGAAATTTTGCTTTTCGATTCAATACAAACTTTTAACGCTTTCAGGAGTTCAAATAACATGTTTTTAGATCATTTGTATCGTATCTTTTACTATATAACTTTTCACCAAATTTCACAAACACTAAGAAAGTTTGTTTTCCGATTCAAAACAAGATTTTAACTCTTTGAGGAGTTGAAATAACATGTTTTTAGATCATTTGTATCGTATCTTTTAGTACATAACTTTTCACCAAATTTCACAAAAACTACGAAAGTTTGTTTTTCGATTCAAAACAAGATTTTAACGCTTTGAGGAGTTCAAATAACTTGTTTTTAGATCATTTGTATCGTATCTTTTACTACTTAACTTTTCACCAAATTTCACAAACACTAAGAAAGTTTGTTTTTCGATTCCAAACAAGATTTTAACGCTTTGAGGAGTTCAAATAACGTGTTTTTAGATCATTTGTATCGTATCTTTTACTACATAACTTTTCACCAAATTTCACAAACATTAAGAAAGTTTGTTTTTCTATTCAATACAAACTTTTAACGCTTGGAGGGGTTCAAATATCGTGTTTTTAGATCATTTGTATCGTATCTTTTACTACATAACTTTTCACCAAATTTCACAAACACTAAGAAAGTTTGTTTTTCTATTCAAAACAAACTTTTAACGCTTTGAGGAGTTTAAATATCGTGTTTTTAGATCATTTGTATCGTATCTTTTACTTCATAACTTTTCACCAAATTTCACAAACACTAAGAAAGTTTGTTTTCCGATTCAAAACAAGATTTTAACGCTTTGAGGAGTTGAAATAACATGTTTTTAGATCATTTGTATCGTATCTTTTAGTACATAACTTTTCACCAAATTTTACAAACACGAAGAAATTTTGCTTTTCGATTCAATACAAACTTTTAACGCTTTGAGGAGTTCAAATAACATGTTTTTAGATCATTTGTATTGTATCTTTTACTACATAACTTTTCACCAAATTTTACAAACACGAAGAAATTTTGCTTTTCGATTCAATACAAACTTTTAACGCTTTCAGGAGTTCAAATAACATGTTTTTAGATCATTTGTATCGTATCTTTTACTATATAACTTTTCACCAAATTTCACAAACACTAAGAAAGTTTGTTTTCCGATTCAAAACAAGATTTTAACTGTTTGAGGAGTTGAAATAACATGTTTTTAGATCATTTGTATCGTATCTTTTAGTACATAACTTTTCACCTAATTTCACAAAAACTACGAAAGTTTGTTTTTCGATTCAAAACAAGATTTTAACGCTTTGAGGAGTTCAAATAACTTGTTTTTAGATCATTTGTATCGTATCTTTTACTACTTAACTTTTCACCAAATTTCACAAACACTAAGAAAGTTTGTTTTTCGATTCCAAACAAGATTTTAACGCTTTGAGGAGTTCGAATAACGTGTTTTTAGATCATTTGTATCGTATCTTTTACTACATAACTTTTCACCAAATTTCACAAACATTAAGAAAGTTTGTTTTTCTATTCAATACAAACTTTTAACGCTTTGAGGAGTTCAAATATCGTGTTTTTAGATCATTTGTATCGTATCTTTTACTACATAACTTTTCACCAAATTTCACAAACACTAAGAAAGTTTGTTTTTCTATTCAAAACAAACTTTTAACGCTTTGAGGAGTTCAAATATCGTGTTTTTAGATCATTTGCATCGTATCTTTTACTACATGACTTTTCACCAAATTTCACAAACACTAAGAAAGTTTGTTTTCCGATTCAAAACAAGATTTTAACGCTTTGAGGAGTTGAAATAACATGTTTTTAGATCATTTGTATCGTATCTTTTAGTACATAACTTTTCACCAAATTTCACAAACACTACGAAAGTTTGTTTTTCGATTGAAAACAAGATTTTAACGCTTTGAGAAGTTCAAATAACTTGTTTTTAGATCATTTGTATCGTATCTTTTACTACATAACTTTTCACCAAATTTCACAAACACTAAGAAAGTTTGTTTTTCGATTTCAAAACAAGATTTTAACGCTTTGAGGAGTTCAAATAACGTGTTTTTAGATCATTTGTATCGTATATTTTAGTACATAACTTTTTACTAAATTATACAAACACTAAGAAAGTTTGTTCTTCGATTCAAAAGAAGATTTTAACGCTTTGAGGAGTTCAAATAACATGTTTTTAGATCATTTGTATCGTATCTTTTACTACATAACTTTTCACCAAATTTCACAAACACTAAGAAAATTTGTTTTTCCATTCAAAACAAGATTTTAACGCTTTGAGGAGTTCAAATAACGTGTTTTTAGATCATTTGTTTCGTATCTTTTACTACATAACTTTTCACCAAATTTCACAACCACTAAGAAAGTTGGGTTTTCGATTCAAAACAAGATTTTAACGCTTTGAGGAGTTCAAATAACGTCTTTTTAGATCATTTGTATCGTATCTTTTACTACATAACTTTTCACCAAATTTTACAAACACGAAGAAATTTTGCTTTTCGATGCAATACAAACTTTTAACGCTTTCAGGAGTTCAAATAACATGTTTTTAGATCATTTGTATCGTATCTTTTACTAGATAACTTTTCACCAAATTTTACAAACACGAAGAAATTTTGATTTTCGATTCAATACAAACTTTTAACGCTTTCACGAGTTCAAATAACATGTTTTTAGATCATTTGTATCGTATCTTTTAATATATAACTTTTCACCAAATTTCACAAACACTAAGAAAGTTTGTTTTCCGATTCAAAACAAGATTTTAACGCTTTGAGGAGTTGAAATAACATGTTTTTAGATCATTTGTATCGTATCTTTTAGTACATAACTTTTCACCAAATTTCACAAACACTAAGAAAGTTTGTTTTTCGATTCAAAACAAGATTTTAACGATTTGATGAGTTCAAATAACGTGTTTTTAGATCATTTGTATCGTATCTTTTACTACATAACTTTTCACCAAATTTCACAAACACTAAGAAAGTTGGTTTTTCGATTCAAAACAAGATTTTAACGTTTTCAAGAGTTTAAATAACATGTTTTTAGATCATTTGTATCGTATCTTTTACTACATAACTTTTCACCAAATTTCACAAACACTAAGAAAGATTGTTTTCCGATTCAAAATAAGATTTTAACGCTTTGAGGAGTTGAAATAACATGTTTTTAGATCATTTGTATCGTATCTTTTAGTACATAACTTTTCACCAAATTTCACAAACAGTACGAAAGTTTGTTTTTCGATTCAAAACAAGATTTTAACGCTTTGAGGAGTTCAAATAACATGTTTTTAGATCATTTGTATCGTATCTTTTACGACATAACTTTTCACCAAATTTCACAAACACTACGAAAGTTTGTTTTTCGATTCAAAACAAGATTTTAACGCTTTGAGGAGTTGAAATAACATGTTTTTAGATCATTTGTATCGTATCTTTTAGTACATAACTTTTCCCCAAATTTCACAAACACTAAGAAAGTTTGTTTTTCGATTCAAAACAAGATTTTATCGATTTGAGGAGTTCAAATAACGTGTTTTTAGATCATTTGTATCGTATCTTTTACTACATAACTTTTCACCAAATTTCACAAACACTAAGAAAGTTTGTTTTCCGATTCAAAACAAGATTTTAACGCTTTGAGGAGTTCAAATAACGTGTTTTTAGATCATTTGTTTCGTATCTTTTACTACATAACTTTTCATCAAATTTCACAAACACTAAGAAAGTTGGTTTTTCGATTCAAAACAAGATTTTAACTCTTTGAGGAGTTCAAATAACGTGTTTTTAGATCATTTGTATCGTATCTTTTACTACATAACTTTTCACCAAATTTTACAAACACGAAGAAATTTTGCTTTTCGATTCAATACAAACTTTTAACGCTTTCAGGAGTTCAAATAACATGTTTTTAGATCATTTGTATCGTATCTTTTACTATATAACTTTTCACCAAATTTCACAAACACTAAGAAAGTTTGTTTTCCGATTCAAAACAAGATTTTAACTCTTTGAGGAGTTGAAATAACATGTTTTTAGATCATTTGTATCGTATCTTTTAGTACATAACTTTTCACCAAATTTCACAAAAACTACGAAAGTTTGTTTTTCGATTCAAAACAAGATTTTAACGCTTTGAGGAGTTCAAATAACTTGTTTTTAGATCATTTGTATCGTATCTTTTACTACTTAACTTTTCACCAAATTTCACAAACACTAAGAAAGTTTGTTTTTCGATTCCAAACAAGATTTTAACGCTTTGAGGAGTTCAAATAACGTGTTTTTAGATCATTTGTATCGTATCTTTTACTACATAACTTTTCACCAAATTTCACAAACATTAAGAAAGTTTGTTTTTCTATTCAAAACAAACTTTTAACGCTTTGAGGAGTTCAAATATCGTGTTTTTAGATCATTTGTATCGTATATTTTACTACATAACTTTTCACCAAATTTCACAAACACTAAGAAAGTTTGTTTTCCGATTCAAAACAAGATTTTAACGCTTTGAGGAGTTGAAATAACATGTTTTTAGATCATTTGTATCGTATCTTTTAGTACATAACTTTTCACCAAATTTCACAAACACTAAGAAAGTTTGTTTCTCGATTCAAAACCAGATTTTAACGCTTTGAGGAGTTCAAATAACTTGTTTTTAGATCATTTCTATTGTATCTTTTACTACATAACTTTTCACCAAATTTCACAAACACTAAGAAAGTTTGTTTTTCGATTTCAAACAAGATTTTAACGCTTTGAAGAGTTCAAATCACGTGTTTTTAGATCATTTGTATCGTATCTTTTAGTACATAACTTTTTACAAAATTATACAAACACTAAGAAAGTTTGTTTTTCGATTCAAAACAAGATTTTAACGCTTTGAGGAGTTCAAATAACGTGTTTTTAGATCATTTGTATCGTATCTTTTACTACATAACTTTTCACCAAATTTCACAAACACTAAGAAAGTTTGTTTTTCGATTAAAAACAAGATTTGAACGCTTTGAGGAGTTCAAATAACGTGTTTTTAGATCTTTTGTATCGTATCTTTTAGTACATAACTTTTCACCAAATTTCACAAACACTAAGAAAGTTTGTTTTTCGATTCAAAACAAAATTTTAACGCTTTGAGGAGTTCAAATAACGTGTTTTTAGATCATTTGTATCGTATCTTTTACTACACAACATTTCACCAAATTTTACATACACTAAGAAAGTTTGTTTTTCGATTCAATACAAGATTTTAACGCTTTGAGGAGTTCAATTAACCTGTTTTTAGATCATTTGTATCGTATCTTTTACTACATAACTTTTCACCAAATTTCACAAACACTAAGAATGTTTGTTTTCCGATTCAAAACAATGTTTTAACGATTTGGGGAGTTGAAATAACGTGTTTTTAGATCATTTGTATCGTATCTTTTACTACATAACTTTTCACCAAATTTCACAAACACTAAGAAAGTTTGTTTTTCGATTCAAAACAAGATTTTAACGCTTTGAGGAGTTCAAATAACTTGTTTTTAGATCATTTGTATCGTATCTTTTACTACATAACTTTTCACCAAATTTCACAAACACTAAGAAAGTTTGTTTTTCGATTTCAAAACAAGATTTTAACGCTTTGAGGAGTTCAAATAACGTGTTTTTAGATCATTTGTATCGTATATTTTAGTACATAACTTTTCACTAAATTATACAAACACTAAGAAAGTTTGTTCTTCGATTCAAAACAAGATTTTAACGCTTTGAGGAGTTCAAATAACATGTTTTTAGATCATTTGTATCGTATCTTTTACTACATAACTTTTCACCAAATTTCACAAACACTAAGAAAGTTTGTTTTTCGATTTCAAAACAAGATTTTAACGCTTTGAGGAGTTCAAATAACTTGTTTTTAGATCATTTGTATCGTATCTTTTACTACATAACTTTTCACCAAATTTCACAAACACTACGAAAGTTTGTTTTCCGATTCAAAACAAGATTTTAATGCTTTGAGGAGTTGAAATAACATGTTTTTAGATCATTTGTATCGTATCTTTTAGTACATAACTTTTCCGCAAATTTCACAAACACTAAGAAAGTTTGTTTTTCGATTCAAAACAAGATTTTAACGATTTGAGGAGTTCAAATAACGTGTTTTTAGATCATTTGTATCGTATCTTTTACTACATAACTTTTCACCAAATTTCACAAACACTAAGAAAGTTTGTTTTCCGATTCAAAACAAGATTTTAACGCTTTGAGGAGTTCAAATAACGTGTTTTTAGATCATTTGTTTCGTATCTTTTACTACATAACTTTTCATCAAATTTCACAAACACTAAGAAAATTGGTTTTTCGATTCAAAACAAGATTTTAACTCTTTGAGGAGTTCAAATAACGTGTTTTTAGATCATTTGTATCGTATCTTTTACTACATAACTTTTCACCAAATTTTACAAACACGAAGAAATTTTGCTTTTCGATTCAATACAAACTTTTAACGCTTTCAGGAGTTCAAATAACATGTTTTTAGATCATTTGTATCGTATCTTTTACTATATAACTTTTCACCAAATTTCACAAACACTAAGAAAGTTTGTTTTCCGATTGAAAACAAGATTTTAACTCTTTGAGGAGTTGAAATAACATGTTTTTAGATCATTTGTATCGTATCTTTTAGTACATAACTTTTCACCAAATTTCACAAAAACAACGAAAGTTTGTTTTTTGATTCAAAACAAGATTTTAACGCTTTGAGGAGTTCAAATAACTTGTTTTTAGATCATTTGTATCGTATCTTTTACTACTTAACTTTTCACCAAATTTCACAAACACTAAGAAAGTTTGTTTTTCGATTCCAAACAAGATTTTAACGCTTTGAGGAGTTCAAATAACGTGTTTTTAGATCATTTGTATCGTATCTTTTACTACATAACTTTTCACCAAATTTCACAAACATTAAGAAAGTTTGTTTTTCTATTCAAAACAAACTTTTAACGCTTTGAGGAGTTCAAATAACCTGTTTTTAGATCATTTGTATCGTATATTTTACTACATAACTTTTCACCAAATTTCACAAACACTAAGAAAGTTTGTTTTCCGATTCAAAACATGATTTTAACGCTTTGAGGAGTTGAAATAACATGTTTTTAGATCATTTGTATCGTATCTTTTAGTACATAACTTTTCACCAAATTTCACAAACACTAAGAAAGTTTGTTTCTCGATTCAAAACCAGATTTTAACGCTTTGAGGAGTTCAAATAACTTGTTTTTAGATCATTTCTATAGTATCTTTTACTACATAACTTTTCACCAAATTTCACAAACACTAAGAAAGTTTGTTTTTCGATTTCAAACAAGATTTTAACGCTTTGAAGAGTTCAAATCACGTGTTTTTAGATCATTTGTATCGTATCTTTTAGTACATAACTTTTTACAAAATTATACAAACACTAAGAAAGTTTGTTTTTCGATTCAAAACAAGATTTTAACGCTTTGAGGAGTTCAAATAACGTGTTTTTAGATCATTTGTATCGTATCTTTTACTACATAACTTTTCACCAAATTTCACAAACACTAAGAAAGTTTGTTTTTCGATTAAAAACAAGATTTGAACGCTTTGAGGAGTTCAAATAACGTGTTTTTAGATCTTTTGTATCGTATCTTTTAGTACATAACTTTTCACCAAATTTCACAAACACTAAGAAAGTTTGTTTTTCGATTCAAAACAAAATTTTAATGCTTTGAGGAGTTCAAATAACGTGTTTTTAGATCATTTGTATCGTATCTTTTACTACACAACTTTTCACCAAATTTTACATACACTAAGAAAGTTTGTTTTTCGATTCAATACAAGATTTTAACGCTTTGAGGAGTTCAATTAACCTGTTTTTAGATCATTTGTATCGTATCTTTTACTACATAACTTTTCACAAAATTTCACAAACACTAAGAATGTTTGTTTTCCGATTCAAAACAAGATTTTAACGATTTGGGGAGTTGAAATAACGTGTTTTTAGATCATTTGTATCGTATCTTTTACTACATAACTTTTCACCAAATTTCACAAACACTAAGAAAGTTTGTTTTTCGATTCAAAACAAGATTTTAACGCTTTGAGGAGTTCAAATAACTTGTTTTTAGATCATTTGTATCGTATCTTTTACTACATAACTTTTCACCAAATTTCACAAACACTAAGAAAGTTTGTTTTTCGGATTCAAAACAAGATTTTAACGCTTTGAGGAGTTCAAATAACGTGTTTTTAGATCATTTGTATCGTATCGTTTACTACATAACTTTTCACGAAATTTCACAAACACTAAGAAAGTTTGTTTTCCGATTCAAAACAAGATTTTAACGCTTTGAGGAGTTGAAATAACATGTTTTTAGATCATTTGTATCGTATCTTTTAGTACATAACTTTTCACCAAATTTCACAAACACTAAGAAAGTTTGTTTTTCGATTCAAAACAAGATTTTAACGATTTGATGAGTTCAAATAACGTGGTTTTAGATCATTTGTATCGTATCTTTTACTACATAACTTTTCACCAAATTTCACAAACACTAAGAAAGTTGGTTTTTCGATTCAAAACAAGATTTTAACGTTTTCAAGAGTTCAAATAACATGTTTTTAGATCATTTGTATCGTATCTTTTACTACATAACTTTTCACCAAATTTCACAAACACTAAGAAAGATTGTTTTCCGATTCAAAATAAGATTTTAACGCTTTGAGGAGTTGAAATAACATGTTTTTAGATCATTTGTATCGTATCTTTTAGTACATAACTTTTCACCAAATTTCACAAACAGTACGAAAGTTTGTTTTTCGATTCAAAACAAGATTTTAACGCTTTGAGGAGTTCAAATAACATGTTTTTAGATCATTTGTATCGTATCTTTTACGACATAACTTTTCACCAAATTTCACAAACACTACGAAAATTTGTTTTTCGATTCAAAACAAGATTTTAACGCTTTGAGGAGTTGAAATAACATGTTTTTAGATCATTTGTATCGTATCTTTTACTACATAACTTTTCACCAAATTTCACAAACACTAAGAAAGTTGGTTTTTCGATTCAAAACAAGATTTTAACGTTTTCAAGAGTTCAAATAACATGTTTTTAGATCATTTGTATCGTATCTTTTACTACATAACTTTTCACCAAATTTCACAAACACTAAGAAAGATTGTTTTCCGATTCAAAATAAGATTTTAACGCTTTGAGGAGTTGAAATAACATGTTTTTAGATCATTTGTATCGTATCTTTTAGTACATAACTTTTCACCAAATTTCACAAACAGTACGAAAGTTTGTTTTTCGATTCAAAACAAGATTTTAACGCTTTGAGGAGTTCAAATAACATGTTTTTAGATCATTTGTATCGTATCTTTTACGACATAACTTTTCACCAAATTTCACATACACTAAGAAAGTTTGTTTTTCGATTCAAAACAAGATTTTAACGCTTTGAGGAGTTCAATTAACCTGTTTTTAGATCATTAGTATCGTATCTTTTACTACATAACTTTTCACCAAATTTTACAAACACTAAGAATGTTTGTTTTTCGATTCAAAACAAGATTTTAACGATTTGGGGAGTTCATATAACGTGTTTTTAGATCATTTCTATCGTATCTTTTACTACATAACTTTTCACCAAATTTCGCAAACACTAAGAAAGTTTCTTTTTCGATTCAAAACAAGATTTTAACGCTTTGAGGAGTTCAAATAACTTGTTTTTAGATCATTTGTATCGTATCTTTTACTACATAACTTTTCACCAAATTTCACAAACACTAAGAAAGTTTGTTTTTCGATTTCAAAACAAGATTTTAACGCTTTGAGGAGTTCAAATAACTTGTTTTTAGATCATTTGTATCGTATCTTTTACTACATAACTTTTCACCAAATTTCACAAACACTAAGAAAGTTTGTTTTTCGATTTCAAAACAAGATTTTAACGCTTTGAGGAGTTCAAATAACTTGTTTTTAGATCATTTGTATCGTATCTTTTACTACATAACTTTTCACCAAATTTCACAAACACTAAGAAAGTTTGTTTTTCGATTTCAAAACAAGATTTTCACGCTTTGAGGAGTTCAAATAACGTGTTTTTAGATCATTTGTATCGTATATTTTAGTACATAACTTTTCACCAAATTTCACAAACACTAAGAAAATTTGTTTTTCGATTCAAAACAAGATTTTAACGCTTTGAGGAGTTCAATTAACCTGTTTTTAGATCATTAGTATCGTATCTTTTACTACACAACTTTTCACCAAATTTTACATACACTAAGAAAGTTTGTTTTTCGATTCAATACAAGATTTTAACGCTTTGAGGAGTTCAATTAACCTGTTTTTAGATCATTTGTATCGTATCTTTTACTACATAACTTTTCACCAAATTTCACAAACACTAAGAATGTTTGTTTTCCGATTCAAAACAAGATTTTAACGATTTGGGGAGTTGAAATAACGTGTTTTTAGATCATTTGTATCGTATCTTTTACTACATAACTTTTCACCAAATTTCACAAACACTAAGAAAGTTTGTTTTCCGATTCAAAACAAGATTTTAACGCTTTGAGGAGTTCAAATAACTTGTTTTTAGATCATTTGTATCGTATCTTTTACTACATAACTTTTCACCAAATTTCACAAACACTAAGAAAGTTTGTTTTTCGATTTCAAAACAAGATTTTAACGCTTTGAGGAGTTCAAATAACGTGTTTTTAGATCATTTGTATCGTATATTTTAGTACATAACTTTTCACTAAATTATACAAACACTAAGAAAGTTTGTTCTTCGATTCAAAACAAGATTTTAACGCTTTGAGGAGTTCAAATAACATGTTTTTAGATCATTTGTATCGTATCTTTTACTACATAACTTTTCACCAAATTTCACAAACACTAAGAAAATTTGTTTTTCGATTTAAAACATGATTTTAACGCTTTGAGGAGTTCAAATAACGTGTTTTTAGATCATTTGTATTGTATCTTTTACTACATAACTTTTCACCAAATTTTACAAACATTAAGTAAATTTGTTTTTCGATTCAAAACAAACTTTTAACGCTTTGAGGAGTTCAAATATCGTGTTTTTAGATCATTTGTATCGTATCTTTTACTACATAACTTTTCACCAAATTTCACAAACACTAAGAAAGTTTGTTTTCCGATTCAAAACAAGATTTTAACGCTTTGAGGAGTTGAAATAACATGTTTTTAGATCATTTGTATCGTATCTTTTAGTACATAACTTTTCACCAAATTTCACAAACACTAAGAAAGTTTGTTTTTCGATTCAAAACAAGATTTTAACGATTTGAGGAGTTCAAATAACGTGTTTTTAGATCATTTGTATCGTATCGTTTACTACATAACTTTTCACCAAATTTCACAAACACTAAGAAAGTTGGTTTTTCGATTCAAAACAAGATTTTAACGCTTTCAACAGTTCAAATAACATTTTTTTAGATCATTTGTATCGTATCTTTTACTACATAATTTTTCACCAAATTTCACAAACACTAAGAAAGTTTGTTTTCCGAATCAAAACAAGATTTTAACGCTTTGAGGAGTTCAAATAACGTGTTTTTAGATCATTTGTATCGTATCGTTTACTACATAACTTTTCACGAAATTTCACAAACACTAAGAAAGTTTGTTTTTCGATTCAAAACCAGATTTTAACGCTTTGAGGAGTTCAAATAACGTGTTTTTAGATCATTTCTATTGTATCTTTTACTACATAACTTTTCACCAAATTTCACAAACACTAAGAAAGTTGGTTTTTCGATTCAAAACAAGATTATAACGCTTTCAAGAGTTCAAATCACATGTTTTTAGAACATTTGTATCGTATCTTTTACTACATAACTTTTCACCAAATTTCACAAACACTAAGAAAGTTTGTTTTTCGATTCAAAACAAGATTTTAACGCTTTGAGGAGTTCAAATAACGTGTTTTTAGATCATTTGTATCGTATCTTTTACTACATAACTTTTCACCAAATTTTACAAACACTAAGAAAGTTTGTTTTTCGATTCAAAACAAGATTTGAACGCGTTGAGGAGTTCAAATAACGAGTTTTTAGATCTTTTGTATTGTATCTTTTAGTACATAACTTTTCACCAAATTTCACAAACACTAAGAAAGTTTGTTTTTCGATTCAAAACAAAATTTTAACGCTTTGAGGAGTTCAAATAACGTGTTTTTAGATCATTTGTATCGTATCTTTTACAACACAACTTTTCACCAAATTTCACATACACTAAGAAAGTTTGTTTTTCGATTCAAAACAAGATTTTAACGCTTTGAGGAGTTCAATTAACCTGTTTTTAGATCATTAGTATCGTATCTTTTACTACATAACTTTTCACCAAATTTTACAAACACTAAGAATGTTTGTTTTTCGATTCAAAACAAGATTTTAACGATTTGGGGAGTTCATATAACGTGTTTTTAGATCATTTCTATCGTATCTTTTACTACATAACTTTTCACCAAATTTCGCAAACACTAAGAAAGTTTGTTTTTCGATTCAAAACAAGATTTTAACGCTTTGAGGAGTTCAAATAACTTGTTTTTAGATCATTTGTATCGTATCTTTTACTACATAACTTTTCACCAAATTTCACAAACACTAAGAAAGTTTGTTTTTCGGATTCAAAACAAGATTTTAACGCTTTGAGGAGTTCAAATAACGTGTTTTTAGATCATTTGTATCGTATCGTTTACTACATAACTTTTCACGAAATTTCACAAACACTAAGAAAGTTTGTTTTCCGATTCAAAACAAGATTTTAACGCTTTGAGGAGTTGAAATAACATGTTTTTAGATCATTTGTATCGTATCTTTTAGTACATAACTTTTCACCAAATTTCACAAACACTAAGAAAGTTTGTTTTTCGATTCAAAACAAGATTTTAACGATTTGATGAGTTCAAATAACGTGGTTTTAGATCATTTGTATCGTATCTTTTACTACATAACTTTTCACCAAATTTCACAAACACTAAGAAAGTTGGTTTTCCGATTCAAAACAAGATTTTAACGTTTTCAAGAGTTCAAATAACATGTTTTTAGATCATTTGTATCGTATCTTTTACTACATAACTTTTCACCAAATTTCACAAACACTAAGAAAGATTGTTTTCCGATTCAAAATAAGATTTTAACGCTTTGAGGAGTTGAAATAACATGTTTTTAGATCATTTGTATCGTATCTTTTAGTACATAACTTTTCACCAAATTTCACAAACAGTACGAAAGTTTGTTTTTCGATTCAAAACAAGATTTTAACGCTTTGAGGAGTTCAAATAACATGTTTTTAGATCATTTGTATCGTATCTTTTACGACATAACTTTTCACCAAATTTCACAAACACTACGAAAATTTGTTTTTCGATTCAAAACAAGATTTTAACGCTTTGAGGAGTTGAAATAACATGTTTTTAGATCATTTGTATCGTATCTTTTACTACATAACTTTTCACCAAATTTCACAAACACTAAGAAAGTTGGTTTTTCGATTCAAAACAAGATTTTAACGTTTTCAAGAGTTCAAATAACATGTTTTTAGATCATTTGTATCGTATCTTTTACTACATAACTTTTCACCAAATTTCACAAACACTAAGAAAGATTGTTTTCCGATTCAAAATAAGATTTTAACGCTTTGAGGAGTTGAAATAACATGTTTTTAGATCATTTGTATCGTATCTTTTAGTACATAACTTTTCACCAAATTTCACAAACAGTACGAAAGTTTGTTTTTCGATTCAAAACAAGATTTTAACGCTTTGAGGAGTTCAAATAACATGTTTTTAGATCATTTGTATCGTATCTTTTACGACATAACTTTTCACCAAATTTCACATACACTAAGAAAGTTTGTTTTTCGATTCAAAACAAGATTTTAACGCTTTGAGGAGTTCAATTAACCTGTTTTTAGATCATTAGTATCGTATCTTTTACTACATAACTTTTCACCAAATTTTACAAACACTAAGAATGTTTGTTTTTCGATTCAAAACAAGATTTTAACGATTTGGGGAGTTCATATAACGTGTTTTTAGATCATTTCTATCGTATCTTTTACTACATAACTTTTCACCAAATTTCGCAAACACTAAGAAAGTTTCTTTTTCGATTCAAAACAAGATTTTAACGCTTTGAGGAGTTCAAATAACTTGTTTTTAGATCATTTGTATCGTATCTTTTACTACATAACTTTTCACCAAATTTCACAAACACTAAGAAAGTTTGTTTTTCGATTTCAAAACAAGATTTTAACGCTTTGAGGAGTTCAAATAACTTGTTTTTAGATCATTTGTATCGTATCTTTTACTACATAACTTTTCACCAAATTTCACAAACACTAAGAAAGTTTGTTTTTCGATTTCAAAACAAGATTTTAACGCTTTGAGGAGTTCAAATAACTTGTTTTTAGATCATCTGTATCGTATCTTTTACTACATAACTTTTCACCAAATTTCACAAACACTAAGAAAGTTTGTTTTTCGATTTCAAAACAAGATTTTCACGCTTTGAGGAGTTCAAATAACGTGTTTTTAGATCATTTGTATCGTATATTTTAGTACATAACTTTTCACCAAATTTCACAAACACTAAGAAAATTTGTTTTTCGATTCAAAACAAGATTTTAACGCTTTGAGGAGTTCAATTAACCTGTTTTTAGATCATTAGTATCGTATCTTTTACTACACAACTTTTCACCAAATTTTACATACACTAAGAAAGTTTGTTTTTCGATTCAATACAAGATTTTAACGCTTTGAGGAGTTCAATTAACCTGTTTTTAGATCATTTGTATCGTATCTTTTACTACATAACTTTTCACCAAATTTCACAAACACTAAGAATGTTTGTTTTCCGATTCAAAACAAGATTTTAACGATTTGGGGAGTTGAAATAACGTGTTTTTAGATCATTTGTATCGTATCTTTTACTACATAACTTTTCACCAAATTTCACAAACACTAAGAAAGTTTGTTTTCCGATTCAAAACAAGATTTTAACGCTTTGAGGAGTTCAAATAACTTGTTTTTAGATCATTTGTATCGTATCTTTTACTACATAACTTTTCACCAAATTTCACAAACACTAAGAAAGTTTGTTTTTCGATTTCAAAACAAGATTTTAACGCTTTGAGGAGTTCAAATAACGTGTTTTTAGATCATTTGTATCGTATATTTTAGTACATAACTTTTCACTAAATTATACAAACACTAAGAAAGTTTGTTCTTCGAGTCAAAACAAGATTTTAACGCTTTGAGGAGTTCAAATAACATGTTTTTAGATCATTTGTATCGTATCTTTTACTACATAACTTTTCACCAAATTTCACAAACACTAAGAAAATTTGTTTTTCGATTTAAAACATGATTTTAACGCTTTGAGGAGTTCAAATAACGTGTTTTTAGATCATTTGTATTGTATCTTTTACTACATAACTTTTCACCAAATTTTACAAACATTAAGTAAATTTGTTTTTCGATTCAAAACAAACTTTTAACGCTTTGAGGAGTTCAAATATCGTGTTTTTAGATCATTTGTATCGTATCTTTTACTACATAACTTTTCACCAAATTTCACAAACACTAAGAAAGTTTGTTTTCCGATTCAAAACAAGATTTTAACGCTTTGAGGAGTTGAAATAACATGTTTTTAGATCATTTGTATCGTATCTTTTAGTACATAACTTTTCACCAAATTTCACAAACACTAAGAAAGTTTGTTTTTCGATTCAAAACAAGATTTTAACGATTTGAGGAGTTCAAATAACGTGTTTTTAGATCATTTGTATCGTATCGTTTACTACATAACTTTTCACCAAATTTCACAAACACTAAGAAAGTTGGTTTTTCGATTCAAAACAAGATTTTAACGCTTTCAACAGTTCAAATAACATTTTTTTAGATCATTTGTATCGTATCTTTTACTACATAATTTTTCACCAAATTTCACAAACACTAAGAAAGTTTGTTTTCCGAATCAAAACAAGATTTTAACGCTTTGAGGAGTTCAAATAACGTGTTTTTAGATCATTTGTATCGTATCGTTTACTACATAACTTTTCACGAAATTTCACAAACACTAAGAAAGTTTGTTTTTCGATTCAAAACCAGATTTTAACGCTTTGAGGAGTTCAAATAACGTGTTTTTAGATCATTTCTATTGTATCTTTTACTACATAACTTTTCACCAAATTTCACAAACACTAAGAAAGTTGGTTTTTCGATTCAAAACAAGATTATAACGCTTTCAAGAGTTCAAATCACATGTTTTTAGAACATTTGTATCGTATCTTTTACTACATAACTTTTCACCAAATTTCACAAACACTAAGAAAGTTTGTTTTTCGATTCAAAACAAGATTTTAACGCTTTGAGGAGTTCAAATAACGTGTTTTTAGATCATTTGTATCGTATCTTTTACTACATAACTTTTCACCAAATTTTACAAACACTAAGAAAGTTTGTTTTTCGATTCAAAACAAGATTTGAACGCGTTGAGGAGTTCAAATAACGAGTTTTTAGATCTTTTGTATCGTATCTTTTAGTACATAACTTTTCACCAAATTTCACAAACACTAAGAAAGTTTGTTTTTCGATTCAAAACAAAATTTTAACGCTTTGAGGAGTTCAAATAACGTGTTTTTAGATCATTTGTATCGTATCTTTTACAACACAACTTTTCACCAAATTTCACATACACTAAGAAAGTTTCTTTTTCGATTCAAAACAAGATTTTAACGCTTTGAGGAGTTCAATTAACCTGTTTTTAGATCATTAGTATCGTATCTTTTACTACATAACTTTTCACCAAATTTTACAAACACTAAGAATGTTTGTTTTTCGATTCAAAACAAGATTTTAACGATTTGGGGAGTTCATATAACGTGTTTTTAGATCATTTCTATCGTATCTTTTACTACATAACTTTTCACCAAATTTCGCAAACACTAAGAAAGTTTGTTTTTCGATTCAAAACAAGATTTTAACGCTTTGAGGAGTTCAAATAACTTGTTTTTAGATCATTTGTATCGTATCTTTTACTACATAACTTTTCACCAAATTTCACAAACACTAAGAAAGTTTGTTTTTCGATTTCAAAACAAGATTTTAACGCTTTGAGGAGTTCAAATAACTTGTTTTTAGATCATTTGTATCGTATCTTTTACTACATAACTTTTCACCAAATTTCACAAACACTAAGAAAGTTTGTTTTTCGATTTCAAAACAAGATTTTAACGCTTTGAGGAGTTCAAATAACTTGTTTTTAGATCATTTGTATCGTATGTTTTACTACATAACTTTTCACCAAATTTTACAAACACTAAGAATGTTTGTTTTTCGATTCAAAAAAAGATTTTAACGATTTGGGGAGTTCATATAACGTGTTTTTAGATCATTTCTATCGTATCTTTTACTACATAACTTTTCACCAAATTTCGCAAACACTAAGAAAATTTGTTTTTCGATTCAAAACAAGATTTTAACGCTTTGAGGAGTTCAAATAACTTGTTTTTAGATCATTTGTATCGTATCTTTTACTACATAACTTTTCACCAAATTTCACAAACACTAAGAAAGTTTGTTTTTCGATTTCAAAACAAGATTTTAACGCTTTGAGGAGTTCAAATAACTTGTTTTTAGATCATTTGTATCGTATCTTTTACTACTTAACTTTTCACCAAATTTTACAAACACTAAGAATGTTTGTTTTTCGATTCAAAACAAGATTTTAACGCTTTGAGGAGTTCAAATAACGTGTTTTTAGATCATTTGTTTCGTATCTTTTACTACATAACTTTTCACCAAATGTCACAAACACTAAGAAAGTTGGTTTTTCGATTCAAAACAAGATTTTAACTCTTTGAGGAGTACAAATAACATGTTTTTAGATCATTTGTATCGTATCTTTTACTACATAACTTTTCACCAAATTTTACAAACACGAAGAAATTTTGCTTTTCGATTCAATACAAACTTTCAACGCTTTCAGGAGTTCAAATAACATGTTTTTAAATCATTTGTATCGTATCTTTTACTATATAACTTTTCACCAAATTTCACAAACACTAAGAAAGTTTGTTTTCCGATTCAAAACAAGATTTTAACTCTTTGAGGAGTTGAAATAACATATTTTTAGATCATTTGTATCGTATCTTTTAGTACATAACTTTTCACCAAATTTCACATAAACTACGAAAGTTTGTTTTTCGATTCAAAACAAGATTTTAACGCTTTGAGGAGTTCAAATAACTTGTTTTTAGATCATTTGTATCGTATCTTTTACTACTTAACTTTTCACCAAATTTCACAAACACTAAGAAAGTTTGTTTTTCGATTCCAAACAAGATTTTAACCCTTTGAGGAGTTCAAATAACGTGTTTTTAGATCATTTGTATCGTATCTTTTACTACATAACTTTTCACCAAATTTCACAAACATTAAGAAAGTTTGTTTTTCTATTCAATACAAACTTTTAACGCTTTGAGGAGTTCAAATATCGTGTTTTTAGATCATTTGTATCGTATCTTTTACTACATAACTTTTCACCAAATTTCACAAACACTAAGAAAGTTTGTTTTTCTATTCAAAACAAACATTTAACGCTTTGAGGAGTTCAAATATCGTGTTTTTAGATCATTTGTATCGTATCTTTTACTACATAACTTTTCACCAAATTTCACAAACACTAAGAAAGTTTGTTTTCCGATTCAAAACAAGATTTTAACGCTTTGAGGAGTTGAAATAACATGTTTTTAGATCATTTGTATCGTATCTTTTAGTACATAACTTTTCACCAAATTTTACAAACACGAAGAAATTTTGCTTTTCGATTCAATACAAACTTTTAACGCTTTGAGGAGTTCAAATAACATGTTTTTAGATCATTTGTATCGTATCTTTTACTACATAACTTTTCACCAAATTTTACAAACACGAAGAAATTTTGCTTTTCGATTCAATACAAACTTTTAACGCTTTCAGGAGTTCAAATAACATGTTTTTAGATCATTTGTATCGTATATTTTACTATATAACTTTTCACCAAATTTCACAAACACTAAGAAAGTTTGTTTTCCGATTCAAAACAAGATTTTAACTCTTTGAGGAGTTGAAATAACATGTTTTTAGATCATTTGTATCGTATCTTTTAGTACATAACTTTTCACCAAATTTCACAAACACTAAGAAAGTTCGTTTTTCGATTCAAAACAAGATTTTAACGCTTTGAGGAGTTGAAATAACATGTTTTTAGATCATTTGTATCGTATCTTTTAGTACATAACTTTTCACCAAATTTCACAAACACTACGAAAGTTTGTTTTCCGATTCAAAACAAGATTTTAACGCTTTGACGTGTTCAAATAACATGTTTTTAGATCATTTGTATCGTATCTTTTACTACACAACTTTTCACCAAATTTCACAAACACTACGAAAGTTTGTTTTCCTATTCAAAACAAGATTTTAACGCTTTGAGGAGTTCAAATAACATGTTTTTAGATCATTTGTATCGTATCTTTTAGTACATAACTTTTCACCAAATTTCACAAACACTACGAAAGTTTGTTTTCCGATTCAAAACAAGATTTTAACGCTTTGACGTGTTCAAATAACATGTTTTTAGATCATTTGTATCGTATCTTTTACTACATAACTTTTCACCAAATTTCACAAACACTACGAAAGTTTGTTTTCCGATTCAAAACAAGATTTTAACGCTTTGAGGAGTTCAAATAACATGTTTTTAGATCATTTGTATCGTATCTTTTAGTACATAACTTTTCACCAAATTTCACAAACACTAAGAAAGATTGTTTTTCGATTCAAAACAAGATTTTAACGATTTGAGGAGTTCAAATAACGTGTTTTTAGATCATTTGTATCGTATCTTTTACTACATAACTTTTCACCAAATTTCACAAACACTAAGAAAGTTGTTTTTTCGATTCAAAACAAGATTTTAACGCTTTCAAGAGTTCAAATAACATGTTTTTAGATCATTTGTATCGTATCTTTTACTACATAACTTTTCACCAAATTTCACAAACACTAAGAAAGTTTGTTTTCCGATTCAAAACAAGATTTTAACTCTTTGAGGAGTTCAAATAACGTGTTTTTAGATCATTTGTTTCGTATCTTTTACTACATAACTTTTCACCAAATGTCACAAACACTAAGAAAGTTGGTTTTTCGATTCAAAACAAGATTTTAACTCTTTGAGGAGTACAAATAACATGTTTTTAGATCATTTGTATCGTATCTTTTACTACATAACTTTTCACCCAATTTTACAAACACGAAGAAATTTTGCTTTTCGATTCAATACAAACTTTTAACGCTTTCAGGAGTTCAAATAACATGTTTTTAGATCATTTGTATCGTATCTTCTACTATATAACTTTTCACCAAATTTCACAAACACTAAGAAAGTTTGTTTTCCGATTCAAAACAAGATTTTAACTCTTTGAGGAGTTGAAATAACATGTTTTTAGATCATTTGTATCGTATCTTTTAGTACATAACTTTTCACCAAATTTCACAAAAACTACGAAAGTTTGTTTTTCGATTCAAAACAAGATTTTAACGCTTTGAGGAGTTCAAATAACTTGTTTTTAGATCATTTGTATAGTATCTTTTACTACTTAACTTTTCACCAAATTTCACAAACACTAAGAAAGTTTGTTTTTCGATTCCAAACAAGATTTTAACGCTTTGAGGAGTTCAAATAACGTGTTTTTAGATCATTTGTATCGTATCTTTTACTACATAACTTTTCACCAAATTTCACAAACATTAAGAAAGTTTGTTTTTCTATTCAATACAAACTTTTAACGCTTTGAGGAGTTCAAATATCGTGTTTTTAGATCATTTGTATCGTATCTTTTACTACATAACTTTTCACCAAATTTCACAAACACTAAGAAAGTTTGTTTTTCTATTCAAAACAAACTTTTAACGCTTTGAGGAGTTCAAATATCGTGCTTTTAGATCATTTGTATCGTATCTTTTACTACATAACTTTTCACCAAATTTCACAAACACTAAGAAAGTTTGTTTTCCGATTCAAAACAAGATTTTAACGCTTTGAGGAGTTGAAATAACATGTTTTTAGATCATTTGTATCGTATCTTTTAGTACATAACTTTTCACCAAATTTTACAAACACGAAGAAATTTTGCTTTTCGATTCAATACAAACTTTTAACGCTTTGAGGAGTTCAAATAACATGTTTTTAGATCATTTGTATCGTATCTTTTACTACATAACTTTTCACCAAATTTTACAAACACGAAGAAATTTTGCTTTTCGATTCAATACAAACTTTTAACGCTTTCAGGAGTTCAAATAACATGTTTTTAGATTATTTGTATCGTATCTTTTACTATATAACTTTTCACCAAATTTCACAAACACTAAGAAAGTTTGTTTTCCGATTCAAAACAAGATTTTAACTCTTTGAGGAGTTGAAATAACATGTTTTTAGATCATTTGTATCGTATCTTTTAGTACATAACTTTTCACCAAATTTCACAAACACTAAGAAAGTTCGTTTTTCGATTCAAAACAAGATTTTAACGCTTTGAGGAGTTGAAATAACATGTTTTTAGATCATTTGTATCGTATCTTTTAGTACATAACTTTTCACCAAATTTCACAAACACTACGAAAGTTTGTTTTCCGATTCAAAACAAGATTTTAACGCTTTGACGTGTTCAAATAACATGTTTTTAGATCATTTGTATCGTATCTTTTACTACATAACTTTTCACCAAATTTCACAAACACTACGAAAGTTTGTTTTCCGATTCAAAACAAGATTTTAACACTTTGAGGAGTTCAAATAACATGTTTTTAGATCATTTGTATCGTATCTTTTAGTACATAACTTTTCACCAAATTTCACAAACACTACGAAAGTTTGTTTTCCGATTCAAAACAAGATTTTAACGCTTTGACGTGTTCAAATAACATGTTTTTAGATCATTTGTATCGTATCTTTTACTACATAACTTTTCACCAAATTTCACAAACACTACGAAAGTTTGTTTTCCGATTCAAAACAAGATTTTAACGCTTTGAGGAGTTCAAATAACATGTTTTTAGATCATTTGTATCGTATCTTTTAGTACATAACTTTTCACCAAATTTCACAAACACTAAGAAAGATTGTTTTTCGATTCAAAACAAGATTTTAACGATTTGAGGAGTTCAAATAACGTGTTTTTAGATCATTTGTATCGTATCTTTTACTACATAACTTTTCACCAAATTTCACAAACACTAAGAAAGTTGTTTTTTCGATTCAAAACAAGATTTTAACGCTTTCAAGAGTTCAAATAACATGTTTTTAGATCATTTGTATCGTATCTTTTACTACATAACTTTTCACCAAATTTCACAAACACTAAGAAAGTTTGTTTTCCGATTCAAAACAAGATTTTAACTCTTTGAGGAGTTCAAATAACGTGTTTTTAGATCATTTGTTTCGTATCTTTTACTACATAACTTTTCACCAAATGTCACAAACACTAAGAAAGTTGGTTTTTCGATTCAAAACAAGATTTTAACTCTTTGAGGAGTACAAATAACATGTTTTTAGATCATTTGTATCGTATCTTTTACTACATAACTTTTCACCAAATTTTACAAACACGAAGAAATTTTGCTTTTCGATTCAATACAAACTTTTAACGCTTTCAGGAGTTCAAATAACATGTTTTTAGATCATTTGTATCGTATCTTTTACTATATAACTTTTCACCAAATTTCACAAACACTAAGAAAGTTTGTTTTCCGATTCAAAACAAGATTTTAACTCTTTGAGGAGTTGAAATAACATGTTTTTAGATCATTTGTATCGTATCTTTTAGTACATAACTTTTCACCAAATTTCACAAAAACTACGAAAGTTTGTTTTTCGATTCAAAACAAGATTTTAACGCTTTGAGGAGTTCAAATAACTTGTTTTTAGATCATTTGTATCGTATCTTTTACTACTTAACTTTTCACCAAATTTCACAAACACTAAGAAAGTTTGTTTTTCGATTCCAAACAAGATTTTAACGCTTTGAGGAGTTCAAATAACGTGTTTTTAGATCATTTGTATCGTATCTTTTACTACATAACTTTTCACCAAATTTCACAAACATTAAGAAAGTTTGTTTTTCTATTCAATACAAACTTTTAACGCTTTGAGGAGTTCAAATATCGTGTTTTTAGATCATTTGTATCGTATCTTTTACTACATAACTTTTCACCAAATTTCACAAACACTAAGAAAGTTTGTTTTTCTATTCAAAACAAACTTTTAACGCTTTGAGGAGTTCAAATATCGTGTTTTTAGATCATTTGTATCGTATCTTTTACTACATAACTTTTCACCAAATTTCACAAACACTAAGAAAGTTTGTTTTCCGATTCAAAACAAGATTTTAACGCTTTGAGGAGTTGAAATAACATGTTTTTAGATCATTTGTATCGTATCTTTTAGTACATAACTTTTCACCAAATTTCACAAACACGAAGAAATTTTGCTTTTCGATTCAATACAAACTTTTAACGCTTTGAGGAGTTCAAATAACATGTTTTTAGATCATTTGTATCGTATCTTTTACTACATAACTTTTCACCAAATTTTACAAACACGAAGAAATTTTGCTTTTCGATTCAATACAAACTTTTAACGCTTTCAGGAGTTCAAATAACATGTTTTTAGATCATTTGTATCGTATCTTTTACTATATAACTTTTCACCAAATTTCACAAACACTAAGAAAGTTT
Source organism: Luzula sylvatica (assembly GCA_946800325.1). Lineage (NCBI taxonomy): Eukaryota > Viridiplantae > Streptophyta > Magnoliopsida > Poales > Juncaceae > Luzula > Luzula sylvatica. The sequence continues at coordinate 52,893,310 of OX326958.1, read as the reverse complement.
GTTTTCCGATTCAAAACAAGATTTTAACTCTTTGAGGAGTTGAAATAACATGTTTTTAGATCATTTGTATCGTATGTTTTAGTACATAACTTTTCACCAAATTTCACAAACACTAAGAAAGTTCGTTTTTCGATTCAAAACAAGATTTTAACGCTTTGAGGAGTTGAAATAACATGTTTTTAGATCATTTGTATCGTATCTTTTAGTACATAACTTTTCACCAAATTTCACAAACACTACGAAAGTTTGTTTTCCGATTCAAAACAAGATTTTAACGCTTTGACGTGTTCAAATAACATGTTTTTAGATCATTTGTATCGTATCTTTTACTACATAACTTTTCACCAAATTTCACAAACACTACGAAAGTTTGTTTTCCGATTCAAAACAAGATTTTAACGCTTTGAGGAGTTCAAATAACATGTTTTTAGATCATTTGTATCGTATCTTTTAGTACATAACTTTTCACCAAATTTCACAAACACTACGAAAGTTTGTTTTCCGATTCAAAACAAGATTTTAACGCTTTGACGTGTTCAAATAACATGTTTTTAGATCATTTGTATCGTATCTTTTACTACATAACTTTTCACCAAATTTCACAAACACTACGAAAGTTTGTTTTCCGATTCAAAACAAGATTTTAACGCTTTGAGGAGTTCAAATAACATGTTTTTAGATCATTTGTATCGTATCTTTTAGTACATAACTTTTCACCAAATTTCACAAACACTAAGAAAGATTGTTTTTCGATTCAAAACAAGATTTTAACGATTTGAGGAGTTCAAATAACGTGTTTTTAGATCATTTGTATCGTATCTTTTACTACATAACTTTTCACCAAATTTCACAAACACTAAGAAAGTTGTTTTTTCGATTCAAAACAAGATTTTAACGCTTTCAAGAGTTCAAATAACATGTTTTTAGATCATTTGTATCGTATCTTTTACTACATAACTTTTCACCAAATTTCACAAACACTAAGAAAGTTTGTTTTCCGATTCAAAACAAGATTTTAACTCTTTGAGGAGTTCAAATAACGTGTTTTTAGATCATTTGTTTCGTATCTTTTACTACATAACTTTTCACCAAATGTCACAAACACTAAGAAAGTTGGTTTTTCGATTCAAAACAAGATTTTAACTCTTTGAGGAGTACAAATAACATGTTTTTAGATCATTTGTATCGTATCTTTTACTACATAACTTTTCACCAAATTTTACAAACACGAAGAAATTTTGCTTTTCGATTCAATACAAACTTTTAACGCTTCCAGGAGTTCAAATAACATGTTTTTAGATCATTTGTATCGTATCTTTTACTATATAACTTTTCACCAAATTTCACAAACACTAAGAAAGTTTGTTTTCCGATTCAAAACAATATTTTAACTCTTTGAGGAGTTGAAATAACATGTTTTTAGATCATTTGTATCGTATCTTTTAATACATAACTTTTCACCAAATTTCACAAACACTAAGAAAGTTCGTTTTTCGATTCAAAACAAGATTTTAACGCTTTGAGGAGTTGAAATAACATGTTTTTAGATCATTTGTATCGTATCTTTTAGTACATAACTTTTCACCAAATTTCACAAACACTACGAAAGTTTGTTTTCCGATTCAAAACAAGATTTTAACGCTTTGACGTGTTCAAATAACATGTTTTTAGATCATTTGTATCGTATCTTTTACTACATAACTTTTCACCAAATTTCACAAACACTACGAAAGTTTGTTTTCCGATTCAAAACAAGATTTTAACACTTTGAGGAGTTCAAATAACATGTTTTTAGATCATTTGTATCGTATCTTTTAATACATAACTTTTCACCAAATTTCACAAACACTACGAAAGTTTGTTTTCCGATTCAAAACAAGATTTTAATGCTTTGACGTGTTCAAATAACATGTTTTTAGATCATTTGTATCGTATCTTTTACTACATAACTTTTCACCAAATTTCACAAACACTACGAAAGTTTGTTTTCCGATTCAAAACAAGATTTTAACGCTTTGAGGAGTTCAAATAACATGTTTTTAGATCATTTGTATCGTATCTTTTAGTACATAACTTTTCACCAAATTTCACAAACACTAAGAAAGTTTGTTTTTCGATTCAAAACAAGATTTTAACGATTTGAGGAGTTCAAATAACGTGTTTTTAGATCATTTGTATCGTATCTTTTACTACATAACTTTTCACCAAATTTCACAAACACTAAGAAAGTTGTTTTTTCGATTCAAAACATGATTTTAACGCTTTCAAGAGTTCAAATAACATGTTTTTAGATCATTTGTATCGTATCTTTTACTACATAACTTTTCACCAAATTTCACAAACACTAAGAAAGTTTGTTTTCCGATTCAAAACAAGATTTTAACTCTTTGAAGAGTTCAAATAACTTGTTTTTAGATCATTTGTTTCGTATCTTTTACTACATAACTTTTCACCAAATGTCACAAACACTAAGAAAGTTGGTTTTTCGATTCAAAACAAGATTTTAACTCTTTGAGGAGTACAAATAACATGTTTTTAGATCATTTGTATCGTATCTTTTACTACATAACTTTTCACCAAATTTTACAAACACGAAGAAATTTTGCTTTTCGATTCAATACAAACTTTTAACGCTTTCAGGAGTTCAAATAACATGTTTTTAGATCATTTGTATCGTATCTTTTACTATATAACTTTTCACCAAATTTCACAAACACTAAGAAAGTTTGTTTTCCGATTCAAAACAAGATTTTAACTCTTTGAGGAGTTGAAATAACATGTTTTTAGATCATTTGTATCGTATCTTTTAGTACATAACTTTTCACCAAATTTCACAAACACTAAGAAAGTTCGTTTTTCGATTCAAAACAAGATTTTAACGCTTTGAGGAGTTGAAATAACATGTTTTTAGATCATTTGTATCGTATCTTTTAGTACATAACTTTTCACCAAATTTCACAAACACTACGAAAGTTTGTTTTCCGATTCAAAACAAGATTTTAACGCTTTGACGTGTTCAAATAACATGTTTTTAGATCATTTGTATCGTATCTTTTACTACATAACTTTTCACCAAATTTCACAAACACTACGAAAGTTTGTTTTCCGATTCAAAACAAGATTTTAACGCTTTGAGGAGTTCAAATAACATGTTTTTAGATCATTTGTATCGTATCTTTTAGTACATAACTTTTCACCAAATTTCACAAACACTACGAAAGTTTGTTTTCCGATTCAAAACAAGATTTTAACGCTTTGACGTGTTCAAATAACATGTTTTTAGATCATTTGTATCGTATCTTTTACTACATAACTTTTCACCAAATTTCACAAACACTACGAAAGTTTGTTTTCCGATTCAAAACAAGATTTTAACGCTTTGAGGAGTTCAAATAACATGTTTTTAGATCATTTGTATCGTATCTTTTAGTACATAACTTTTCACCAAATTTCACAAACACTAAGAAAGATTGTTTTTCGATTCAAAACAAGATTTTAACGATTTGAGGAGTTCAAATAACGTGTTTTTAGATCATTTGTATCGTATCTTTTACTACATAACTTTTCACCAAATTTCACAAACACTAAGAAAGTTGTTTTTTCGATTCAAAACATGATTTTAACGCTTTCAAGAGTTCAAATAACATGTTTTTAGATCATTTGTATCGTATCTTTTACTACATAACTTTTCACCAAATTTCACAAACACTAAGAAAGTTTGTTTTCCGATTCAAAACAAGATTTTAACTCTTTGAGGAGTTCAAATAACGTGTTTTTAGATCATTTGTTTCGTATCTTTTACTACATAACTTTTCACCAAATGTCACAGACACTAAGAAAGTTGGTTTTTCGATTCAAAACAAGATTTTAACTCTTTGAGGAGTACAAATAACATGTTTTTAGATCATTTGTATCGTATCTTTTACTACATAACTTTTCACCAAATTTTACAAACACGAAGAAATTTTGCTTTTCGATTCAATACAAACTTTTAACGCTTTCAGGAGTTCAAATAACATGTTTTTAGATCATTTGTATCGTATCTTTTACTATATAACTTTTCACCAAATTTCACAAACACTAAGAAAGTTTGTTTTCCGATTCAAAACAAGATTTTAACTCTTTGAGGAGTTGAAATAACATGTTTTTAGATCATTTGTATCGTATCTTTTAGTACATAACTTTTCACCAAATTTCACAAAAACTACGAAAGTTTGTTTTTCGATTCAAAACAAGATTTTAACGCTTTGAGGAGTTCAAATAACTTGTTTTTAGATCATTTGTATCGTATCTTTTACTACTTAACTTTTCACCAAATTTCACAAACACTAAGAAAGTTTGTTTTTCGATTCCAAACAAGATTTTAACGCTTTGAGGAGTTCAAATAACGTGTTTTTAGATCATTTGTATCGTATCTTTTACTACATAACTTTTCACCAAATTTCACAAACATTAAGAAAGTTTGTTTTTCTATTCAATACAAACTTTTAACGCTTTGAGGAGTTCAAATATCGTGTTTTTAGATCATTTGTATCGTATCTTTTACTACATAACTTTTCACCAAATTTCACAAACACTAAGAAAGTTTGTTTTCCGATTCAAAACAAGATTTTAACGCTTTGAGGAGTTGAAATAACATGTTTTTAGATCATTTGTATCATATCTTTTAGTACATAACTTTTCACCAAATTTCACAAACACGAAGAAATTTTGCTTTTCGATTCAATACAAACTTTTAACGCTTTGAGGAGTTCAAATAACATGTTTTTAGATCATTTGTATCGTATCTTTTACTACATAACTTTTCACCAAATTTTACAAACACGAAGAAATTTTGCTTTTCGATTCAATACAAACTTTTAACGCTTTCAGGAGTTCAAATAACATGTTTTTAGATCATTTGTATCGTATCTTTTACTATATAACTTTTCACCAAATTTCACAAACACTAAGAAAGTTTGTTTTCCGATTCAAAACAAGATTTTAACTCTTTGAGGAGTTGAAATAACATGTTTTTAGATCATTTGTATCGTATGTTTTAGTACATAACTTTTCACCAAATTTCACAAACACTAAGAAAGTTCGTTTTTCGATTCAAAACAAGATTTTAACGCTTTGAGGAGTTGAAATAACATGTTTTTAGATCATTTGTATCGTATCTTTTAGTACATAACTTTTCACCAAATTTCACAAACACTACGAAAGTTTGTTTTCCGATTCAAAACAAGATTTTAACGCTTTGACGTGTTCAAATAACATGTTTTTAGATCATTTGTATCGTATCTTTTACTACATAACTTTTCACCAAATTTCACAAACACTACGAAAGTTTGTTTTCCGATTCAAAACAAGATTTTAACGCTTTGAGGAGTTCAAATAACATGTTTTTAGATCATTTGTATCGTATCTTTTAGTACATAACTTTTCACCAAATTTCACAAACACTACGAAAGTTTGTTTTCCGATTCAAAACAAGATTTTAACGCTTTGACGTGTTCAAATAACATGTTTTTAGATCATTTGTATCGTATCTTTTACTACATAACTTTTCACCAAATTTCACAAACACTACGAAAGTTTGTTTTCCGATTCAAAACAAGATTTTAACGCTTTGAGGAGTTCAAATAACATGTTTTTAGATCATTTGTATCGTATCTTTTAGTACATAACTTTTCACCAAATTTCACCAACACTAAGAAAGATTGTTTTTCGATTCAAAACAAGATTTTAACGATTTGAGGAGTTCAAATAACGTGTTTTTAGATCATTTGTATCGTATCTTTTACTACATAACTTTTCACCAAATTTCACAAACACTAAGAAAGTTGTTTTTTCGATTCAAAACAAGATTTTAACGCTTTCAAGAGTTCAAATAACATGTTTTTAGATCATTTGTATCGTATCTTTTACTACATATCTTTTCACCAAATTTCACAAACACTAAGAAAGTTTGTTTTCCGATTCAAAACAAGATTTTAACTCTTTGAGGAGTTCAAATAACGTGTTTTTAGATCATTTGTTTCGTATCTTTTACTACATAACTTTTCACCAAATGTCACAAACACTAAGAAAGTTGGTTTTTCGATTCAAAACAAGATTTTAACTCTTTGAGGAGTACAAATAACATGTTTTTAGATCATTTGTATCGTATCTTTTACTACATAACTTTTCACCAAATTTTACAAACACGAAGAAATTTTGCTTTTCGATTCAATACAAACTTTTAACGCTTTCAGGAGTTCAAATAACATGTTTTTAGATCATTTGTATCGTATCTTTTACTATATAACTTTTCACCAAATTTCACAAACACTAAGAAAGTTTGTTTTCCGATTCAAAACAATATTTTAACTCTTTGAGGAGTTGAAATAACATGTTTTTAGATCATTTGTATCGTATCTTTTAATACATAACTTTTCACCAAATTTCACAAACACTAAGAAAGTTCGTTTTTCGATTCAAAACAAGATTTTAACGCTTTGAGGAGTTGAAATAACATGTTTTTAGATCATTTGTATCGTATCTTTTAGTACATAACTTTTCACCAAATTTCACAAACACTACGAAAGTTTGTTTTCCGATTCAAAACAAGATTTTAACGCTTTGACGTGTTCAAATAACATGTTTTTAGATCATTTGTATCGTATCTTTTACTACATAACTTTTCACCAAATTTCACAAACACTACGAAAGTTTGTTTTCCGATTCAAAACAAGATTTTAACACTTTGAGGAGTTCAAATAACATGTTTTTAGATCATTTGTATCGTATCTTTTAGTACATAACTTTTCACCAAATTTCACAAACACTACGAAAGTTTGTTTTCCGATTCAAAACAAGATTTTAATGCTTTGACGTGTTCAAATAACATGTTTTTAGATCATTTGTATCGTATCTTTTACTACATAACTTTTCACCAAATTTCACAAACACTACGAAAGTTTGTTTTCCGATTCAAAACAAGATTTTAACGCTTTGAGGAGTTCAAATAACATGTTTTTAGATCATTTGTATCGTATCTTTTAGTACATAACTTTTCACCAAATTTCACAAACACTAAGAAAGTTTGTTTTTCGATTCAAAACAAGATTTTAACGATTTGAGGAGTTCAAATAACGTGTTTTTAGATCATTTGTATCGTATCTTTTACTACATAACTTTTCACCAAATTTCACAAACACTAAGAAAGTTGTTTTTTCGATTCAAAACATGATTTTAACGCTTTCAAGAGTTCAAATAACATGTTTTTAGATCACTTGTATCGTATCTTTTACTACATAACTTTTCACCAAATTTCACAAACACTAAGAAAGTTTGTTTTCCGATTCAAAACAAGATTTTAACTCTTTGAGGAGTTCAAATAACTTGTTTTTAGATCATTTGTTTCGTATCTTTTACTACATAACTTTTCACCAAATGTCACAAACACTAAGAAAGTTGGTTTTTCGATTCAAAACAAGATTTTAACTCTTTGAGGAGTACAAATAACATGTTTTTAGATCATTTGTATCGTATCTTTTACTACATAACTTTTCACCAAATTTTACAAACACGAAGAAATTTTGCTTTTCGATTCAATACAAACTTTTAACGCTTTCAGGAGTTCAAATAACATGTTTTTAGATCATTTGTATCGTATCTTTTACTATATAACTTTTCACCAAATTTCACAAACACTAAGAAAGTTTGTTTTCCGATTCAAAACAAGATTTTAACTCTTTGAGGAGTTGAAATAACATGTTTTTAGATCATTTGTATCGTATCTTTTAGTACATAACTTTTCACCAAATTTCACAAACACTAAGAAAGTTCGTTTTTCGATTCAAAACAAGATTTTAACGCTTTGAGGAGTTGAAATAACATGTTTTTAGATCATTTGTATCGTATCTTTTAGTACATAACTTTTCACCAAATTTCACAAACACTACGAAAGTTTGTTTTCCGATTCAAAACAAGATTTTAACGCTTTGACGTGTTCAAATAACATGTTTTTAGATCATTTGTATCGTATCTTTTACTACATAACTTTTCACCAAATTTCACAAACACTACGAAAGTTTGTTTTCCGATTCAAAACAAGATTTTAACGCTTTGACGTGTTCAAATAACATGTTTTTAGATCATTTGTATCGTATCTTTTACTACATAACTTTTCACCAAATTTCACAAACACTACGAAAGTTTGTTTTCCGATTCAAAACAAGATTTTAACGCTTTGAGGAGTTCAAATAACATGTTTTTAGATCATTTGTATCGTATCTTTTAGTACATAACTTTTCACCAAATTTCACAAACACTACGAAAGTTTGTTTTCCGATTCAAAACAAGATTTTAACGCTTTGACGTGTTCAAATAACATGTTTTTAGATCATTTGTATCGTATCTTTTACTACATAACTTTTCACCAAATTTCACAAACACTACGAAAGTTTGTTTTCCGATTCAAAACAAGATTTTAACTCTTTGAGGAGTTCAAATAACATGTTTTTAGATCATTTGTATCGTATCTTTTAGTACATAACTTTTCACCGAATTTCACAAACACTAAGAAAGATTGTTTTTCGATTCAAAACAAGATTTTAACGATTTGAGGAGTTCAAATAACGTGTTTTTAGATCATTTGTATCGTATCTTTTACTACATAACTTTTCACCAAATTTCACAAACACTAAGAAAGTTGTTTTTTCGATTCAAAACATGATTTTAACGCTTTCAAGAGTTCAAATAACATGTTTTTAGATCATTTGTATCGTATCTTTTACTACATAACTTTTCACCAAATTTCACAAACACTAAGAAAGTTTGTTTTCCGATTCAAAACAAGATTTTAACTCTTTGAGGAGTTCAAATAACGTGTTTTTAGATCATTTGTTTCGTATCTTTTACTACATAACTTTTCACCAAATGTCACAGACACTAAGAAAGTTGGTTTTTCGATTCAAAACAAGATTTTAACTCTTTGAGGAGTACAAATAACATGTTTTTAGATCATTTGTATCGTATCTTTTACTACATAACTTTTCACCAAATTTTACAAACACGAAGAAATTTTGCTTTTCGATTCAATACAAACTTTTAACGCTTTCAGGAGTTCAAATAACATGTTTTTAGATCATTTGTATCGTATCTTTTACTATATAACTTTTCACCAAATTTCACAAACACTAAGAAAGTTTGTTTTCCGATTCAAAACAAGATTTTAACTCTTTGAGGAGTTGAAATAACATGTTTTTAGATCATTTGTATCGTATCTTTTAGTACATAACTTTTCACCAAATTTCACAAAAACTACGAAAGTTTGTTTTTCGATTCAAAACAAGATTTTAACGCTTTGAGGAGTTCAAATAACTTGTTTTTAGATCATTTGTATCGTATCTTTTACTACTTAACTTTTCACCAAATTTCACAAACACTAAGAAAGTTTGTTTTTCGATTCCAAACAAGATTTTAACGCTTTGAGGAGTTCAAATAACGTGTTTTTAGATCATTTGTATCGTATCTTTTACTACATAACTTTTCACCAAATTTCACAAACATTAAGAAAGTTTGTTTTTCTATTCAATACAAACTTTTAACGCTTTGAGGAGTTCAAATATCGTGTTTTTAGATCATTTGTATCGTATCTTTTACTACATAACTTTTCACTAAATTTCACAAACACTAAGAAAGTTTGTTTTTCTATTCAAAACAAACTTTTAACGCTTTGAGGAGTTCAAATATCGTGTTTTTAGATCATTTGTATCGTATCTTTTACTACATAACTTTTCACCAAATTTCACAAACACTAAGAAAGTTTTTTTTCCGATTCAAAACAAGATTTTAACGCTTTGAGGAGTTGAAATAACATGTTTTTAGATCATCTGTATCGTATCTTTTAGTACATAACTTTTCACCAAATTACACAAACACGAAGAAATTTTGCTTTTCGATTCAATACAAACTTTTAACGCTTTGAGGAGTTCAAATAACATGTTTTTAGTTCATTTGTATCGTATCTTTTACTACATAACTTTTCACCAAATTTTACAAACACGAAGAAATTTTGCTTTTCGATTCAATACAAACTTTTAACGCTTTCCGGAGTTCAAATAACATGTTTTTAGATCATTTGTATCGTATCTTTTACTATATAACTTTTCACCAAATTTCACAAACACTAAGAAAGTTTGTTTTCTGATTCAAAACAAGATTTTAACTCTTTGAGGAGTTGAAATAACATGTTTTTAGATCATTTGTATCGTATCTTTTAGTACATAACTTTTCACCAAATTTCACAAACACTAAGAAAGTTCGTTTTTCGATTCAAAACAAGATTTTAACGCTTTGAGGAGTTGAAATAACATGTTTTTAGATCATTTGTATCGTATCTTTTAGTACATAACTTTTCACCAAATTTCACAAACACTACGAAAGTTTGTTTTCCGATTCAAAACAAGATTTTAACGCTTTGACGTGTTCAAATAACATGTTTTTAGATCATTTGTATCGTATCTTTTACTACATAACTTTTCACCAAATTTCACAAACACTACGAAAGTTTGTTTTCCGATTCAAAACAAGATTTTAACGCTTTGAGGAGTTCAAATAACTTGTTTTTAGATCATTTGTATCGTATCTTTTAGTACATAACTTTTCACCAAATTTCACAAACACTACGAAAGTTTGTTTTCCGATTCAAAACAAGATTTTAACGCTTTGACGTGTTCAAATAACATGTTTTTAGATCATTTGTATCGTATCTTTTACTACATAACTTTTCACCAAATTTCACAAACACTACGAAAGTTTGTTTTCCGATTCAAAACAAGATTTTAACGCTTTGAGGAGTTCAAATAACATGTTTTTTGATCATTTGTATCGTATCTTTTAGTACATAACTTTTCACCAAATTTCACAAACACTAAGAAAGATTGTTTTTCGATTCAAAACAAGATTTTAACGATTTGAGGAGTTCAAATAACGTGTTTTTAGATCATTTGTATCGTATCTTTTACTACATAACTTTTCACCAAATTTCACAAACACTAAGAAAGTTGTTTTTTCGATTCAAAACAAGATTTTAACGCTTTCAAGAGTTCAAATAACATGTTTTTAGATCATTTGTATCGTATCTTTTACTACATAACTTTTCACCAAATTTCACAAACACTAAGAAAGTTTGTTTTCCGATTCAAAACAAGATTTTAACTCTTTGAGGAGTTCAAATAACGTGTTTTTAGATCATTTGTTTCGTATCTTTTACTACATAACTTTTCACCAAATGTCACAAACACTAAGAAAGTTGGTTTTTCGATTCAAAACAAGATTTTAACTCTTTGAGGAGTACAAATAACATGTTTTTAGATCATTTGTATCGTATCTTTTACTACATAACTTTTCACCAAATTTTACAAACACGAAGAAATTTTGCTTTTCGATTCAATACAAACTTTTAACGCTTCAGGAGTTCAAATAACATGTTTTTAGATCATTTGTATCGTATCTTTTACTATATAACTTTTCACCAAATTTCACAAACACTAAGAAAGTTTGTTTTCCGATTCAAAACAAGATTTTAACTCTTTGAGGAGTTGAAATAACATGTTTTTAGATCATTTGTATCGTATCTTTTAGTACATAACTTTTCACCAAATTTCACAAAAACTACGAAAGTTTGTTTTTCGATTCAAAACAAGATTTTAACGCTTTGAGGAGTTCAAATAACTTGTTTTTAGATCATTTGTATCGTATCTTTTACTACTTAACTTTTCACCAAATTTCACAAACACTAAGAAAGTTTGTTTTTCGATTCCAAACAAGATTTTAACGCTTTGAGGAGTTCAAATAACGTGTTTTTAGATCATTTGTATCGTATCTTTTACTACATAACTTTTCACCAAATTTCACAAACATTAAGAAAGTTTGTTTTTCTATTCAATACAAACTTTGAACGCTTTGAGGAGTTCAAATATCGTGTTTTTAGATCATTTGTATCGTATCTTTTACTACATAACTTTTCACCAAATTTCACAAACACTAAGAAAGTTTGTTTTTCTATTCAAAACAAACTTTTAACGCTTTGAGGAGTTCAAATATCGTGCTTTTAGATCATTTGTATCGTATCTTTTACTACATAACTTTTCACCAAATTTCACAAACACTAAGAAAGTTTGTTTTCCGATTCAAAACAAGATTTTAACGCTTTGAGGAGTTGAAATAACATGTTTTTAGATCATTTGTATCGTATCTTTTAGTACATAACTTTTCACCAAATTTTACAAACACGAAGAAATTTTGCTTTTCGATTCAATACAAACTTTTAACGCTTTGAGGAGTTCAAATAACATGTTTTTAGATCATTTGTATCGTATCTTTTACTACATAACTTTTCACCAAATTTTACAAACACGAAGAAATTTTGCTTTTCGATTCAATACAAACTTTTAACGCTTTCAGGAGTTCAAATAACATGTTTTTAGATCATTTGTATCGTATCTTTTACTATATAACTTTTCACCAAATTTCACAAACACTAAGAAAGTTTGTTTTCCGATTCAAAACAAGATTTTAACTCTTTGAGGAGTTGAAATAACATGTTTTTAGATCATTTGTATCGTATCTTTTAGTACATAACTTTTCACCAAATTTCACAAACACTAAGAAAGTTCGTTTTTCGATTCAAAACAAGATTTTAACGCTTTGAGGAGTTGAAATAACATGTTTTTAGATCATTTGTATCGTATCTTTTAGTACATAACTTTTCACCAAATTTCACAAACACTACGAAAGTTTGTTTTCCGATTCAAAACAAGATTTTAACGCTTTGACGTGTTCAAATAACATGTTTTTAGATCATTTGTATCGTATCTTTTACTACATAACTTTTCACCAAATTTCACAAACACTACGAAAGTTTGTTTTCCGATTCAAAACAAGATTTTAACACTTTGAGGAGTTCAAATAACATGTTTTTAGATCATTTGTATCGTATCTTTTAGTACATAACTTTTCACCAAATTTCACAAACACTACGAAAGTTTGTTTTCCGATTCAAAACAAGATTTTAACGCTTTGACGTGTTCAAATAACATGTTTTTAGATCATTTGTATCGTATCTTTTACTACATAACTTTTCACCAAATTTCACAAACACTACGAAAGTTTGTTTTCCGATTCAAAACAAGATTTTAACGCTTTGAGGAGTTCAAATAACATGTTTTTAGATCATTTGTATCGTATCTTTTAGTACATAACTTTTCACCAAATTTCACAAACACTAAGAAAGTTTGTTTTTCGATTCAAAACAAGATTTTAACGATTTGAGGAGTTCAAATAACGTGTTTTTAGATCATTTGTATCGTATCTTTTACTACATAACTTTTCACCAAATTTCACAAACACTAAGAAAGTTGTTTTTTCGATTCAAAACATGATTTTAACGCTTTCAAGAGTTCAAATAACATGTTTTTAGATCATTTGTATCGTATCTTTTACTACATAACTTTTCACCAAATTTCACAAACACTAAGAAAGTTTGTTTTCCGATTCAAAACAAGATTTTAACTCTTTGAGGAGTTCAAATAACGTGTTTTTAGATCATTTGTTTCGTATCTTTTACTACATAACTTTTCACCAAATGTCACAAACACTAAGAAAGTTGGTTTTTCGATTCAAAACAAGATTTTAACTCTTTGAGGAGTACAAATAACATGTTTTTAGATCATTTGTATCGTATCTTTTACTACATAACTTTTCACCAAATTTTACAAACACGAAGAAATTTTGCTTTTCGATTCAATACAAACTTTTAACGCTTTCAGGAGTTCAAATAACATGTTTTTAGATCATTTGTATCGTATCTTTTACTATATAACTTTTCACCAAATTTCACAAACACTAAGAAAGTTTGTTTTCCGATTCAAAACAAGATTTTAACTCTTTGAGGAGTTGAAATAACATGTTTTTAGATCATTTGTATCGTATCTTTTAGTACATAACTTTTCACCAAATTTCACAAAAACTACGAAAGTTTGTTTTTCGATTCAAAACAATATTTTAACGCTTTGAGGAGTTCAAATAACTTGTTTTTAGATCATTTGTATCGTATCTTTTACTACTTAACTTTTCACCAAATTTCACAAACACTAAGAAAGTTTGTTTTTCGATTCCAAACAAGATTTTAACGCTTTGAGGAGTTCAAATAACGTGTTTTTAGATCATTTGTATCGTATCTTTTACTACATAACTTTTCACCAAATTTCACAAACATTAAGAAAGTTTGTTTTTCTATTCAATACAAACTTTTAACGCTTTGAGGAGTTCAAATATCGTGTTTTTAGATCATTTGTATCGTATCTTTTACTACATAACTTTTCACCAAATTTCACAAACACTAAGAAAGTTTGTTTTTCTATTCAAAACAAACTTTTAACGCTTTGAGGAGTTCAAATATCGTGTTTTTAGATCATTTGTATCGTATCTTTTACTACATAACTTTTCACCAAATTTCACAAACACTAAGAAAGTTTGTTTTCCGATTCAAAACAAGATTTTAACGCTTTGAGGAGTTGAAATAACATGTTTTTAGATCATTTGTATCGTATCTTTTAGTACATAACTTTTCACCAAACATCACAAACACTAAGAAATTTTGCTTTTCGATTCAATACAAACTTTTAACGCTTTGAGGAGTTCAAATAACATGTTTTTAGATCATTTGTATCGTATCTTTTACTACATAACTTTTCACCAAATTTTACAAACACGAAGAAATTTTGCTTTTCGATTCAATACAAACTTTTAACGCTTTCAGGAGTTCAAATAACATGTTTTAGATCATTTGTATCGTATCTTTTAGTACATAACTTTTCACCAAATTTCACAAACACTAAGAAAGTTCGTTTTTCGATTCAAAACAAGATTTTAACGCTTTGAGGAGTTGAAATAACATGTTTTTAGATCATTTGTATCGTATCTTTTAGTACATAACTTTTCACCAAATTTCACAAACACTACGAAAGTTTGTTTTCCGATTCAAAACAAGATTTTAACGCTTTGACGTGTTCAAATAACATGTTTTTAGATCATTTGTATCGTATCTTTTACTACATAACTTTTCACCAAATTTCACAAACACTAAGAAAGTTGTTTTTTCGATTCAAAACATGATTTTAACGCTTTCAAGAGTTCAAATAACATGTTTTTAGATCATTTGTATCGTATCTTTTACTACATAACTTTTCACCAAATTTCACAAACACTAAGAAAGTTTATTTTCCGATTCAAAACAAGATTTTAACTCTTTGAGGAGTTCAAATAACGTGTTTTTAGATCATTTGTTTCGTATCTTTTACTACATAACTTTTCACCAAATGTCACAAACACTAAGAAAGTTGGTTTTTCGATTCAAAACAAGATTTTAACTCTTTGAGGAGTACAAATAACATGTTTTTAGATCATTTGTATCGTATCTTTTACTACATAACTTTTCACCAAATTTTACAAACACGAAGAAATTTTGCTTTTCGATTCAATACAAACTTTTAACGCTTTCAGGAGTTCAAATAACATGTTTTTAGATCATTTGTATCGTATCTTTTACTATATAACTTTTCACCAAATTTCACAAACACTAAGAAAGTTTGTTTTCCGATTCAAAACAAGATTTTAACTCTTTGAGGAGTTGAAATAACATGTTTTTAGATCATTTGTATCGTATCTTTTAGTACATAACTTTTCACCAAATTTCACAAACACTACGAAAGTTTGTTTTCCGATTCAAAACAAGATTTGAACGCTTTGACGTGTTCAAATAACATGTTTTTAGATCATTTGTATCGTATCTTTTACTACATAACTTTTCACCAAATTTCACAAACACTACGAAAGTTTGTTTTCCGATTCAAAACAAGATTTTAACGCTTTGAGGAGTTCAAATTAATAACATGTTTTTAGATCATTTGTATCGTATCTTTTAGTACATAACTTTTCACCAAATTTCACAAACACTAAGAAAGTTTGTTTTTCGATTCAAAACAAGATTTTAACGATTTGAGGAGTTCAAATAACGTGTTTTTAGATCATTTGTATCGTATCTTTTACTACATAACTTTTCACCAAATTTCACAAACACTAACAAAGTTGTTTTTTCGATTCAAAACAAGATTTTAACGCTTTCAAGAGTTCAAATAACATGTTTTTAGATCATTTGTATCGTATCTTTTACTACATAACTTTTCACCAAATTTCACAAACACTAAGAAAGTTTGTTTTCCGATTCAAAACAAGATTTTAACTCTTTGAGGAGTTCAAATAACGTGTTTTTAGATCATTTGTTTCGTATCTTTTACTACATAACTTTTCACCAAATTTCACAAACACTAAGAAAGTTGGTTTTTCGATTCAAAACAAGATTTTAACTCTTTGAGGAGTTCAAATAACGTGTTTTTAGATCATTTGTATCGTATCTTTTACTACATAACTTTTCACCAAATTTTACAAACACGAAGAAATTTTGCTTTTCGATTCAATACAAACTTTTAACGCTTTCAGGAGTTCAAATAACATGTTTTTAGATCATTCGAATCGTATCTTTTACTATATAACTTTTCACCAAATTTCACAAACACTAAGAAAGTTTGTTTTCCGATTCAAAACAAGATTTTAAAGCTTTGAGGAGTTGAAATAACATGTTTTTAGATCATTTGTATCGTATCTTTTAGTACATAACTTTTCACAAAATTTCACAAACACTACGAAAGTTTGTTTTTCGAGTCAAAACAATATTTTAACGCTTTGAGGAGTTCAAATAACATGTTTTTAGATCATTTTTATCGTATCTTTTACTACATAACTTTTCACCAAATTTCACAAACACTACGAAAGTTTGTTTTTCGATTCAAAACAAGATTTTAACTCTTTGAGGAGTACAAATAACATGTTTTTAGATCATTTGTATCGTATCTTTTACTACATAACTTTTCACCAAATTTTACAAACACGAAGAAATTTTGCTTTTCGATTCAATACAAACTTTTAACGCTTTCAGGAGTTCAAATAACATGTTTTTAGATCATTTGTATCGTATCTTTTACTATATAACTTTTCACCAAATTTCACAAACACTAAGAAAGTTTGTTTTCCGATTCAAAACAAGATTTTAACTCTTTGAGGAGTTGAAATAACATGTTTTTAGATCATTTGTATCGTATCTTTTAGTACATAACTTTTCACCAAATTTCACAAAAACTACGAAAGTTTGTTTTTCGATTCAAAACAAGATTTTAACGCTTTGAGGAGTTCAAATAACTTGTTTTTAGATCATTTGTATCGTATCTTTTACTACTTAACTTTTCACCAAATTTCACAAACACTAAGAAAGTTTGTTTTTCGATTCCAAACAAGATTTTAACGCTTTGAGGAGTTCAAATAACGTGTTTTTAGATCATTTGTATCGTATCTTTTACTACATAACTTTTCACCAAATTTCACAAACATTAAGAAAGTTTGTTTTTCTATTCAATACAAACTTTTAACGCTTTGAGGAGTTCAAATATCGTGTTTTTAGATCATTTGTATCGTATCTTTTACTACATAACTTTTCACCAAATTTCACAAACACTAAGAAAGTTTGTTTTTCTATTCAAAACAAACTTTTAACGCTTTGAGGAGTTTAAATATCGTGTTTTTAGATCATTTGTATCGTATCTTTTACTTCATAACTTTTCACCAAATTTCACAAACACTAAGAAAGTTTGTTTTCCGATTCAAAACAAGATTTTAACGCTTTGAGGAGTTGAAATAACATGTTTTTAGATCATTTGTATCGTATCTTTTAGTACATAACTTTTCACCAAATTTTACAAACACGAAGAAATTTTGCTTTTCGATTCAATACAAACTTTTAACGCTTTGAGGAGTTCAAATAACATGTTTTTAGATCATTTGTATTGTATCTTTTACTACATAACTTTTCACCAAATTTTACAAACACGAAGAAATTTTGCTTTTCGATTCAATACAAACTTTTAACGCTTTCAGGAGTTCAAATAACATGTTTTTAGATCATTTGTATCGTATCTTTTACTATATAACTTTTCACCAAATTTCACAAACACTAAGAAAGTTTGTTTTCCGATTCAAAACAAGATTTTAACTCTTTGAGGAGTTGAAATAACATGTTTTTAGATCATTTGTATCGTATCTTTTAGTACATAACTTTTCACCTAATTTCACAAAAACTACGAAAGTTTGTTTTTCGATTCAAAACAAGATTTTAACGCTTTGAGGAGTTCAAATAACTTGTTTTTAGATCATTTGTATCGTATCTTTTACTACTTAACTTTTCACCAAATTTCACAAACACTAAGAAAGTTTGTTTTTCGATTCCAAACAAGATTTTAACGCTTTGAGGAGTTCGAATAACGTGTTTTTAGATCATTTGTATCGTATCTTTTACTACATAACTTTTCACCAAATTTCACAAACATTAAGAAAGTTTGTTTTTCTATTCAATACAAACTTTTAACGCTTTGAGGAGTTCAAATATCGTGTTTTTAGATCATTTGTATCGTATCTTTTACTACATAACTTTTCACCAAATTTCACAAACACTAAGAAAGTTTGTTTTTCTATTCAAAACAAACTTTTAACGCTTTGAGGAGTTCAAATATCGTGTTTTTAGATCATTTGTATGGTATCTTTTACTACATGACTTTTCACCAAATTTCACAAACACTAAGAAAGTTTGTTTTCCGATTCAAAACAAGATTTTAACGCTTTGAGGACTTGAAATAACATGTTTTTAGATCATTTGTATCGTATCTTTTAGTACATAACTTTTCACCAAATTTCACAAACACTACGAAAGTTTGTTTTTCGATTGAAAACAAGATTTTAACGCTTTGAGAAGTTCAAATAACTTGTTTTTAGATCATTTGTATCGTATCTTTTAGTACATAACTTTTCACCAAATTTTACAAACACGAAGAAATTTTGCTTTTCGATTCAATACAAACTTTTAACGCTTTGAGGAGTTCAAATAACATGTTTTTAGATCATTTGTATTGTATCTTTTACTACATAACTTTTCACCAAATTTTACAAACACGAAGAAATTTTGCTTTTCGATTCAATACAAACTTTTAACGCTTTCAGGAGTTCAAATAACATGTTTTTAGATCATTTGTATCGTATCTTTTACTATATAACTTTTCACCAAATTTCACAAACACTAAGAAAGTTTGTTTTCCGATTCAAAACAAGATTTTAACTCTTTGAGGAGTTGAAATAACATGTTTTTAGATCATTTGTATCGTATCTTTTAGTACATAACTTTTCACCTAATTTCACAAAAACTACGAAAGTTTGTTTTTCGATTCAAAACAAGATTTTAACGCTTTGAGGAGTTCAAATAACTTGTTTTTAGATCATTTGTATCGTATCTTTTACTACTTAACTTTTCACCAAATTTCACAAACACTAAGAAAGTTTGTTTTTCGATTCCAAACAAGATTTTAACGCTTTGAGGAGTTCGAATAACGTGTTTTTAGATCATTTGTATCGTATCTTTTACTACATAACTTTTCACCAAATTTCACAAATATTAAGAAAGTTTGTTTTTCTATTCAATACAAACTTTTAACGCTTTGAGGAGTTCAAATATCGTGTTTTTAGATCATTTGTATCGTATCTTTTACTACATAACTTTTCACCAAATTTCACAAACACTAAGAAAGTTTGTTTTTCTATTCAAAACAAACTTTTAACGCTTTGAGGAGTTCAAATATCGTGTTTTTAGATCATTTGTATGGTATCTTTTACTACATGACTTTTCACCAAATTTCACAAACACTAAGAAAGTTTGTTTTCCGATTCAAAACAAGATTTTAACGCTTTGAGGACTTGAAATAACATGTTTTTAGATCATTTGTATCGTATCTTTTAGTACATAACTTTTCACCAAATTTCACAAACACTACGAAAGTTTGTTTTTCGATTGAAAACAAGATTTTAACGCTTTGAGAAGTTCAAATAACTTGTTTTTAGATCATTTGTATCGTATCTTTTACTACATAACTTTTCACCAAATTTCACAAACACTAAGAAAGTTTGTTTTTCGATTTCAAAACAAGATTTTAACGCTTTGAGGAGTTCAAATAACGTGTTTTTAGATCATTTGTATCGTATATTTTAGTACATAACTTTTTACTAAATTATACAAACACTAAGAAAGTTTGTTCTTCGATTCAAAAGAAGATTTTAACGCTTTGAGGAGTTCAAATAACATGTTTTTAGATCATTTGTATCGTATCTTTTACTACATAACTTTTCACCAAATTTCACAAACACTAAGAAAATTTGTTTTTCCATTCAAAACAAGATTTTAACGCTTTGAGGAGTTCAAATAACGTGTTTTTAGATCATTTGTTTCGTATCTTTTACTACATAACTTTTCACCAAATTTCACAACCACTAAGAAAGTTGGGTTTTCGATTCAAAACAAGATTTTAACGCTTTGAGGAGTTCAAATAACGTCTTTTTAGATCATTTGTATCGTATCTTTTACTACATAACTTTTCACCAAATTTTACAAACACGAAGAAATTTTGCTTTTCGATGCAATACAAACTTTTAACGCTTTCAGGAGTTCAAATAACATGTTTTTAGATCATTTGTATCGTATCTTTTACTAGATAACTTTTCACCAAATTTTACAAACACGAAGAAATTTTGCTTTTCGATTCAATACAAACTTTTAACGCTTTCACGAGTTCAAATAACTTGTTTTTAGATCATTTGTATCGTATATTTTACTACATAACTTTTCACCAAATTTCACAAACACTAAGAAAGTTTGTTTTCCGATTCAAAACAAGATTTTAACGCTTTGAGGAGTTGAAATAACATGTTTTTAGATCATTTGTATCGTATCTTTTAGTACATAACTTTTCACCAAATTTCACAAACACTAAGAAAGTTTGTTTTTCGATTCAAAACAAGATTTTAACGATTTGATCAGTTCAAATAACGTGTTTTTAGATCATTTGTATCGTATCTTTTACTACATAACTTTTCACCAAATTTCACAAACACTAAGAAAGTTGGTTTTTCGATTCAAAACAAGATTTTAACGTTTTCAAGAGTTCAAATAACATGTTTTTAGATCATTTGTATCGTATCTTTTACTACATAACTTTTCACCAAATTTCACAAACACTAAGAAAGATTGTTTTCCGATTCAAAATAAGATTTTAACGCTTTGAGGAGTTGAAATAACATGTTTTTAGATCATTTGTATCGTATCTTTTAGTACATAACTTTTCACCAAATTTCACAAACAGTACGAAAGTTTGTTTTTCGATTCAAAACAAGATTTTAACGCTTTGAGGAGTTCAAATAACATGTTTTTAGATCATTTGTATCGTATCTTTTACGACATAACTTTTCACCAAATTTCACAAACACTACGAAAGTTTGTTTTTCGATTCAAAACAAGATTTTAACGCGTTGAGGAGTTCAAATAATTTGTTTTTAGATCATTTGTATCGTATCTTTTACTACATAACTTTTCACCAAATTTCACAAACACTACGAAAGTTTGTTTTCCGATTCAAAACAAGATTTTAACGCTTTGAGGAGTTGAAATAACATGTTTTTAGATCATTTGTATCGTATCTTTTAGTACATAACTTTTCCCCAAATTTCACAAACACTAAGAAAGTTTGTTTTTCGATTCAAAACAAGATTTTAACGATTTGAGGAGTTCAAATAACGTGTTTTTAGATCATTTGTATCGTATCTTTTACTACATAACTTTTCACCAAATTTCACAAACACTAAGAAAGTTTGTTTTCCGATTCAAAACAAGATTTTAACGCTTTGAGGAGTTCAAATAACGTGTTTTTAGATCATTTGTTTCGTATCTTTTACTACATAACTTTTCATCAAATTTCACAAACACTAAGAAAGTTGGTTTTTCGATTCAAAACAAGATTTTAACTCTTTGAGGAGTTCAAATAACGTGTTTTTAGATCATTTCTATTGTATCTTTTACTACATAACTTTTCACCAAATTTTACAAACACGAAGAAATTTTGCTTTTCGATTCAATACAAACTTTTAACGCTTTCAGGAGTTCAAATAACATGTTTTTAGATCATTTGTATCGTATCTTTTACTATATAACTTTTCACCAAATTTCACAAACACTAAGAAAGTTTGTTTTCCGATTCAAAACAAGATTTTAACTCTTTGAGTAGTTGAAATAACATGTTTTTAGATCATTTGTATCGTATCTTTTAGTACATAACTTTTCACCAAATTTCACAAAAACTACGAAAGTTTGTTTTTCGATTCAAAACAAGATTTTAACGCTTTGAGGAGTTCAAATAACTTGTTTTTAGATCATTTGTATCGTATCTTTTACTACTTAACTTTTCACCAAATTTCACAAACACTAAGAAAGTTTGTTTTTCAATTCCAAACAAGATTTTAACGCTTTGAGGAGTTCAAATAACGTGTTTTTAGATCATTTGTATCGTATCTTTTACTACATAACTTTTCACCAAATTTCACAAACATTAAGAAAGTTTGTTTTTCTATTCAAAACAAACTTTTAACGCTTTGAGGAGTTCAAATATCGTGTTTTTAGATCATTTGTATCGTATATTTTACTACATAACTTTTCACCAAATTTCACAAACACTAAGAAAGTTTGTTTTCCGATTCAAAACAAGATTTTAACGCTTTGAGGAGTTGAAATAACATGTTTTTAGATCATTTGTATCGTATCTTTTAGTACATAACTTTTCACCAAATTTCACAAACACTAAGAAAGTTTGTTTCTCGATTCAAAACCAGATTTTAACGCTTTGAGGAGTTCAAATAACTTGTTTTTAGATCATTTCTATTGTATCTTTTACTACATAACTTTTCACCAAATTTCACAAACACTAAGAAAGTTTGTTTTTCGATTTCAAACAAGATTTTAACGCTTTGAAGAGTTCAAATCACGTGTTTTTAGATCATTTGTATCGTATCTTTTAGTACATAACTTTTTACAAAATTATACAAACACTAAGAAAGTTTGTTTTTCGATTCAAAACAAGATTTCAACGCTTTGAGGAGTTCAAATAACGTGTTTTTAGATCATTTGTATCGTATCTTTTACTACATAACTTTTCACCAAATTTCACAAACACTAAGAAAGTTTGTTTTTCGATTAAAAACAAGATTTGAACGCTTTGAGGAGTTCAAATAACGTGTTTTTAGATCTTTTGTATCGTATCTTTTAGTACATAACTTTTCACCAAATTTCACAAACACTAAGAAAGTTTGTTTTTCGATTCAAAACAAAATTTTAACGCTTTGAGGAGTTCAAATAACGTGTTTTTAGATCATTTGTATCGTATCTTTTACTACACAACTTTTCACCAAATTTTACATACACTAAGAAAGTTTGTTTTTCGATTCAATACAAGATTTTAACGCTTTGAGGAGTTCAATTAACCTGTTTTTAGATCATTTGTATCGTATCTTTTACTACATAACTTTTCACCAAATTTCACAAACACTAAGAATGTTTGTTTTCCGATTCAAAACAAGATTTTAACGATTTGGGGAGTTGAAATAACGTGTTTTTAGATCATTTGTATCGTATCTTTTACTACATAACTTTTCACCAAATTTCACAAACACTAAGAAAGTTTGTTTTTCGATTCAAAACAAGATTTTAACGCTTTGAGGAGTTCAAATAACTTGTTTTTAGATCATTTGTATCGTATCTTTTACTACATAACTTTTCACCAAATTTCACAAACACTAAGAAAGTTTGTTTTTCGATTTCAAAACAAGATTTTAACGCTTTGAGGAGTTCAAATAACGTGTTTTTAGATCATTTGTATCGTATATTTTAGTACATAACTTTTCACTAAATTATACAAACACTAAGAAAGTTTGTTCTACGATTCAAAACAAGATTTTAACGCTTTGAGGAGTTCAAATAACATGTTTTTAGATCATTTGTATCGTATCTTTTACTACATAACTTTTCACCAAATTTCACAAACACTAAGAAAATTTGTTTTTCGATTTAAAACAAGATTTTAACGCTTTGAGGAGTTCAAATAACGTGTTTTTAGATCATTTGTATTGTATCTTTTACTACATAACTTTTCACCAAATTTTACAAACATTAAGTAAATTTGTTTTTCGATTCAAAACAAACTTTTAACGCTTTGAGGAGTTCAAATATCGTGTTTTTAGATCATTTGTATCGTATCTTTTACTACATAACTTTTCACCAAATTTCACAAACACTAAGAAAGTTTGTTTTCCGATTCAAAACAAGATTTTAACGCTTTGAGGAGTTGAAATAACATGTTTTTAGATCATTTGTATCGTATCTTTTAGTACATAACTTTTCACCAAATTTCACAAACACTAAGAAAGTTTGTTTTTCGATTCAAAACAAGATTTTAACGATTTGAGGAGTTCAAATAACGTGTTTTTAGATCATTTGTATCGTATCTTTTACTACATAACTTTTCACCAAATTTCACAAACACTAAGAAAGTTGGTTTTTCGATTCAAAACAAGATTTTAACGCTTTCAAGAGTTCAAATAACATTTTTTTAGATCATTTGTATCGTATCTTTTACTACATAACTTTTCACCAAATTTCACAAACACTAAGAAAGTTTGTTTTCCGATTCAAAACAAGATTTTAACGCTTTGAGGAGTTCAAATAACGTGTTTTTAGATCATTTGTATCGTATCGTTTACTACATAACTTTTCACGAAATTTCACAAACACTAAGAAAGTTTGTTTTTCGATTCAAAACCAGATTTTAACGCTTTGAGGAGTTCAAATAACGTGTTTTTAGATCATTTCTATTGTATCTTTTACTACATAACTTTTCACCAAATTTCTCAAACACTAAGAAAGTTGGTTTTTCGATTCAAAACAAGATTATAACGCTTTCAAGAGTTCAAATCACATGTTTTTAGAACATTTGTATCGTATCTTTTACTACATAACTTTTCACCAAATTTCACAAACACTAAGAAAGTTTGTTTTTCGATTCAAAACAAGATTTTAACGCTTTGAGGAGTTCAAATAACGTGTTTTTAGATCATTTGTATCGTATCTTTTACTACATAACTTTTCACCAAATTTTACAAACACTAAGAAAGTTTGTTTTTCGATTCAAAACAAGATTTGAACGCGTTGAGGAGTTCAAATAATGAGTTTTTAGATCTTTTGTATGGTATCTTTTAGTACATAACTTTTCACCAAATTTCACAAACACTAAGAAAGTTTGTTTTTCGATTCAAAACAAAATTTTAACGCTTTGAGGAGTTCAAATAACGTGTTTTTAGATCATTTGTATCGTATCTTTTACAACACAACTTTTCACCAAATTTCACATACACTAAGAAAGTTTGTTTTTCGATTCAAAACAAGATTTTAACGCTTTGAGGAGTTCAATTAACCTGTTTTTAGATCATTAGTATCGTATCTTTTACTACATAACTTTTCACCAAATTTTACAAACACTAAGAATGTTTGTTTTTCGATTCAAAACAAGATTTTAACGATTTGGGGAGTTCATATAACGTGTTTTTAGATCATTTCTATCGTATCTTTTACTACATAACTTTTCACCAAATTTCGCAAACACTAAGAAAGTTTGTTTTTCGATTCAAAACAAGATTTTAACGCTTTGAGGAGTTCAAATAACTTGTTTTTAGATCATTTGTATCGTATCTTTTACTACATAACTTTTCACCAAATTTCACAAACACTAAGAAAGTTTGTTTTTCGATTTCAAAACAAGATTTTAACGCTTTGAGGAGTTCAAATAACTTGTTTTTAGATCATTTGTATCGTATCTTTTACTACATAACTTTTCACCAAATTTCACAAACACTAAGAAAGTTTGTTTTTCGATTTCAAAACAAGATTTTAACGCTTTGAGGAGTTCAAATAACTTGTTTTTAGATCATTTGTATCGTATCTTTTACTACATAACTTTTCACCAAATTTTACAAACACTAAGAATGTTTGTTTTTCGATTCAAAACAAGATTTTAACGATTTGGGGAGTTCATATAACGTGTTTTTAGATCATTTCTATCGTATCTTTTACTACATAACTTTTCACCAAATTTCGCAAACACTAAGAAAGTTTGTTTTTCGATTCAAAACAAGATTTTAACGCTTTGAGGAGTTCAAATAACTTGTTTTTAGATCATTTGTATCGTATCTTTTACTACATAACTTTTCACCAAATTTCACAAACACTAAGAAAGTTTGTTTTTCGATTTCAAAACAAGATTTTAACGCTTTGAGGAGTTCAAATAACTTGTTTTTAGATCATTTGTATCGTATCTTTTACTACTTAACTTTTCACCAAATTTTACAAACACTAAGAATGTTTGTTTTTCGATTCAAAACAAGATTTTAACGCTTTGAGGAGTTCAAATAACGTGTTTTTAGATGATTTGTTTCGTATCTTTTACTACATAACTTTTCACCAAATGTCACAAACACTAAGAAAGTTGGTTTTTCGATTCAAAACAAGATTTTAACTCTTTGAGGAGTACAAATAACATGTTTTTAGATCATTTGTATCGTATCTTTTACTACATAACTTTTCACCAAATTTTACAAACACGAAGAAATTTTGCTTTTCGATTCAATACAAACTTTTAACGCTTTCAGGAGTTCAAATAACATGTTTTTAAATCATTTGTATCGTATCTTTTACTATATAACTTTTCACCAAATTTCACAAACACTAAGAAAGTTTGTTTTCCGATTCAAAACAAGATTTTAACTCTTTGAGGAGTTGAAATAACATATTTTTAGATCATTTGTATCGTATCTTTTAGTACATAACTTTTCACCAAATTTCACAAAAACTACGAAAGTTTGTTTTTCGATTCAAAACAAGATTTTAACGCTTTGAGGAGTTCAAATAACTTGTTTTTAGATCATTTGTATCGTATCTTTTACTACTTAACTTTTCACCAAATTTCACAAACACTAAGAAAGTTTGTTTTTCGATTCCAAACAAGATTTTAACGCTTTGAGGAATTAAAATAACGTGTTTTTAGATCATTTGTATCGTATCTTTTACTACATAACTTTTCACCAAATTTCACAAACATTAAGAAAGTTTGTTTTTCTATTCAATACAAACTTTTAACGCTTTGAGGAGTTCAAATATCGTGTTTTTAGATCATTTGTATCGTATCTTTTACGACATAACTTTTCACCAAATTTCACAAACACTAAGAAAGTTTGTTTTTCGATTCCAAACAAGATTTTAACGCTTTGAGGAGTTAAAATAACGTGTTTTTAGATCATTTGTATCGTATCTTTTACTACATAACTTTTCACCAAATTTCACAAACACTAAGAAAGTTTGTTTTCCGATTCAAAACAAGATTTTAACGCTTTGAGGAGTTGAAATAACATGTTTTTAGATCATTTGTATCGTATCTTTTAGTACATAACTTTTCACCAAATTTTACAAACACGAAGAAATTTTGCTTTTCGATTCAATACAAACTTTTAACGCTTTGAGGAGTTCAAATAACATGTTTTTAGATCATTTGTATCGTATCTTTTACTACATAACTTTTCACCAAATTTTACAAACACGAAGAAATTTTGCTTTTCGATTCAATACAAACTTTTAACGCTTTCAGGAGTTCAAATAACATGTTTTTAGATCATTTGTATCGTATCTTTTACTATATAACTTTTCACCAAATTTCACAAACACTAAGAAAGTTTGTTTTCTGATTCAAAACAAGATTTTAACTCTTTGAGGAGTTGAAATAACATGTTTTTAGATCATTTGTATCGTATCTTTTAGTACATAACTTTTCACCAAATTTCACAAAAACTACGAAAGTTTGTTTTTCGATTCAAAACAAGATTTTAACGCTTTGAGGAGTTCAAATAACTTGTTTTTAGATCATTTGTATCGTATCTTTTACTACTTAACTTTTCACCAAATTTCACAAACACTAAGAAAGTTTGTTTTTTGATTCCAAACAAGATTTTAACGCTTTGAGGAGTTCAAATAACGTGTTTTTAGATCATTTGTATCGTATCTTTTACTACATAACTTTTCACCAAATTTCACAAACATTAAGAAGGTTTGTTTTTCTATTCAAAACAAACTTTTAACGCTTTGAGGAGTTCAAATATCGTGTTTTTAGATCATTTGTATCGTATCTTTTACTACATGACTTTTCACCAAATTTCACAAACACTAAGAAAGTTTGTTTTCCGATTCAAAACAAGATTTTAACGCTTTGAGGAGTTGAAATAACATGTTTTTAGATCATTTGTATCGTATCTTTTAGTACATAACTTTTCACCAAATTTCACAAACACTACGAAAGTTTGTTTTTCGATTGAAAACAAGATTTTAACGCTTTGAGGAGTTCAAATAACTTGTTTTTAGATCATTTGTATCGTATCTTTTACTACATAACTTTTCACCAAATTTCACAAACACTAAGAAAGTTTGTTTTTCGATTTCAAAACAAGATTTTAACGCTTTGAGGAGTTCAAATAACGTGTTTTTAGATCATTTGTATCGTATATTTTAGTACATAACTTTTTACTAAATTATACAAACACTAAGAAAGTTTGTTCTTCGATTCAAAAGAAGATTTTAACGCTTTGAGGAGTTCAAATAACGTGTTTTTAGATCATTTGTATCGTATCTTTTACTACATAACTTTTCACCAAATTTCACAAACACTAAGAAAATTTGTTTTTCCATTCAAAACAAGATTTTAACGCTTTGAGGAGTTCAAATAACGTGTTTTTAGATCATTTGTTTCGTATCTTTTACTACATAACTTTTCACCAAATTTCACAAACACTAAGAAAGTTGGGTTTTCGATTCAAAACAAGATTTTAACGCTTTGAGGAGTTCAAATAACGTCTTTATAGATCATTTGTATCGTATCTTTTACTAGATAACTTTTCACCAAATTTTACAAACACGAAGAAATTTTGCTTTTCGATTCAATACAAACTTTTAACGCTTTCACGAGTTCAAATAACATGTTTTTAGATCATTTGTATCGTATCTTTTAATATATAACTTTTCACCAAATTTCACAAACACTAAGAAAGTTTGTTTTCCGATTCAAAACAAGATTTTAACGCTTTGAGGAGTTGAAATAACATGTTTTTAGATCATTTGTATCGTATCTTTTACTACTTAACTTTTCACCAAATTTTACAAACACTAAGAATGTTTGTTTTTCGATTCAAAACAAGATTTTAACGCTTTGAGGAGTTCAAATAACGTGTTTTTAGATGATTTGTTTCGTATCTTTTACTACATAACTTTTCACCAAATGTCACAAACACTAAGAAAGTTGGTTTTTCGATTCAAAACAAGATTTTAACTCTTTGAGGAGTACAAATAACATGTTTTTAGATCATTTGTATCGTATCTTTTACTACATAACTTTTCACCAAATTTTACAAACACGAAGAAATTTTGCTTTTCGATTCAATACAAACTTTTAACGCTTTCAGGAGTTCAAATAACATGTTTTTAAATCATTTGTATCGTATCTTTTACTATATAACTTTTCACCAAATTTCACAAACACTAAGAAAGTTTGTTTTCCGATTCAAAACAAGATTTTAACTCTTTGAGGAGTTGAAATAACATATTTTTAGATCATTTGTATCGTATCTTTTAGTACATAACTTTTCACCAAATTTCACAAAAACTACGAAAGTTTGTTTTTCGATTCAAAACAAGATTTTAACGCTTTGAGGAGTTCAAATAACTTGTTTTTAGATCATTTGTATCGTATCTTTTACTACTTAACTTTTCACCAAATTTCACAAACACTAAGAAAGTTTGTTTTTCGATTCCAAACAAGATTTTAACGCTTTGAGGAATTAAAATAACGTGTTTTTAGATCATTTGTATCGTATCTTTTACTACATAACTTTTCACCAAATTTCACAAACATTAAGAAAGTTTGTTTTTCTATTCAATACAAACTTTTAACGCTTTGAGGAGTTCAAATATCGTGTTTTTAGATCATTTGTATCGTATCTTTTACTACATAACTTTTCACCAAATTTCACAAACACTAAGAAAGTTTGTTTTTCGATTCCAAACAAGATTTTAACGCTTTGAGGAGTTAAAATAACGTGTTTTTAGATCATTTGTATCGTATCTTTTACTACATAACTTTTCACCAAATTTCACAAACACTAAGAAAGTTTGTTTTCCGATTCAAAACAAGATTTTAACGCTTTGAGGAGTTGAAATAACATGTTTTTAGATCATTTGTATCGTATCTTTTAGTACATAACTTTTCACCAAATTTTACAAACACGAAGAAATTTTGCTTTTCGATTCAATACAAACTTTTAACGCTTTGAGGAGTTCAAATAACATGTTTTTAGATCATTTGTATCGTATCTTTTACTACATAACTTTTCACCAAATTTTACAAACACGAAGAAATTTTGCTTTTCGATTCAATACAAACTTTTAACGCTTTCAGGAGTTCAAATAACATGTTTTTAGATCATTTGTATCGTATCT
Source organism: Luzula sylvatica (assembly GCA_946800325.1). Lineage (NCBI taxonomy): Eukaryota > Viridiplantae > Streptophyta > Magnoliopsida > Poales > Juncaceae > Luzula > Luzula sylvatica. Next base: position 52,862,721 of record OX326958.1, on the reverse strand, counting down.
TTTACTATATAACTTTTCACCAAATTTCACAAACACTAAGAAAGTTTGTTTTCTGATTCAAAACAAGATTTTAACTCTTTGAGGAGTTGAAATAACATGTTTTTAGATCATTTGTATCGTATCTTTTAGTACATAACTTTTCACCAAATTTCACAAAAACTACGAAAGTTTGTTTTTCGATTCAAAACAAGATTTTAACGCTTTGAGGAGTTCAAATAACTTGTTTTTAGATCATTTGTATCGTATCTTTTACTACTTAACTTTTCACCAAATTTCACAAACACTAAGAAAGTTTGTTTTTTGATTCCAAACAAGATTTTAACGCTTTGAGGAGTTCAAATAACGTGTTTTTAGATCATTTGTATCGTATCTTTTACTACATAACTTTTCACCAAATTTCACAAACATTAAGAAGGTTTGTTTTTCTATTCAAAACAAACTTTTAACGCTTTGAGGAGTTCAAATATCGTGTTTTTAGATCATTTGTATCGTATCTTTTACTACATGACTTTTCACCAAATTTCACAAACACTAAGAAAGTTTGTTTTCCGATTCAAAACAAGATTTTAACGCTTTGAGGAGTTGAAATAACATGTTTTTAGATCATTTGTATCGTATCTTTTAGTACATAACTTTTCACCAAATTTCACAAACACTACGAAAGTTTGTTTTTCGATTGAAAACAAGATTTTAACGCTTTGAGGAGTTCAAATAACTTGTTTTTAGATCATTTGTATCGTATCTTTTACTACATAACTTTTCACCAAATTTCACAAACACTAAGAAAGTTTGTTTTTCGATTTCAAAACAAGATTTTAACGCTTTGAGGAGTTCAAATAACGTGTTTTTAGATCATTTGTATCGTATATTTTAGTACATAACTTTTTACTAAATTATACAAACACTAAGAAAGTTTGTTCTTCGATTCAAAAGAAGATTTTAACGCTTTGAGGAGTTCAAATAACGTGTTTTTAGATCATTTGTATCGTATCTTTTACTACATAACTTTTCACCAAATTTCACAAACACTAAGAAAATTTGTTTTTCCATTCAAAACAAGATTTTAACGCTTTGAGGAGTTCAAATAACGTGTTTTTAGATCATTTGTTTCGTATCTTTTACTACATAACTTTTCACCAAATTTCACAAACACTAAGAAAGTTGGGTTTTCGATTCAAAACAAGATTTTAACGCTTTGAGGAGTTCAAATAACGTCTTTTTAGATCATTTGTATCGTATCTTTTACTACATAACTTTTCACCAAATTTTACAAACACGAAGAAATTTTGCTTTTCGATGCAATACAAACTTTTAACGCTTCCAGGAGTTCAAATAACATGTTTATAGATCATTTGTATCGTATCTTTTACTAGATAACTTTTCACCAAATTTTACAAACACGAAGAAATTTTGCTTTTCGATTCAATACAAACTTTTAACGCTTTCACGAGTTCAAATAACATGTTTTTAGATCATTTGTATCGTATCTTTTAATATATAACTTTTCACCAAATTTCACAAACACTAAGAAAGTTTGTTTTCCGATTCAAAACAAGATTTTAACGCTTTGAGGAGTTGAAATAACATGTTTTTAGATCATTTGTATCGTATCTTTTAGTACATAACTTTTCACCAAATTTCACAAACACTAAGAAAGTTTGTTTTTCGATTCAAAACAAGATTTTAACGATTTGATGACTTCAAATAACGTGTTTTTAGATCATTTGTATCGTATCTTTTACTACATAACTTTTCACCAAATTTCACAAACACTAAGAAAGTTGGTTTTTCGATTCAAAACAAGATTTTAACGTTTTCAAGAGTTCAAATAACATGTTTTTAGATCATTTGTATCGTATCTTTTACTACATAACTTTTCACCAAATTTCACAAACACTAAGAAAGTTTGTTTTCCGATTCAAAACAAGATTTTAACGCTTTGAGGAGTTCAAATAACGTGTTTTTAGATCATTTGTTTCGTATCTTTTACTACATAACTTTTCATCAAATTTCACAAACACTAAGAAAGTTGGTTTTTCGATTCAAAACAAGATTTGAACGCGTTGAGGAGTTCAAATAACGAGTTTTTAGATCTTTTGTATCGTATCTTTTAGTACATAACTTTTCACCAAATTTCACAAACACTAAGAAAGTTTGTTTTTCGATTCAAAACAAAATTTTAACGCTTTGAGGAGTTCAAATAACGTGTTTTTAGATCATTTGTATCGTATCTTTTACAACACAACTTTTCACCAAATTTCACATACACTAAGAAAGTTTGTTTTTCGATTCAAAACAAGATTTTAACGCTTTGAGGAGTTCAATTAACCTGTTTTTAGATCATTAGTATCGTATCTTTTACTACATAACTTTTCACCAAATTTTACAAACACTAAGAATGTTTGTTTTTCGATTCAAAACAAGATTTTAACGATTTGGGGAGTTCATATAACGTGTTTTTAGATCATTTCTATCGTATCTTTTACTACATAACTTTTCACCAAATTTCGCAAACACTAAGAAAGTTTGTTTTTCGATTCAAAACAAGATTTTAACGCTTTGAGGAGTTCAAATAACTTGTTTTTAGATCATTTGTATCGTATCTTTTACTACATAACTTTTCACCAAATTTCACAAACACTAAGAAATTTTGTTTTTCGATTCAAAACAAGATTTTAACGCTTTGAGGAGTTCAAATAACATGTTTTTAGATCATTTGTATCGTATCTTTTAGTACATAACTTTTCCCCAAATTTCACAAACACTAAGAAAGTTTGTTTTTCGATTCAAAACAAGATTTTAACGATTTGAGGAGTTCAAATAACGTGTTTTTAGATCATTTGTATCGTATCTTTTACTACATAACTTTTCACCAAATTTCACAAACACTAAGAAAGTTTGTTTTCCGATTCAAAACAAGATTTTAACGCTTTGAGGAGTTCAAATAACGTGTTTTTAGATCATTTGTTTCGTATCTTTTACTACATAACTTTTCATCAAATTTCACAAACACTAAGAAAGTTGGTTTTTCGATTCAAAACAAGATTTTAACTCTTTGAGGAGTTCAAATAACGTGTTTTTAGATCATTTGTATCGTATCTTTTACTACATAACTTTTCACCAAATTTTACAAACACGAAGAAATTTTGGTTTTCGATTCAATACAAACTTTTAACGCTTTCAGGAGTTCAAATAACGTGTTTTTAGATCATTTGTATCGTATCTTTTACTATATAACTTTTCACCAAATTTCACAAACACTAAGAAAGTTTGTTTTCCGATTCAAAACAAGATTTTAACGCTTTGAGGAGTTGAAATAACATGTTTTTAGATCATTTGTATCGTATCTTTTAGTACATAACTTTTCACCAAATTTCACAAACACTAAGAAAGTTTGTTTTTCGATTCAAAACAAGATTTTAACGATTTGATGACTTCAAATAACGTGTTTTTAGATCATTTGTATCGTATCTTTTACTACATAACTTTTCACCAAATTTCACAAACACTAAGAAAGTTGGTTTTTCGATTCAAAACAAGATTTTAACGTTTTCAAGAGTTCAAATAACATGTTTTTAGATCATTTGTATCGTATCTTTTACTACATAACTTTTCACCAAATTTCACAAACACTAAGAAAGTTTGTTTTCCGATTCAAAACAAGATTTTAACGCTTTGAGGAGTTCAAATAACGTGTTTTTAGATCATTTGTTTCGTATCTTTTACTACATAACTTTTCATCAAATTTCACAAACACTAAGAAAGTTGGTTTTTCGATTCAAAACAAGATTTGAACGCGTTGAGGAGTTCAAATAACGAGTTTTTAGATCTTTTGTATCGTATCTTTTAGTACATAACTTTTCACCAAATTTCACAAACACTAAGAAAGTTTGTTTTCCGATTCAAAACAAGATTTTAACGCTTTGAGGAGTTCAAATAACGTGTTTTTAGATCATTTGTTTCGTATCTTTTACTACATAACTTTTCATCAAATTTCACAAACACTAAGAAAGTTGGTTTTTCGATTCAAAACAAGATTTTAACTCTTTGAGGAGTTCAAATAACGTGTTTTTAGATCATTTGTATCGTATCTTTTACTACATAACTTTTCACCAAATTTTACAAACACGAAGAAATTTTGCTTTTCGATTCAATACAAACTTTTAACGCTTTCAGGAGTTCAAATAACATGTTTTTAGATCATTTGTATCTTATCTTTTACTATATAACTTTTCACCAAATTTCACAAACACTAAGAAAGTTTGTTTTCCGATTCAAAACAAGATTTTAACTCTTTGAGGAGTTGAAATAACATGTTTTTAGATCATTTGTATCGTATCTTTTAGTACATAACTTTTCACCAAATTTCACAAACACTAAGAAAGTTGGTTTTTCGATTCAAAACAAGATTTTAACGTTTTCAAGAGTTCAAATAACATGTTTTTAGATCATTTGTATCGTATCTTTTAGTACATAACTTTTCACCAAATTTCACAAACAGTACGAAAGTTTGTTTTTCGATTCAAAACAAGATTTTAACGCTTTGAGGAGTTGAAATAACATGTTTTTAGATCATTTGTATCGTATCTTTTAGTACATAACTTTTCACCAAATTTCACAAACACTAAGAAAGTTTGTTTTTCGATTCAAAACAAGATTTTAACGATTTGATGACTTCAAATAACGTGTTTTTAGATCATTTGTATCGTATCTTTTACTACATAACTTTTCACCAAATTTCACAAACACTAAGAAAGTTGGTTTTTCGATTCAAAACAAGATTTTAACGTTTTCAAGAGTTCAAATAACATGTTTTTAGATCATTTGTATCGTATCTTTTACTACATAACTTTTCACCAAATTTCACAAACACTAAGAAAGTTTGTTTTCCGATTCAAAACAAGATTTTAACGCTTTGAGGAGTTCAAATAACGTGTTTTTAGATCATTTGTTTCGTATCTTTTACTACATAACTTTTCATCAAATTTCACAAACACTAAGAAAGTTGGTTTTTCGATTCAAAACAAGATTTGAACGCGTTGAGGAGTTCAAATAACGAGTTTTTAGATCTTTTGTATCGTATCTTTTAGTACATAACTTTTCACCAAATTTCACAAACACTAAGAAAGTTTGTTTTTCGATTCAAAACAAAATTTTAACGCTTTGAGGAGTTCAAATAACGTGTTTTTAGATCATTTGTATCGTATCTTTTACAACACAACTTTTCACCAAATTTCACATACACTAAGAAAGTTTGTTTTTCGATTCAAAACAAGATTTTAACGCTTTGAGGAGTTCAATTAACCTGTTTTTAGATCATTAGTATCGTATCTTTTACTACATAACTTTTCACCAAATTTTACAAACACTAAGAATGTTTGTTTTTCGATTCAAAACAAGATTTTAACGATTTGGGGAGTTCATATAACGTGTTTTTAGATCATTTCTATCGTATCTTTTACTACATAACTTTTCACCAAATTTCGCAAACACTAAGAAAGTTTGTTTTTCGATTCAAAACAAGATTTTAACGCTTTGAGGAGTTCAAATAACTTGTTTTTAGATCATTTGTATCGTATCTTTTACTACATAACTTTTCACCAAATTTCACAAACACTAAGAAATTTTGTTTTTCGATTCAAAACAAGATTTTAACGCTTTGAGGAGTTCAAATAACATGTTTTTAGATCATTTGTATCGTATCTTTTAGTACATAACTTTTCCCCAAATTTCACAAACACTAAGAAAGTTTGTTTTTCGATTCAAAACAAGATTTTAACGATTTGAGGAGTTCAAATAACGTGTTTTTAGATCATTTGTATCGTATCTTTTACTACATAACTTTTCACCAAATTTCACAAACACTAAGAAAGTTTGTTTTCCGATTCAAAACAAGATTTTAACGCTTTGAGGAGTTCAAATAACGTGTTTTTAGATCATTTGTTTCGTATCTTTTACTACATAACTTTTCATCAAATTTCACAAACACTAAGAAAGTTGGTTTTTCGATTCAAAACAAGATTTTAACTCTTTGAGGAGTTCAAATAACGTGTTTTTAGATCATTTGTATCGTATCTTTTACTACATAACTTTTCACCAAATTTTACAAACACGAAGAAATTTTGCTTTTCGATTCAATACAAACTTTTAACGCTTTCAGGAGTTCAAATAACATGTTTTTAGATCATTTGTATCTTATCTTTTACTATATAACTTTTCACCAAATTTCACAAACACTAAGAAAGTTTGTTTTCCGATTCAAAACAAGATTTTAACTCTTTGAGGAGTTGAAATAACATGTTTTTAGATCATTTGTATCGTATCTTTTAGTACATAACTTTTCACCAAATTTCACAAACACTAAGAAAGTTGGTTTTTCGATTCAAAACAAGATTTTAACGTTTTCAAGAGTTCAAATAACATGTTTTTAGATCATTTGTATCGTATCTTTTAGTACATAACTTTTCACCAAATTTCACAAACAGTACGAAAGTTTGTTTTTCGATTCAAAACAAGATTTTAACGCTTTGAGGAGTTCAAATAACATGTTTTTAGATCATTTGTATCGTATCTTTTAGTACATAACTTTTCACCAAATTTCACAAACACTAAGAAAGTTTGTTTTTCGATTCAAAACAAGATTTTAACGATTTGATGACTTCAAATAACGTGTTTTTAGATCATTTGTATCGTATCTTTTACTACATAACTTTTCACCAAATTTCACAAACACTAAGAAAGTTGGTTTTTCGATTCAAAACAAGATTTTAACGTTTTCAAGAGTTCAAATAACATGTTTTTAGATCATTTGTATCGTATCTTTTACTACATAACTTTTCACCAAATTTCACAAACACTAAGAAAGTTTGTTTTCCGATTCAAAACAAGATTTTAACGCTTTGAGGAGTTCAAATAACGTGTTTTTAGATCATTTGTTTCGTATCTTTTACTACATAACTTTTCATCAAATTTCACAAACACTAAGAAAGTTGGTTTTTCGATTCAAAACAAGATTTGAACGCGTTGAGGAGTTCAAATAACGAGTTTTTAGATCTTTTGTATCGTATCTTTTAGTACATAACTTTTCACCAAATTTCACAAACACTAAGAAAGTTTGTTTTTCGATTCAAAACAAAATTTTAACGCTTTGAGGAGTTCAAATAACGTGTTTTTAGATCATTTGTATCGTATCTTTTACAACACAACTTTTCACCAAATTTCACATACACTAAGAAAGTTTGTTTTTCGATTCAAAACAAGATTTTAACGCTTTGAGGAGTTCAATTAACCTGTTTTTAGATCATTAGTATCGTATCTTTTACTACATAACTTTTCACCAAATTTTACAAACACTAAGAATGTTTGTTTTTCGATTCAAAACAAGATTTTAACGATTTGGGGAGTTCATATAACGTGTTTTTAGATCATTTCTATCGTATCTTTTACTACATAACTTTTCACCAAATTTCGCAAACACTAAGAAAGTTTGTTTTTCGATTCAAAACAAGATTTTAACGCTTTGAGGAGTTCAAATAACTTGTTTTTAGATCATTTGTATCGTATCTTTTACTACATAACTTTTCACCAAATTTCACAAACACTAAGAAATTTTGTTTTTCGATTCAAAACAAGATTTTAACGCTTTGAGGAGTTCAAATAACATGTTTTTAGATCATTTGTATCGTATCTTTTAGTACATAACTTTTCCCCAAATTTCACAAACACTAAGAAAGTTTGTTTTTCGATTCAAAACAAGATTTTAACGATTTGAGGAGTTCAAATAACGTGTTTTTAGATCATTTGTATCGTATCTTTTACTACATAACTTTTCACCAAATTTCACAAACACTAAGAAAGTTTGTTTTCCGATTCAAAACAAGATTTTAACGCTTTGAGGAGTTCAAATAACGTGTTTTTAGATCATTTGTTTCGTATCTTTTACTACATAACTTTTCATCAAATTTCACAAACACTAAGAAAGTTGGTTTTTCGATTCAAAACAAGATTTTAACTCTTTGAGGAGTTCAAATAACGTGTTTTTAGATCATTTGTATCGTATCTTTTACTACATAACTTTTCACCAAATTTTACAAACACGAAGAAATTTTGCTTTTCGATTCAATACAAACTTTTAACGCTTTCAGGAGTTCAAATAACATGTTTTTAGATCATTTGTATCTTATCTTTTACTATATAACTTTTCACCAAATTTCACAAACACTAAGAAAGTTTGTTTTCCGATTCAAAACAAGATTTTAACTCTTTGAGGAGTTGAAATAACATGTTTTTAGATCATTTGTATCGTATCTTTTAGTACATAACTTTTCACCAAATTTCACAAACACTAAGAAAGTTGGTTTTTCGATTCAAAACAAGATTTTAACGTTTTCAAGAGTTCAAATAACATGTTTTTAGATCATTTGTATCGTATCTTTTAGTACATAACTTTTCACCAAATTTCACAAACAGTACGAAAGTTTGTTTTTCGATTCAAAACAAGATTTTAACGCTTTGAGGAGTTCAAATAACATGTTTTTAGATCATTTGTATCGTATCTTTTACTACATAACTTTTCACCAAATTTCACAAACACTACGAAAGTTTGTTTTTCGATTCAAAACAAGATTTTAACGCTTTGAGGAGTTCAAATAATTTGTTTTTAGATCATTTGTATCGTATCTTTTACTACATAACTTTTCACCAAATTTCACAAACACTACGAAAGTTTGTTTTCCGATTCAAAACAAGATTTTAACGCTTTGAGGAGTTGAAATAACATGTTTTTAGATCATTTGTATCGTATCTTTTAGTACATAACTTTTCCCCAAATTTCACAAACACTAAGAAAGTTTGTTTTTCGATTCAAAACAAGATTTTAACGATTTGAGGAGTTCAAATAACGTGTTTTTAGATCATTTGTATCGTATCTTTTACTACATAACTTTTCACCAAATTTCACAAACACTAAGAAAGTTTGTTTTCCGATTCAAAACAAGATTTTAACGCTTTGAGGAGTTCAAATAACTTGTTTTTAGATCATTTGTTTCGTATCTTTTACTACATAACTTTTCATCAAATTTCACAAACACTAAGAAAGTTGGTTTTTTGATTCAAAACAAGATTTTAACTCTTTGAGGAGTTCAAATAACGTGTTTTTAGATCATTTGTATCGTATCTTTTACTACATAACTTTTCACCAAATTTTACAAACACGAAGAAATTTTGCTTTTCGATTCAATACAAACTTTTAACGCTTTCAGGAGTTCAAATAACATGTTTTTAGATCATTTGTATCGTATCTTTTACTATATAACTTTTCACCAAATTTCACAAACACTAAGAAAGTTTGTTTTCCGATTCAAAACAAGATTTTAACTCTTTGAGGAGTTGAAATAACATGTTTTTAGATCATTTGTTTCGTATCTTTTACTACATAACTTTTCATCAAATTTCACAAACTCTAAGAAAGTTGGTTTTTCGATTCAAAACAAGATTTTAACGCTTTGAGGAGTTCAATTAACCTGTTTTTAGATCATTAGTATCGTATCTTTTACTACATAACTTTTCACCAAATTTTACAAACACTAAGAATGTTTGTTTTTCGATTCAAAACAAGATTTTAACGATTTGGGGAGTTCATATAACGTGTTTTTAGATCATTTCTATCGTATCTTTTACTACATAACTTTTCACCAAATTTCGCAAACACTAAGAAAGTTTGTTTTTCGATTCAAAACAAGATTTTAACGCTTTGAGGAGTTCAAATAACTTGTTTTTAGATCATTTGTATCGTATCTTTTACTACATAACTTTTCACCAAATTTCACAAAAACTACGAAAGTTTGTTTTTCGATTTCAAAACAAGATTTTAACGCTTTGAGGAGTTCAAATAACGTGTTTTTAGATCATTTGTATCGTATATTTTAGTACATAACTTTTCACCAAATTATACAAACACTAAGAAAGTTTGTTCTTCGATTCAAAACAAGATTTTAACGCTTTGAGGAGTTCAAATAACATGTTTTTAGATCATTTGTATCGTATTTTTTACTACATAACTTTTCACCAAATTTCACAAACATTAAGAAAGTTTGTTTTTCTATTCAAAACAAGATTTTAACGCTTTGAGGAGTTGAAATAACATGTTTTTAGATCATTTGTATCGTATTTTTTAGTACATAACTTTTCACCAAATTTCACAAACACTACGAAAGTTTGTTTTTCGATTGAAAACAAGATTTTAACGCTTTGAGGAGTTCAAATAACTTGTTTTTAGATCATTTGTATCGTATCTTTTACTACATAACTTTTCACCAAATTTCACGAACACTAAGAAAGTTTGTTTTTCGATTTCAAAACAAGATTTTAACACTTTGAGGAGTTCAAATAACGTGTTTTTAGATCATTTGTATCGTATATTTTAGTACATAACTTTTTACAAAATTATACAAACACTAAGAAAGTTTGTTCTTCGATTCAAAAGAAGATTTTAACGCTTTGAGGAGTTCAAATAACATGTTTTTAGATCATTTGTATCGTAACTTTTACTACATAACTTTTCACCAAATTTCACAAACACTAAGAAAATTTGTTTTTCCATTCAAAACAAGATTTTAACGCTTTGAGGAGTTCAAATAACGTGTTTTTAGATCATTTGTTTCGTATCTTTTACTACATAAGTTTTCACCAAATTTCACAAACACTAAGAAAGTTGGTTTTTCGATTCAAAACAATATTTTAACGCTTTGAGGAGTTCAAATAGCGTCTTTTTAGATCATTTGTATTGTATCTTTTACTAAATAACTTTTCACCAAATTTTACAAACACGAAGAAATTTTGCTTTTCGATTCAATACAAGATTTTAACGCTTTGAGGAGTTCAAATAACATGTTTTTAGATCATTTGTATCGTATCTTTTAGTACATAACTTTTCACCAAATTTCACAAACACTACGAAAGTTTGTTTTTCGATTCAAAACAAGATTTTAACGCTTTGAGGAGTTCAAATAACTTGTTTTTAGATCATTTGTATCGTATCTTTTACTACATAACTTTTCACCAAATTTCACAAACACTAAGAAAGTTTGTTTTTCGATTTCAAAACAAGATTTTAACGCTTTGAGGAGTTCAAATAACTTGTTTTTAGATCATTTGTATCGTATATTTTAGTACATAACTTTTCACTAAATTATACAAACACTAAGAAAGTTTGTTCTTCGATTCAAAACAAGATTTTAACGCTTTGAGGAGTTCAAATAACATGTTTTTAGATCATTTGTATCGTATCTTTTACTACATTACTTTTCACCAAATTTCACAAACACTAAGGAAATTTGTTTTTCGATTCAAAACAAGATTTTAACGCTTTGAGGAGTTCAAATAACGTGTTTTTAGATCATTTGTATTGTATCTTTTACTACATAACTTTTCACCAAATTTTACAAACATTAAGTAAATTTGTTTTTCGATTCAAAACAAACTTTTAACGCTTTGAGGAGTTCAAATATCGTGTTTTTAGATCATTTGTATCGTATCTTTTACTACATAACTTTTCACCAAATTTCACAAACACTAAGAAAGTTTGTTTTCCGATTCAAAACAAGATTTTAACGCTTTGAGGAGTTGAAATAACATGTTTTTAGATCATTTGTATCGTATCTTTTAGTACATAACTTTTCACCAAATTTCACAAACACTAAGAAAGTTTGTTTTTCGATTCAAAACAAGATTTTAACGATTTGAGGAGTTCAAATAACGTGTTTTTAGATCATTTGTATCGTATCTTTTACTACATAACTTTTCACCAAATTTCACAAACACTAAGAAAGTTGGTTTTTCGATTCAAAATAAGATTTTAACGCTTTCAAGAGTTCAAATAACATGTTTTTAGATCATTTGTATCGTATCTTTTACTACATAACTTTTCACCAAATTTCACAAACACTAAGAAAGTTTGTTTTCCGATTCAAAACAAGATTTTAACGCTTTGAGGAGTTCAAATAACGTGTTTTTAGATCATTTGTATCCTATCGTTTACTAGATAACTTTTCACGAAATTTCACAAACACTAAGAAAGTTTGTTTTTCGATTCAAAACCAGATTTTAACGCTTTGAGGAGTTCAAATAACGTGTTTTTAGATCATTTGTATAGTATCTTTTACTACATAACTTTTCACCAAATTTCACAAACACTAAGAAAGTTGGTTTTTCGATTCAAAACAAGATTTTAACGCTTTCAAGAGTTCAAATCACATGTTTTTAGATCATTTGTATTGTATCTTTTACAACATAACTTTTCACCAAATTTAACAAACACTAAGAAAGTTTGTTTTTCGATTCAAAACAAGATTTTAACGCTTTGAGGAGTTCAAATAACGTGTTTTTAGATCATTTGTATCGTATCTTTTACTACATAACTTTTCACCAAATTTTACAAACACTAAGAAAGTTTGTTTTTCGATTCAAAACAAGATTTGAACGCGTTGAGGAGTTCAAATAACGAGTTTTTAGATCTTTTGTATCGTATCTTTTAGTACATAACTTTTCACCAAATTTCACAAACACTAAGAAAGTTTGTTTTTCGATTCAAAACAAAATTTTAACGCTTTGAGGAGTTCAAATAACGTGTTTTTAGATCATTTGTATCGTATCTTTTACAACACAACTTTTCACCAAATTTCACATACACTAAGAAAGTTTGTTTTTCGATTCAAAACAAGATTTTAACGCTTTGAGGAGTTCAATTAACCTGTTTTTAGATCATTAGTATCGTATCTTTTACTACATAACTTTTCACCAAATTTCACAAACACTAAGAAAGTTTGTTTTCCGATTCAAAACAAGATTTTAACGCTTTGAGGAGTTGAAATAACATGTTTTTAGATCATTTGTATCGTATCTTTTAGTACATAACTTTTCACCAAATTTCACAAACACTACGAAAGTTTGTTTTTCGATTGAAAACAAGATTTTAACGCTTTGAGGAGTTCAAATAACTTGTTTTTAGATCATTTGTATCGTATCTTTTACTACATAACTTTTCACCAAATTTCACGAACACTAAGAAAGTTTGTTTTTCGATTTCAAAACAAGATTTTATCACTTTGAGGAGTTCAAATAACGTGTTTTTAGATCATTTGTATCGTATATTTTAGTACATAAGTTTTTACAAAATTATACAAACACTAAGAAAGTTTGTTCTTCGATTCAAAAGAAGATTTTAACGCTTTGAGGAGTTCAAATAACATGTTTTTAGATCATTTGTATCGTAACTTTTACTACATAACTTTTCACCAAATTTCACAAACACTAAGAAAATTTGTTTTTCCATTCAAAACAAGATTTTAACGCTTTGAGGAGTTCAAATAACGTGTTTTTAGATCATTTGTTTCGTATCTTTTACTACATAACTTTTCACCAAATTTTACAAACACTAAGAATGTTTGTTTTTCGATTCAAAACAAGATTTTAACGATTTGGGGAGTTGATATAAAGTGTTTTTAGATCATTTCTATCGTATCTTTTACTACATAACTTTTCACCAAATTTCGCAAACACTAAGAAAGTTTGTTTATCGATTCAAAACAAGATTTTAACGCTTTGAGGAGTTCAAATAACTTGTTTTTAGATCATTTGTATCGTATCTTTTACTACATAACATTTCACCAAATTTCACAAACACTAAGAAAGTTTGTTTTTCGATTTCAAAACAAGATTTTAACGCTTTGAGGAGTTCAAATAAAGTGTTTTTAGATCATTTGTTTCGTATCTTTTACTACATAAGTTTTCACCAAATTTCACAAACACTAAGAAAGTTGGTTTTTCGATTCAAAACAATATTTTAACGCTTTGAGGAGTTCAAATAACGTCTTTTTAGATCATTTGTATTGTATCTTTTACTAAATAACTTTTCACCAAATTTTACAAACACGAAGAAATTTTGCTTTTCGATTCAATACAAGATTTTAACGCTTTGAGGAGTTCAAATAACATGTTTTTAGATCATTTGTATCGTATCTTTTAGTACATAACTTTTCACCAAATTTCACAAACACTACGAAAGTTTGTTTTTCGATTCAAAACAAGATTTTAACGCTTTGAGGAGTTCAAATAACTTGTTTTTAGATCATTTGTATCGTATCTTTTACTACATAACTTTTCACCAAATTTCACAAACACTAAGAAAGTTTGTTTTTCGATTTCAAAACAAGATTTTAACGCTTTGAGGAGTTCAAATAACTTGTTTTTAGATCATTTGTATCGTATATTTTAGTACATAACTTTTCACTAAATTATACAAACACTAAGAAAGTTTGTTCTTCGATTCAAAACAAGATTTTAACGCTTTGAGGAGTTCAAATAACATGTTTTTAGATCATTTGTATCGTATCTTTTACTACATTACTTTTCACCAAATTTCACAAACACTAAGGAAATTTGTTTTTCGATTCAAAACAAGATTTTAACGCTTTGAGGAGTTCAAATAACGTGTTTTTAGATCATTTGTATTGTATCTTTTACTACATAACTTTTCACCAAATTTTACAAACATTAAGTAAATTTGTTTTTCGATTCAAAACAAACTTTTAACGCTTTGAGTAGTTCAAATATCGTGTTTTTAGATCATTTGTATCGTATCTTTTACTACATAACTTTTCACCAAATTTCACAAACACTAAGAAAGTTTGTTTTCCGATTCAAAACAAGATTTTAACGCTTTGAGGAGTTGAAATAACATGTTTTTAGATCATTTGTATCGTATCTTTTAGTACATAACTTTTCACCAAATTTCACAAACACTAAGAAAGTTTGTTTTTCGATTCAAAACAAGATTTTAACGATTTGAGGAGTTCAAATAACGTGTTTTTAGATCATTTGTATCGTATCTTTTACTACATAACTTTTCACCAAATTTCACAAACACTAAGAAAGTTGGTTTTTCGATTCAAAATAAGATTTTAACGCTTTCAAGAGTTCAAATAACATGTTTTTAGATCATTTGTATCGTATCTTTTACTACATAACTTTTCACCAAATTTCACAAACACTAAGAAAGTTTGTTTTCCGATTCAAAACAAGATTTTAACGCTTTGAGGAGTTCAAATAACGTGTTTTTAGATCATTTGTATCCTATCGTTTACTAGATAACTTTTCACGAAATTTCACAAACACTAAGAAAGTTTGTTTTTCGATTCAAAACCAGATTTTAACGCTTTGAGGAGTTCAAATAACGTGTTTTTAGATCATTTGTATAGTATCTTTTACTACATAACTTTTCACCAAATTTCACAAACACTAAGAAAGTTGGTTTTTCGATTCAAAACAAGATTTTAACGCTTTCAAGAGTTCAAATCACATGTTTTTAGATCATTTGTATCGTATCTTTTACAACATAACTTTTCACCAAATTTAACAAACACTAAGAAAGTTTGTTTTTCGATTCAAAACAAGATTTTAACGCTTTGAGGAGTTCAAATAACGTGTTTTTAGATCATTTGTATCGTATCTTTTACTACATAACTTTTCACCAAATTTTACAAACACTAAGAAAGTTTGTTTTTCGATTCAAAACAAGATTTGAACGCGTTGAGGAGTTCAAATAACGAGTTTTTAGATCTTTTGTATCGTATCTTTTAGTACATAACTTTTCACCAAATTTCACAAACACTAAGAAAGTTTGTTTTTCGATTCAAAACAAAATTTTAACGCTTTGAGGAGTTCAAATAACGTGTTTTAGATCATTTGTATCGTATCTTTTACAACACAACTTTTCACCAAATTTCACATACACTAAGAAAGTTTGTTTTTCGATTCAAAACAAGATTTTAACGCTTTGAGGAGTTCAATTAACCTGTTTTTAGATCATTAGTATCGTATCTTTTACTACATAACTTTTCACCAAATTTCACAAACACTAAGAAAGTTTGTTTTCCGATTCAAAACAAGATTTTAACGCTTTGAGGAGTTGAAATAACATGTTTTTAGATCATTTGTATCGTATCTTTTAGTACATAACTTTTCACCAAATTTCACAAACACTACGAAAGTTTGTTTTTCGATTGAAAACAAGATTTTAACGCTTTGAGGAGTTCAAATAACTTGTTTTTAGATCATTTGTATCGTATCTTTTACTACATAACTTTTCACCAAATTTCACGAACACTAAGAAAGTTTGTTTTTCGATTTCAAAACAAGATTTTATCACTTTGAGGAGTTCAAATAACGTGTTTTTAGATCATTTGTATCGTATATTTTAGTACATAACTTTTTACAAAATTATACAAACACTAAGAAAGTTTGTTCTTCTATTCAAAAGAAGATTTTAACGCTTTGAGGAGTTCAAATAACATGTTTTTAGATCATTTGTATCGTAACTTTTACTACATAACTTTTCACCAAATTTCACAAACACTAAGAAAATTTGTTTTTCCATTCAAAACAAGATTTTAACGCTTTGAGGAGTTCAAATAACGTGTTTTTAGATCATTTGTTTCGTATCTTTTACTACATAACTTTTCACCAAATTTTACAAACACTAAGAATGTTTGTTTTTCGATTCAAAACAAGATTTTAACGATTTGGGGAGTTGATATAAAGTGTTTTTAGATCATTTCTATCGTATCTTTTACTACATAACTTTTCACCAAATTTCGCAAACACTAAGAAAGTTTGTTTATCGATTCAAAACAAGATTTTAACGCTTTGAGGAGTTCAAATAACTTGTTTTTAGATCATTTGTATCGTATCTTTTACTACATAACATTTCACCAAATTTCACAAACACTAAGAAAGTTTGTTTTTCGATTTCAAAACAAGATTTTAACGCTTTGAGGAGTTCAAATAACGTGTTTTTAGATCATTTCTATTGTATCTTTTACTACATAACTTTTCACCAAATTTCTCAAACACTAAGAAAGTTGGTTTTTCGATTCAAAACAAGATTATAACGCTTTCAAGAGTTCAAATAACATGTTTTTAGAACATTTGTATCGTATCTTTTACTACATAACTTTTCACCAAATTTCACAAACACTAAGAAAGTTTGTTTTTCGATTCAAAACAAGATTTTAACGCTTTGAGGAGTTCAAATAACGTGTTTTTAGATCATTTGTATCGTATCTTTTACTACATAACTTTTCACCAAATTTTACAAACACTAAGAAAGTTTGTTTTTCGATTCAAAACAAGATTTGAACGCGTTGAGGAGTTCAAATAACGAGTTTTTAGATCTTTTGTATCGTATCTTTTAGTACATAACTTTTCACCAAATTTCACAAACACTAAGAAAGTTTGTTTTTCGATTCAAAACAAAATTTTAACGCTTTGAGGAGTTCAAATAACGTGTTTTTAGATCATTTGTATCGTATCTTTTACAACACAACTTTTCACCAAATTTCACATACACTAAGAAAGTTTGTTTTTCGATTCAAAACAAGATTTTAACGCTTTGAGGAGTTCAATTAACCTGTTTTTAGATCATTAGTATCGTATCTTTTACTACATAACTTTTCACCAAATTTTACAAACACTAAGAATGTTTGTTTTTCGATTCAAAACAAGATTTTAACGATTTGGGGAGTTCAAATATCGTGTTTTTAGATCATTTGTATCGTATCTTTTACTACATAACTTTTCACCAAATTTCACAAACACTAAGAAAGTTTGTTTTTCGATTCCAAACAAGATTTTAACGCTTTGAGGAGTTAAAATAACGTGTTTTTAGATCATTTGTATCGTATCTTTTACTACATAACTTTTCACCAAATTTCACAAACACTAAGAAAGTTTGTTTTCCGATTCAAAACAAGATTTTAACGCTTTGAGGAGTTGAAATAACATGTTTTTAGATCATTTGTATCGTATCTTTTAGTACATAACTTTTCACCAAATTTTACAAACACGAAGAAATTTTGCTTTTCGATTCAATACAAACTTTTAACGCTTTGAGGAGTTGAAATAACATGTTTTTAGATCATTTGTATCGTATCTTTTAGTACATAACTTTTCACCAAATTTTACAAACACGAAGAAATTTTGCTTTTCGATTCAATACAAACTTTTAACGCTTTGAGGAGTTCAAATAACATGTTTTTAGATCATTTGTATCGTATCTTTTACTACATAACTTTTCACCAAATTTTACAAACACGAAGAAATTTTTCTTTTCGATTCAATACAAACTTTTAACGCTTTCAGGAGTTCAAATAACATGTTTTTAGATCATTTGTATCGTATCTTTTACTATATAACTTTTCACCAAATTTCACAAACACTAAGAAAGTTTGTTTTCTGATTCAAAACAAGATTTTAACTCTTTGAGGAGTTGAAATAACATGTTTTTAGATCATTTGTATCGTATCTTTTAGTACATAACTTTTCACCAAATTTCACAAAAACTACGAAAGTTTGTTTTTCGATTCAAAACAAGATTTTAACGCTTTGAGGAGTTCAAATAACTTGTTTTTAGATCATTTGTATCGTATCTTTTACTACTTAACTTTTCACCAAATTTCACAAACACTAAGAAAGTTTGTTTTTTGATTCCAAACAAGATTTTAACGCTTTGAGGAGTTCAAATAACGTGTTTTTAGATCATTTGTATCGTATCTTTTAATACATAACTTTTCACCAAATTTCACAAACATTAAGAAGGTTTGTTTTTCTATTCAAAACAAACTTTTAACGCTTTGAGGAGTTCAAATATCGTGTTTTTAGATCATTTGTATCGTATCTTTTACTACATGACTTTTCACCAAATTTCACAAACACTAAGAAAGTTTGTTTTCCGATTCAAAACAAGATTTTAACGCTTTGAGGAGTTCAAATAACGTGTTTTTAGATCATTTGTATCGTATCTTTTACTACATAACTTTTCACCAAATTTTACAAACACTAAGAATGTTTGTTTTTCGATTCAAAACAAGATTTTAACGATTTGGGGAGTTCATATAACGTGTTTTTAGATCATTTCTATCGTATCTTTTACTACATAACTTTTCACCAAATTTCGCAAACACTAAGAAAGTTTGTTTTTTGATTCAAAACAAGATTTTAACGCTTTGAGGAGTTCAAATAACTTGTTTTTAGATCATTTGTATCGTATCTTTTACTACATAACTTTTCACCAAATTTCACAAACACTAAGAAAGTTTGTTTTTCGATTTCAAAACAAGATTTTAACGCTTTGAGGAGTTCAAATAACTTGTTTTTAGATCATTTGTATCGTATCTTTTACTACTTAACTTTTCACCAAATTTTACAAACACTAAGAATGTTTGTTTTTCGATTCAAAACAAGATTTTAACGCTTTGAGGAGTTCAAATAACGTGTTTTTAGATCATTTGTTTCGTATCTTTTACTACATAACTTTTCACCAAATGTCACAAACACTAAGAAAGTTGGTTTTTCGATTCAAAACAAGATTTTAACTCTTTGAGGAGTACAAATAACATGTTTTTAGATCATTTGTATCGTATCTTTTACTACATAACTTTTCACCAAATTTTACAAACACGAAGAAATTTTGCTTTTCGATTCAATACAAACTTTTAACGCTTTCAGGAGTTCAAATAACATGTTTTTAAATCATTTGTATCGTATCTTTTACTATATAACTTTTCACCAAATTTCACAAACACTAAGAAAGTTTGTTTTCCGATTCAAAACAAGATTTTAACTCTTTGAGGAGTTGAAATAACATATTTTTAGATCATTTGTATCGTATCTTTTAGTACATAACTTTTCACCAAATTTCACAAAAACTACGAAAGTTTGTTTTTCGATTCAAAACAAGATTTTAACGCTTTGAGGAGTTCAAATAACTTGTTTTTAGATCATTTGTATCGTATCTTTTACTACTTAACTTTTCACCAAATTTCACAAACACTAAGAAAGTTTGTTTTTCGATTCCAAACAAGATTTTAACGCTTTGAGGAGTTAAAATAACGTGTTTTTAGATCATTTGTATCGTATCTTTTACTACATAACTTTTCACCAAATTTCACAAACATTAAGAAAGTTTGTTTTTCTATTCAATACAAACTTTTAACGCTTTGAGGAGTTAAAATATCGTGTTTTTAGATCATTTGTATCGTATCTTTTACTACATAACTTTTCACCAAATTTCACAAACACTAAGAAAGTTTGTTTTTCGATTCCAAACAAGATTTTAACGCTTTGAGGAGTTAAAATAACGTGTTTTTAGATCATTTGTATCGTATCTTTTACTACATAACTTTTCACCAAATTTCACAAACACTAAGAAAGTTTGTTTTCCGATTCAAAACAAGATTTTAACGCTTTGAGGAGTTGAAATAACATGTTTTTAGATCATTTGTATCGTATCTTTTAGTACATAACTTTTCACCAAATTTTACAAACACGAAGAAATTTTGCTTTTCGATTCAATACAAACTTTTAACGCTTTGAGGAGTTCAAATAACATGTTTTTAGATCATTTGTATCGTATCTTTTACTACATAACTTTTCACCAAATTTTACAAACACGAAGAAATTTTGCTTTTCGATTCAATACAAACTTTTAACGCTTTCAGGAGTTCAAATAACATGTTTTTAGATCATTTGTATCGTATCTTTTACTATATAACTTTTCACCAAATTTCACAAACACTAAGAAAGTTTGTTTTCTGATTCAAAACAAGATTTTAACTCTTTGAGGAGTTGAAATAACATGTTTTTAGATCATTTGTATCGTATCTTTTAGTACATAACTTTTCACCAAATTTCACAAAAACTACGAAAGTTTGTTTTTCGATTCAAAACA
The DNA here is from genome assembly GCA_946800325.1 of Luzula sylvatica. Lineage (NCBI taxonomy): Eukaryota > Viridiplantae > Streptophyta > Magnoliopsida > Poales > Juncaceae > Luzula > Luzula sylvatica. Next base: position 52,841,939 of record OX326958.1, on the reverse strand, counting down.
AGATTTTAACGCTTTGAGGAGTTCAAATAACTTGTTTTTAGATCATTTGTATCGTATCTTTTACTACTTAACTTTTCACCAAATTTCACAAACACTAAGAAAGTTTGTTTTTTGATTCCAAACAAGATTTTAACGCTTTGAGGAGTTCAAATAACGTGTTTTTAGATCATTTGTATCGTATCTTTTAATACATAACTTTTCACCAAATTTCACAAACATTAAGAAGGTTTGTTTTTCTATTCAAAACAAACTTTTAACGCTTTGAGGAGTTCAAATATCGTGTTTTTAGATCATTTGTATCGTATCTTTTACTACATGACTTTTCACCAAATTTCACAAACACTAAGAAAGTTTGTTTTCCGATTCAAAACAAGATTTTAACGCTTTGAGGACTTGAAATAACATGTTTTTAGATCATTTGTATCGTATCTTTTAGTACATAACTTTTCACCAAATTTCACAAACACTACGAAAGTTTGTTTTTCGATTGAAAACAAGATTTTAACGCTTTGAGGAGTTCAAATAACTTGTTTTTAGATCATTTGTATCGTATCTTTTACTACATAACTTTTCACCAAATTTCACAAACACTAAGAAAGTTTGTTTTTCGATTTCAAAACAAGATTTTAACGCTTTGAGGAGTTCAAATAACGTGTTTTTAGATCATTTGTATCGTATATTTTAGTACATAACTTTTTACTAAATTATACAAACACTAAGAAAGTTTGTTCTTCGATTCAAAAGAAGATTTTAACGCTTTGAGGAGTTCAAATAACGTGTTTTTAGATCATTTGTATCGTATCTTTTACTACATAACTTTTCACCAAATTTCACAAACACTAAGAAAATTTGTTTTTCCATTCAAAACAAGATTTTAACGCTTTGAGGAGTTCAAATAACGTGTTTTTAGATCATTTGTTTCGTATCTTTTACTACATAACTTTTCACCAAATTTCACAAACACTAAGAAAGTTGGGTTTTCGATTCAAAACAAGATTTTAACGCTTTGAGGAGTTCAAATAACGTCTTTTTAGATCATTTGTATCGTATCTTTTACTACATAACTTTTCACCAAATTTTACAAACACGAAGAAATTTTGCTTTTCGATGCAATACAAACTTTTAACGCTTCCAGGAGTTCAAATAACATGTTTTTAGATCATTTGTATCGTATCTTTTACTAGATAACTTTTCACCAAATTTTACAAACACGAAGAAATTTTGCTTTTCGATTCAATACAAACTTTTAACGCTTTCACGAGTTCAAATAACATGTTTTTAGATCATTTGTATCGTATCTTTTAATATATAACTTTTCACCAAATTTCACAAACACTAAGAAAGTTTGTTTTCCGATTCAAAACAAGATTTTAACGCTTTGAGGAGTTGAAATAACATGTTTTTAGATCATTTGTATCGTATCTTTTAGTACATAACTTTTCACCAAATTTCACAAACACTAAGAAAGTTTGTTTTTCGATTCAAAACAAGATTTTAACGATTTGATGACTTCAAATAACGTGTTTTTAGATCATTTGTATCGTATCTTTTACTACATAACTTTTCACCAAATTTCACAAACACTAAGAAAGTTGGTTTTTCGATTCAAAACAAGATTTTAACGTTTTCAAGAGTTCAAATAACATGTTTTTAGATCATTTGTATCGTATCTTTTACTACATAACTTTTCACCAAATTTCACAAACACTAAGAAAGTTTGTTTTCCGATTCAAAACAAGATTTTAACGCTTTGAGGAGTTCAAATAACGTGTTTTTAGATCATTTGTTTCGTATCTTTTACTACATAACTTTTCATCAAATTTCACAAACACTAAGAAAGTTGGTTTTTCGATTCAAAACAAGATTTGAACGCGTTGAGGAGTTCAAATAACGAGTTTTTAGATCTTTTGTATCGTATCTTTTAGTACATAACTTTTCACCAAATTTCACAAACACTAAGAAAGTTTGTTTTTCGATTCAAAACAAAATTTTAACGCTTTGAGGAGTTCAAATAACGTGTTTTTAGATCATTTGTATCGTATCTTTTACAACACAACTTTTCACCAAATTTCACATACACTAAGAAAGTTTGTTTTTCGATTCAAAACAAGATTTTAACGCTTTGAGGAGTTCAATTAACCTGTTTTTAGATCATTAGTATCGTATCTTTTACTACATAACTTTTCACCAAATTTTACAAACACTAAGAATGTTTGTTTTTCGATTCAAAACAAGATTTTAACGCTTTGAGGAGTTCAAATAACGTGTTTTTAGATCATTTGTTTCGTATCTTTTACTACATAACTTTTCACCAAATGTCACAAACACTAAGAAAGTTGGTTTTTCGATTCAAAACAAGATTTTAACTCTTTGAGGAGTACAAATAACATGTTTTTAGATCATTTGTATCGTATCTTTTACTACATAACTTTTCACCAAATTTTACAAACACGAAGAAATTTTGCTTTTCGATTCAATACAAACTTTTAACGCTTTCAGGAGTTCAAATAACATGTTTTTAAATCATTTGTATCGTATCTTTTACTATATAACTTTTCACCAAATTTCACAAACACTAAGAAAGTTTGTTTTCCGATTCAAAACAAGATTTTAACTCTTTGAGGAGTTGAAATAACATATTTTTAGATCATTTGTATCGTATCTTTTAGTACATAACTTTTCACCAAATTTCACAAAAACTACGAAAGTTTGTTTTTCGATTCAAAACAAGATTTTAACGCTTTGAGGAGTTCAAATAACTTGTTTTTAGATCATTTGTATCGTATCTTTTACTACTTAACTTTTCACCAAATTTCACAAACACTAAGAAAGTTTGTTTTTCGATTCCAAACAAGATTTTAACGCTTTGAGGAGTTAAAATAACGTGTTTTTAGATCATTTGTATCGTATCTTTTACTACATAACTTTTCACCAAATTTCACAAACATTAAGAAAGTTTGTTTTTCTATTCAATACAAACTTTTAACGCTTTGAGGAGTTCAAATATCGTGTTTTTAGATCATTTGTATCGTATCTTTTACTACATAACTTTTCACCAAATTTCACAAACACTAAGAAAGTTTGTTTTTCGATTCCAAACAAGATTTTAACGCTTTGAGGAGTTAAAATAACGTGTTTTTAGATCATTTGTATCGTATCTTTTACTACATAACTTTTCACCAAATTTCACAAACACTAAGAAAGTTTGTTTTCCGATTCAAAACAAGATTTTAACGCTTTGAGGAGTTGAAATAACATGTTTTTAGATCATTTGTATCGTATCTTTTAGTACATAACTTTTCACCAAATTTTACAAACACGAAGAAATTTTGCTTTTCGATTCAATACAAACTTTTAACGCTTTGAGGAGTTCAAATAACATGTTTTTAGATCATTTGTATCGTATCTTTTACTACATAACTTTTCACCAAATTTTACAAACACGAAGAAATTTTTCTTTTCGATTCAATACAAACTTTTAACGCTTTCAGGAGTTCAAATAACATGTTTTTAGATCATTTGTATCGTATCTTTTACTATATAACTTTTCACCAAATTTCACAAACACTAAGAAAGTTTGTTTTCTGATTCAAAACAAGATTTTAACTCTTTGAGGAGTTGAAATAACATGTTTTTAGATCATTTGTATCGTATCTTTTAGTACATAACTTTTCACCAAATTTCACAAAAACTACGAAAGTTTGTTTTTCGATTCAAAACAAGATTTTAACGCTTTGAGGAGTTCAAATAACTTGTTTTTAGATCATTTGTATCGTATCTTTTACTACTTAACTTTTCACCAAATTTCACAAACACTAAGAAAGTTTGTTTTTTGATTCCAAACAAGATTTTAACGCTTTGAGGAGTTCAAATAACGTGTTTTTAGATCATTTGTATCGTATCTTTTAATACATAACTTTTCACCAAATTTCACAAACATTAAGAAGGTTTGTTTTTCTATTCAAAACAAACTTTTAACGCTTTGAGGAGTTCAAATATCGTGTTTTTAGATCATTTGTATCGTATCTTTTACTACATGACTTTTCACCAAATTTCACAAACACTAAGAAAGTTTGTTTTCCGATTCAAAACAAGATTTTAACGCTTTGAGGAGTTGAAATAACATGTTTTTAGATCATTTGTATCGTATCTTTTAGTACATAACTTTTCACCAAATTTCACAAACACTACGAAAGTTTGTTTTTCGATTGAAAACAAGATTTTAACGCTTTGAGGAGTTCAAATAACTTGTTTTTAGATCATTTGTATCGTATCTTTTACTACATAACTTTTCACCAAATTTCACAAACACTAAGAAAGTTTGTTTTTCGATTTCAAAACAAGATTTTAACGCTTTGAGGAGTTCAAATAACGTGTTTTTAGATCATTTGTATCGTATATTTTAGTACATAACTTTTTACTAAATTATACAAACACTAAGAAAGTTTGTTCTTCGATTCAAAAGAAGATTTTAACGCTTTGAGGAGTTCAAATAACGTGTTTTTAGATCATTTGTATCGTATCTTTTACTACATAACTTTTCACCAAATTTCACAAACACTAAGAAAATTTGTTTTTCCATTCAAAACAAGATTTTAACGCTTTGAGGAGTTCAAATAACGTGTTTTTAGATCATTTGTTTCGTATCTTTTACTACATAACTTTTCACCAAATTTCACAAACACTAAGAAAGTTGGGTTTTCGATTCAAAACAAGATTTTAACGCTTTGAGGAGTTCAAATAACGTCTTTTTAGATCATTTGTATCGTATCTTTTACTACATAACTTTTCACCAAATTTTACAAACACGAAGAAATTTTGCTTTTCGATGCAATACAAACTTTTAACGCTTCCAGGAGTTCAAATAACATGTTTTTAGATCATTTGTATCGTATCTTTTACTAGATAACTTTTCACCAAATTTTACAAACACGAAGAAATTTTGCTTTTCGATTCAATACAAACTTTTAACGCTTTCACGAGTTCAAATAACATGTTTTTAGATCATTTGTATCGTATCTTTTAATATATAACTTTTCACCAAATTTCACAAACACTAAGAAAGTTTGTTTTCCGATTCAAAACAAGATTTTAACGCTTTGAGGAGTTGAAATAACATGTTTTTAGATCATTTGTATCGTATCTTTTAGTACATAACTTTTCACCAAATTTCACAAACACTAAGAAAGTTTGTTTTTCGATTCAAAACAAGATTTTAACGATTTGATGACTTCAAATAACGTGTTTTTAGATCATTTGTATCGTATCTTTTACTACATAACTTTTCACCAAATTTCACAAACACTAAGAAAGTTGGTTTTTCGATTCAAAACAAGATTTTAACGTTTTCAAGAGTTCAAATAACATGTTTTTAGATCATTTGTATCGTATCTTTTACTACATAACTTTTCACCAAATTTCACAAACACTAAGAAAGTTTGTTTTCCGATTCAAAACAAGATTTTAACGCTTTGAGGAGTTCAAATAACGTGTTTTTAGATCATTTGTTTCGTATCTTTTACTACATAACTTTTCATCAAATTTCACAAACACTAAGAAAGTTGGTTTTTCGATTCAAAACAAGATTTGAACGCGTTGAGGAGTTCAAATAACGAGTTTTTAGATCTTTTGTATCGTATCTTTTAGTACATAACTTTTCACCAAATTTCACAAACACTAAGAAAGTTTGTTTTTCGATTCAAAACAAAATTTTAACGCTTTGAGAAGTTCAAATAACGTGTTTTTAGATCATTTGTATCGTATCTTTTACAACACAACTTTTCACCAAATTTCACATACACTAAGAAAGTTTGTTTTTCGATTCAAAACAAGATTTTAACGCTTTGAGGAGTTCAATTAACCTGTTTTTAGATCATTAGTATCGTATCTTTTACTACATAACTTTTCACCAAATTTTACAAACACTAAGAATGTTTGTTTTTCGATTCAAAACAAGATTTTAACGCTTTGAGGAGTTCAAATAACGTGTTTTTAGATCATTTGTTTCGTATCTTTTACTACATAACTTTTCACCAAATTTCACATACACTAAGAAAGTTTGTTTTTCGATTCAAAACAAGATTTTAACGCTTTGAGGAGTTCAATTAACCTGTTTTTAGATCATTAGTATCGTATCTTTTACTACATAACTTTTCACCAAATTTTACAAACACTAAGAAAGTTTGTTCTTCGATTCAAAAGAAGATTTTAACGCTTTGAGGAGTTCAAATAACATGTTTTTAGATCATTTCTATCGTAACTTTTACTACATAACTTTTCACCAAATTTCACAAACACTAAGAAAATTTGTTTTTCCATTCAAAACAAGATTTTAACGCTTTGAGGAGTTCAAATAACGTGTTTTTAGATCATTTGTTTCGTATCTTTTACTACATAAGTTTTCACCAAATTTCACAAACACTAAGAAAGTTGGTTTTTCGATTCAAAACAATATTTTAACGCTTTGAGGAGTTCAAATAACGTCTTTTTAGATCATTAGTATCGTATCTTTTACTACATAACTTTTCACCAAATTTCACAAACACTAAGAAAGTTTGTTTTCCGATTCAAAACAAGATTTTAACGCTTTGAGGAGTTGAAATAACATGTTTTTAGATCATTTGTATCGTATCTTTTAGTACATAACTTTTCACCAAATTTCACAAACACTACGAAAGTTTGTTTTTCGATTGAAAACAAGATTTTAACGCTTTGAGGAGTTCAAATAACTTGTTTTTAGATCATTTGTATCGTATCTTTTACTACATAACTTTTCACCAAATTTCACGAACACTAAGAAAGTTTGTTTTTCGATTTCAAAACAAGATTTTATCACTTTGAGGAGTTCAAATAACGTGTTTTTAGATCATTTGTATCGTATATTTTAGTACATAACTTTTTACAAAATTATACAAACACTAAGAAAGTTTGTTCTTCGATTCAAAAGAAGATTTTAACGCTTTGAGGAGTTCAAATAACATGTTTTTAGATCATTTGTATCGTAACTTTTACTACATAACTTTTCACCAAATTTCACAAACACTAAGAAAATTTGTTTTTCCATTCAAAACAAGATTTTAACGCTTTGAGGAGTTCAAATAACGTGTTTTTAGATCATTTGTTTCGTATCTTTTACTACATAACTTTTCACCAAATTTTACAAACACTAAGAATGTTTGTTTTTCGATTCAAAACAAGATTTTAACGATTTGGGGAGTTGATATAAAGTGTTTTTAGATCATTTCTATCGTATCTTTTACTACATAACTTTTCACCAAATTTCGCAAACACTAAGAAAGTTTGTTTATCGATTCAAAACAAGATTTTAACGCTTTGAGGAGTTCAAATAACTTGTTTTTAGATCATTTGTATCGTATCTTTTACTACATAACATTTCACCAAATTTCACAAACACTAAGAAAGTTTGTTTTTCGATTTCAAAACAAGATTTTAACGCTTTGAGGAGTTCAAATAAAGTGTTTTTAGATCATTTGTATCGTATATTCTAGTACATAACTTTTCACCAAATTATACAAACACTAAGAAAGTTTGTTCTTCGATTCAAAACAAGATTTTAACGCTTTGAGGAGTTCAAATAACATGTTTTTAGATCATTTGTATCGTATCTTTTACTACATAACTTTTCACCAAATTTCACTAACACTAAGAAAATTTGTTTTTCAATTCAAAACAAGATTTTAACGCTTTGAGGAGTTCAAATAACGTGTTTTTAGATCTTTTGTTTCGTATCTTTTACTACATAACTTTTCACCAAATTTCACAAACACTAAGAAAGTTCGTTTTTCGATTCGAAACAAGATTTTAACGCTTTGAGGAGTTCAAATAACGTCTTTTTAGATCATTTGTATCGTATCTTTTACTACATAACTTTTCACCAAATTTTACAAACACGAAGAAATTTTGCTTTTCGATTCAATACAAACTTTTAACGCTTTCAGGAGTTCAAATAACATGTTTTTAGATCATTTGAATCGTATCTTTTACTATATAACTTTTCACCAAATTTCACAAACACTAAGAAAGTTTGTTTTCCGATTCAAAACAAGATTTTAACGCTTTGAGGAGTTGAAATAACATGTTTTTAGATCATTTGTATCGTATCTTTTTAGTACATAACTTTTCACCAAATTTCACAAACACTACGAAAGTTTGTTTTTCGATTCAAAACAAGATTTTAACGCTTTGAGGAGTTCAAATAACATGTTTTTAGATCATTTGTATCGTATCTTTTACTACATAACTTTTCACCAAATTTCACAAACACTACGAAAGTTTGTTTTCCGATTCAAAACAAGATTTTAACGCTTTGAGGAGTTCCAATAACATGTTTTTAGATCATTTGTATCGTATCTTTTAGTACATAACTTTTCACCAAATTTCACGAACACTAAGAAAGTTTGTTTTTCGATTCAAAACAAGATTTTAACGATTTGAGGAGTTCAAATAACGTGTTTTTAGATCATTTGTATCGTATCTTTTACTACATAACTTTTCACCAAATTTCACAAACACAAAGAAAGTTGGTTTTTCGATTCAAAACAAGATTTTAACGCTTTCAAGAGTTCAAATAACATGTTTTTAGATCATTTGTATCGTATCTTTTACTACATAACTTTTCACCAAATTTCACAAACACTAAGAAAGTTTGTTTTCCGATTCAAAACAAGATTTTAACGCTTTGAGGAGTTCAAATAACGTGTTTTTAGATCATTTGTTTCGTATCTTTTACTACATAACTTTTCACCAAATTTCACAAACACTAAGAAAGTTGGTTTTTCGATTCAAAACAAGATTTTAACTCTTTGAGGAGTTCAAATAACGTGTTTTTAGATCATTTGTATCGTATCTTTTACTACATAACTTTTCACCAAATTTTACAAACACGAAGAAATTTTGCTTTTCGATTCAATACAAACTTTTAACGCTTTCAGGAGTTCAAATAACATGTTTTTAGATCATTTGAATCGTATCTTTTACTATATAACTTTTCACCAAATTTCACAAACACTAAGAAAGTTTGTTTTCCGATTCAAAACAAGATTTTAAAGCTTTGAGGAGTTGAAATAACATGTTTTTAGATCATTTGTTTCGTATCTTTTAGTACATAACTTTTCACCAAATTTCACAAAAACTACGAAAGTTTGTTTTTCGATTCAAAACAAGATTTTAACGCTTTGAGGAGTTCAAATAACTTGTTTTTAGATCATTTGTATCGTATCTTTTACTACTTAACTTTTCACCAAATTTCACAAACACTAAGAAAGTTTGTTTTTCGATTCCAAACAAGATTTTAACGCTTTGAGGAGTTCAAATAACGTGTTTTTAGATCATTTGTATCGTATCTTTTACTACATAACTTTTCACCAAATTTCACAAACATTAAGAAAGTTTGTTTTTCTATTCAAAACAAACTTTTAACGCTTTGAGGATTTCAAATATCGTGTTTTTAGATCATTTGTATCGTATCATTTACTACATGACTTTTCACCAAATTTCACAAACACTAAGAAAGTTTGTTTTCCGATTCAAAACAAGATTTTAACGCTTTGAGGAGTTGAAATAACATGTTTTTAGATCATTTGTATCGTATCTTTTAGTACATAACTTTTCACCAAATTTCACAAACACTACGAAAGTTTATTTTTCGATTGAAAACAAGATTTTAACGCTTTGAGGAGTTCAAATAACTTGTTTTTAGATCATTTGTATCGTATATTTTACTACATAACTTTTCACCAAATTTCACAAACACTAAGAAAGTTTGTTTTTCGATTTCAAAACAAGATTTTAACGCTTTGAGGAGTTCAAATAACGTGTTTTTAGATCATTTGTATCGTATATTTTAGTACATAACTTTTTACTAAATTATACAAACACTAAGAAAGTTTGTTCTTCGATTCAAAAGAAGATTTTAACGCTTTGAGGAGTTCAAATAACATGTTTTTAGATCATTTGTATCGTATCTTTTACTACATAACTTTTCACCAAATTTCACAAACACTAAGAAAATTTGTTTTTCCATTCAAAACAAGATTTTAACGCTTTGAGGAGTTCAAATAACGTGTTTTTAGATCATTTGTTTCGTATCTTTTACTACATAACTATTCACCAAATTTCACAAACACTAAGAAAGTTGGGTTTTCGATTCAAAACAAGATTTTAACGCTTTGAGGAGTTCAAATAACGTCTTTTTAGATCATTTGTATCGTATCTTTTACTACATAACTTTTCACCAAATTTTACAAACACGAAGAAATTTTGCTTTTCGATTCAATACAAACTTTTAACGCTTTCAGGAGTTCAAATAACATGTTTTTAGATCATTTGTATCGTATCTTTTACTAGATAACTTTTCACCAAATTTTACAAACACGAAGAAATTTTGCTTTTCGATTCAATACAAACTTTTAACGCTTTCACGAGTTCAAATAACATGTTTTTAGATCATTTGTATCGTATCTTTTAATATATAACTTTTCACCAAATTTCACAAACACTAAGAAAGTTTGTTTTCCGATTCAAAACAAGATTTTAACGCTTTGAGGAGTTGAAATAACATGTTTTTAGATCATTTGTATCGTATCTTTTAGTACATAACTTTTCACCAAATTTCACAAACACTAAGAAAGTTTGTTTTTCGATTCAAAACAAGATTTTAACGATTTGAGGAGTTCAAATAACGTGTTTTTAGATCATTTGTATCGTATCTTTTACTACATAACTTTTCACCAAATTTCACAAACACTAAGAAAGTTGGTTTTTCGATTCAAAACAAGATTTTAACGTTTTCAAGAGTTCAAATAACATGTTTTTAGATCATTTGTATCGTATATTTTACTACATAACTTTTCTCCAAATTTCACAAACACTAAGAAAGATTGTTTTCCGATTCAAAATAAGATTTTAACGCTTTGAGGAGTTGAAATAACATGTTTTTACATCATTTGTATCGTATCTTTTAGTACATAACTTTTCACCAAATTTCACAAACAGTACGAAAGTTTGTTTTTCGATTCAAAACAAGATTTTAACGCTTTGAGGAGTTCAAATAATTTGTTTTTAGATCATTTGTATCGTATCTTTTACTACATAACTTTTCACCAAATTTCACAAACACTAAAAAAGTTTGTTTTCCGATTCAAAACAAGATTTTAACGCTTTGAGGAGTTCAAATAACGTGTTTTTAGATCATTTGTTTCGTATCTTTTACTACATAACTTTTCACCAAATTTCACAAACACTAAGAAAGTTTGTTTTCCGATTCAAAACAAGATTTTAACGCTTTGAGGAGTTCAAATAACGTGTTTTTAGATCATTTGTTTCGTATCTTTTACTACATAACTTTTCATCAAATTTCACAAACACTAAGAAAGTTGGTTTTTCGATTCAAAACAAGATTTGAACGCGTTGAGGAGTTCAAATAACGAGTTTTTAGATCTTTTGTATCGTATCTTTTAGTACATAACTTTTCACCAAATTTCACAAACACTAAGAAAGTTTGTTTTTCGATTCAAAACAAAATTTTAACGCTTTGAGGAGTTCAAATAACGTGTTTTTAGATCATTTGTATCGTATCTTTTACAACACAACTTTTCACCAAATTTCACATACACTAAGAAAGTTTGTTTTTCGATTCAAAACAAGATTTTAACGCTTTGAGGAGTTCAATTAACCTGTTTTTAGATCATTAGTATCGTATCTTTTACTACATAACTTTTCACCAAATTTTACAAACACTAAGAATGTTTGTTTTTCGATTCAAAACAAGATTTTAACGATTTGGGGAGTTCATATAACGTGTTTTTAGATCATTTCTATCGTATCTTTTACTACATAACTTTTCACCAAATTTCGCAAACACTAAGAAAGTTTGTTTTTCGATTCAAAACAAGATTTTAACGCTTTGAGGAGTTCAAATAACTTGTTTTTAGATCATTTGTATCGTATCTTTTACTACATAACTTTTCACCAAATTTCACAAACACTAAGAAAGTTTGTTTTTCGATTCAAAACAAGATTTTAACGCTTTGAGGAGTTCAAATAACATGTTTTTAGATCATTTGTATCGTATCTTTTAGTACATAACTTTTCCCCAAATTTCACAAACACTAAGAAAGTTTGTTTTTCGATTCAAAACAAGATTTTAACGATTTGAGGAGTTCAAATAACGTGTTTTTAGATCATTTGTATCGTATCTTTTACTACATAACTTTTCACCAAATTTCACAAACACTAAGAAAGTTTGTTTTCCGATTCAAAACAAGATTTTAACGCTTTGAGGAGTTCAAATAACGTGTTTTTAGATCATTTGTTTCGTATCTTTTACTACATAACTTTTCATCAAATTTCACAAACACTAAGAAAGTTGGTTTTTTGATTCAAAACAAGATTTTAACTCTTTGAGGAGTTCAAATAACGTGTTTTTAGATCATTTGTATCGTATCTTTTACTACATAACTTTTCACCAAATTTTACAAACACGAAGAAATTTTGCTTTTCGATTCAATACAAACTTTTAACGCTTTCAGGAGTTCAAATAACATGTTTTTAGATCATTTGTATCTTATCTTTTACTATATAACTTTTCACCAAATTTCACAAACACTAAGAAAGTTTGTTTTCCGATTCAAAACAAGATTTTAACTCTTTGAGGAGTTGAAATAACATGTTTTTAGATCATTTGTATCGTATCTTTTAGTACATAACTTTTCAAAAAATTTCACAAACACTAAGAAAGTTGGTTTTTCGATTCAAAACAAGATTTTAACGTTTTCAAGAGTTCAAATAACATGTTTTTAGATCATTTGTATCGTATCTTTTAGTACATAACTTTTCACCAAATTTCACAAACAGTACGAAAGTTTGTTTTTCGATTCAAAACAAGATTTTAACGCTTTGAGGAGTTCAAATAACATGTTTTTAGATCATTTGTATCGTATCTTTTACTACATAACTTTTCACCAAATTTCACAAACACTACGAAAGTTTGTTTTTCGATTCAAAACAAGATTTTAACGCTTTGAGGAGTTCAAATAATTTGTTTTTAGATCATTTGTATCGTATCTTTTACTACATAACTTTTCACCAAATTTCACAAACACTACGAAAGTTTGTTTTCCGATTCAAAACAAGATTTTAACGCTTTGAGGAGTTGAAATAACATGTTTTTAGATCATTTGTATCGTATCTTTTAGTACATAACTTTTCCCCAAATTTCACAAACACTAAGAAAGTTTGTTTTTCGATTCAAAACAAGATTTTAACGATTTGAGGAGTTCAAATAACGTGTTTTTAGATCATTTGTATCGTATCTTTTACTACATAACTTTTCACCAAATTTCACAAACACTAAGAAAGTTTGTTTTCCGATTCAAAACAAGATTTTAACGCTTTGAGGAGTTCAAATAACTTGTTTTTAGATTATTTGTTTCGTATCTTTTACTACATAACTTTTCATCAAATTTCACAAACACTAAGAAAGTTGGTTTTTCGATTCAAAACAAGATTTTAACTCTTTGAGGAGTTCAAATAACGTGTTTTTAGATTATTTGTATCGTATCTTTTACTACATAACTTTTCACCAAATTTTACAAACACGAAGAAATTTTGCTTTTCGATTCAATACAAACTTTTAACGCTTTCAGGAGTTCAAATAACATGTTTTTAGATCATTTGTATCGTATCTTTTACTATATAACTTTTCACCAAATTTCACAAACACTAAGAAAGTTTGTTTTCCGATTCAAAACAAGATTTTAACTCTTTGAGGAGTTGAAATAACATGTTTTTAGATCATTTGTTTCGTATCTTTTACTACATAACTTTTCATCAAATTTCACAAACACTAAGAAAGTTGGTTTTTCGATTCAAAACAAGATTTTAACGCTTTGAGGAGTTCAATTAACCTGTTTTTAGATCATTAGTATCGTATCTTTTACTACATAACTTTTCACCAAATTTTACAAACACTAAGAATGTTTGTTTTTCGATTCAAAACAAGATTTTAACGATTTGGGGAGTTCATATAACGTGTTTTTAGATCATTTCTATCGTATCTTTTACTACATAACTTTTCACCAAATTTCGCAAACACTAAGAAAGTTTGTTTTTCGATTCAAAACAAGATTTTAACGCTTTGAGGAGTTCAAATAACTTGTTTTTAGATCATTTGTATCGTATCTTTTACTACATAACTTTTCACCAAATTTCACAAAAACTACGAAAGTTTGTTTTTCGATTTCAAAACAAGATTTTAACGCTTTGAGGAGTTCAAATAACGTGTTTTTAGATCATTTGTATCGTATATTTTAGTACATAACTTTTCACCAAATTATACAAACACTAAGAAAGTTTGTTCTTCGATTCAAAACAAGATTTTAACGCTTTGAGGAGTTCAAATAACATGTTTTTAGATCATTTGTATCGTATCTTTTACTACATAACTTTTCACCAAATTTCACAAACATTAAGAAAGTTTGTTTTTCTATTCAAAACAAGATTTTAACGCTTTGAGGAGTTGAAATAACATGTTTTTAGATCATTTGTATCGTATCTTTTAGTACATAACTTTTCACCAAATTTCACAAACACTACGAAAGTTTGTTTTTCGATTGAAAACAAGATTTTAACGCTTTGAGGAGTTCAAATAACTTGTTTTTAGATCATTTGTATCGTATCTTTTACTACATAACTTTTCACCAAATTTCACGAACACTAAGAAAGTTTGTTTTTCGATTTCAAAACAAGATTTTAACACTTTGAGGAGTTCAAATAACGTGTTTTTAGATCATTTGTATCGTATATTTTAGTACATAACTTTTTACAAAATTATACAAACACTAAGAAAGTTTGTTCTTCGATTCAAAAGAAGATTTTAACGCTTTGAGGAGTTCAAATAACATGTTTTTAGATCATTTGTATCGTAACTTTTACTACATAACTTTTCACCAAATTTCACAAACACTAAGAAAATTTGTTTTTCCATTCAAAACAAGATTTTAACGCTTTGAGGAGTTCAAATAACGTGTTTTTAGATCATTTGTTTCGTATCTTTTACTACATAAGTTTTCACCAAATTTCACAAACACTAAGAAAGTTGGTTTTTCGATTCAAAACAATATTTTAACGCTTTGAGGAGTTCAAATAACGTATTTTTAGATCATTTGTATTGTTTCTTTTACTAAATAACTTTTCACCAAATTTTACAAACACGAAGAAATTTTGCTTTTCGATTCAATACAAGATTTTAACGCTTTGAGGAGTTCAAATAACATGTTTTTAGATCATTTGTATCGTATCTTTTAGTACATAACTTTTCACCAAATTTCACAAACACTACGAAAGTTTGTTTTTCGATTCAAAACAAGATTTTAACGCTTTGAGGAGTTCAAATAACTTGTTTTTAGATCATTTGTATCGTATCTTTTACTACATAACTTTTCACCAAATTTCACAAACACTAAGAAAGTTTGTTTTTCGATTTCAAAACAAGATTTTAACGCTTTGAGGAGTTCAAATAACTTGTTTTTAGATCATTTGTATCGTATATTTTAGTACATAACTTTTCACTAAATTATACAAACACTAAGAAAGTTTGTTCTTCGATTCAAAACAAGATTTTAACGCTTTGAGGAGTTCAAATAACATGTTTTTAGATCATTTGTATCGTATCTTTTACTACATTACTTTTCACCAAATTTCACAAACACTAAGGAAATTTGTTTTTCGATTCAAAACAAGATTTTAACGCTTTGAGGAGTTCAAATAACGTGTTTTTAGATCATTTGTATTGTATCTTTTACTACATAACTTTTCACCAAATTTTACAAACATTAAGTAAATTTGTTTTTCGATTCAAAACAAACTTTTAACGCTTTGAGGAGTTCAAATATCGTGTTTTTAGATCATTTGTATCGTATCTTTTACTACATAACTTTTCACCAAATTTCACAAACACTAAGAAAGTTTGTTTTCCGATTCAAAACAAGATTTTAACGCTTTGAGGAGTTGAAATAACATGTTTTTAGATCATTTGTATCGTATCTTTTAGTACATAACTTTTCACCAAATTTCACAAACACTAAGAAAGTTTGTTTTTCGATTCAAAACAAGATTTTAACGATTTGAGGAGTTCAAATAACGTGTTTTTAGATCATTTGAATCGTATCTTTTAATACATAACTTTTCACCAAATTTCACAAACACTAAGAAAGTTGGTTTTTCGATTCAAAATAAGATTTTAACGCTTTCAGGAGTTCAAATAACATGTTTTTAGATCATTTGTATCGTATCTTTTACTACATAACTTTTCACCAAATTTCACAAACACTAAGAAAGTTTGTTTTTCGATTCAAAACCAGATTTTAACGCTTTGAGGAGTTCAAATAACGTGTTTTTAGATCATTTGTATAGTATCTTTTACTACATAACTTTTCACCAAATTTCACAAACACTAAGAAAGTTGGTTTTTCGATTCAAAACAAGATTTTAACGCTTTCAAGAGTTCAAATCACATGTTTTTAGATCATTTGTATCGTATCTTTTACAACATAACTTTTCACCAAATTTAACAAACACTAAGAAAGTTTGTTTTTCGATTCAAAACAAGATTTTAACGCTTTGAGGAGTTCAAATAACGTGTTTTTAGATCATTTGTATCGTATCTTTTACTACATAACTTTTCACCAAATTTTACAAACACTAAGAAAGTTTGTTTTTCGATTCAAAACAAGATTTGAACGCGTTGAGGAGTTCAAATAACGAGTTTTTAGATCTTTTGTATCGTATCTTTTAGTACATAACTTTTCACCAAATTTCACAAACACTAAGAAAGTTTGTTTTTCGATTCAAAACAAAATTTTAACGCTTTGAGGAGTTCAAATAACGTGTTTTTAGATCATTTGTATCGTATCTTTTACAACACAACTTTTCACCAAATTTCACATACACTAAGAAAGTTTGTTTTTCGATTCAAAACAAGATTTTAACGCTTTGAGGAGTTCAATTAACCTGTTTTTAGATCATTAGTATCGTATCTTTTACTACATAACTTTTCACCAAATTTCACAAACACTAAGAAAGTTTGTTTTCCGATTCAAAACAAGATTTTAACGCTTTGAGGAGTTGAAATAACATGTTTTTAGATCATTTGTATCGTATCTTTTAGTACATAACCTTTCACCAAATTTCACAAACACTACGAAAGTTTGTTTTTCGATTGAAAACAAGATTTTAACGCTTTGAGGAGTTCAAATAACTTGTTTTTAGATCATTTGTATCGTATCTTTTACTACATAACTTTTCACCAAATTTCACGAACACTAAGAAAGTTTGTTTTTCGATTTCAAAACAAGATTTTATCACTTTGAGGAGTTCAAATAACGTGTTTTTAGATCATTTGTATCGTATATTTTAGTACATAACTTTTTACAAAATTATACAAACACTAAGAAAGTTTGTTCTTCGATTCAAAAGAAGATTTTAACGCTTTGAGGAGTTCAAATAACATGTTTTTAGATCATTTGTATCGTAACTTTTACTACATAACTTTTCACCAAATTTCACAAACACTAAGAAAATTTGTTTTTCCATTCAAAACAAGATTTTAACGCTTTGAGGAGTTCAAATAACGTGTTTTTAGATCATTTGTTTCGTATCTTTTAGTACATAACTTTTCACCAAATTTTACAAACACTAAGAATGTTTGTTTTTCGATTCAAAACAAGATTTTAACGATTTGGGGAGTTGATATAAAGTGTTTTTAGATCATTTCTATCGTATCTTTTACTACATAACTTTTCACCAAATTTCGCAAACACTAAGAAAGTTTGTTTATCGATTCAAAACAAGATTTTAACGCTTTGAGGAGTTCAAATAACTTGTTTTTAGATCATTTGTATCGTATCTTTTACTACATAACATTTCACCAAATTTCACAAACACTAAGAAAGTTTGTTTTTCGATTTCAAAACAAGATTTTAACGCTTTGAGGAGTTCAAATAAAGTGTTTTTAGATCATTTGTATCGTATATTCTAGTACATAACTTTTCACCAAATTATACAAACACTAAGAAAGTTTGTTCTTCGATTCAAAACAAGATTTTAACGCTTTGAGGAGTTCAAATAACATGTTTTTAGATCATTTGTATCGTATCTTTTACTACATAACTTTTCACCAAATTTCACTAACACTAAGAAAATTTGTTTTTCAATTCAAAACAAGATTTTAACGCTTTGAGGAGTTCAAATAACGTGTTTTTAGATCTTTTGTTTCGTATCTTTTACTACATAACTTTTCACCAAATTTGACTAACACTAAGAAAATTTGTTTTTCAATTCAAAACAAGATTTTAACGCTTTGAGGAGTTCAAATAACATGTTTTTAGATCATTTGTATCGTATCTTTTACTACATAACTTTTCACCAAATTTCACAAACACTAAGAAAGTTCGTTTTTCGATTCGAAACAAGATTTTAACGCTTTGAGGAGTTCAAATAACGTCTTTTTAGATCATTTGTATCGTATCTTTTACTACATAACTTTTCACCAAATTTTACAAACACGAAGAAATTTTGCTTTTCGATTCAATACAAACTTTTAACGCTTTCAGGAGTTCAAATAACATGTTTTTAGATCATTTGAATCGTATCTTTTACTATATAACTTTTCACCAAATTTCACAAACACTAAGAAAGTTTGTTTTCCGATTCAAAACAAGATTTTAACGCTTTGAGGAGTTGAAATAACATGTTTTTAGATCATTTGTATCGTATCTTTTAGTACATAACTTTTCACCAAATTTCACAAACACTACGAAAGTTTGTTTTTCGATTCAAAACAAGATTTTAACGCTTTGAGGAGTTCAAATAACATGTTTTTAGATCATTTGTATCGTATCTTTTACTACATAACTTTTCACCAAATTTCACAAACACTACGAAAGTTTGTTTTCCGATTCAAAACAAGATTTTAACGCTTTGAGGAGTTCCAATAACATGTTTTTAGATCATTTGTATCGTATCTTTTAGTACATAACTTTTCACCAAATTTCACGAACACTAAGAAAGTTTGTTTTTCGATTCAAAACAAGATTTTAACGATTTGAGGAGTTCAAATAACGTGTTTTTAGATCATTTGTATCGTATCTTTTACTACATAACTTTTCACCAAATTTCACAAACACAAAGAAAGTTAGTTTTTCGATTCAAAACAAGATTTTAACGCTTTCAAGAGTTCAAATAACATGTTTTTAGATCATTTGTATCGTATCTTTTACTACATAACTTTTCACCAAATTTCACAAACACTAAGAAAGTTTGTTTTCCGATTCAAAACAAGATTTTAACGCTTTGAGGAGTTCAAATAACGTGTTTTTAGATCATTTGTTTCGTATCTTTTACTACATAACTTTTCACCAAATTTCACAAACACTAAGAAAGTTGGTTTTTCGATTCAAAACAAGATTTTAACTCTTTGAGGAGTTCAAATAACGTGTTTTTAGATCATTTGTATCGTATCTTTTACTACATAACTTTTCACCAAATTTTACAAACACGAAGAAATTTTGCTTTTCGATTCAATACAAACTATTAACGCTTTCAGGAGTTCAAATAACATGTTTTTAGATCATTTGAATCGTATCTTTTACTATATAACTTTTCACCAAATTTCACAAACACTAAGAAAGTTTGTTTTCCGATTCAAAACAAGATTTTAAAGCTTTGAGGAGTTGAAATAACATGTTTTTAGATCATTTGTATCGTATCTTTTAGTACATAACTTTTCACCAAATTTCACAAAAACTACGAAAGTTTGTTTTTCGATTCAAAACAAGATTTTAACGATTTGAGGAGTTCAAATAACTTGTTTTTAGATCATTTGTATCGTATCTTTTACTACTTAACTTTTCACCAAATTTCACAAACACTAAGAAAGTTTGTTTTTCGATTCCAAACAAGATTTTAACGCTTTGAGGAGTTCAAATAACGTGTTTTTAGATCATTTGTATCGTATCTTTTACTACATAACTTTTCACCAAATTTCACAAACATTAAGAAAGTTTGTTTTTCTATTCAAAACAAACTTTTAACACTTTGAGGAGTTCAAATATCGTGTTTTTAGATCATTTGTATCGTATCATTTACTACATGACTTTTCACCAAATTTCACAAACACTAAGAAAGTTTGTTTTCCGATTCAAAACAAGATTTTAACGCTTTGAGGAGTTGAAATAACATGTTTTTAGATCATTTGTATCGTATCTTTTAGTACATAACTTTTCACCAAATTTCACAAACACTACGAAAGTTTATTTTTCGATTGAAAACAAGATTTTAACGCTTTGAGGAGTTCAAATAACTTGTTTTTAGATCATTTGTATCGTATCTTTTACTACATAACTTTTCACCAAATTTCACAAACACTAAGAAAGTTTGTTTTTCGATTTCAAAACAAGATTTTAACGCTTTGAGGAGTTCAAATAACGTGTTTTTAGATCATTTGTATCGTATATTTTAGTACATAACTTTTTACTAAATTATACAAACACTAAGAAAGTTTGTTCTTCGATTCAAAAGAAGATTTTAACGCTTTGAGGAGTTCAAATAACATGTTTTTAGATCATTTGTATCGTATCTTTTACTACATAACTTTTCACCAAATTTCACAAACACTAAGAAAATTTGTTTTTCCATTCAAAACAAGATTTTAACGCTTTGAGGAGTTCAAATAACGTGTTTTTAGATCATTTGTTTCGTATCTTTTACTACATAACTATTCACCAAATTTCACAAACACTAAGAAAGTTGGGTTTTCGATTCAAAACAAGATTTTAACGCTTTGAGGAGTTCAAATAACGTCTTTTTAGATCATTTGTATCGTATCTTTTACTACATAACTTTTCACCAAATTTTACAAACACGAAGAAATTTTGCTTTTCGATTCAATACAAACTTTTAACGCTTTCAGGAGTTCAAATAACATGTTTTTAGATCATTTGTATCGTATCTTTTACTAGATAACTTTTCACCAAATTTTACAAACACGAAGAAATTTTGCTTTTCGATTCAATACAAACTTTTAACGCTTTCACGAGTTCAAATAACATGTTTTTAGATCATTTGTATCGTATCTTTTAATATATAACTTTTCACCAAATTTCACAAACACTAAGAAAGTTTGTTTTCCGATTCAAAACAAGATTTTAACGCTTTGAGGAGTTGAAATAACATGTTTTTAGATCATTTGTATCGTATCTTTTAGTACATAACTTTTCACCAAATTTCACAAACACTAAGAAAGTTTGTTTTTCGATTCAAAACAAGATTTTAACGATTTGAGGAGTTCAAATAACGTGTTTTTAGATCATTTGTATCGTATCTTTTACTACATAACTTTTCACCAAATTTCACAAACACTAAGAAAGTTGGTTTTTCGATTCAAAACAAGATTTTAACGTTTTCAAGAGTTCAAATAACATGTTTTTAGATCATTTGTATCGTATCTTTTACTACATAACTTTTCTCCAAATTTCACAAACACTAAGAAAGATTGTTTTCCGATTCAAAATAAGATTTTAACGCTTTGAGGAGTTGAAATAACATGTTTTTAGATCATTTGTATCGTATCTTTTAGTACATAACTTTTCACCAAATTTCACAAACAGTACGAAAGTTTGTTTTTCGATTCAAAACAAGATTTTAACGCTTTGAGGAGTTCAAATAACATGTTTTTAGATCATTTGTATCGTATCTTTTACTACATAACTTTTCACCAAATTTCACAAACACTACGAAAGTTTGTTTTTCGATTCAAAACAAGATTTTAACGCTTTGAGGAGTTCAAATAATTTGTTTTTAGATCATTTGTATCGTATCTTTTACTACATAACTTTTCACCAAATTTCACAAACACTAAGAAAGTTTGTTTTCCGATTCAAAACAAGATTTTAACGCTTTGAGGAGTTCAAATAACGTGTTTTTAGATCATTTGTTTCGTATCTTTTACTACATAACTTTTCACCAAATTTCACAAACACTAAGAAAGTTGGTTTTTCGATTCAAAACAAGATTTTAACTCTTTGAGGAGTTCAAATAACGTGTTTTTGGATCATTTGTATCGTATCTTTTACTACATAACTTTTCACCAAATTTTACAAACACGAAGAAATTTTGCTTTTCGATTCAATACAAACTTTTAACGCTTTCAGGAGTTCAAATAACATGTTTTTAGATCATTTGAATCGTATCTTTTACTATATAACTTTTCACCAAATTTCACAAACACTAAGAAAGTTTGTTTTCCGATTCAAAACAAGATTTTAAAGCTTTGAGGAGTTGAAATAACATGTTTTTAGATCATTTGTATCGTATCTTTTAGTACATAACTTTTCACCAAATTTCACAAAAACTACGAAAGTTTGTTTTTCGATTCAAAACAAGATTTTAACGCTTTGAAGAGTTCAAATAACTTGTTTTTAGATCATTTGTATCGTATCTTTTACTACTTAACTTTTCACCAAATTTCACAAACACTAAGAAAGTTTGTTTTTCGATTCCAAACAAGATTTTAACGCTTTGAGGAGTTCAAATAACGTGTTTTTAGATCATTTGTATCGTATCTTTTACTACATAACTTTTCACCAAATTTCACAAACATTAAGAAAGTTTGTTTTTCTATTCAAAACAAACTTTTAACGCTTTGAGGAGTTCAAATATCGTGTTTTTAGATCATTTGTATCGTATCATTTACTACATGACTTTTCACCAAATTTCACAAACACTAAGAAAGTTTGTTTTCCGATTCAAAACAAGATTTTAACGCTTTGAGGAGTTGAAATAACATGTTTTTAGATCATTTGTATCGTATCTTTTAGTACATAACTTTTCACCAAATTTCACAAACACTACGAAAGTTTATTTTTCGATTGAAAACAAGATTTTAACGCTTTGAGGAGTTCAAATAACTTGATTTTAGATCATTTGTATCGCATCTTTTACTACATAACTTTTCACCAAATTTCACAAACACTAAGAAAGTTTGTTTTTCGATTTCAAAACAAGATTTTAACGCTTTGAGGAGTTCAAATAACGTGTTTTTAGATCATTTGTATCGTATATTTTAGTACATAACTTTTTACTAAATTATACAAACACTAAGAAAGTTTGTTCTTCGATTCAAAAGAAGATTTTAACGCTTTGAGGAGTTCAAATAACATGTTTTTAGATCATTTGTATCGTATCTTTTACTACATAACTTTTCACCAAATCTCACAAACACTAAGAAAATTTGTTTTTCCATTCAAAACAAGATTTTAACGCTTTGAGGAGTTCTAATAACGTGTTTTTAGATCATTTGTTTCGTATCTTTTACTACATAACTATTCACCAAATTTCACAAACACTAGGAAAGTTGGGTTTTCGATTCAAAACAAGATTTTAACGCTTTGAGGAGTTCAAATAACGTCTTTTTAGATCATTTGTATCGTATCTTTTACTACATAACTTTTCACCAAATTTTACAAACACGAAGAAATTTTGCTTTTCGATTCAATACAAACTTTTAACGCTTTCAGGAGTTCAAATAACATGTTTTTAGATCATTTGTATCGTATCTTTTACTAGATAACTTTTCACCAAATTTTACAAACACGAAGAAATTTTGCTTTTCGATTCAATACAAACTTTTAACGCTTTCACGAGTTCAAATAACATGTTTTTAGATCATTTGTATCGTATCTTTTAATATATAACTTTTCACCAAATTTCACAAACACTAAGAAAGTTTGTTTTCCGATTCAAAACAAGATTTTAACGCTTTGAGGAGTTGAAATAACATGTTTTTAGATCATTTGTATCGTATCTTTTAGTACATAACTTTTCACCAAATTTCACAAACACTAAGAAAGTTTGTTTTTCGATTCAAAACAAGATTTTAACGATTTGAGGAGTTCAAATAACGTGTTTTTAGATCATTTGTATCGTATCTTTTACTACATAACTTTTCACCAAATTTCACAAACACTAAGAAAGTTGGTTTTTCGATTCAAAACAAGATTTTAACGTTTTCAAGAGTTCAAATAACATGTTTTTAGATCATTTGTATCGTATCTTTTACTACATAACTTTTCTCCAAATTTCACAAACACTAAGAAAGATTGTTTTCCGATTCAAAATAAGATTTTAACGCTTTGAGGAGTTGAAATAACATGTTTTTAGATCATTTGTATCGTATCTTTTAGTACATAACTTTTCACCAAATTTCACAAACAGTACGAAAGTTTGTTTTTCGATTCAAAACAAGATTTTAACGCTTTGATGAGTTCAAATAACATGTTTTTAGATCATTTGTATCGTATCTTTTACTACATAACTTTTCACCAAATTTCACAAACACTACGAAAGTTTGTTTTTCGATTCAAAACAAGATTTTAACGCTTTGAGGAGTTCAAATAATTTGTTTTTAGATCATTTGTATCGTATCTTTTACTACATAACTTTTCACCAAATTTCACAAACACTAAGAAAGTTTGTTTTCCGATTCAAAACAAGATTTTAACGCTTTGAGGAGTTCAAATAACGTGTTTTTAGATCATTTGTTTCGTATCTTTTACTACATAACTTTTCACCAAATTTCACAAACACTAAGAAAGTTGGTTTTTCGATTCAAAACAAGATTTTAACTCTTTGAGGAGTTCAAATAACGTGTTTTTGGATCATTTGTATCGTATCTTTTACTACATAACTTTTCACCAAATTTTACAAACACGAAGAAATTTTGCTTTTCGATTCAATACAAACTTTTAACGCTTTCAGGAGTTCAAATAACATGTTTTTAGATCATTTGAATCGTATCTTTTACTATATAACTTTTCACCAAATTTCACAAACACTAAGAAAGTTTGTTTTCCGATTCAAAACAAGATTTTAAAGCTTTGAGGAGTTGAAATAACATGTTTTTAGATCATTTGTATCGTATCTTTTAGTACATAACTTTTCACCAAATTTCACAAAAACTACGAAAGTTTGTTTTTCGATTCAAAACAAGATTTTAACGCTTTGAAGAGTTCAAATAACTTGTTTTTAGATCATTTGTATCGTATCTTTTACTACTTAACTTTTCACCAAATTTCACAAACACTAAGAAAGTTTGTTTTTCGATTCCAAACATGATTTTAACGCTTTGAGGAGTTCAAATAACGTGTTTTTAGATCATTTGTATCGTATCTTTTACTACATAACTTTTCACCAAATTTCACAAACATTAAGAAAGTTTGTTTTTCTATTCAAAACAAACTTTTAACGCTTTGAGGAGTTCAAATATCGTGTTTTTAGATCATTTGTATCGTATCATTTACTACATGACTTTTCACCAAATTTCACAAACACTAAGAAAGTTTGTTTTCCGATTCAAAACAAGATTTTAACGCTTTGAGGTGTTGAAATAACATGTTTTTAGATCATTTGTATCGTATCTTTTAGTACATAACTTTTCACCAAATTTCACAAACACTACGAAAGTTTATTTTTCGATTGAAAACAAGATTTTAACGCTTTGAGGAGTTCAAATAACTTGATTTTAGATCATTTGTATCGCATATTTTACTACATAACTTTTCACCAAATTTCACAAACACTAAGAAAGTTTGTTTTTCGATTTCAAAACAAGATTTTAACGCTTTGAGGAGTTCAAATAACGTGTTTTTAGATCATTTGTATCGTATATTTTAGTACATAACTTTTTACTAAATTATACAAACACTAAGAAAGTTTGTTCTTCGATTCAAAAGAAGATTTTAACGCTTTGAGGAGTTCAAATAACATGTTTTTAGATCATTTGTATCGTATCTTTTACTACATAACTTTTCACCAAATTTCACAAACACTAAGAAAATTTGTTTTTCCATTCAAAACAAGATTTTAACGCTTTGAGGAGTTCTAATAACGTGTTTTTAGATCATTTGTTTCGTATCTTTTACTACATAACTATTCACCAAATTTCACAAACACTAGGAAAGTTGGGTTTTCGATTCAAAACAAGATTTTAACGCTTTGAGGAGTTCAAATAACGTCTTTTTAGATCATTTGTATCGTATCTTTTACTACATAACTTTTCACCAAATTTTACAAACACGAAGAAATTTTGCTTTTCGATTCAATACAAACTTTTAACGCTTTCAGGAGTTCAAATAACATGTTTTTAGATCATTTGTATCGTATCTTTTACTAGATAACTTTTCACCAAATTTTACAAACACGAAGAAATTTTGCTTTTCGATTCAATACAAACTTTTAACGCTTTCACGAGTTCAAATAACATGTTTTTAGATCATTTGTATCGTATCTTTTAATATATAACTTTTCACCAAATTTCACAAACACTAAGAAAGTTTGTTTTCCGATTCAAAACAAGATTTTAACGCTTTGAGGAGTTGAAATAACATGTTTTTAGATCATTTGTATCGTATCTTTTAGTACATAACTTTTCACCAAATTTCACAAACACTAAGAAAGTTTGTTTTTCGATTCAAAACAAGATTTTAACGATTTGAGGAGTTCAAATAACGTGTTTTTAGATCATTTGTATCGTATCTTTTACTACATAACTTTTCACCAAATTTCACAAACACTAAGAAAGTTGGTTTTTCGATTCAAAACAAGATTTTAACGTTTTCAAGAGTTCAAATAACATGTTTTTAGATCATTTGTATCGTATCTTTTACTACATAACTTTTCTCCAAATTTCACAAACACTAAGAAAGATTGTTTTCCGATTCAAAATAAGATTTTAACGCTTTGAGGAGTTGAAATAACATGTTTTTAGATCATTTGTATCGTATCTTTTAGTACATAACTTTTCACCAAATTTCACAAACAGTACGAAAGTTTGTTTTTCGATTCAAAACAAGATTTTAACGCTTTGATGAGTTCAAATAACATGTTTTTAGATCATTTGTATCGTATCTTTTACTACATAACTTTTCACCAAATTTCACAAACACTACGAAAGTTTGTTTTTCGATTCAAAACAAGATTTTAACGCTTTGAGGAGTTCAAATAATTTGTTTTTAGATCATTTGTATCGTATCTTTTACTACATAACTTTTCACCAAATTTCACAAACACTAAGAAAGTTTGTTTTCCGATTCAAAACAAGATTTTAACGCTTTGAGGAGTTCAAATAACGTGTTTTTAGATCATTTGTTTCGTATCTTTTACTACATAACTTTTCACCAAATTTCACAAACACTAAGAAAGTTGGTTTTTCGATTCAAAACAAGATTTTAACTCTTTGAGGAGTTCAAATAACGTGTTTTTGGATCATTTGTATCGTATCTTTTACTACATAACTTTTCACCAAATTTTACAAACACGAAGAAATTTTGCTTTTCGATTCAATACAAACTTTTAACGCTTTCAGGAGTTCAAATAACATGTTTTTAGATCATTTGAATCGTATCTTTTACTATATAACTTTTCACCAAATTTCACAAACACTAAGAAAGTTTGTTTTCCGATTCAAAACAAGATTTTAAAGCTTTGAGGAGTTGAAATAACATGTTTTTAGATCATTTGTATCGTATCTTTTAGTACATAACTTTTCACCAAATTTCACAAAAACTACGAAAGTTTGTTTTTCGATTCAAAACAAGATTTTAACGCTTTGAAGAGTTCAAATAACTTGTTTTTAGATCATTTGTATCGTATCTTTTACTACTTAACTTTTCACCAAATTTCACAAACACTAAGAAAGTTTGTTTTTCGATTCCAAACAAGATTTTAACGCTTTGAGGAGTTCAAATAACGTGTTTTTAGATCATTTGTATCGTATCTTTTACTACATAACTTTTCACCAAATTTCACAAACATTAAGAAAGTTTGTTTTTCCATTCAAAACAAACTTTTAACGCTTTGAGGAGTTCAAATATCGTGTTTTTAGATCATTTGTATCGTATCATTTACTACATGACTTTTCACCAAATTTCACAAACACTAAGAAAGTTTGTTTTCCGATTCAAAACAAGATTTTAACGCTTTGAGGAGTTGAAATAACATGTTTTTAGATCATTTGTATCGTATCTTTTAGTACATAACTTTTCACCAAATTTCACAAACACTACGAAAGTTTATTTTTCGATTGAAAACAAGATTTTAACGCTTTGAGGAGTTCAAATAACTTGTTTTTAGATCATTTGTATCGTATCTTTTACGACATAACTTTTCACCAAATTTCACAAACACTAAGAAAGTTTGTTTTTCGATTTCAAAACAAGATTTTAACGCTTTGAGGAGTTCAAATAACGTGTTTTTAGATCATTTGTATCGTATATTTTAGTACATAACTTTTTACTAAATTATACAAACACTAAGAAAGTTTGTTCTTCGATTCAAAAGAAGATTTTAACGCTTTGAGGAGTTCAAATAACATGTTTTTAGATCATTTGTATCGTATCTTTTACTACATAACTTTTCACCAAATTTCACAAACACTAAGAAAATTTGTTTTTCCATTCAAAACAAGATTTTAACGCTTTGAGGAGTTCAAATAACGTGTTTTTAGATCATTTGTTTCGTATCTTTTACTACATAACTATTCACCAAATTTAACAAACACTAAGAAAGTTGGGTTTTCGATTCAAAACAAGATTTTAACGCTTTGAGGAGTTCAAATAACGTCTTTTTAGATCATTTGTATCGTATCTTTTACTACATAACTTTTCACCAAATTTTACAAACACGAAGAAATTTTGCTTTTCGATTCAATACAAACTTTTAACGCTTTCAGGAGTTCAAATAACATGTTTTTAGATCATTTGTATCGTATCTTTTACTAGATAACTTTTCACCAAATTTTACAAACACGAAGAAATTTTGCTTTTCGATTCAATACAAACTTTTAACGCTTTCACGAGTTCAAATAACATGTTTTTAGATCATTTGTATCGTATCTTTTAATATATAACTTTTCACCAAATTTCACAAACACTAAGAAAGTTTGTTTTCCGATTCAAAACAAGATTTTAACGCTTTGAGGAGTTGAAATAACATGTTTTTAGATCATTTGTATCGTATTTTTTAGTACATAACTTTTCACCAAATTTCACAAACACTAAGAAAGTTTGCTTTTCGATTCAAAACAAGATTTTAACGATTTGAGGAGTTCAAATAACGTGTTTTTAGATCATTTGTATCGTATCTTTTACTACATAACTTTTCACCAAATTTCACAAACACTAAGAAAGTTGGTTTTTCGATTCAAAACAAGATTTTAACGTTTTCAAGAGTTCAAATAACATGTTTTTAGATCATTTGTATCGTATCTTTTACTACATAACTTTTCTCCAAATTTCACAAACACTAAGAAAGATTGTTTTCCGATTCAAAATAAGATTTTAACGCTTTGAGGAGTTGAAATAACATGTTTTTAGATCATTTGTATCGTATCTTTTAGTACATAACTTTTCACCAAATTTCACAAACAGTACGAAAGTTTGTTTTTCGATTCAAAACAAGATTTTAACGCTTTGAGGAGTTCAAATAACATGTTTTTAGATCATTTGTATCGTATCTTTTACTACATAACTTTTCACCATATTTCACAAACACTACGAAAGTTTGTTTTTCGATTCAAAACAAGATTTTAACGCTTTGAGGAGTTCAAATAATTTGTTTTTAGATCATTTGTATCGTATCTTTTACTACATAACTTTTCACCAAATTTCACAAACACTAAGAAAGTTTGTTTTCCGATTCAAAACAAGATTTTAACGCTTTGAGGAGTTCAAATAACGTGTTTTTAGATCATTTGTTTCGTATCTTTTACTACATAACTTTTCACCAAATTTCACAAACACTAAGAAAGTTGTTTTTTCGATTCAAAACAAGATTTTAACTCTTTGAGGAGTTCAAATAACGTGTTTTTGGATCATTTGTATCGTATCTTTTACTACATAACTTTTCACCAAATTTTACAAACACGAAGAAATTTTGCTTTTCGATTCAATACAAACTTTTAACGCTTTCAGGAGTTCAAATAACATGTTTTTAGATCATTTGAAACGTATCTTTTACTATATAACTTTTCACCAAATTTCACAAACACTAAGAAAGTTTGTTTTCCGATTCAAAACAAGATTTTAAAGCTTTGAGGAGTTGAAATAACATGTTTTTAGATCATTTGTATCGTATCTTTTAGTACATAACTTTTCACCAAATTTCACAAAAACTACGAAAGTTTGTTTTTCGATTCAAAACAAGATTTTAACGCTTTGAAGAGTTCAAATAACTTGTTTTTAGATCATTTGTATCGTATCTTTTACTACTTAACTTTTCACCAAATTTCACAAACACTAAGAAAGTTTGTTTTTCGATTCCAAACAAGATTTTAACGCTTTGAGGAGTTCAAATAACGTGTTTTTAGATCATTTGTATCGTATCTTTTACTACATAACTTTTCACCAAATTTCACAAACATTAAGAAAGTTTGTTTTTCTATTCAAAACAAACTTTTAACGCTTTGAGGAGTTCAAATATCGTGTTTTTAGATCATTTGTATCGTATCATTTACTACATGACTTTTCACCAAATTTCACAAACACTAAGAAAGTTTGTTTTCCGATTCAAAACAAGATTTTAACGCTTTGAGGAGTTGAAATAACATGTTTTTAGATCATTTGTATCGTATCTTTTAGTACATAACTTTTCACCAAATTTCACAAACACTACGAAAGTTTATTTTTCGATTGAAAACAAGATTTTAACGCTTTGAGGAGTTCAAATAACTTGATTTTAGATCATTTGTATCGCATCTTTTACTACATAACTTTTCACCAAATTTCACAAACACTAAGAAAGTTTGTTTTTCGATTTCAAAACAAGATTTTAACGCTTTGAGGAGTTCAAATAACGTGTTTTTAGATCATTTGTATCGTATATTTTAGTACATAACTTTTTACTAAATTATGCAAACACTAAGAAAGTTTGTTCTTCGATTCAAAAGAAGATTTTAACGCTTTGAGGAGTTCAAATAACATGTTTTTAGATCATTTGTATCGTATCTTTTACTACATAACTTTTCACCAAATTTCACAAACACTAAGAAAATTTGTTTTTCCATTCAAAACAAGATTTTAACGCTTTGAGGAGTTCAAATAACGTGTTTTTAGATCATTTGTTTAGTATCTTTTACTATATAACTATTCACCAAATTTCACAAACACTAAGAAAGTTGGGTTTTCGATTCAAAACAAGATTTTAACGCTTTGAGGAGTTCAAATAACGTCTTTTTAGATCATTTGTATCGTATCTTTTACTACATAACTTTTCACCAACTTTTACAAACACGAATAAATTTTGCTTTTCGATCCAATACAAACTTTTAACGCTTTCAGGAGTTCAAATAACATGTTTTTAGATCATTTGTATCGTATCTTTTACTAGATAACTTTTCACCAAATTTTACAAACACGAAGAAATTTTGCTTTTCGATTCAATACAAACTTTTAACGCTTTCACGAGTTCAAATAACATGTTTTTAGATCATTTGTATCGTATCTTTTAATATATAACTTTTCACCAAATTTCACAAACACTAAGAAAGTTTGTTTTCCGATTCAAAACAAGATTTTAACGCTTTGAGGAGTTGAAATAACATGTTTTTAGATCATTTGTATCGTATCTTTTAGTACATAACTTTTCACCAAATTTCACAAACACTAAGAAAGTTTGTTTTTCGATTCAAAACAAGATTTTAACGATTTGAGGAGTTCAAATAACGTGTTTTTAGATCATTTGTATCGTATCTTTTACTACATAACTTTTCACCAAATTTCACAAACACTAAGAAAGTTGGTTTTTCGATTCAAAACAAGATTTTAACGTTTTCAAGAGTTCAAATAACATGTTTTTAGATCATTTGTATCGTATCTTTTACTACATAACTTTTCTCCAAATTTCACAAACACTAAGAAAGATTGTTTTCCGATTCAAAATAAGATTTTAACGCTTTGAGGAGTTGAAATAACATGTGTTTAGATCATTTGTATCGTATCTTTTAGTACATAACTTTTCACCAAATTTCACAAACAGTACGAAAGTTTGTTTTTCGATTCAAAACAAGATTTTAACGCTTTGAGGAGTTCAAATAACATGTTTTTAGATCATTTGTATCGTATCTATTACTACATAACTTTTCACCAAATTTCACAAACACTACGAAAGTTTGTTTTTCGATTCAAAACAAGATTTTAACGCTTTGAGGAGTTCAAATAATTTGTTTTTAGATCATTTGTATCGTATCTTTTACTACATAACTTTTCACCAAATTTCACAAACACTAAGAAAGTTTGTTTTCCGATTCAAAACAAGATTTTAACGCTTTGAGGAGTTCAAATAACGTGTTTTTAGATCATTTGTTTCGTATCTTTTACTACATAACTTTTCACCAAATTTCACAAACACTAAGAAAGTTGGTTTTTCGATTCAAAACAAGATTTTAACTCTTTGAGGAGTTCAAATAACGTGTTTTTGGATCATTTGTATCGTATCTTTTACTACATAACTTTTCACCAAATTTTACAAACACGAAGAAATTTTGCTTTTCGATTCAATACAAACTTTTAACGCTTTCAGGAGTTCAAATAACATGTTTTTAGATCATTTGAATCGTATCTTTTACTATATAACTTTTCACCAAATTTCACAAACACTAAGAAAGTTTGTTTTCCGATTCAAAACAAGATTTTAAAGCTTTGAGGAGTTGAAATAACATGTTTTTAGATCATTTGAATCATATCTTTTAGTACATAACTTTTCACCAAATTTCACAAAAACTACGAAAGTTTGTTTTTCGATTCAAAACAAGATTTTAACGCTTTGAAGAGTTCAAATAACTTGTTTTTAGATCATTTGTATCGTATCTTTTACTACTTAACTTTTCACCAAATTTCACAAACACTAAGAAAGTTTGTTTTTCGATTCCAAACAAGATTTTAACGCTTTGAGGAGTTCAAATAACGTGTTTTTAGATCATTTGTATCGTATCTTTTACTACATAACTTTTCACCAAATTTCACAAACATTAAGAAAGTTTGTTTTTCTATTCAAAACAAACTTTTAACGCTTTGAGGAGTTCAAATATCGTGTTTTTAGATCATTTGTATCGTATCATTTACTACATGACTTTTCACCAAATTTCACAAACACTAAGAAAGTTTGTTTTCCGATTCAAAACAAGATTTTAACGCTTTGAGGAGTTGAAATAACATGTTTTTAGATCATTTGTATCGTATCTTTTAGTACATAACTTTTCACCAAATTTCACAAACACTACGAAAGTTTATTTTTCGATTGAAAACAAGATTTTAACGCTTTGAGGAGTTCAAATAACTTGATTTTAGATCATTTGTATCGTATCTTTTACTACATAACTTTTCACCAAATTTCACAAACACTAAGAAAGTTTGTTTTTCGATTTCAAAACAAGATTTTAACGCTTTGAGGAGTTCAAATAACATGTTTTTAGATCATTTGTATCGTATCTTTTACTACATAACTTTTCACCAAATTTCACAAACACTAAGAAAATTTGTTTTTCCATTCAAAACAAGATTTTAACGCTTTGAGGAGTTCAAATAACGTGTTTTTAGATCATTTGTTTCGTATCTTTTACTATATAACTATTCACCAAATTTCACAAACACTAAGAAAGTTGGGTTTTCGATTCAAAACAAGATTTTAACGCTTTGAGGAGTTCAAATAACGTCTTTTTAGATCATTTGTATCGTATCTTTTACTACATAACTTTTCACCAAATTTTACAAACACGAAGAATTTTTGCTTTTCGATCCAATACAAACTTTTAACGCTTTCAGGAGTTCAAATAACATGTTTTTAGATCATTTGTATCGTATCTTTTACTAGATAACTTTTCACCAAATTTTACAAACACGAAGAAATTTTGCTTTTCGATTCAATACAAACTTTTAACGCTTTCACGAGTTCAAATAACATGTTTTTAGATCATTTGTATCGTATCTTTTAATATATAACTTTTCACCAAATTTCACAAACACTAAGAAAGTTTGTTTTCCGATTCAAAACAAGATTTTAACGCTTTGAGGAGTTGAAATAACATGTTTTTAGATCATTTGTATCGTATCTTTTAGTACATAACTTTTCACCAAATTTCACAAACACTAAGAAAGTTTGTTTTTCGATTCAAAACAAGATTTTAACGATTTGAGGAGTTCAAATAACGTGTTTTTAGATCATTTGTATCGTATCTTTTACTACATAACTTTTCACCAAATTTCACAAACACTAAGAAAGTTGGTTTTTCGATTCAAAACAAGATTTTAACGTTTTCAAGAGTTCAAATAACATGTTTTTAGATCATTTGTATCGTATCTTTTACTACATAACTTTTCTCCAAATTTCACAAACACTAAGAAAGATTGTTTTCCGATTCAAAATAAGATTTTAACGCTTTGAGGAGTTGAAATAACATGTTTTTAGATCATTTGTATCGTATCTTTTAGTACATAACTTTTCACCAAATTTCACAAACAGTACGAAAGTTTGTTTTTCGATTCAAAACAAGATTTTTAACGCTTTGAGGAGTTCAAATAACATGTTTTTAGATCATTTGTATCGTATCTTTTACTACATAACTTTTCACCAAATTTCACAAACACTACGAAAGTTTGTTTTTCGATTCAAAACAAGATTTTAACGCTTTGAGGAGTTCAAATAATTTGTTTTTAGATCATTTGTATCGTATCTTTTACTACATAACTTTTCACCAAATTTCACAAACACTAAGAAAGTTTGTTTTCCGATTCAAAACAAGATTTTAACGCTTTGAGGAGTTCAAATAACGTGTTTTTAGATCATTTGTTTCGTATCTTTTACTACATAACTTTTCACCAAATTTCACAAACACTAAGAAAGTTGGTTTTTCGATTCAAAACAAGATTTTAACTCTTTGAGGAGTTCAAATAACGTGTTTTTGGATCATTTGTATCGTATCTTTTACTACATAACTTTTCACCAAATTTTACAAACACGAAGAAATTTTGCTTTTCGATTCAATACAAACTTTTAACGCTTTCAGGAGTTCAAATAACATGTTTTTAGATCATTTGAATCGTATCTTTTACTATATAACTTTTCACCAAATTTCACAAACACGAAGAAAGTTTGTTTTCCGATTCAAAACAAGATTTTAAAGCTTTGAGGAGTTGAAATAACATGTTTTTAGATCATTTGTATCGTATCTTTTAGTACATAACTTTTCACCAAATTTCACAAAAACTACGAAAGTTTGTTTTTCGATTCAAAACAAGATTTTAACGCTTTGAGGAGTTCAAATAACTTGTTTTTAGATCATTTGTATCGTATCTTTTACTACTTAACTTTTCACCAAATTTCACAAACACTAAGAAAGTTTGTTTTTCGATTCCAAACAAGATTTTAACGCTTTGAGGAGTTCAAATAACGTGTTTTTAGATCATTTGTATCGTATCTTTTACTACATAACTTTTCACCAAATTTCACAAACATTAAGAAAGTTTGTTTTTCTATTCAAAACAAACTTTTAACGCTTTGAGGAGTTCAAATATCGTGTTTTTAGATCATTTGTATCGTATCATTTACTACATGACTTTTCACCAAATTTCACAAACACTAAGAAAGTTTGTTTTCCGATTCAAAACAAGATTTTAACGCTTTGAGGAGTTGAAATAACTTGTTTTTAGATCATTTGTATCGTATCTTTTAGTACATAATGTTGGTTCAAATTTCCTGATAGTTTGATCATTTCAAAACACTGTCATTACTAATGTTTACATCCAGAAAAGTGCAGGATAACATAGGTACGATACGAAGATGAAGGAGGACTTCATTGGATTACATCAAGAATCAAGACATGAAGTCTCAAGATAAACAAGAAAAGAAGAAAACAAGGAAGGCCATTGGAATACATCAAGACTCAAGATGTTGAAGCCTTCCGTGAGTGGGATATGCCACAAATAAACCATAGGTACAAACCTAGTAGAACTCAAGTAAAATCATGTTCAAAATAACAAAGAGTTCAGTCAAGCGGGAAGTGCGTTCTGAACGAACTCAAAGTCCGTTCAGAACAGACTTGCTAAATATCAAAACTTTAAAAGCTTGATTAGAACCAAACGTGTCACAGGGATGTGTGCGTTCGAACGAAGAATCATGTCCGTTCGAACGGATAATTAGAATCCGTTCAAACACCTTCTGAGTGCGTTGAACGGACAATCCTTCCTGTGAACGGAAAATGTCACAGGAATGTGTGCGTTCGAACGAACACACATGTGCGTTCGAACGAACAACCTGGAATCCGTTCACCCACTTTTCAGTGCGTTGAACGGACTCTTGTTCCTGTGAACGCAAAATGCTATGTATAATTGAGTCCGTTACGAACGGACAGTGTACGTTCGAACGGACCCAAGATGTACTTGCACGTTATTTTGAAACGGCTAGTGCAAACTTCAAGTGCGTTCTGAACGGACTGTAATGCGTTCGAACGCACTACAAGTTTTCTGAAGGATTTCTATAGAGAGTATAAATAGAATCCTTCATGGGTCTCTCTCTCCCAACTCTTCATTTTTCAAACATTCAAACCTAAAAAGAGAGAAACCCTAAGCTGTGATTATCTATATCCATTGATAGCTTGAGAAACCTCTTTAGATCATTGATCTACTTTCGATATTCTCCACTAATCGTATCCCACTCACGTGACCGATCACGTTGTAGCTCGATTAGTGAAAAAGTGTAATAGGCTAGTGCAACAAAGTGTAAAGAGCCTAAGCTATAGATCGATAGAAGCGTGTAAATCGATCTAGGCAAATCCTTGTAATCGAGTTGAGTTGGAATTCAATCGAAAGCCAAAAAGAGGCACAAGGCATTCCCGGAGACGTAGGTACTCGCAAATAATTGAGTCGGTCAATTAAGCGAGTAAAGGGTGAGTTAAAGCTACAAAGCAACCACCTACCGAACTTCGTAAACAAACATCTTGTGTCAAAGTGTTTGTACGGTATCATCTTTATCATCTAAATTATTATTTATTCCGCACCGTAAATTAGGTTTAAATCTAAACTAAGTGTAAGTTAGATTGCCAAATTTACCCCCCTCTAGGTTAGAATTAACCAACAATTGGTATCAGAGCAAGGTACTAACCATCTCTTTGAGTATTAGGGATAACTTGTACTTAACGATCAAATGACCGAAATTAATCCTATTGTACGAAACTCATCGATAAATCCAATAAACACCGTACCCAAATCAAATATATCAAACTCACGTGAATTAGATGGAATCAATTGGAGTTCTTGGAAGAAATGCATGCTAAATGCATTCGCTCTCCAAGGACTTGACAAGGTAGTGTTACAAGGCTTTGTCTTGGCCCAAGAGGTTGACACGGACGGAAATGTAACCTACCCCGATCAAACTAGGGAAGATAGAACTAATGACATTTACGCTCAAAACTTAATACTAAACAACGTAATTAGTTCTATCGGATCGCTAGTTGATCATTGTGAAAACTCATTTGAAATGTGGCGTATGCTCAATGAGAGATACGAGGGTACATCTCAAATGAGAAGAACTAATATCATCGGACTTGAACAAGAATTCAACAATCTCCGAATGATTGAGGGAGAGTCCGTTGATAAAATATGGGCAAAAATCAATGTATTAAAAACCCGATATGCCACCCAACATGCACCTCTTACCGATGATAGAATTATTGCTAGATTACTTCAAGCCATGCCCCGGAGTTGGGAATCTTTACGTGTAGCTTTAGGTACGGCGGTCGCATCACAAGATCTCACTCCCGAAGAATTGGTAAGTCAATTCCGGAACTTCGAGATTCGACTCAAGCAACTCGATGAAGAACAAGGAATCTTCACGACAACTCCTCGATCTAAAGCCATAGCCTTGCCCGCCGTGAATGCAAGCAACGAGGACAATGAGATGGACGACCTCACTTTGCGACTCCTAGAATGGCAAAGGGATGAAAAGCGATTTAATGAGAATCGAAAACAAAAGGGACTGAAACCTCATTGCTTTTGGTGTAAGAAGTTTGGACATATGATGGAGTCGTGTTGGACGCTCCATCCTGAAAATTCTCGGTGGAATAAAAAGGATGACGATCACAAGGATCGAGATAGACGAGAACCTCGATATGAACGAAGATATGAGGACAAGGGCCGAGATGATCGCTACAAATACAAAGGTAAAGATCATAAAAAGAAAAAGGCATATAAAGCTCATGTAAATTCCAGGTGGGGAGAAACGGATGGATCAAGCACATCATCTGAATCGGATGGTCCATCAAACCGACACCCCGCAAACCTTGCACTTATGGTAAGGATCGATTCTCCACAAATGAGCGCAGTGGAAGCGGCAATCAGATCTCTTCGAATTGAACGAGGGTTAACCACTACACCTCGCACTCCCACATTTATGGACGAAGAACCATCTACTCCAAGCTCAACACATGACCAAGGTCATGAGGTACGTATTAACTCTATGACTAACGTAGAATCATTACATCATCCTGAGTTTTCTCCTGCATTCAAATTAGAACTCGAGTTGTGTGACGAGTTTCTAAAAGATGAAGGAAACTTTCAACAAATAGAGAGTAAACTTGAGAGCTCAACACAAACTCTCAAGGATAAGGTAGCTTCTCTTGAACTATCTATTTTGGCATATAAATCTCAACTAAAAGAATTTAAATGGTTTTCAAAATGTGAGTGTCAAACCCTTAAAGGTGAGATGTCTCATTTAAAAGTCGAACTTCAAAATTGTAAAGTTGAAAATGAGTCTTTGAAGAAGGCTTGTGCCACCAGTGCATTAAGTCCTCCTTCATTGGATGATATCTTGAAATCGTCATTAATGGGACAAAAGCCCAATGACAAATCCGGTTTAGGATACAAGAAAAATAACGGTAATGAACCCGATTTTTCCTTATCTAAAAATCAAAAATCCAAATGGGAGAACAATAAAATGAATAGTCACGGAAATGCTTTCATGTATCGTGACTACAACAAAGGTAAAAATGTGAAAACAGAACAAGCTAAACGTGTTAATCATAATTATAGGAACAATCATTTCACACAAAATTCACCACCTAGACATAACAATTTGGGAAGAACCGATTGTTTATTCAAAAGGGGACCAAATGGGTATTTCTACAAAGTGACCAACTACACCGACGCTTCATATCAAAAAGGGTCTCCCAAACATTACACAAAAACACAAAAACAATTTCAACAAAATCGACTTAAACCAAGCAAATTTCAATCCAACAACATTCATCATATGCCAAAATCGATAACTTCTCAGAAAAGTAAACCAAATCATCTCTCTAATTATTTTGTGAAAAGTTCCACATCCACAAATAATTCCACCGTAGCATTCTGTAACTATTGTTGCAAAATTGGTCATATCTCAAACGGTTGTGATCTTCGCAATCCAAAATTAACGTCAAACTCAATATGGATGCGTAAAGATCGTCACTCGATGGGTCCCTCTACGTCTCTCGGTATAGGACCTCCTAGGGCTTAAGCCCTAACTTGAAACACTATACTCCTTAGTATTCCACACCCTAAGCCAAATATGTACGGGGAGTATAAGAAATAGGCTAAATTAAATTCTAGCCGAGTTAGTCGAGTCTCATGTAGCTACATCACATGTGTTAATAGAGGAATACATTAGAACACTTGTCTCTGTAAATAAATCACGATTTCAGTCCAGTGATCACATCTCAGGAACCAGTCCGTTCGAACGAAAAACAGGTGCGTTCGGAACGAACAACTGAACTATAAGATCCAAAGTCACTGTTAAATTATGGCGCCATCAAATTTTCTTACCAGGATTAAGTGCGTTCGAACGTACAACTGAATGCGTTCCGAACGGAAAAATGAATTATAGGATTATGGCGCCGGATCATACTTTGGCGCCGACTCTCAGTATCAACAGTGTTCAGTGCGTTCGAACGAACAAACTAATGCGTTCGAACGCACATGCCTCATTCAGCGAACCTACTTCAAACCCTTACACTCGCGCCGTTTCATATTCTGGCGCCTCTTCTCAGTGTGTGTGCGTTCGAACTCACATAGGAGTCCGTTAGAACGGACTTAACAACTTTCCAGATACAACTTAAAAACCCAAAATAGCGCCTGTTCTCAGACATGAATGCGTTCAAACGCACTTGAGAAGTGCGTTCGAACGGACTCTTCGTATTTTCTGCCTATTAGCATGCAACCGACCCTAATCAATGGACACGATGGTTTAGATCTCCTCACGAAAAGATTTGAAGGGACACGATCTCATCTTAACTCAATCTCTTTGTCATTCTCTTTCTAAAAACCTATTTTCCAACTCTATCTCTCACCAAAATCCTTACTCTCTGTCTCCATAAAGAATCATCACCATGAATGCCGCTAAGATCTTGCTTGCTAGGGGGGGTTCAAAGGGAAAGAAGAAGGAAGGGGAGAGCTCCAACACTAAACCAAGGCCGAGAGCTCCACCTCATCAGAAGAAGGCAGCTAAGAAGCCTAGGAGGCAAGAAAACTTGATAGCAGACTACGATTTCAAAAATATAGACAATGAACATCTCTTTCGAAATCCGGAGGCCGGAACTCTCTTCAACGACGTGGTGGCAAGGAGATCCATTGCGAAATGCTACTACTACGAGTTTCCTCCAAATATTCCTCATCTTTTCGACAAGATTGAGGCAATAGAGAGAAGATGGGGATTCGCAAATCTTGCGTGTCTTAAAGAGCCGTTCTACGAAGTCATCACTCGATTGTTCTATGCAAACGCCGTATTCAACCATGCTCTAGAGAAGATAACCTCCTATATCCTCGGGGAACAAGTTGAGATCTCGGTTGAAAATCTGTGCGAGTTGCTAGGTCTCAAGGATGATGGAGAGAAGATCTACAACGCACGCAAGGGAAGACTCGAAGCCGCCATTATCGAACCAATGAAGAAGGTGGTTACAAATCGATACCAGTCACAAGAATCGGCATCGCACTTGGCAGCTCCTGAGAAATTCGTTTGGGAAATCGGTAACAATATTCTTACTCCAGTCGCAAAATTGAAGGCAAATTTGGAAAATAGAAATATTATGCTTTTGTATCGTATGTGGTACAATGATGAACTACCCGTCCATGTGCCTTATCTCATACTAAGTCATATGGAAAGCGTCCTGAGCCAAAGAAATGCCTCGTTACCTTACGGAACGTTGATTGCCCGGATGTTGGAACTCCAAGGAGTTTCAATCCCGGAGAACGATTGGGATTTCCGATCGGAACAGCCAACAAATCTCGCATCTAAGGCAAACCTTCACCGACTTGGATATCGGTACTCATCGAACGTACAAGGTTGGGTTATCAGTCCCACTAAAGATGCGGCAGCGTTCCACCTTCCTCGCAATCCTACTCGATGGCTGGAGGGTGACACCCA
Organism: Luzula sylvatica; assembly: GCA_946800325.1. Lineage (NCBI taxonomy): Eukaryota > Viridiplantae > Streptophyta > Magnoliopsida > Poales > Juncaceae > Luzula > Luzula sylvatica. Next base: position 52,800,425 of record OX326958.1, on the reverse strand, counting down.
AACCGAGGAACAGGAAAACGCCGACCCCGCCAATACTGACCTAAGCGGTGAAGCCCCGGATAGAAAACGTAAGAAGAAGGAGCGGGCAGAAAGCTCGAACGCCCCTTCAGAACACGACGAAAGGAGGTTTGCTTATATGAAGGCGTTATTCGAGGAGATGGATGAGCGGGTTGAAAAACATGGACGAATAATGCGAGACGCATTTCGTGAGGACCTGCATGCTTCCGAGACCAGGATGATCGAGAATGTGGGTCGTCAATTTTCCGATCTCTATGTTCACCTTGGAAATCGCTTCGGGCCATACACGGCACCCCAAGACCGAGTCCCGCGTACCTCTCCTCATCAGACCACCGAGCATCCGTCGGACTCCAACTCGGGACAATTCAATACCGACGCCTTCTTCGCAGCTGATCCGAGCGCCCAACCCGAACAGAACCCTTACACCGGCCCCAATGAGATGTGATCGCCGGAGATGTTAAAAGTTTAAATGTGCTGTGTGTGTTATGTCATGATTCTTGTTTGTGAACAATTTGACTTGTTTATTGTTGTTGCATATATTTTGGTTTTTATTATTTATTTCTATATAACCTATCAGTCCAGAGGCGAGTGCGTTCGAACGCACCATTTTTTTCCGTTCGGAACGCACACAAAAACTGTTATATTTTCTTAAAAATCTGCTAAATTTTGAAAAGATTGTCATCATTCAAAACAAAAGAATTTGATCATATTTACGAACTCATACATTCATCAATTCATTCTTTGAGGGGGAGCTCGCATTTAGGGGGAGCCTTCCGTTGATGAAGTCTCCATGACCCTTTTGATCTATTTCAAAATGGGGGAGAAACGATCGTACGGAAAGTTCTCAACTAAATGTGAAACTCTCCAAACCGACAGTGTTTTGAAATTAATCAAAAGGGGGAGTTTGTTGGTTCAAATTTCCTGATAGTTTGATCATTTCAAAACACTGTCATTACTAATGTTTACATCCAGAAAAGTGCAGGATAACATAGGTACGATACGAAGATGAAGGAGGACTTCATTGGATTACATCAAGAATCAAGACATGAAGTCTCAAGATAAACAAGAAAAGAAGAAAACAAGGAAGGCCATTGGAATACATCAAGACTCAAGATGTTGAAGCCTTCCGTGAGTGGGATATGCCACAAATAAACCATAGGTACAAACCTAGTAGAACTCAAGTAAAATCATGTTCAAAATAACAAAGAGTTCAGTCAAGCGGGAAGTGCGTTCTGAACGAACTCAAAGTCCGTTCAGAACGGACTTGCTAAATATCAAAACTTTAAAAGCTTGATTAGAACCAAACGTGTCACAGGGATGTGTGCGTTCGAACGAAGAATCATGTCCGTTCGAACGGATAATTAGAATCCGTTCAAACACCTTCTGAGTGCGTTGAACGGACAATCCTTCCTGTGAACGGAAAATGTCACAGGAATGTGTGCGTTCGAACGAACACACATGTGCGTTCGAACGAACAACCTGGAATCCGTTCACCCACTTTTCAGTGCGTTGAACGGACTCTTGTTCCTGTGAACGCAAAATGCTATGTATAATTGAGTCCGTTACGAACGGACAGTGTACGTTCGAACGGACCCAAGATGTACTTGGACGTTATTTTGAAACGGCTAGTGCAAACTTCAAGTGCGTTCTGAACGGACTGTAATGCGTTCGAACGCACTACAAGTTTTCTGAAGGATTTCTATAGAGAGTATAAATAGAATCCTTCATGGGTCTCTCTCTCCCAACTCTTCATTTTTCAAACATTCAAACCTAAAAAGAGAGAAACCCTAAGCTGTGATTATCTATATCCATTGATAGCTTGAGAAACCTCTTTAGATCATTGATCTACTTTCGATATTCTCCACTAATCGTATCCCACTCACGTGACCGATCACGTTGTAGCTCGATTAGTGAAAAAGTGTAATAGGCTAGTGCAACAAAGTGTAAAGAGCCTAAGCTATAGATCGATAGAAGCGTGTAAATCGATCTAGGCAAATCCTTGTAATCGAGTTGAGTTGGAATTCAATCGAAAGCCAAAAAGAGGCACAAGGCATTCCCGGAGACGTAGGTACTCGCAAATAATTGAGTCGGTCAATTAAGCGAGTAAAGGGTGAGTTAAAGCTACAAAGCAACCACCTACCGAACTTCGTAAACAAACATCTTGTGTCAAAGTGTTTGTACGGTATCATCTTTATCATCTAAATTATTATTTATTCCGCACCGTAAATTAGGTTTAAATCTAAACTAAGTGTAAGTTAGATTGCCAAATTTACCCCCCTCTAGGTTAGAATTAACCAACACATAACTTTTCACCAAATTTCACAAACACTACGAAAGTTTATTTTTCGATTGAAAACAAGATTTTAACGCTTTGAGGAGTTCAAATAACTTGTTTTTAGATCATTTGTATCGTATCTTTTACTACATAACTTTTCACCAAATTTCACAAACACTAAGAAAGTTTGTTTTTCGATTTCAAAACAAGATTTTAACGCTTTGAGGAGTTCAAATAACGTGTTTTTAGATCATTTGTATCGTATATTTTAGTACATAACTTTTTACTAAATTATACAAACACTAAGAAAGTTTGTTCTTCGATTCAAAAGAAGATTTTAACGCTTTGAGGAGTTCAAATAACATGTTTTTAGATCATTTGTATCGTATCTTTTACTACATAACTTTTCACCAAATTTCACAAACACTAAGAAAATTTGTTTTTCCATTCAAAACAAGATTTTAACGCTTTGAGGAGTTCAAATAACGTGTTTTTAGATCATTTGTTTCGTATCTTTTACTACATAACTATTCACCAAATTTCACAAACACTAAGAAAGTTGGGTTTTCGATTCAAAACAAGATTTTAACGCTTTGAGGAGTTCAAATAACGTCTTTTTAGATCATTTGTATCGTATCTTTTACTACATAACTTTTCACCAAATTTTACAAACACGAAGAAATTTTGCTTTTCGATTCAATACAAACTTTTAACGCTTTCAGGAGTTCAAATAACATGTTTTTAGATCATTTGTATCGTATCTTTTACTAGATAACTTTTCACCAAATTTTACAAACACGAAGAAATTTTGCTTTTCGATTCAATACAAACTTTTAACGCTTTCACGAGTTCAAATAACATGTTTTTAGATCATTTGTATCGTATCTTTTAATATATAACTTTTCACCAAATTTCACAAACACTAAGAAAGTTTGTTTTCCGATTCAAAACAAGATTTTAACGCTTTGAGGAGTTGAAATAACATGTTTTTAGATCATTTGTATCGTATCTTTTAGTACATAACTTTTCACCAAATTTCACAAACACTAAGAAAGTTTGTTTTTCGATTCAAAACAAGATTTTAACGATTTGAGGAGTTCAAATAACGTGTTTTTAGATCATTTGTATCGTATCTTTTACTACATAACTTTTCACCAAATTTCACAAACACTAAGAAAGTTGGTTTTTCGATTCAAAACAAGATTTTAACGTTTTCAAGAGTTCAAATAACATGTTTTTAGATCATTTGTATCGTATCTTTTACGACATAACTTTTCTCCAAATTTCACAAACACTAAGAAAGATTGTTTTCCGATTCAAAATAAGATTTTAACGCTTTGAGGAGTTGAAATAACATGTTTTTAGATCATTTGTATCGTATCTTTTAGTACATAACTTTTCACCAAATTTCACAAACAGTACGAAAGTTTGTTTTTCGATTGAAAACAAGATTTTAACGCTTTGAGGAGTTCAAATAACATGTTTTTAGATCATTTGTATCGTATCTTTTACTACATAACTTTTCACCAAATTTCACAAACACTACGAAAGTTTGTTTTTCGATTCAAAACAAGATTTTAACGCTTTGAGGAGTTCAAATAATTTGTTTTTAGATCATTTGTATCGTATCTTTTACTACATAACTTTTCACCAAATTTCACAAACACTAAGAAAGTTTGTTTTCCGATTCAAAACAAGATTTTAACGCTTTGAGGAGTTCAAATAACGTGTTTTTAGATCATTTGTTTCGTATCTTTTACTACATAACTTTTCACCAAATTTCACAAACACTAAGAAAGTTGGTTTTTCGATTCAAAACAAGATTTTAACTCTTTGAGGAGTTCAAATAACGTGTTTTTAGATCATTTGTATCGTATCTTTTACTACATAACTTTTCACCAAATTTTACAAACACGAAGAAATTTTGCTTTTCGATTCAATACAAACTTTTAACGCTTTCAGGAGTTCAAATAACATGTTTTTAGATCATTTGAATCGTATCTTTTACTATATAACTTTTCACCAAATTTCACAAACACTAAGAAAGTTTGTTTTCCGATTCAAAACAAGATTTTAAAGCTTTGAGGAGTTGAAATAACATGTTTTTAGATCATTTGTATCGTATCTTTTAGTACATAACTTTTCACCAAATTTCACAAAAACTACGAAAGTTTGTTTTTCGATTCAAAACAAGATTTTAACGCTTTGAGGAGTTCAAATAACTTGTTTTTAGATCATTTGTATCGTATCTTTTACTACTTAACTTTTCACCAAATTTCACAAACACTAAGAAAGTTTGTTTTTCGATTCCAAACAAGATTTTAACGCTTTGAGGAGTTCAAATAACGTGTTTTTAGATCATTTGTATCGTATCTTTTACTACATAACTTTTCACCAAATTTCACAAACATTAAGAAAGTTTGTTTTTCTATTCAAAACAAACTTTTAACGCTTTGAGGAGTTCAAATATCGTGTTTTTAGATCATTTGTATCGTATCATTTACTACATGACTTTTCACCAAATTTCACAAACACTAAGAAAGTTTGTTTTCCGATTCAAGACAAGATTTTAACGCTTTGAGGAGTTGAAATAACATGTTTTTAGATCATTTGTATCGTATCTTTTAGTACATAACTTTTCACCAAATTTCACAAACACTACGAAAGTTTATTTTTCGATTGAAAACAAGATTTTAACGCTTTGAGGAGTTCAAATAACTTGTTTTTAGATCATTTGTATCGTATCTTTTACTACATAACTTTTCACCAAATTTCACAAACACTAAGAAAGTTTGTTTTTCGATTTCAAAACAAGATTTTGGCGCTTTGAGGAGTTCAAATAACGTGTTTTTAGATCATTTGTATCGTATATTTTAGTACATAACTTTTTACTAAATTATACAAACACTAAGAAAGTTTGTTCTTCGATTCAAAAGAAGATTTTAACGCTTTGAGGAGTTCAAATAACATGTTTTTAGATCATTTGTATCGTATCTTTTACTACATAACTTTTCACCAAATTTCACAAACACTAAGAAAATTTGTTTTTCCATTCAAAACAAGATTTTAACGCTTTGAGGAGTTCAAATAACGTGTTTTTAGATCATTTGTTTCGTATCTTTTACTACATAACTATTCACCAAATTTCACAAACACTAAGAAAGTTGGGTTTTCGATTCAAAACAAGATTTTAACGCTTTGAGGAGTTCAAATAACGTCTTTTTAGATCATTTGTATCGTATCTTTTACTACATAACTTTTCACCAAATTTTACAAACACGAAGAAATTTTGCTTTTCGATTCAATACAAACTTTTAACGCTTTCAGGAGTTCAAATAACATGTTTTTAGATCATTTGTATCGTATCTTTTACTAGATAACTTTTCACCAAATTTTACAAACACGAAGAAATTTTGCTTTTCGATTCAATACAAACTTTTAACGCTTTCACGAGTTCAAATAACATGTTTTTAGATCATTTGTATCGTATCTTTTAATATATAACTTTTCACCAAATTTCACAAACACTAAGAAAGTTTGTTTTCCGATTCAAAACAAGATTTTAACGCTTTGAGGAGTTGAAATAACATGTTTTTAGATCATTTGTATCGTATCTTTTAGTACATAACTTTTCACCAAATTTCACAAACACTAAGAAAGTTTGTTTTTCGATTCAAAACAAGATTTTAACGATTTGAGGAGTTCAAATAACGTGTTTTTAGATCATTTGTATCGTATCTTTTACTACATAACTTTTCACCAAATTTCACAAACACTAAGAAAGTTGGTTTTTCGATTCAAAACAAGATTTTAACGTTTTCAAGAGTTCAAATAACATGTTTTTAGATCATTTGTATCGTATCTTTTACTACATAACTTTTCTCCAAATTTCACAAACACTAAGAAAGATTGTTTTCCGATTCAAAATAAGATTTTAACGCTTTGAGGAGTAGAAATAACATGTTTTTAGATCATTTGTATCGTATCTTTTAGTACATAACTTTTCACCAAATTTCACAAACAGTACGAAAGTTTGTTTTTCGATTCAAAACAAGATTTTAACGCTTTGAGGAGTTCAAATAACATGTTTTTAGATCATTTGTATCGTATCTTTTACTACATAACTTTTCACCAAATTTCACAAACACTACGAAAGTTTGTTTTTCGATTCAAAACAAGATTTTAACGCTTTGAGGAGTTCAAATAATTTGTTTTTAGATCATTTGTATCGTATCTTTTACTACATAACTTTTCACCAAATTTCACAAACACTAAGAAAGTTTGTTTTCCGATTCAAAACAAGATTTTAACGCTTTGAGGAGTTCAAATAACGTGTTTTTAGATCATTTGTTTCGTATCTTTTACTACATAACTTTTCACCAAATTTCACAAACACTAAGAAAGTTGGTTTTTCGATTCAAAACAAGATTTTAACTCTTTGAGGAGTTCAAATAACGTGTTTTTGGATCATTTGTATCGTATCTTTTACTACATAACTTTTCACCAAATTTTACAAACACGAAGAAATTTTGCTTTTCGATTCAATACAAACTTTTAACGCTTTCAGGAGTTCAAATAACATGTTTTTAGATCATTTGAATCGTATCTTTTACTATATAACTTTTCACCAAATTTCACAAACACTAAGAAAGTTTGTTTTCCGATTCAAAACAAGATTTTAAAGCTTTGAGGAGTTGAAATAACATGTTTTTAGATCATTTGTATCGTATCTTTTAGTACATAACTTTTCACCAAATTTCACAAAAACTACGAAAGTTTGTTTTTCGATTCAAAACAAGATTTTAACGCTTTGAAGAGTTCAAATAACTTGTTTTTAGATCATTTGTATCGTATCTTTTACTACTTAACTTTTCACCAAATTTCACAAACACTAAGAAAGTTTGTTTTTCGATTCCAAACAAGATTTTAACGCTTTGAGGAGTTCAAATAACGTGTTTTTAGATCATTTGTATCGTATCTTTTACTACATAACTTTTCACCAAATTTCACAAACATTAAGAAAGTTTGTTTTTCTATTCAAAACAAACTTTTAACGCTTTGAGGAGTTCAAATATCGTGTTTTTAGATCATTTGTATCGTATCATTTACTACATGACTTTTCACCAAATTTCACAAACACTAAGAAAGTTTGTTTTCCGATTCAAAAGAAGATTTTAACGCTTTGAGGAGTTGAAATAACATGTTTTTAGATCATTTGTATCGTATCTTTTAGTACATAACTTTTCTCCAAATTTCACAAACACTACGAAAGTTTATTTTTCGATTGAAAACAAGATTTTAACGCTTTGAGGAGTTCAAATAACTTGATTTTAGATCATTTGTATCGTATCTTTTACTACATAACTTTTCACCAAATTTCACAAACACTAAGAAAGTTTGTTTTTCGATTTCAAAACAAGATTTTAACGCTTTGAGGAGTTCAAATAACGTGTTTTTAGATCATTTGTATCGTATATTTTAGTACATAACTTTTTACTAAATTATACAAACACTAAGAAAGTTTGTTCTTCGATTCAAAAGAAGATTTTAACGCTTTGAGGAGTTCAAATAACATGTTTTTAGATCATTTGTATCGTATCTTTTACTACATAACTTTTCACCAAATTTCACAAACACTAAGAAAATTTGTTTTTCCATTCAAAACAAGATTTTAACGCTTTGAGGAGTTCAAATAACGTGTTTTTAGATCATTTGTTTCGTATCTTTTACTACATAACTATTCACCAAATTTCACAAACACTAAGAAAGTTGGGTTTTCGATTCAAAACAAGATTTTAACGCTTTGAGGAGTTCAAATAACGTCTCTTTAGATCATTTGTATCGTATCTTTTACTACATAACTTTTCACCAAATTTTACAAACACGAAGAAATTTTGCTTTTCGATTCAATACAAACTTTTAACGCTTTCAGGAGTTCAAATAACATGTTTTTAGATCATTTGTATCGTATCTTTTACTAGATAACTTTTCACCAAATTTTACAAACACGAAGAAATTTTGCTTTTCGATTCAATACAAACTTTTAACGCTTTCACGAGTTCAAATAACATGTTTTTAGATCATTTGTATCGTATCTTTTAATATATAACTTTTCACCAAATTTCACAAACACTAAGAAAGTTTGTTTTCCGATTCAAAACAAGATTTTAACGCTTTGAGGAGTTGAAATAACATGTTTTTAGATCATTTGTATCGTATCTTTTAGTACATAACTTTTCACCAAATTTCACAAACACTAAGAAAGTTTGTTTTTCGATTCAAAACAAGATTTTAACGATTTGAGGAGTTCAAATAACGTGTTTTTAGATCATTTGTATCGTATCTTTTACTACATAACTTTTCACCAAATTTCACAAACACTAAGAAAGTTGGTTTTTCGATTCAAAACAAGATTTTAACGTTTTCAAGAGTTCAAATAACATGTTTTTAGATCATTTGTATCGTATCTTTTACTACATAACTTTTCTCCAAATTTCACAAACACTAAGAAAGATTGTTTTCCGATTCAAAATAAGATTTTAACGCTTTGAGGAGTTGAAATAACATGTTTATAGATCATTTGTATCGTATCTTTTAGTACATAACTTTTCACCAAATTTCACAAACAGTACGAAAGTTTGTTTTTCGATTCAAAACAAGATTTTAACGCTTTGAGGAGTTCAAATAACATGTTTTTAGATCATTTGTATCGTATCTTTTACTACATAACTTTTCACCAAATTTCACAAACACTACGAAAGTTTGTTTTTCGATTCAAAACAAGATTTTAACGCTTTGAGAAGTTCAAATAATTTGTTTTTAGATCATTTGTATCGTATCTTTTACTACATAAATTTTCACCAAATTTCACAAACACTAAGAAAGTTTGTTTTCCGATTCAAAACAAGATTTTAACGCTTTGAGGAGTTCAAATAACGTGTTTTTAGATCATTTGTTTCGTATCTTTTACTACATAACTTTTCACCAAATTTCACAAACACTAAGAAAGTTGGTTTTTCGATTCAAAACAAGATTTTAACTCTTTGAGGAGTTCAAATAACGTGTTTTTAGATCATTTGTATCGTATCTTTTACTACATAACTTTTCACCAAATTTTACAAACACGAAGAAATTTTGCTTTTCGATTCAATACAAACTTTTAACGCTTTCAGGAGTTCAAATAACATGTTTTTAGATCATTTGAATCGTATCTTTTACTATATAACTTTTCACCAAATTTCACAAACACTAAGAAAGTTTGTTTTCCGATTCAAAACAAGATTTTAAAGCTTTGAGGAGTTGAAATAACATGTTTTTAGATCATTTGTATCGTATCTTTTAGTACATAACTTTTCACCAAATTTCACAAAAACTACGAAAGTTTGTTTTTCGATTCAAAACAAGATTTTAACGCTTTGAGGAGTTCAAATAACTTGTTTTTAGATCATTTGTATCGTATCTTTTACTACTTAACTTTTCACCAAATTTCACAAACACTAAGAAAGTTTGTTTTTCGATTCCAAACAAGATTTTAACGCTTTGAGGAGTTCAAATAACGTGTTTTTAGATCATTTGTATCGTATCTTTTACTACATAACTTTTCACCAAATTTCACAAACATTAAGAAAGTTTGTTTTTCTATTCAAAACAAACTTTTAACGCTTTGAGGAGTTCAAATATCGTGTTTTTAGATCATTTGTATCGTATCATTTACTACATGACTTTTCACCAAATTTCACAAACACTAAGAAAGTTTGTTTTCCGATTCAAAACAAGATTTTAACGCTTTGAGGAGTTGAAATAACATGTTTTTAGATCATTTGTATCGTATCTTTTAGTACATAACTTTTCACCAAATTTCACAAACACTACGAAAGTTTATTTTTCGATTGAAAACAAGATTTTAACGCTTTGAGGAGTTCAAATAACTTGTTTTTAGATCATTTGTATCGTATCTTTTACTACATAACTTTTCACCAAATTTCACAAACACTAAGAAAGTTTGTTTTTCGATTTCAAAACAAGATTTTAACGCTTTGAGGAGTTCAAATAACGTGTTTTTAGATCATTTGTATCGTATATTTTAGTACATAACTTTTTACTAAATTATACAAACACTAAGAAAGTTTGTTCTTCGATTCAAAAGAAGATTTTAACGCTTTGAGGAGTTCAAATAACATGTTTTTAGATCATTTGTATCGTATCTTTTACTACATAACTTTTCACCAAATTTCACAAACACTAAGAAAATTTGTTTTTCCATTCAAAACAAGATTTTAACGCTTTGAGGAGTTCAAATAACGTGTTTTTAGATCATTTGTTTCGTATCTTTTACTACATAACTATTCACCAAATTTCACAAACACTAAGAAAGTTGGGTTTTCGATTCAAAACAAGATTTTAACGCTTTGAGGAGTTCAAATAACGTCTTTTTAGATCATTTGTATCGTATCTTTTACTACATAACTTTTCACCAAATTTTACAAACACGAAGAAATTTTGCTTTTCGATTCAATACAAACTTTTAACGCTTTCAGGAGTTCAAATAACATGTTTTTAGATCATTTGTATCGTATCTTTTACTAGATAACTTTTCACCAAATTTTACAAACACGAAGAAATTTTGCTTTTCGATTCAATACAAACTTTTAACGCTTTCACGAGTTCAAATAACATGTTTTTAGATCATTTGTATCGTATCTTTTAATATATAACTTTTCACCAAATTTCACAAACACTAAGAAAGTTTGTTTTCCGATTCAAAACAAGATTTTAACGCTTTGAGGAGTTGAAATAACATGTTTTTAGATCATTTGTATCGTATCTTTTAGTACATAACTTTTCACCAAATTTCACAAACACTAAGAAAGTTTGTTTTTCGATTCAAAACAAGATTTTAACGATTTGAGGAGTTCAAATAACGTGTTTTTAGATCATTTGTATCGTATCTTTTACTACATAACTTTTCACCAAATTTCACAAACACTAAGAAAGTTGGTTTTTCGATTCAAAACAAGATTTTAACGTTTTCAAGAGTTCAAATAACATGTTTTTAGATCATTTGTATCGTATCTTTTACTACATAACTTTTCTCCAAATTTCACAAACACTAAGAAAGATTGTTTTCCGATTCAAAATAAGATTTTAACGCTTTGAGGAGTTGAAATAACATGTTTATAGATCATTTGTATCGTATCTTTTAGTACATAACTTTTCACCAAATTTCACAAACAGTACGAAAGTTTGTTTTTCGATTCAAAACAAGATTTTAACGCTTTGAGGAGTTCAAATAACATGTTTTTAGATCATTTGTATCGTATCTTTTACTACATAACTTTTCACCAAATTTCACAAACACTACGAAAGTTTGTTTTTCGATTCAAAACAAGATTTTAACGCTTTGAGGAGTTCAAATAATTTGTTTTTAGATCATTTGTATCGTATCTTTTACTACATAACTTTTCACCAAATTTCACAAACACTAAGAAAGTTTGTTTTCCGATTCAAAACAAGATTTTAACGCTTTGAGGAGTTCAAATAACGTGTTTTTAGATCATTTGTTTCGTATCTTTTACTACATAACTTTTCACCAAATTTCACAAACACTAAGAAAGTTGGTTTTTCGATTCAAAACAAGATTTTAACTCTTTGAGGAGTTCAAATAACGTGTTTTTAGATCATTTGTATCGTATCTTTTACTACATAACTTTTCACCAAATTTTACAAACACGAAGAAATTTTGCTTTTCGATTCAATACAAACTTTTAACGCTTTCAGGAGTTCAAATAACATGTTTTTAGATCATTTGAATCGTATCTTTTACTATATAACTTTTCACCAAATTTCACAAACACTAAGAAAGTTTGTTTTCCGATTCAAAACAAGATTTTAAAGCTTTGAGGAGTTGAAATAACATGTTTTTAGATCATTTGTATCGTATCTTTTAGTACATAACTTTTCACCAAATTTCACAAAAACTACGAAAGTTTGTTTTTCGATTCAAAACAAGATTTTAACGCTTTGAGGAGTTCAAATAACTTGTTTTTAGATCATTTGTATCGTATCTTTTACTACTTAACTTTTCACCAAATTTCACAAACACTAAGAAAGTTTGTTTTTCGATTCCAAACAAGATTTTAACGCTTTGAGGAGTTCAAATAACGTGTTTTTAGATCATTTGTATCGTATCTTTTACTACATAACTTTTCACCAAATTTCACAAACATTAAGAAAGTTTGTTTTTCTATTCAAAACAAACTTTTAACGCTTTGAGGAGTTCAAATATCGTGTTTTTAGATCATTTGTATCGTATCATTTACTACATGACTTTTCACCAAATTTCACAAACACTAAGAAAGTTTGTTTTCCGATTCAAAACAAGATTTTAACGCTTTGAGGAGTTGAAATAACATGTTTTTAGATCATTTGTATCGTATCTTTTAGTACATAACTTTTCACCAAATTTCACAAACACTACGAAAGTTTATTTTTCGATTGAAAACAAGATTTTAACGCTTTGAGGAGTTCAAATAACTTGTTTTTAGATCATTTGTATCGTATCTTTTACTACATAACTTTTCACCAAATTTCACAAACACTAAGAAAGTTTGTTTTTCGATTTCAAAACAAGATTTTAACGCTTTGAGGAGTTCAAATAACGTGTTTTTAGATCATTTGTATCGTATATTTTAGTACATAACTTTTTACTAAATTATACAAACACTAAGAAAGTTTGTTCTTCGATTCAAAAGAAGATTTTAACGCTTTGAGGAGTTCAAATAACATGTTTTTAGATCATTTGTATCGTATCTTTTACTACATAACTTTTCACCAAATTTCACAAACACTAAGAAAATTTGTTTTTCCATTCAAAACAAGATTTTAACGCTTTGAGGAGTTCAAATAACGTGTTTTTAGATCATTTGTTTCGTATCTTTTACTACATAACTATTCACCAAATTTCACAAACACTAAGAAAGTTGGGTTTTCGATTCAAAACAAGATTTTAACGCTTTGAGGAGTTCAAATAACGTCTTTTTAGATCATTTGTATCGTATCTTTTACTACATAACTTTTCACCAAATTTTACAAACACGAAGAAATTTTGCTTTTCGATTCAATACAAACTTTTAACGCTTTCAGGAGTTCAAATAACATGTTTTTAGATCATTTGTATCGTATCTTTTACTAGATAACTTTTCACCAAATTTTACAAACACGAAGAAATTTTGCTTTTCGATTCAATACAAACTTTTAACGCTTTCACGAGTTCAAATAACATGTTTTTAGATCATTTGTATCGTATCTTTTAATATATAACTTTTCACCAAATTTCACAAACACTAAGAAAGTTTGTTTTCCGATTCAAAACAAGATTTTAACGCTTTGAGGAGTTGAAATAACATGTTTTTAGATCATTTGTATCGTATCTTTTAGTACATAACTTTTCACCAAATTTCACAAACACTAAGAAAGTTTGTTTTTCGATTCAAAACAAGATTTTAACGATTTGAGGAGTTCAAATAACGTGTTTTTAGATCATTTGTATCGTATCTTTTACTACATAACTTTTCACCAAATTTCACAAACACAAAGAAAGTTGGTTTTTCGATTCAAAACAAGATTTTAACGTTTTCAAGAGTTCAAATAACATGTTTTTAGATCATTTGTATCGTATCTTTTACTACATAACTTTTCTCCAAATTTCACAAACACTAAGAAAGATTGTTTTCCGATTCAAAATAAGATTTTAACGCTTTGAGGAGTTGAAATAACATGTTTTTAGATCATTTGTATCGTATCTTTTAGTACATAACTTTTCACCAAATTTCACAAACAGTACGAAAGTTTGTTTTTCGATTCAAAACAAGATTTTAACGCTTTGAGGAGTTGAAATAACATGTTTTTAGATCATTTGTATCGTATCTTTTAGTACATAACTTTTCACCAAATTTCACAAACACTACGAAAGTTTGTTTTTCGATTCAAACCAAGATTTTAACGCTTTGAGGAGTTCAAATAATTTGTTTTTAGATCATTTGTATCGTATCTTTTACTACATAACTTTTCACCAAATTTCACAAACACTAAGAAAGTTTGTTTTCCGATTCAAAACAAGATTTTAACGCTTTGAGGAGTTCAAATAACGTGTTTTTAGATCATTTGTTTCGTATCTTTTACTACATAACTTTTCACCAAATTTCACAAACACTAAGAAAGTTGGTTTTTCGATTCAAAACAAGATTTTAACTCTTTGAGGAGTTCAAATAACGTGTTTTTAGATCATTTGTATCGTATCTTTTACTACATAACTTTTCACCAAATTTTACAAACACGAAGAAATTTTGCTTTTCGATTCAATACAAACTTTTAACGCTTTCTGGAGTTCAAATAACATGTTTTTAGATCATTTGAATCGTATCTTTTACTATATAACTTTTCACCAAATTTCACAAACACTAAGAAAGTTTGTTTTCCGATTCAAAACAAGATTTTAAAGCTTTGAGGAGTTGAAATAACATGTTTTTAGATCATTTGTATCGTATCTTTTAGTACATAACTTTTCACCAAATTTCACAAAAACTACGAAAGTTTGTTTTTCGATTCAAAACAAGATTTTAACGCTTTGAGGTGTTCAAATAACTTGTTTTTAGATCATTTGTATCGTATCTTTTACTACTTAACTTTTCACCAAATTTCACAAACACTAAGAAAGTTTGTTTTTCGATTCCAAACAAGATTTTAACGATTTGAGGAGTTCAAATAACGTGTTTTTAGATCATTTGTATCGTATCTTTTACTACATAACTTTTCACCAAATTTCACAAACATTAAGAAAGTTTGTTTTTCTATTCAAAACAAACTTTTAACGCTTTGAGGAGTTCAAATATCGTGTTTTTAGATCATTTGTATCGTATCATTTACTACATGACTTTTCACCAAATTTCACAAACACTAAGAAAGTTTGTTTTCCGATTCAAAACAAGATTTTAACGCTTTGAGGAGTTGAAATAACATGTTTTTAGATCATTTGTATCGTATCTTTTAGTACATAACTTTTCACCAAATTTCACAAACACTACGAAAGTTTATTTTTCGATTGAAAACAAGATTTTAACGCTTTGAGGAGTTCAAATAACTTGTTTTTAGATCATTTGTATCGTATCTTTTACTACATAACTTTTCACCAAATTTCACAAACACTAAGAAAGTTTGTTTTTCGATTTCAAAACAAGATTTTAACGCTTTGAGGAGTTCAAATAACGTGTTTTTAGATCATTTGTATCGTATATTTTAGTACATAACTTTTTACTAAATTATACAAACACTAAGAAAGTTTGTTCTTCGATTCAAAAGAAGATTTTAACGCTTTGAGGAGTTCAAATAACATGTTTTTAGATCATTTGTATCGTATCTTTTACTACATAACTTTTCACCAAATTTCACAAACACTAAGAAAATTTGTTTTTCCATTCAAAACAAGATTTTAACGCTTTGAGGAGTTCAAATAACGTGTTTTTAGATCATTTGTTTCGTATCTTTTACTACATAACTATTCACCAAATTTCACAAACACTAAGAAAGTTGGGTTTTCGATTCAAAACAAGATTTTAACGCTTTGAGGAGTTCAAATAACGTCTTTTTAGATCATTTGTATCGTATCTTTTACTACATAACTTTTCACCAAATTTTACAAACACGAAGAAATTTTGCTTTTCGATTCAATACAAACTTTTAACGCTTTCAGGAGTTCAAATAACATGTTTTTAGATCATTTGTATCGTATCTTTTACTAGATAACTTTTCACCAAATTTTACAAACAGTACGAAAGTTTGTTTTTCGATTCAAAACAAGATTTTAACGCTTTGAGGAGTTCAAATAACATGTTTTTAGATCATTTGTATCGTATCTTTTAGTACATAACTTTTCACCAAATTTCACAAACAGTACGAAAGTTTGTTTTTCGATTCAAAACAAGATTTTAACGCTTTGAGGAGTTCAAATAACATGTTTTTAGATCATTTGTATCGTATCTTTTACTACATAACTTTTCACCAAATTTCACAAACACTACGAAAGTTTGTTTTTCGATTCAAAACAAGATTTTAACGCTTTGAGGAGTTCAAATAATTTGTTTTTAGATCATTTGTATCGTATCTTTTACTACATAACTTTTCACCAAATTTCACAAACACTAAGAAAGTTTGTTTTCCGATTCAAAACAAGATTTTAACGCTTTGAGGAGTTCAAATAACGTGTTTTTAGATCATTTGTTTCGTATCTTTTACTACATAACTTTTCACCAAATTTCACAAACACTAAGAAAGTTGGTTTTTCGATTCAAAACAAGATTTTAACTCTTTGAGGAGTTCAAATAACGTGTTTTTAGATCATTTGTATCGTATCTTCTACTACATAACTTTTCACCAAATTTTACAAACACGAAGAAATTTTGCTTTTCGATTCAATACAAACTTTTAACGCTTTCACGAGTTCAAATAACATGTTTTTAGATCATTTGTATCGTATCTTTTAATATATAACTTTTCACCAAATTTCACAAACACTAAGAAAGTTTGTTTTACGATTCAAAACAAGATTTTAACGCTTTGAGGAGTTGAAATAACATGTTTTTAGATCATTTGTATCGTATCTTTTAGTACATAACTTTTCACCAAATTTCACAAACACTAAGAAAGTTTGTTTTTCGATTCAAAACAAGATTTTAACGATTTGAGGAGTTCAAATAACGTGTTTTTAGATCATTTGTATCGTATCTTTTACTACATAACTTTTCACCAAATTTCACAAACACTAAGAAAGTTGGTTTTTCGATTCAAAACAAGATTTTAACGTTTTCAAGAGTTCAAATAACATGTTTTTAGATCATTTGTATCGTATCTTTTACGACATAACTTTTCTCCAAATTTCACAAACACTAAGAAAGATTGTTTTCCGATTCAAAATAAGATTTTAACGCTTTGAGGAGTTGAAATAACATGTTTTTAGATCATTTGTATCGTATCTTTTAGTACATAACTTTTCACCAAATTTCACAAACAGTACGAAAGTTTGTTTTTCGATTCAAAACAAGATTTTAACGCTTTGAGGAGTTCAAATAACATGTTTTTAGATCATTTGTATCGTATCTTTTACTACATAACTTTTCACCAAATTTCACAAACACTACGAAAGTTTGTTTTTCGATTCAAAACAAGATTTTAACGCTTTGAGGAGTTCAAATAATTTGTTTTTAGATCATTTGTATCGTATCTTTTACTACATAACTTTTCACCAAATTTCACAAACACTAAGAAAGTTTGTTTTCCGATTCAAAACAAGATTTTAACGCTTTGAGGAGTTCAAATAACGTGTTTTTAGATCATTTGTTTCGTATCTTTTACTACATAACTTTTCACCAAATTTCACAAACACTAAGAAAGTTGGTTTTTCGATTCAAAACAAGATTTTAACTCTTTGAGGAGTTCAAATAACGTGTTTTTAGATCATTTGTATCGTATCTTCTACTACATAACTTTTCACCAAATTTTACAAACACGAAGAAATTTTGCTTTTCGATTCAATACAAACTTTTAACGCTTTCTGGAGTTCAAATAACATGTTTTTAGATCATTTGAATCGTATCTTTTACTATATAACTTTTCACCAAATTTCACAAACACTAAGAAAGTTTGTTTTCCGATTCAAAACAAGATTTTAAAGCTTTGAGGAGTTGAAATAACATGTTTTTAGATCATTTGTATCGTATCTTTTAGTACATAACTTTTCACCAAATTTCACAAAAACTACGAAAGTTTGTTTTTCGATTCAAAACACGATTTTAACGCTTTGAGGAGTTCAAATAACTTGTTTTTAGATCATTTGTATCGTATCTTTTACTACTTAACTTTTCACCAAATTTCACAAACACTAAGAAAGTTTGTTTTTCGATTCCAAACAAGATTTTAACGCTTTGAGGAGTTCAAATAACGTGTTTTTAGATCATTTGTATCGTATCTTTTACTACATAACTTTTCACCAAATTTCACAAACATTAAGAAAGTTTGTTTTTCTATTCAAAACAAACTTTTAACGCTTTGAGGAGTTCAAATATCGTGTTTTTAGATCATTTGTATCGTATCATTTACTACATGACTTTTCACCAAATTTCACAAACACTAAGAAAGTTTGTTTTCCGATTCAAAACAAGATTTTTAACGCTTTGAGGAGTTGAAATAACATGTTTTTAGATCATTTGTATCGTATCTTTTAG
The DNA here is from genome assembly GCA_946800325.1 of Luzula sylvatica. Taxonomy (NCBI): domain Eukaryota; kingdom Viridiplantae; phylum Streptophyta; class Magnoliopsida; order Poales; family Juncaceae; genus Luzula; species Luzula sylvatica. The sequence goes on along the minus strand of OX326958.1, from coordinate 52,781,858 downwards.
TACATAACTTTTCACCAAATTTCACAAACACTACGAATGTTTATTTTTCGATTGAAAACAAGATTTTAACGCTTTGAGGAGTTCAAATAACTTGTTTTTAGATCATTTGTATCGTATCTTTTACTACATAACTTTTCACCAAATTTCACAAACACTAAGAAAGTTTGTTTTTCGATTTCAAAACAAGATTTTAACGCTTTGAGGAGTTCAAATAACGTGTTTTTAGATCATTTGTATCGTATATTTTAGTACATAACTTTTTACTAAATTATACAAACACTAAGAAAGTTTGTTCTTCCATTCAAAAGAAGATTTTAACGCTTTGAGGAGTTCAAATAACATGTTTTTAGATCATTTGTATCGTATCTTTTACTACATAACTTTTCACCAAATTTCACAAACACTAAGAAAATTTGTTTTTCCATTCAAAACAAGATTTTAACGCTTTGAGGAGTTCAAATAACGTGTTTTTAGATCATTTGTTTCGTATCTTTTACTACATAACTATTCACCAAATTTCACAAACACTAAGAAAGTTGGGTTTTCGATTCAAAACAAGATTTTAACGCTTTGAGGAGTTCAAATAACGTCTTTTTAGATCATTTGTATCGTATCTTTTACTACATAACTTTTCACCAAATTTTACAAACACGAAGAAATTTTGCTTTTCGATTCAATACAAACTTTTAACGCTTTCAGGAGTTCAAATAACATGTTTTTAGATCATTTGTATCGTATCTTTTACTAGATAACTTTTCACCAAATTTTACAAACACGAAGAAATTTTGCTTTTCGATTCAATACAAACTTTTAACGCTTTCACGAGTTCAAATAACATGTTTTTAGATCATTTGTATCGTATCTTTTAATATATAACTTTTCACCAAATTTCACAAACACTAAGAAAGTTTGTTTTCCGATTCAAAACAAGATTTTAACGCTTTGAGGAGTTGAAATAACATGTTTTTAGATCATTTGTATCGTATCTTTTAGTACATAACTTTTCACCAAATTTCACAAACACTAAGAAAGTTTGTTTTTCGATTCAAAACAAGATTTTAACGATTTGAGGAGTTCAAATAACGTGTTTTTAGATCATTTGTATCGTATCTTTTACTACATAACTTTTCACCAAATTTCACAAACACTAAGAAAGTTGGTTTTTCGATTCAAAACAAGATTTTAACGTTTTCAAGAGTTCAAATAACATGTTTTTAGATCATTTGTATCGTATCTTTTACTACATAACTTTTCTCCAAATTTCACAAACACTAAGAAAGATTGTTTTCCGATTCAAAATAAGATTTTAACGCTTTGAGGAGTTGAAATAACATGTTTTTAGATCATTTGTATCGTATCTTTTAGTACATAACTTTTCACCAAATTTCACAAACAGTACGAAAGTTTGTTTTTCGATTCAAAACAAGATTTTAACGCTTGGAGGAGTTCAAATAACATGATTTTAGATCATTTGTATCGTATCTTTTACTACATAACTTTTCACCAAATTTCACAAACACTACGAAAGTTTGTTTTTCGATTCAAAACAAGATTTTAACGCTTTGAGGAGTTCAAATGATTTGTTTTTAGATCATTTGTATCGTATCTTTTACTACATAAATTTTCACCAAATTTCACAAACACTAAGAAAGTTTGTTTTCCGATTCAAAACAAGATTTTAACGCTTTGAGGAGTTCAAATAACGTGTTTTTAGATCATTTGTTTCGTATCTTTTACTACATAACTTTTCACCAAATTTCACAAACACTAAGAAAGTTGGTTTTTCGATTCAAAACAAGATTTTAACTCTTTGAGGAGTTCAAATAACGTGTTTTTAGATCATTTGTATCGTATCTTTTACTACATAACTTTTCACCAAATTTTACAAACACGAAGAAATTTTGCTTTTCGATTCAATACAAACTTTTAACGCTTTGAGGAGTTCAAATAACATGTTTTTAGATCATTTGAATCGTATCTTTTACTATATAACTTTTCACCAAATTTCACAAACACTAAGAAAGTTTGTTTTCCGATTCAAAACAAGATTTTAAAGCTTTGAGGAGTTGAAATAACATGTTTTTAGATCATTTGTATCGTATCTTTTAGTACATAACTTTTCACCAAATTTCACAAAAACTACGAAAGTTTGTTTTTCGATTCAAAACAAGATTTTAACGCTTTGAGGAGTTCAAATAACTTGTTTTTAGATCATTTGTATCGTATCTTTTACTACTTAACTTTTCACCAAATTTCACAAACACTAAGAAAGTTTGTTTTTCGATTCCAAACAAGATTTTAACGCTTTGAGGAGTTCAAATAACGTGTTTTTAGATCATTTGTATCGTATCTTTTACTACATAACTTTTCACCAAATTTCACAAACATTAAGAAAGTTTGTTTTTCTATTCAAAACAAACTTTTAACGCTTTGAGGAGTTCAAATATCGTGTTTTTAGATCATTTGTATCGTATCATTTACTACATGACTTTTCACCAAATTTCACAAACACTAAGAAAGTTTGTTTTCCGATTCAAAACAAGATTTTAACGCTTTGAGGAGTTGAAATAACATGTTTTTAGATCATTTGTATCGTATCTTTTAGTACATAACTTTTCACCAAATTTCACAAACACTACGAAAGTTTATTTTTCGATTGAAAACAAGATTTTAACGCTTTGAGGAGTTCAAATAACTTGTTTTTAGATCATTTGTATCGTATCTTTTACTACATAACTTTTCACCAAATTTCACAAACACTAAGAAAGTTTGTTTTTCGATTTCAAAACAAGATTTTAACGCTTTGAGGAGTTCAAATAACGTGTGTTTAGATCATTTGTATCGTATATTTTAGTACATAACTTTTTACTAAATTATACAAACACTAAGAAAGTTTGTTCTTCGATTCAAAAGAAGATTTTAACGCTTTGAGGAGTTCAAATAACATGTTTTTAGATCATTTGCATCGTATCTTTTACTACATAACTTTTCACCAAATTTCACAAACACTAAGAAAATTTGTTTTTCCATTCAAAACAAGATTTTAACGCTTTGAGGAGTTCAAATAACTTGTTTTTAGATCATTTGTATCGTATCTTTTACTACATAACTTTTCACCAAATTTCACAAACACTAAGAAAGTTTGTTTTTCGATTTCAAAACAAGATTTTAACGCTTTGAGGAGTTCAAATAACGTGTTTTTAGATCATTTGTATCGTATATTTTAGTACATAACTTTTTACTAAATTATACAAACACTAAGAAAGTTTGTTCTTCCATTCAAAAGAAGATTTTAACGCTTTGAGGAGTTCAAATAACATGTTTTTAGATCATTTGTATCGTATCTTTTACTACATAACTTTTCACCAAATTTCACAAACACTAAGAAAATTTGTTTTTCCATTCAAAACAAGATTTTAACGCTTTGAGGAGTTCAAATAACGTGTTTTTAGATCATTTGTTTCGTATCTTTTACTACATAACTATTCACCAAATTTCACAAACACTAAGAAAGTTGGGTTTTCGATTCAAAACAAGATTTTAACGCTTTGAGGAGTTCAAATAACGTCTTTTTAGATCATTTGTATCGTATCTTTTACTACATAACTTTTCACCAAATTTTACAAACACGAAGAAATTTTGCTTTTCGATTCAATACAAACTTTTAACGCTTTCAGGAGTTCAAATAACATGTTTTTAGATCATTTGTATCGTATCTTTTACTAGATAACTTTTCACCAAATTTTACAAACACGAAGAAATTTTGCTTTTCGATTCAATACAAACTTTTAACGCTTTCACGAGTTCAAATAACATGTTTTTAGATCATTTGTATCGTATCTTTTAATATATAACTTTTCACCAAATTTCACAAACACTAAGAAAGTTTGTTTTCCGATTCAAAACAAGATTTTAACGCTTTGAGGAGTTGAAATAACATGTTTTTAGATCATTTGTATCGTATCTTTTAGTACATAACTTTTCACCAAATTTCACAAACACTAAGAAAGTTTGTTTTTCGATTCAAAACAAGATTTTAACGATTTGAGGAGTTCAAATAACGTGTTTTTAGATCATTTGTATCGTATCTTTTACTACATAACTTTTCACCAAATTTCACAAACACTAAGAAAGTTGGTTTTTCGATTCAAAACAAGATTTTAACGTTTTCAAGAGTTCAAATAACATGTTTTTAGATCATTTGTATCGTATCTTTTACTACATAACTTTTCTCCAAATTTCACAAACACTAAGAAAGATTGTTTTCCGATTCAAAATAAGATTTTAACGCTTTGAGGAGTTGAAATAACATGTTTTTAGATCATTTGTATCGTATCTTTTAGTACATAACTTTTCACCAAATTTCACAAACAGTACGAAAGTTTGTTTTTCGATTCAAAACAAGATTTTAACGCTTGGAGGAGTTCAAATAACATGATTTTAGATCATTTGTATCGTATCTTTTACTACATAACTTTTCACCAAATTTCACAAACACTACGAAAGTTTGTTTTTCGATTCAAAACAAGATTTTAACGCTTTGAGGAGTTCAAATGATTTGTTTTTAGATCATTTGTATCGTATCTTTTACTACATAAATTTTCACCAAATTTCACAAACACTAAGAAAGTTTGTTTTCCGATTCAAAACAAGATTTTAACGCTTTGAGGAGTTCAAATAACGTGTTTTTAGATCATTTGTTTCGTATCTTTTACTACATAACTTTTCACCAAATTTCACAAACACTAAGAAAGTTGGTTTTTCGATTCAAAACAAGATTTTAACTCTTTGAGGAGTTCAAATAACGTGTTTTTAGATCATTTGTATCGTATCTTTTACTACATAACTTTTCACCAAATTTTACAAACACGAAGAAATTTTGCTTTTCGATTCAATACAAACTTTTAACGCTTTGAGGAGTTCAAATAACATGTTTTTAGATCATTTGAATCGTATCTTTTACTATATAACTTTTCACCAAATTTCACAAACACTAAGAAAGTTTGTTTTCCGATTCAAAACAAGATTTTAAAGCTTTGAGGAGTTGAAATAACATGTTTTTAGATCATTTGTATCGTATCTTTTAGTACATAACTTTTCACCAAATTTCACAAAAACTACGAAAGTTTGTTTTTCGATTCAAAACAAGATTTTAACGCTTTGAGGAGTTCAAATAACTTGTTTTTAGATCATTTGTATCGTATCTTTTACTACTTAACTTTTCACCAAATTTCACAAACACTAAGAAAGTTTGTTTTTCGATTCCAAACAAGATTTTAACGCTTTGAGGAGTTCAAATAACGTGTTTTTAGATCATTTGTATCGTATCTTTTACTACATAACTTTTCACCAAATTTCACAAACATTAAGAAAGTTTGTTTTTCTATTCAAAACAAACTTTTAACGCTTTGAGGAGTTCAAATATCGTGTTTTTAGATCATTTGTATCGTATCATTTACTACATGACTTTTCACCAAATTTCACAAACACTAAGAAAGTTTGTTTTCCGATTCAAAACAAGATTTTAACGCTTTGAGGAGTTGAAATAACATGTTTTTAGATCATTTGTATCGTATCTTTTAGTACATAACTTTTCACCAAATTTCACAAACACTACGAAAGTTTATTTTTCGATTGAAAACAAGATTTTAACGCTTTGAGGAGTTCAAATAACTTGTTTTTAGATCATTTGTATCGTATCTTTTACTACATAACTTTTCACCAAATTTCACAAACACTAAGAAAGTTTGTTTTTCGATTTCAAAACAAGATTTTAACGCTTTGAGGAGTTCAAATAACGTGTGTTTAGATCATTTGTATCGTATATTTTAGTACATAACTTTTTACTAAATTATACAAACACTAAGAAAGTTTGTTCTTCGATTCAAAAGAAGATTTTAACGCTTTGAGGAGTTCAAATAACATGTTTTTAGATCATTTGCATCGTATCTTTTACTACATAACTTTTCACCAAATTTCACAAACACTAAGAAAATTTGTTTTTCCATTCAAAACAAGATTTTAACGCTTTGAGGAGTTCAAATAACGTGTTTTTAGATCATTTGTTTCGTATCTTTTACTACATAACTATTCACCAAATTTCACAAACACTAAGAAAGTTGGGTTTTCGATTCAAAACAAGATTTTAACGCTTTGAGGAGTTCAAATAACGTCTTTTTAGATCATTTGTATCGTATCTTTTACTACATAACTTTTCACCAAATTTTACAAACACGAAGAAATTTTGCTTTTCGATTCAATACAAACTTTTAACGCTTTCAGGAGTTCAAATAACATGTTTTTAGATCATTTGTATCGTATCTTTTACTAGATAACTTTTCACCAAATTTTACAAACACGAAGAAATTTTGCTTTTCGATTCAATACAAACTTTTAACGCTTTCACGAGTTCAAATAACATGTTTTTAGATCATTTGTATCGTATCTTTTAGTACATAACTTTTCACCAAATTTCACAAACACTAAGAAAGTTTGTTTTTCGATTCAAAACAAGATTTTAACGATTTGAGGAGTTCAAATAACGTGTTTTTAGATCATTTGTATCGTATCTTTTACTACATAACTTTTCACCAAATTTCACAAACACTAAGAAAGTTGGTTTTTCGATTCAAAACAAGATTTTAACGTTTTCAAGAGTTCAAATAACATGTTTTTAGATCATTTGTATTGTATCTTTTACTATATAACTTTTCTCCAAATTTCACAAACACTAAGAAAGATTGTTTTCCGATTCAAAATAAGATTTTAACGCTTTGAGGAGTTGAAATAACATGTTTTTAGATCATTTGTATCGTATATTTTAGTACATAACTTTTCACCAAATTTCACAAACAGTACGAAAGTTTGTTTTTCGATTCAAAACAAGATTTTAACGCTTTGAGGAGTTCAAATAACATGTTTTTAGATCATTTGTATCGTATCTTTTACTACATAACTTTTCACCAAATTTCACAAACACTACGAAAATTTGTTTTTCGATTCAAAACAAGATTTTAACGCTTTGAGGAGTTCAAATAATTTGTTTTTAGATCATTTGTATCGTATCTTTTACTACATAACTTTTCACCAAATTTCACAAACACTACGAAAGTTTGTTTTCCGATTCAAAACAAGATTTTAACGCTTTGAGGAGTTCAAATAACGTGTTTTTAGATCATTTGTTTCGTATCATTTACTAAATAACTTTTCACCAAATTTCACAAACACTAAGAAAGTTGGTTTTTCGATTCAAAACAAGATTTTAACGATTTGAGGAGTTCAAATAACGTGATTTTAGATCATTTGTATCGTATCTTTTACTACATAACTTTTCACCAAATTTCACAAACACTAAGAAAGTTTGTTTTCCGATTCAAAACAAGATTTTAACGCTTTGAGGAGTTCAAATAACGTGTTTTTAGATCATTTGTTTCGTATCTTTTACTACATAACTTTTCACCAAATTTCACAAACACTAAGAAAGTTGGTTTTTCGATTCAAAACAAGATTTTAACGCTTTGAGGAGTTGAAATAACATGTTTTTAGATCATTTGTATCGTATCTTTTAGTACATAACTTTTCACCAAATTTCACAAACACTACGAAAGTTTGTTTTTCGATTGAAAACAAGATTTTAACGCTTTGAGGAGTTCAAATAACTTGTTTTTAGATCATTTGTATCGTATCTTTTACTACATAACTTTTCACCAAATTTCACGAACACTAAGAAAGTTTGTTTTTCGATTTCAAAACAAGATTTTAACACTTTGAGGAGTTCAAATAACGTGTTTTTAGATCATTTGTATCGTATATTTTAGTACATAACTTTTTACAAAATTATACAAACACTAAGAAAGTTTGTTCTTCGATTCAAAAGAAGATTTTAACGCTTTGAGGAGTTCAAATAACATGTTTTTAGATCATTTGTATCGTAACTTTTACTACATAACTTTTCACCAAATTTCACAAACACTAAGAAAGTTGGGTTTTCGATTCAAAACAAGATTTTAACACTTTGAGGAGTTCAAATAACGTCTTTTTAGATCATTTGTATCGTATCTTTTACTACATAACTTTTCACCAAATTTTACAAACACGAAGAAATTTTGCTTTTCGATTCAATACAAACTTTTAACGCTTTCAGGAGTTCAAATAACATGTTTTTAGATCATTTGTATCGTATCTTTTACTAGATAACTTTTCACCAAATTTTACAAACACGAAGAAATTTTGCTTTTCGATTCAATACAAACTTTTAACGCTTTCACGAGTTCAAATAACATGTTTTTAGATCATTTGTATCGTATCTTTTAATATATAACTTTTCACCAAATTTCACAAACACTAAGAAAGTTTGTTTTCCGATTCAAAACAAGATTTTAACGCTTTGAGGAGTTGAAATAACATGTTTTTAGATCATTTGTATCGTATCTTTTAGTACATAACTTTTCACCAAATTTCACAAACACTAAGAAAGTTTGTTTTTCGATTCAAAACAAGATTTTAACGATTTGAGGAGTTCAAATAACGTGTTTTTAGATCATTTGTATCGTATCTTTTACTACATAACTTTTCACCAAATTTCACAAACACTAAGAAAGTTGGTTTTTCGATTCAAAACAAGATTTTAACGTTTTCAAGAGTTCAAATAACATGTTTTTAGATCATTTGTATCGTATCTTTTACTACATAACTTTTCTCCAAATTTCACAAACACTAAGAAAGATTGTTTTCCGATTCAAAATAAGATTTTAACGCTTTGAGGAGTTGAAATAACATGTTTTTAGATCATTTGTATCGTATCTTTTAGTACATAACTTTTCACCAAATTTCACAAACAGTACGAAAGTTTGTTTTTCGATTCAAAACAAGATTTTAACGCTTTGAGGAGTTCAAATAACATGTTTTTAGATCATTTGTATCGTATCTTTTACTACATAACTTTTCACCAAATTTCACAAACACTACGAAAGTTTGTTTTTCGATTCAAAACAAGATTTTAACGCTTTGAGGAGTTCAAATAATTTGTTTTTAGATCATTTGTATCGTATCTTTTACTACATAAGTTTTCACCAAATTTCACAAACACTAAGAAAGTTTGTTTTCCGATTCAAAACAAGATTTTAACGCTTTGAGGAGTTCAAATAACGTGTTTTTAGATCATTTGTTTCGTATCTTTTACTACATAACTTTTCACCAAATTTCACAAACACTAAGAAAGTTGGTTTTTCGATTCAAAACAAGATTTTTACTCTTTGAGGAGTTCAAATAACGTGTTTTTAGATCATTTGTATCGTATCTTTTACTACATAACTTTTCACCAAATTTTACAAACACGAAGAAATTTTGCTTTTCGATTCAATACAAACTTTTAACGCTTTCAGGAGTTCAAATAACATGTTTTTAGATCATTTGAATCGTATCTTTTACTATATAACTTTTCACCAAATTTCACAAACACTAAGAAAGTTTGTTTTCCGATTCAAAACAAGATTTTAAAGCTTTGAGGAGTTGAAATAACATGTTTTTAGATCATTTGTATCGTATCTTTTAGTACATAACTTTTCACCAAATTTCACAAAAACTACGAAAGTTTGTTTTTCGATTCAAAACAAGATTTTAACGCTTTGAGGAGTTCAAATAACTTGTTTTTAGATCATTTGTATCGTATCTTTTACTACTTAACTTTTCACCAAATTTCACAAACACTAAGAAAGTTTGTTTTTCGATTCCAAACAAGATTTTAACGCTTTGAGGAGTTCAAATAACGTGTTTTTAGATCATTTGTATCGTATCTTTTACTACATAACTTTTCACCAAATTTCACAAACATTAAGAAAGTTTGTTTTTCTATTCAAAACAAACTTTTAACGCTTTGAGGAGTTCAAATATCGTTTTTTTCGATCATTTGTATCGTATCATTTACTACATGACTTTTCACCAAATTTCACAAACACTAAGAAAGTTTGTTTTCCGATTCAAAACAAGATTTTAACGCTTTGAGGAGTTGAAATAACGTGTTTTTAGATCATTTGTATCGTATCTTTTACTACATAACTTTTCACCAAATTTCACAAACACTAAGAAAGTTGGTTTTTCGATTCATAACAAGATTTTAACGTTTTCAAGAGTTCAAATAACTTGTTTTTAGATCATTTGTATCGTATCTTTTACTACATAACTTTTCTCCAAATTTCACAAACACTAAGAAAGATTGTTTTCCGATTCAAAATAAGATTTTAACGCTTTGAGGAGTTGAAATAACATGTTTTTAGATCATTTGTATCGTATCTTTTAGTACATAACTTTTCACCAAATTTCACAAACAGTACGAAAGTTTGTTTTTCGATTCAAAACAAGATTTTAACGCTTTGAGGAGTTCAAATAACATGTTTTTAGATCATTTGTATCGTATCTTTTACTACATAACTTTTCACCAAATTTCACAAACACTACGAAAGTTTGTTTTTCGATTCAAAACAAGATTTTAACGCTTTGAGGAGTTCAAATAATTTGTTTTTAGATCATTTGTATCGTATCTTTTACTACATAAGTTTTCACCAAATTTCACAAACACTAAGAAAGTTTGTTTTCCGATTCAAAACAAGATTTTAACGCTTTGAGGAGTTCAAATAACGTGTTTTTAGATCATTTGTTTCGTATCTTTTACTACATAACTTTTCACCAAATTTCACAAACACTAAGAAAGTTGGTTTTTCGATTCAAAACAAGATTTTAACTCTTTGAGGAGTTCAAATAACGTGTTTTTAGATCATTTGTATCGTATCTTTTACTACATAACTTTTCACCAAATTTTACAAACACGAAGAAATTTTGCTTTTCGATTCAATACAAACTTTTAACGCTTTCAGGAGTTCAAATAACATGTTTTTAGATCATTTGAATCGTATCTTTTACTATATAACTTTTCACCAAATTTCACAAACACTAAGAAAGTTTGTTTTCCGATTCAAAACAAGATTTTAAAGCTTTGAGGAGTTGAAATAACATGTTTTTAGATCATTTGTATCGTATCTTTTAGTACATAACTTTTCACCAAATTTCACAAAAACTACGAAAGTTTGTTTTTCGATTCAAAACAAGATTTTAACGCTTTGAGGAGTTCAAATAACTTGTTTTTAGATCATTTGTATCGTATCTTTTACTACTTAACTTTTCACCAAATTTCACAAACACTAAGAAAGTTTGTTTTTCGATTCCAAACAAGATTTTAACGCTTTGAGGAGTTCAAATAACGTGTTTTTAGATCATTTGTATCGTATCTTTTACTACATAACTTTTCACCAAATTTCACAAACATTAAGAAAGTTTGTTTTTCTATTCAAAACAAACTTTTAACGCTTTGAGGAGTTCAAATATCGTTTTTTTCGATCATTTGTATCGTATCATTTACTACATGACTTTTCACCAAATTTCACAAACACTAAGAAAGTTTGTTTTCCGATTCAAAACAAGATTTTAACGCTTTGAGGAGTTGAAATAACATGTTTTTAGATCATTTGTATCGTATCTTTTAGTACATAACTTTTCACCAAATTTCACAAACACTACGAAAGTTTATTTTTCGATTGAAAACAAGATTTTAACGCTTTGAGGAGTTCAAATAACTTGTTTTTAGATCATTTGTATCGTATCTTTTACAACATAACTTTTCACCAAATTTCACAAACACTAAGAAAGTTTGTTTTTCGATTTCAAAACCAGATTTTAACGCTTTGAGGAGTTCAAATAACGTGTTTTTAGATCATTTGTATCGTATATTTTAGTACATAACTTTTTACTAAATTATACAAACACTAAGAAAGTTTGTTCTTCGATTCAAAAGAAGATTTTAACGCTTTGAGGAGTTCAAATAACATGTTTTTAGATCATTTGTATCGTATCTTTTACTACATAACTTTTCACCAAATTTCACAAACACTAAGAAAATTTGTTTTTCCATTCAAAACAAGATTTTAACTCTTTGAGGAGTTCAAATAACGTGTTTTTAGATCATTTGTTTCGTATCTTTTACTACATAACTATTCACCAAATTTCACAAACACTAAGAAAGTTGGGTTTTCGATTCAAAACAAGATTTTAACGCTTCGAGGAGTTCAAATAACGTCTTTTTAGATCATTTGTATCGTATCTTTTACTACATAACTTTTCACCAAATTTTACAAACACGAAGAAATTTTGCTTTTCGATTCAATACAAACTTTTAACGCTTTCAGGAGTTCAAATAACATGTTTTTAGATCATTTGTATCGTATCTTTTACTAGATAACTTTTCACCAAATTTTACAAACACGAAGAAATTTTGCTTTTCGATTCAATACAAACTTTTAACGCTTTCACGAGTTCAAATAACATGTTTTTAGATCATTTGTATCGTATCTTTTAATATATAACTTTTCACCAAATTTCACAAACACTAAGAAAGTTTGTTTTCCGATTCAAAACAAGATTTTAACGCTTTGAGGAGTTCAAATAACGTGTTTTTAGATCATTTGTATCGTATCTTTTACTACATAACTTTTCACCAAATTTCACAACCACTAAGAAAGTTGGTTTTTCGATTCAAAACAAGATTTTAACGTTTTCAAGAGTTCAAATAACTTGTTTTTAGATCATTTGTATCGTATTTTTTACTACATAACTTTTCTCCAAATTTCACAAACACTAAGAAAGATTGTTTTCCGATTCAAAATAAGATTTTAACGCTTTGAGGAGTTGAAATAACATGTTTTTAGATCATTTGTATCGTATCTTTTAGTACATAACTTTTCACCAAATTTCACAAACAGTACGAAAGTTTGTTTTTCGATTCAAAACAAGATTTTAACGCTTTGAGGAGTTCAAATAACATGTTTTTAGATCATTTGTATCGTATCTTTTAGTACATAACTTTTCACCAAATTTCACAAACACTAAGAAAGTTTGTTTTTCGATTCAAAACAAGATTTTAACGATTTGAGGAGTTCAAATAACGTGTTTTTAGATCATTTGTATCGTATCTTTTACTACATAACTTTTCACCAAATTTCACAAACACTAAGAAAGTTGGTTTTTCGATTCAAAACAAGATTTTAACGTTTTCAAGAGTTCAAATAACATGTTTTTAGATCATTTGTATCGTATCTTTTACTACATAACTTTTCTCCAAATTTCACAAACACTAAGAAAGATTGTTTTCCGATTCAAAATAAGATTTTAACGCTTTGAGGAGTTGAAATAACATGTTTTTAGATCATTTGTATCGTATCTTTTAGTACATAACTTTTCACCAAATTTCACAAACAGTACGAAAGTTTGTTTTTCGATTCAAAACAAGATTTTAACGCTTTGAGGAGTTCAAATAACATGTTTTTAGATCATTTGTATCGTATCTTTTACTACATAACTTTTCACCAAATTTCACAAACACTACGAAAGTTTGTTTTTCGATTCAAAACAAGATTTTAACGCTTTGAGGAGTTCAAATGATTTGTTTTTAGATCATTTGTATCGTATCTTTTACTACATAACTTTTCACCAAATTTCACAAACACTAAGAAAGTTTGTTTTCCGATTCAAAACAAGATTTTAACGCTTTGAGGAGTTCAAATAACGTGTTTTTAGATCATTTGTTTCGTATCTTTTACTACATAACTTTTCACCAAATTTCACAAACACTAAGAAAGTTGGTTTTTCGATTCAAAACAAGATTTTAACTCTTTGAGGAGTTCAAATAACGTGTTTTTAGATCATTTGTATCGTATCTTTTACTACATAACTTTTCACCAAATTTTACAAACACGAAGAAATTTTGCTTTTCGATTCAATACAAACTTTTAACGCTTTCAGGAGTTCAAATAACATGTTTTTAGATCATTTGAATCGTATCTTTTACTATATAACTTTTCACCAAATTTCACAAACACTAAGAAAGTTTGTTTTCCGATTCAAAACAAGATTTTAAAGCTTTGAGGAGTTGAAATAACATGTTTTTAGATCATTTGTATCGTATCTTTTAGTACATAACTTTTCACCAAATTTCACAAAAACTACGAAAGTTTGTTTTTCGATTCAAAACAAGATTTTAACGCTTTGAGGAGTTCAAATAACTTGTTTTTAGATCATTTGTATCGTATCTTTTACTACTTAACTTTTCACCAAATTTCACAAACACTAAGAAAGTTTGTTTTTCGATTCCAAACAAGATTTTAACGCTTTGAGGAGTTCAAATAACGTGTTTTTAGATCATTTGTATCGTATCTTTTACTACATAACTTTTCACCAAATTTCACAAACATTAAGAAAGTTTGTTTTTCTATTCAAAACAAACTTTTAACGCTTTGAGGAGTTCAAATATCGTGTTTTTAGATCATTTGTATCGTATCATTTACTACATGACTTTTCACCAAATTTCACAAACACTAAGAAAGTTTGTTTTCCGATTCAAAACAAGATTTTAACGCTTTGAGGAGTTGAAATAACATGTTTTTAGATCATTTGTATCGTATCTTTTAGTACATAACTTTTCACCAAATTTCACAAACACTACGAAAGTTTATTTTTCGATTGAAAACAAGATTTTAACGCTTTGAGGAGTTCAAATAACTTGTTTTTAGATCATTTGTATCGTATCTTTTACTACATAACTTTTCACCAAATTTCACAAACACTAAGAAAGTTTGTTTTTCGATTTCAAAACAAGATTTTAACGCTTTGAGGAGTTCAAATAACGTGTTTTTAGATCATTTGTATCGTATGTACATAACTTTTTACTAAATTATACAAACACTAAGAAAGTTTGTTCTTCCATTCAAAAGAAGATTTTAACGCTTTGAGGAGTTCAAATAACATGTTTTTAGATCATTTGTATCGTATCTTTTACTACATAACTTTTCACCAAATTTCACAAACACTAAGAAAATTTGTTTTTCCATTCAAAACAAGATTTTAACGCTTTGAGGAGTTCAAATAACGTGTTTTTAGATCATTTGTTTCGTATCTTTTACTACATAACTATTCACCAAATTTCACAAACACTAAGAAAGTTGGGTTTTCGATTCAAAACAAGATTTTAACGCTTTGAGGAGTTCAAATAACGTCTTTTTAGATCATTTGTATCGTATCTTTTACTACATAACTTTTCACCAAATTTTACAAACACGAAGAAATTTTGCTTTTCGATTCAATACAAACTTTTAACGCTTTCAGGAGTTCAAATAACATGTTTTTAGATCATTTGTATCGTATCTTTTACTAGATAACTTTTCACCAAATTTTACAAACACGAAGAAATTTTGCTTTTCGATTCAATACAAACTTTTAACGCTTTCACGAGTTCAAATAACATGTTTTTAGATCATTTGTATCGTATCTTTTAATATATAACTTTTCACCAAATTTCACAAACACTAAGAAAGTTTGTTTTCCGATTCAAAACAAGATTTTAACGCTTTGAGGAGTTGAAATAACATGTTTTTAGATCATTTGTATCGTATCTTTTAGTACATAACTTTTCACCAAATTTCACAAACACTAAGAAAGTTTGTTTTTCGATTCAAAACAAAATTTTAACGATTTGAGGAGTTCAAATAACGTGTTTTTAGATCATTTGTATCGTATCTTTTACTACATAACTTTTCACCAAATTTCACAAACACTAAGAAAGTTGGTTTTTCGATTCAAAACAAGATTTTAACGTTTTCAAGAGTTCAATAATATGTTTTTAGATCATTTGTATCGTATCTTTTACTACATAACTTTTCTCCAAATTTCACAAACACTAAGAAAGATTGTTTTCTGATTCAAAATAAGATTTTAACGCTTTGAGGAGTTGAAATAACATGTTTTTAGATCATTTGTATCGTATCTTTTAGTACATAACTTTTCACCAAATTTCACAAACAGTACGAAAGTTTGTTTTTCGATTCAAAACAAGATTTTAACGCTTTGAGGAGTTCAAATAACATGTTTTTAGATCATTTGTATCGTATCTTTTACTACATAACTTTTCACCAAATTTCACAAACACTACGAAAGTTTGTTTTTCGATTCAAAACAAGATTTTAACGCTTTGAGGAGTTCAAATAATTTGTTTTTAGATCATTTGTATCGTATCTTTTACTACATAACTTTTCACCAAATTTCACAAACACTACGAAAGTTTGTTTTCCGATTCAAAACAAGATTTTAACGCTTTGAGGAGTTCAAATAACGTGTTTTTAGATCATTTGTTTCGTATCTTTTACTACATAACTTTTCACCAAATTTCACAAACACTAAGAAAGTTGGTTTTTCGATTCAAAACAAGATTTTAACGATTTGAGGAGTTCAAATAACGTGTTTTTAGATCATTTGTTTCGTATCTTTTACTACATAACTATTCACCAAATTTCACAAACACTAAGAAAGTTGGGTTTTCGATTCAAAACAAGATTTTAACGCTTTGAGGAGTTCAAATAACGTCTTTTTAGATCATTTGTATCGTATCTTTTACTACATAACTTTTCACCAAATTTTACAAACACGAAGAAATTTTGCTTTTCGATTCAATACAAACTTTTAACGCTTTCAGGAGTTCAAATAACATGTTTTTAGATCATTTGTATCGTATCTTTTACTATATAACTTTTCACCAAATTTCACAAACACTAAGAAAGTTTGTTTTCCGATTCAAAACAAGATTTTAACTCTTTGAGGAGTTGAAATAACATGTTTTTAGATCATTTGTATCGTATCTTTTAGTACATAACTTTTCACCAAATTTCACAAAAACTACGAAAGTTTGTTTTTCGATTCAAAACAAGATTTTAACGCTTTGAGGAGTTCAAATAACGTGTTTTTAGATCATTTGTATCGTATCTTTTACTACATAACTTTTCACCAAATTTCACAAACATTAAGAAAGTTTGTTTTTCTATTCAAAACAAACTTTTAACGCTTTGAGGAGTTGAAATAACATGTTTTTAGATCATTTGTATCGTATATTTTACTACATAACTTTTCACCAAATATCACAAACACTAAGAAAGTTTGTTTTCCGATTCAAAACAAGATTTTAACGCTTTGAGGAGTTGAAATAACATGTTTTTAGATCATTTGTATCGTATCTTTTAGTACATAACTTTTCACCAAATTTCACAAACACTACGAAAGTTTGTTTTTCGATTGAAAACAAGATTTTAACGCTTTGAGGAGTTCAAATAACTTGTTTTTAGATCATTTGTATCGTATCTTTTACTACATAACTTTTCACCAAATTTCACGAACACTAAGAAAGTTTGTTTTTCGATTTCAGAACAAGATTTTAACACTTTGAGGAGTTCAAATAACGTGTTTTTAGATCATTTGTATCGTATATTTTAGTACATAACTTTTTACAAAATTATACAAACACTAAGAAAGTTTGTTCTTCGATTCAAAAGAAGATTTTAACGCTTTGAGGAGTTCAAATAACATGTTTTTAGATCATTTGTATCGTAACTTTTACTACATAACTTTTCACCAAATTTCACAAACACTAAGAAAGTTGGGTTTTCGATTCAAAACAAGATTTTAACACTTTGAGGAGTTCAAATAACGTCTTTTTAGATCATTTGTATCGTATCTTTTACTACATAACTTTTCACCAAATTTTACAAACACGAAGAAATTTTGCTTTTCGATTCAATACAAACTTTTAACGCTTTCAGGAGTTCAAATAACATGTTTTTAGATCATTTGAATCGTATCTTTTACTATATAACTTTTCACCAAATTTCACAAACACTAAGAAAGTTTGTTTTCCGATTCAAAACAAGATTTTAAAGCTTTGAGGAGTTGAAATAACATGTTTTTAGATCATTTGTATCGTATCTTTTAGTACATAACTTTTCACCAAATTTCACAAAAACTACGAAAGTTTGTTTTTCGATTCAAAACAAGATTTTAACGCTTTGAGGAGTTCAAATAACTTGTTTTTAGATCATTTGTATCGTATCTTTTACTACTTAACTTTTCACCAAATTTCACAAACACTAAGAAAGTTTGTTTTTCGATTCCAAACAAGATTTTAACGCTTTGAGGAGTTCAAATAACGTGTTTTTAGATCATTTGTATCGTATCTTTTACTACATAACTTTTCACCAAATTTCACAAACATTAAGAAAGTTTGTTTTTCTATTCAAAACAAACTTTTAACGCTTTGAGGAGTTCAAATATCGTGTTTTTAGATCATTTGTATCGTATCATTTACTACATGACTTTTCACCAAATTTCACAAACACTAAGAAAGTTTGTTTTCCGATTCAAAACAAGATTTTAACGCTTTGAGGAGTTGAAATAACATGTTTTTAGATCATTTGTATCGTATCTTTTAGTACATAACTTTTCACCAAATTTCACAAACACTACGAAAGTTTATTTTTCGATTGAAAACAAGATTTTAACGCTTTGAGGAGTTCAAATAACTTGTTTTTAGATCATTTGTATCGTATCTTTTACTACATAACTTTTCACCAAATTTCACAAACACTAAGAAAGTTTGTTTTTCGATTTCAAAACAAGATTTTAACGCTTTGAGGAGTTCAAATAACGTGTTTTTAGATCATTTGTATCGTATGTACATAACTTTTTACTAAATTATACAAACACTAAGAAAGTTTGTTCTTCCATTCAAAAGAAGATTTTAACGCTTTGAGGAGTTCAAATAACATGTTTTTAGATCATTTGTATCGTATCTTTTACTACATAACTTTTCACCAAATTTCACAAACACTAAGAAAATTTGTTTTTCCATTCAAAACAAGATTTTAACGCTTTGAGGAGTTCAAATAACGTGTTTTTAGATCATTTGTTTCGTATCTTTTACTACATAACTATTCACCAAATTTCACAAACACTAAGAAAGTTGGGTTTTCGATTCAAAACAAGATTTTAACGCTTTGAGGAGTTCAAATAACGTCTTTTTAGATCATTTGTATCGTATCTTTTACTACATAACTTTTCACCAAATTTTACAAACACGAAGAAATTTTGCTTTTCGATTCAATACAAACTTTTAACGCTTTCAGGAGTTCAAATAACATGTTTTTAGATCATTTGTATCGTATCTTTTACTAGATAACTTTTCACCAAATTTTACAAACACGAAGAAATTTTGCTTTTCGATTCAATACAAACTTTTAACGCTTTCACGAGTTCAAATAACATGTTTTTAGATCATTTGTATCGTATCTTTTAATATATAACTTTTCACCAAATTTCACAAACACTAAGAAAGTTTGTTTTCCGATTCAAAACAAGATTTTAACGCTTTGAGGAGTTGAAATAACATGTTTTTAGATCATTTGTATCGTATCTTTTAGTACATAACTTTTCACCAAATTTCACAAACACTAAGAAAGTTTGTTTTTCGATTCAAAACAAAATTTTAACGATTTGAGGAGTTCAAATAACGTGTTTTTAGATCATTTGTATCGTATCTTTTACTACATAACTTTTCACCAAATTTCACAAACACTAAGAAAGTTGGTTTTTCGATTCAAAACAAGATTTTAACGTTTTCAAGAGTTCAATAACATGTTTTTAGATCATTTGTATCGTATCTTTTACTACATAACTTTTCTCCAAATTTCACAAACACTAAGAAAGATTGTTTTCTGATTCAAAATAAGATTTTAACGCTTTGAGGAGTTGAAATAACATGTTTTTAGATCATTTGTATCGTATCTTTTAGTACATAACTTTTCACCAAATTTCACAAACAGTACGAAAGTTTGTTTTTCGATTCAAAACAAGATTTTAACGCTTTGAGGAGTTCAAATAACATGTTTTTAGATCATTTGTATCGTATCTTTTACTACATAACTTTTCACCAAATTTCACAAACACTACGAAAGTTTGTTTTTCGATTCAAAACAAGATTTTAACGCTTTGAGGAGTTCAAATAATTTGTTTTTAGATCATTTGTATCGTATCTTTTACTACATAACTTTTCACCAAATTTCACAAACACTACGAAAGTTTGTTTTCCGATTCAAAACAAGATTTTAACGCTTTGAGGAGTTCAAATAACGTGTTTTTAGATCATTTGTTTCGTATCTTTTACTACATAACTTTTCACCAAATTTCACAAACACTAAGAAAGTTGGTTTTTCGATTCAAAACAAGATTTTAACGATTTGAGGAGTTCAAATAACGTGTTTTTAGATCATTTGTTTCGTATCTTTTACTACATAACTATTCACCAAATTTCACAAACACTAAGAAAGTTGGGTTTTCGATTCAAAACAAGATTTTAACGCTTTGAGGAGTTCAAATAACGTCTTTTTAGATCATTTGTATCGTATCTTTTACTACATAACTTTTCACCAAATTTTACAAACACGAAGAAATTTTGCTTTTCGATTCAATACAAACTTTTAACGCTTTCAGGAGTTCAAATAACATGTTTTTAGATCATTTGTATCGTATCTTTTACTATATAACTTTTCACCAAATTTCACAAACACTAAGAAAGTTTGTTTTCCGATTCAAAACAAGATTTTAACTCTTTGAGGAGTTGAAATAACATGTTTTTAGATCATTTGTATCGTATCTTTTAGTACATAACTTTTCACCAAATTTCACAAAAACTACGAAAGTTTGTTTTTCGATTCAAAACAAGATTTTAACGCTTTGAGGAGTTCAAATAACGTGTTTTTAGATCATTTGTATCGTATCTTTTACTACATAACTTTTCACCAAATTTCACAAACATTAAGAAAGTTTGTTTTTCTATTCAAAACAAACTTTTAACGCTTTGAGGAGTTGAAATAACATGTTTTTAGATCATTTGTATCGTATATTTTACTACATAACTTTTCACCAAATTTCACAAACACTAAGAAAGTTTGTTTTCCGATTCAAAACAAGATTTTAACGCTTTGAGGAGTTGAAATAACATGTTTTTAGATCATTTGTATCGTATCTTTTAGTACATAACTTTTCACCAAATTTCACAAACACTACGAAAGTTTGTTTTTCGATTGAAAACAAGATTTTAACGCTTTGAGGAGTTCAAATAACTTGTTTTTAGATCATTTGTATCGTATCTTTTACTACATAACTTTTCACCAAATTTCACGAACACTAAGAAAGTTTGTTTTTCGATTTCAGAACAAGATTTTAACACTTTGAGGAGTTCAAATAACGTGTTTTTAGATCATTTGTATCGTATATTTTAGTACATAACTTTTTACAAAATTATACAAACACTAAGAAAGTTTGTTCTTCGATTCAAAAGAAGATTTTAACGCTTTGAGGAGTTCAAATAACATGTTTTTAGATCATTTGTATCGTAACTTTTACTACATAACTTTTCACCAAATTTCACAAACACTAAGAAAGTTGGGTTTTCGATTCAAAACAAGATTTTAACACTTTGAGGAGTTCAAATAACGTCTTTTTAGATCATTTGTATCGTATCTTTTACTACATAACTTTTCACCAAATTTTACAAACACGAAGAAATTTTGCTTTTCGATTCAATACAAACTTTTAACGCTTTCAGGAGTTCAAATAACATGTTTTTAGATCATTTGTATCGTATCTTTTACTAGATAACTTTTCACCAAATTTTACAAACACGAAGAAATTTTGCTTTTCGATTCAATACCAACTTTTAACGCTTTCACGAGTTCAAATAACATGTTTTTAGATCATTTGTATCGTATCTTTTAATATATAACTTTTCACCAAATTTCACAAACACTAAGAAAGTTTGTTTTCCGATTCAAAACAAGATTTTAACGCTTTGAGGAGTTGAAATAACATGTTTTTAGATCATTTGTATCGTATCTTTTAGTACATAACTTTTCACCAAATTTCACAAACACTAAGAAAGTTTGTTTTTCGATTCAAAACAAGATTTTAACGATTTGAGGAGTTCAAATAACGTGTTTTTAGATCATTTGTATCGTATCTTTTACTACATAACTTTTCACCAAATTTCACAAACACTAAGAAAGTTGGTTTTTCGATTCAAAACAAGATTTTAACGTTTTCAAGAGTTCAAATAACATGTTTTTAGATCATTTGTATCGTATCTTTTACTACATAACTTTTCTCCAAATTTCACAAACACTAAGAAAGATTGTTTTCCGATTCAAAATAAGATTTTAACGCTTTGAGGAGTTGAAATAACATGTTTTTAGATCATTTGTATCGTATCTTTTAGTACATAACTTTTCACCAAATTTCACAAACAGTACGAAAGTTTGTTTTTCGATTCAAAACAAGATTTTAACGCTTTGAGGAGTTCAAATAACATGTTTTTAGATCATTTGTATCGTATCTTTTACTACATAACTTTTCACCAAATTTCACAAACACTACGAAAGTTTGTTTTTCGATTCAAAACAAGATTTTAACGCTTTGAGGAGTTCAAATAATTTGTTTTTAGATCATTTGTATCGTATCTTTTACTACATAAGTTTTCACCAAATTTGACAAACACTAAGAAAGTTTGTTTTCCGATTCAAAACAAGATTTTAACGCTTTGAGGAGTTCAAATAACGTGTTTTTAGATCATTTGTTTCGTATCTTTTACTACATAACTTTTCACCAAATTTCACAAACACTAAGAAAGTTGGTTTTTCGATTCAAAACAAGATTTTAACTCTTTGAGGAGTTCAAATAACGTGTTTTTAGATCATTTGTATCGTATCTTTTACTACATAACTTTTCACCAAATTTTACAAACACGAAGAAATTTTGCTTTTCGATTCAATACAAACTTTTAACGCTTTCAGGAGTTCAAATAACATGTTTTTAGATCATTTGAATCGTATCTTTTACTATATAACTTTTCACCAAATTTCACAAACACTAAGAAAGTTTGTTTTCCGATTCAAAACAAGATTTTAAAGCTTTGAGGAGTTGAAATAACATGTTTTTAGATCATTTGTATCGTATCTTTTAGTACATAACTTTTCACCAAATTTCACAAAAACTACGAAAGTTTGTTTTTCGATTCAAAACAAGATTTTAACGCTTTGAGGAGTTCAAATAACTTGTTTTTAGATCATTTGTATCGTATCTTTTACTACTTAACTTTTCACCAAATTTCACAAACACTAAGAAAGTTTGTTTTTCGATTCCAAACAAGATTTTAACGCTTTGGGGAGTTCAAATAACGTGTTTTTAGTTCATTTGTATCGTATCTTTTACTACATAATTTTTCACCAAATTTCACAAACATTAAGAAAGTTTGTTTTTCTATTCAAAACAAACTTTTAACGCTTTGAGGAGTTCAAATATCGTGTTTTTCGATCATTTGTATCGTATCATTTACTACATGACTTTTCACCAAATTTCACAAACACTAAGAAAGTTTGTTTTCCGATTCAAAACAAGATTTTAACGCTTTGAGGAGTTGAAATAACATGTTTTTAGATCATTTGTATCGTATCTTTTAGTACATAACTTTTCACCAAATTTCACAAACACTACGAAAGTTTATTTTTCGATTGAAAACAAGATTTTAACGCTTTGAGGAGTTCAAATAACTTGTTTTTAGATCATTTGTATCGTATCTTTTACAACATAACTTTTCACCAAATTTCACAAACACTAAGAAAGTTTGTTTTTCGATTTCAAAACAAGATTTTAACGCTTTGAGGAGTTCAAATAACGTGTTTTTAGATCATTTGTATCGTATATTTTAGTACATAACTTTTTACTAAATTATACAAACACTAAGAAAGTTTGTTCTTCGATTCAAAAGAAGATTTTAACGCTTTGAGGAGTTCAAATAACATGTTTTTAGATCATTTGTATCGTATCTTTTACTACATAACTTTTCACCAAATTTCACAAACACTAAGAAAATTTGTTTTTCCATTCAAAACAAGATTTTAACTCTTTGAGGAGTTCAAATAACGTGTTTTTAGATCATTTGTTTCGTATCTTTTACTACATAACTATTCACCAAATTTCACAAACACTAAGAAAGTTGGGTTTTCGATTCAAAACAAGATTTTAACGCTTTGAGGAGTTCAAATAACGTCTTTTTAGATCATTTGTATCGTATCTTTTACTACATAACTTTTCACCAAATTTTACAAACACGAAGAAATTTTGCTTTTCGATTCAATACAAACTTTTAACGCTTTCAGGAGTTCAAATAACATGTTTTTAGATCATTTGTATCGTATCTTTTACTAGATAACTTTTCACCAAATTTTACAAACACGAAGAAATTTTGCTTTTCGATTCAATACAAACTTTTAACGCTTTCACGAGTTCAAATAACATGTTTTTAGATCATTTGTATCGTATCTTTTAATATATAACTTTTCACCAAATTTCACAAACACTAAGAAAGTTTGTTTTCCGATTCAAAACAAGATTTTAACGCTTTGAGGAGTTCAAATAACGTGTTTTTAGATCATTTGTATCGTATCTTTTACTACATAACTTTTCACCAAATTTCACAAACACTAAGAAAGTTGGTTTTTCGATTCAAAACAAGATTTTAACGTTTTCAAGAGTTCAAATAACTTGTTTTTAGATCATTTGTATCGTATCTTTTACTACATAACTTTTCTCCAAATTTCACAAACACTAAGAAAGATTGTTTTCCGATTCAAAATAAGATTTTAACGCTTTGAGGAGTTGAAATAACATGTTTTTAGATCATTTGTATCGTATCTTTTAGTACATAACTTTTCACCAAATTTCACAAACAGTACGAAAGTTTGTTTTTCGATTCAAAACAAGATTTTAACGCTTTGAGGAGTTCAAATAACATGTTTTTAGATCATTTGTATCGTATCTTTTAGTACATAACTTTTCACCAAATTTCACAAACACTAAGAAAGTTTGTTTTTCGATTCAAAACAAGATTTTAACGATTTGAGGAGTTCAAATAACGTGTTTTTAGATCATTTGTATCGTATCTTTTACTACATAACTTTTCACCAAATTTCACAAACACTAAGAAAGTTGGTTTTTCGATTCAAAACAAGATTTTAACGTTTTCAAGAGTTCAAATAACATGTTTTTAGATCATTTGTATCGTATCTTTTACTACATAACTTTTCTCCAAATTTCACAAACACTAAGAAAGATTGTTTTCCGATTCAAAATAAGATTTTAACGCTTTGAGGAGTTGAAATAACATGTTTTTAGATCATTTGTATCGTATCTTTTAGTACATAACTTTTCACCAAATTTCACAAACAGTACGAAAGTTTGTTTTTCGATTCAAAACAAGATTTTAACGCTTTGAGGAGATCAAATAACATGTTTTTAGATCATTTGTATCGTATCTTTTACTACATAACTTTTCACCAAATTTCACAAACACTACGAAAGTTTGTTTTTCGATTCAAAACAAGATTTTAACGCTTTGAGGAGTTCAAATGATTTGTTTTTAGATCATTTGTATCGTATCTTTTACTACATAACTTTTCACCAAATTTCACAAACACTAAGAAAGTTTGTTTTCCGATTCAAAACAAGATTTTAACGCTTTGAGGAGTTCAAATAACGTGTTTTTAGATCATTTGTTTCGTATCTTTTACTACATAACTTTTCACCAAATTTCACAAACACTAAGAAAGTTGGTTTTTCGATTCAAAACAAGATTTTAACTCTTTGAGGAGTTCAAATAACGTGTTTTTAGATCATTTGTATCGTATCTTTTACTACATAACTTTTCACCAAATTTTACAAACACGAAGAAATTTTGCTTTTCGATTCAATACAAACTTTTAACGCTTTCAGGAGTTCAAATAACATGTTTTTAGATCATTTGAATCGTATCTTTTACTATATAACTTTTCACCAAATTTCACAAACACTAAGAAAGTTTGTTTTCCGATTCAAAACAAGATTTTAAAGCTTTGAAGAGTTGAAATAACATGTTTTTAGATCATTTGTATCGTATCTTTTAGTACATAACTTTTCACCAAATTTCACAAAAACTACGAAAGTTTGTTTTTCGATTCAAAACAAGATTTTAACGCTTTGAGGAGTTCAAATAACTTGTTTTTAGATCATTTGTATCGTATCTTTTACTACTTAACTTTTCACCAAATTTCACAAACACTAAGAAAGTTTGTTTTTCGATTCCAAACAAGATTTTAACGCTTTGAGGAGTTCAAATAACGTGTTTTTAGATCATTTGTATCGTATCTTTTACTACATAACTTTTCACCAAATTTCACAAACATTAAGAAAGTTTGTTTTTCTATTCAAAACAAACTTTTAACGCTTTGAGGAGTTCAAATATCGTGTTTTTAGATCATTTGTATCGTATCATTTACTACATGACTTTTCACCAAATTTCACAAACACTAAGAAAGTTTGTTTTCCGATTCAAAACAAGATTTTAACGCTTTGAGGAGTTGAAATAACATGTTTTTAGATCATTTGTATCGTATCTTTTAGTACATAACTTTTCACCAAATTTCACAAACACTACGAAAGTTTATTTTTCGATTGAAAACAAGATTTTAACGCTTTGAGGAGTTCAAATAACTTGTTTTTAGATCATTTGTATCGTATCTTTTACTACATAACTTTTCACCAAATTTCACAAACACTAAGAAAGTTTGTTTTTCGATTTCAAAACAAGATTTTAACGCTTTGAGGAGTTCAAATAACGTGTTTTTAGATCATTTGTATCGTATGTACATAACTTTTTACTAAATTATACAAACACTAAGAAAGTTTGTTCTTCCATTCAAAAGAAGATTTTAACGCTTTGAGGAGTTCAAATAACATGTTTTTAGATCATTTGTATCGTATCTTTTACTACATAACTTTTCACCAAATTTCACAAACACTAAGAAAATTTGTTTTTCCATTCAAAACAAGATTTTAACGCTTTGAGGAGTTCAAATAACGTGTTTTTAGATCATTTGTTTCGTATCTTTTACTACATAACTATTCACCAAATTTCACAAACACTAAGAAAGTTGGGTTTTCGATTCAAAACAAGATTTTAACGCTTTGAGGAGTTCAAATAACGTCTTTTTAGATCATTTGTATCGTATCTTTTACTACATAACTTTTCACCAAATTTTACAAACACGAAGAAATTTTGCTTTTCGATTCAATACAAACTTTTAACGCTTTCAGGAGTTCAAATAACATGTTTTTAGATCATTTGTATCGTATCTTTTACTAGATAACTTTTCACCAAATTTTACAAACACGAAGAAATTTTGCTTTTCGATTCAATACAAACTTTTAACGCTTTCACGAGTTCAAATAACATGTTTTTAGATCATTTGTATCGTATCTTTTAATATATAACTTTTCACCAAATTTCACAAACACTAAGAAAGTTTGTTTTCCGATTCAAAACAAGATTTTAACGCTTTGAGGAGTTGAAATAACATGTTTTTAGATCATTTGTATCGTATCTTTTAGTACATAACTTTTCACCAAATTTCACAAACACTAAGAAAGTTTGTTTTTCGATTCAAAACAAGATTTTAACGATTTGAGGAGTTCAAATAACGTGTTTTTAGATCATTTTTATCGTATCTTTTACTACATAACTTTTCACCAAATTTCACAAACACTAAGAAAGTTGGTTTTTCGATTCAAAACAAGATTTTAACGTTTTCAAGAGTTCAATAACATGTTTTTAGATCATTTGTATCGTATCTTTTACTACATAACTTTTCTCCAAATTTCACAAACACTAAGAAAGATTGTTTTCTGATTCAAAATAAGATTTTAACGCTTTGAGGAGTTGAAATAACATGTTTTTAGATCATTTGTATCGTATCTTTTAGTACATAACTTTTCACCAAATTTCACAAACAGTACGAAATTTTGTTTTTCGATTCAAAACAAGATTTTAACGCTTTGAGGAGTTCAAATAACATGTTTTTAGATCATTTGTATCGTATCTTTTACTACATAACTTTTCACCAAATTTCACAAACACTACGAAAGTTTGTTTTTCGATTCAAAACAAGATTTTAACGCTTTGAGGAGTTCAAATAATTTGTTTTTAGATCATTTGTATCGTATCTTTTACTACATAACTTTTCACCAAATTTCACAAACACTACGAAAGTTTGTTTTCCGATTCAAAACAAGATTTTAACGCTTTGAGGAGTTCAAATAACGTGTTTTTAGATCATTTGTTTCGTATCTTTTACTACATAACTTTTCACCAAATTTCACAAACACTAAGAAAGTTGGTTTTTCGATTCAAAACAAGATTTTAACGATTTGAGGAGTTCAAATAACGTGTTTTTAGATCATTTGTATCGTATCTTTTACTACATAACTTTTCACCAAATTTCACAAACACTAAGAAATTTTGCTTTTCGATTCAATACAAACTTTTAACGCTTTCAGGAGTTCAAATAACATGTTTTTAGATCATTTGAATCGTATCTTTTACTATATAACTTTTCACCAAATTTCACAAACACTAAGAAAGTTTGTTTTCCGATTCAAAACAAGATTTTAAAGCTTTGAGGAGTTGAAATAACATGTTTTTAGATCATTTGTATCGTATCTTTTAGTACATAACTTTTCACCAAATTTCACAAAAACTACGAAAGTTTGTTTTTCAATTCAAAACAAGATTTTAACGCTTAGAGGAGTTCAAATAACTTGTTTTTAGATCATTTGTATCGTATCTTTTACTACTTAACTTTTCACCAAATTTCACAAACACTAAGAAAGTTTGTTTTTCGATTCCAAACAAGATTTTAACGCTTTGAGGAGTTCAAATAACGTGTTTTTAGATCATTTGTATCGTATCTTTTACTACATAACTTTTCACCAAATTTCACAAACATTAAGAAAGTTTGTTTTTCTATTCAAAACAAACTTTTAACGCTTTGAGGAGTTCAAATATCGTGTTTTTAGATCATTTGTATCGTATCATTTACTACATGACTTTTCACCAAATTTCACAAACACTAAGAAAGTTTGTTTTCCGATTCAAAACAAGATTTTAACGCTTTGAGGAGTTGAAATAACATGTTTTTAGATCATTTGTATCGTATCTTTTAGTACATAACTTTTCACCAAATTTCACAAACACTACGAAAGTTTATTTTTCGATTGAAAACAAGATTTTAACGCTTTGAGGAGTTCAAATAACTTGTTTTTAGATCATTTGTATCGTATCTTTTACTACATAACTTTTCACCAAATTTCACAAACACTAAGAAAGTTTGTTTTTCGATTTCAAAACAAGATTTTAACGCTTTGAGGAGTTCAAATAACGTGTTTTTAGATCATTTGTATCGTATATTTTAGTACATAACTTTTTACTAAATTATACAAACACTAAGAAAGTTTGTTCTTCGATTCAAAAGAAGATTTTAACGCTTTGAGGAGTTCAAATAACATGTTTTTAGATCATTTGTATCGTATCTTTTACTACATAACTTTTCACCAAATTTCACAAACACTAAGAAAATTTGTTTTTCCATTCAAAACAAGATTTTAACGCTTTGAGGAGTTCAAATAACGTGTTTTTAGATCATTTGTTTCGTATCTTTTACTATATAACTATTCACCAAATTTCACAAACACTAAGAAAGTTGGGTTTTCGATTCAAAACAAGATTTTAACGCTTTGAGGAGTTCAAATAACGTCTTTTTAGATCATTTGTATCGTATCTTTTACTACATAACTTTTCACCAAATTTTACAAACACGAAGAAATTTTGCTTTTCGATTCAATACAAACTTTTAACGCTTTCAGGAGTTCAAATAACATGTTTTTAGATCATTTGTATCGTATCTTTTACTAGATAACTTTTCACCAAATTTTACAAACACGAAGAAATTTTGCTTTTCGATTCAATACAAACTTTTAACGCTTTCACGAGTTCAAATAACATGTTTTTAGATCATTTGTATCGTATCTTTTAATATATAACTTTTTACCAAATTTCACAAACACTAAGAAAGTTTGTTTTCCGATTCAAAACAAGATTTTAACGCTTTGAGGAGTTGAAATAACATGTTTTTAGATCATTTGTATCGTATCTTTTAGTACATAACTTTTCACCAAATTTCACAAACACTAAGAAAGTTTGTTTTTCGATTCAAAACAAGATTTTAACGATTTGAGGAGTTCAAATAACGTGTTTTTAGATCATTTGTATCGTATCTTTTACTACATAACTTTTCACCAAATTTCACAAACACTAAGAAAGTTGGTTTTTCGATTCAAAACAAGATTTTAACGTTTTCAAGAGTTCAAATAACATGTTTTTAGATCATTTGTATCGTATCTTTTACTACATAACTTTTCTCCAAATTTCACAAACACTAAGAAAGATTGTTTTCCGATTCAAAATAAGATTTTAACGCTTTGAGGAGTTGAAATAACATGTTTTTAGATCATTTGTATCGTATCTTTTAGTACATAACTTTTCACCAAATTTCACAAACAGTACGAAAGTTTGTGTTTCGATTCAAAACAAGATTTTAACGCTTTGAGGAGTTCAAATAACATGTTTTTAGATCATTTGTATCGTATCTTTTACTACATAACTTTTCACCAAATTTCACAAACACTACGAAAGTTTGTTTTTCGATTCAAAACAAGATTTTAACGCTTTGAGGAGTTCAAATAATTTGTTTTTAGATCATTTGTATCGTATCTTTTACTACATAACTTTTCACCAAATTTCACAAACACTACGAAAGTTTGTTTTCCGATTCAAAACAAGATTTTAACGCTTTGAGGAGTTCAAATAACGTGTTTTTAGATCATTTGTTTCGTATCATTTACTACATAACTTTTCACCAAATTTCACAAACACTAAGAAAGTTGGTTTTTCGATTCAAAACAAGATTTTAACGATTTGAGGAGTTCAAATAACGTGTTTTTAGATCATTTGTATCGTATCTTTTACTACATAACTTTTCACCAAATTTCACAAACACTAAGAAATTTTGCTTTTCGATTCAATACAAACTTTTAACGCTTTCAGGAGTTCAAATAACATGTTTTTAGATCATTTGAATCGTATCTTTTACTATATAACTTTTCACCAAATTTCACAAACACTAAGAAAGTTTGTTTTCCGATTCAAAACAAGATTTTAAAGCTTTGAGGAGTTGAAATAACATGTTTTTAGATCATTTGTATCGTATCTTTTAGTACATAACTTTTCACCAAATTTCACAAAAACTACGAAAGTTTGTTTTTCGATTCAAAACAAGATTTTAACGCTTAGAGGAGTTCAAATAACTTGTTTTTAGATCATTTGTATCGTATCTTTTACTACTTAACTTTTCACCAAATTTCACAAACACTAAGAAAGTTTGTTTTTCGATTCCAAACAAGATTTTAACGCTTTGAGGAGTTCAAATAACGTGTTTTTAGATCATTTGTATCGTATCTTTTACTACATAACTTTTCACCAAATTTCACAAACATTAAGAAAGTTTGTTTTTCTATTCAAAACAAACTTTTAACGCTTTGAGGAGTTCAAATATCGTGTTTTTAGATCATTTGTATCGTATCATTTACTACATGACTTTTCACCAAATTTCACAAACACTAAGAAAGTTTGTTTTCCGATTCAAAACAAGATTTTAACGCTTTGAGGAGTTGAAATAACATGTTTTTAGATCATTTGTATCGTATCTTTTAGTACATAACTTTTCACCAAATTTCACAAACACTACGAAAGTTTATTTTTCGATTGAAAACAAGATTTTAACGCTTTGAGGAGTTCAAATAACTTGTTTTTAGATCATTTGTATCGTATCTTTTACTACATAACTTTTCACCAAATTTCACAAACACTAAGAAAGTTTGTTTTTCGATTTCAAAACAAGATTTTAACGCTTTGAGGAGTTCAAATAACGTGTTTTTAGATCATTTGTATCGTATATTTTAGTACATAACTTTTTACTAAATTATACAAACACTAAGAAAGTTTGTTCTTCGATTCAAAAGAAGATTTTAACGCTTTGAGGAGTTCAAATAACATGTTTTTAGATCATTTGTATCGTATCTTTTACTACATAACTTTTCACCAAATTTCACAAACACTAAGAAAATTTGTTTTTCCATTCAAAACAAGATTTTAACGCTTTGAGGAGTTCAAATAACGTGTTTTTAGATCATTTGTTTCGTATCTTTTACTATATAACTATTCACCAAATTTCACAAACACTAAGAAAGTTGGGTTTTCGATTCAAAACAAGATTTTAACGCTTTGAGGAGTTCAAATAACGTCTTTTTAGATCATTTGTATCGTATCTTTTACTACATAACTTTTCACCAAATTTTACAAACACGAAGAAATTTTGCTTTTCGATTCAATACAAACTTTTAACGCTTTCAGGAGTTCAAATAACATGTTTTTAGATCATTTGTATCGTATCTTTTACTAGATAACTTTTCACCAAATTTTACAAACACGAAGAAATTTTGCTTTTCGATTCAATACAAACTTTTAACGCTTTCACGAGTTCAAATAACATGTTTTTAGATCATTTGTATCGTATCTTTTAATATATAACTTTTTACCAAATTTCACAAACACTAAGAAAGTTTGTTTTCCGATTCAAAACAAGATTTTAACGCTTTGAGGAGTTGAAATAACATGTTTTTAGATCATTTGTATCGTATCTTTTAGTACATAACTTTTCACCAAATTTCACAAACACTAAGAAAGTTTGTTTTTCGATTCAAAACAAGATTTTAACGATTTGAGGAGTTCAAATAACGTGTTTTTAGATCATTTGTATCGTATCTTTTACTACATAACTTTTCACCAAATTTCACAAACACTAAGAAAGTTGGTTTTTCGATTCAAAACAAGATTTTAACGTTTTCAAGAGTTCAAATAACATGTTTTTAGATCATTTGTATCGTATCTTTTACTACATATCTTTTCTCCAAATTTCACAAACACTAAGAAAGATTGTTTTCCGATTCAAAATAAGATTTTAACGCTTTGAGGAGTTGAAATAACATGTTTTTAGATCATTTGTATCGTATCTTTTAGTACATAACTTTTCACCAAATTTCACAAACAGTACGAAAGTTTGTGTTTCGATTCAAAACAAGATTTTAACGCTTTGAGGAGTTCAAATAACATGTTTTTAGATCATTTGTATCGTATCTTTTACTACATAACTTTTCACCAAATTTCACAAACACTACGAAAGTTTGTTTTTCGATTCAAAACAAGATTTTAACGCTTTGAGGAGTTCAAATAATTTGTTTTTAGATCATTTGTATCGTATCTTTTACTACATAACTTTTCACCAAATTTCACAAACACTACGAAAGTTTGTTTTCCGATTCAAAACAAGATTTTAACGCTTTGAGGAGTTCAAATAACGTGTTTTTAGATCATTTGTTTCGTATCATTTACTACATAACTTTTCACCAAATTTCACAAACACTAAGAAAGTTGGTTTTTCGATTCAAAACAAGATTTTAACGATTTGAGGAGTTCAAATAACGTGTTTTTAGATCATTTGTATCGTATCTTTTACTACATAACTTTTCACCAAATTTCACAAACACTAAGAAATTTTGCTTTTCGATTCAATACAAACTTTTAACGCTTTCAGGAGTTCAAATAACATGTTTTTAGATCATTTGAATCGTATCTTTTACTATATAACTTTTCACCAAATTTCACAAACACTAAGAAAGTTTGTTTTCCGATTCAAAACAAGATTTTAAAGCTTTGAGGAGTTGAAATAACATGTTTTTAGATCATTTGTATCGTATCTTTTAGTACATAACTTTTCACCAAATTTCACAAAAACTACGAAAGTTTGTTTTTCGATTCAAAACAAGATTTTAACGCTTAGAGGAGTTCAAATAACTTGTTTTTAGATCATTTGTATCGTATCTTTTACTACTTAACTTTTCACCAAATTTCACAAACACTAAGAAAGTTTGTTTTTCGATTCCAAACAAGATTTTAACGCTTTGAGGAGTTCAAATAACGTGTTTTTAGATCATTTGTATCGTATCTTTTACTACATAACTTTTCACCAAATTTCACAAACATTAAGAAAGTTTGTTTTTCTATTCAAAACAAACTTTTAACGCTTTGAGGAGTTCAAATATCGTGTTTTTAGATCATTTGTATCGTATCATTTACTACATGACTTTTCACCAAATTTCACAAACACTAAGAAAGTTTGTTTTCCGATTCAAAACAAGATTTTAACGCTTTGAGGAGTTGAAATAACATGTTTTTAGATCATTTGTATCGTATCTTTTAGTACATAACTTTTCACCAAATTTCACAAACACTACGAAAGTTTATTTTTCGATTGAAAACAAGATTTTAACGCTTTGAGGAGTTCAAATAACTTGTTTTTAGATCATTTGTATCGTATCTTTTACTACATAACTTTTCACCAAATTTCACAAACACTAAGAAAGTTTGTTTTTCGATTTCAAAACAAGATTTTAACGCTTTGAGGAGTTCAAATAACGTGTTTTTAGATCATTTGTATCGTATATTTTAGTACATAACTTTTTACTAAATTATACAAACACTAAGAAAGTTTGTTCTTCGATTCAAAAGAAGATTTTAACGCTTTGAGGAGTTCAAATAACATGTTTTTAGATCATTTGTATCGTATCTTTTACTACATAACTTTTCACCAAATTTCACAAACACTAAGAAAATTTGTTTTTCCATTCAAAACAAGATTTTAACGCTTTGAGGAGTTCAAATAACGTGTTTTTAGATCATTTGTTTCGTATCTTTTACTATATAACTATTCACCAAATTTCACAAACACTAAGAAAGTTGGGTTTTCGATTCAAAACAAGATTTTAACGCTTTGAGGAGTTCAAATAACGTCTTTTTAGATCATTTGTATCGTATCTTTTACTACATAACTTTTCACCAAATTTTACAAACACGAAGAAATTTTGCTTTTCGATTCAATACAAACTTTTAACGCTTTCAGGAGTTCAAATAACATGTTTTTAGATCATTTGTATCGTATCTTTTACTAGATAACTTTTCACCAAATTTTACAAACACGAAGAAATTTTGCTTTTCGATTCAATACAAACTTTTAACGCTTTCACGAGTTCAAATAACATGTTTTTAGATCATTTGTATCGTATCTTTTAATATATAACTTTTTACCAAATTTCACAAACACTAAGAAAGTTTGTTTTCCGATTCAAAACAAGATTTTAACGCTTTGAGGAGTTGAAATAACATGTTTTTAGATCATTTGTATCGTATCTTTTAGTACATAACTTTTCACCAAATTTCACAAACACTAAGAAAGTTTGTTTTTCGATTCAAAACAAGATTTTAACGATTTGAGGAGTTCAAATAACGTGTTTTTAGATCATTTGTATCGTATCTTTTACTACATAACTTTTCACCAAATTTCACAAACACTAAGAAAGTTGGTTTTTCGATTCAAAACAAGATTTTAACGTTTTCAAGAGTTCAAATAACATGTTTTTAGATCATTTGTATCGTATCTTTTACTACATAACTTTTCTCCAAATTTCACAAACACTAAGAAAGATTGTTTTCCGATTCAAAATAAGATTTTAACGCTTTGAGGAGTTGAAATAACATGTTTTTAGATCATTTGTATCGTATCTTTTAGTACATAACTTTTCACCAAATTTCACAAACAGTACGAAAGTTTGTGTTTCGATTCAAAACAAGATTTTAACGCTTTGAGGAGTTCAAATAACATGTTTTTAGATCATTTGTATCGTATCTTTTACTACATAACTTTTCACCAAATTTCACAAACACTACGAAAGTTTGTTTTTCGATTCAAAACAAGATTTTAACGCTTTGAGGAGTTCAAATAATTTGTTTTTAGATCATTTGTATCGTATCTTTTACTACATAACTTTTCACCAAATTTCACAAACACTACGAAAGTTTGTTTTCCGATTCAAAACAAGATTTTAACGCTTTGAGGAGTTCAAATAACGTGTTTTTAGATCATTTGTTTCGTATCATTTACTACATAACTTTTCACCAAATTTCACAAACACTAAGAAAGTTGGTTTTTCGATTCAAAACAAGATTTTAACGATTTGAGGAGTTCAAATAACGTGATTTTAGATCATTTGTATCGTATCTTTTACTACATAACTTTTCACCAAATTTCACAAACACTAAGAAAGTTTGTTTTCCGATTCAAAACAAGATTTTAACGCTTTGAGGAGTTCAAATAACGTGTTTTTAGATCATTTGTTTCGTATCTTTTACTACATAACTTTTCACCAAATTTCACAAACACTAAGAAAGTTGGTTTTTAGATTCAAAACAAGATTTTAACTCTTTGAGGAGTTCAAATAACGTGTTTTTAGATCATTTGTATCGTATCTTTTACTACATAACTTTTCACCAAATTTTACAAACACGAAGAAATTTTGCTTTTCGATTCAATACAAACTTTTAACGCTTTCAGGAGTTCAAATAACATGTTTTTAGATCATTTGTATCGTATCTTTTACTATATAACTTTTCACCAAATTTCACAAACACTAAGAAAGTTTGTTTTCCGATTCAAAACAAGATTTTAACTCTTTGAGGAGTTGAAATAACATGTTTTTAGATCATTTGTATCGTATCTTTTAGTACATAACTTTTCACCAAATTTCACAAAAACTACGAAAGTTTGTTTTTCGATTCAAAACAAGATTTTAACGCTTTGAGGAGTTCAAATAACGTGTTTTTAGATCATTTGTATCGTATCTTTTACTACATAACTTTTCACCAAATTTCACAAACATTAAGAAAGTTTGTTTTTCTATTCAAAACAAACTTTTAACGCTTTGAGGAGTTGAAATAACATGTTTTTAGATCATTTGTATCGTATATTTTACTACATAACTTTTCACCAAATTTCACAAACACTAAGAAAGTTTGTTTTCCAATTCAAAACAAGATTTTAACGCTTTGAGGAGTTGAAATAACATGTTTTTAGATCATTTGTATCGTATCTTTTAGTACATAACTTTTCACCAAATTTCACAAACACTACGAAAGTTTGTTTTTCGATTGAAAACAAGATTTTAACGCTTTGAGGAGTTCAAATAACTTGTTTTTAGATCATTTGTATCGTATCTTTTACTACATAACTTTTCACCAAATTTCACGAACACTAAGAAAGTTTGTTTTTCGATTTCAAAACAAGATTTTAACACTTTGAGGAGTTCAAATAACGTGTTTTTAGATCATTTGTATCGTATATTTTAGTACATAACTTTTTACAAAATTATACAAACACTAAGAAAGTTTGTTCTTCGATTCAAAAGAAGATTTTAACGATTTGAGGAGTTCAAATAACATGTTTTTAGATCATTTGTATCGTAACTTTTACTACATAACTTTTCTCCAAATTTCACAAACACTAAGAAAGTTGGGTTTTCGATTCAAAACAAGATTTTAACACTTTGAGGAGTTCAAATAACGTCTTTTTAGATCATTTGTATCGTATCTTTTACTACATAACTTTTCACCAAATTTTACAAACACGAAGAAATTTTGCTTTTCGATTCAATACAAACTTTTAACGCTTTCAGGAGTTCAAATAACATGTTTTTAGATCATTTGTATCGTATCTTTTACTAGATAACTTTTCACCAAATTTTACAAACACGAAGAAATTTTGCTTTTCGATTCAATACAAACTTTTAACGCTTTCACGAGTTCAAATAACATGTTTTTAGATCATTTGTATCGTATCTTTTAATATATAACTTTTCACCAAATTTCACAAACACTAAGAAAGTTTGTTTTCCGATTCAAAACAAGATTTTAACGCTTTGAGGAGTTGAAATAACATGTTTTTAGATCATTTGTATCGTATCTTTTAGTACATAACTTTTCACCAAATTTCACAAACACTAAGAAAGTTTGTTTTTCGATTCAAAACAAGATTTTAACGATTTGAGGAGTTCAAATAACGTGTTTTTAGATCATTTGTATCGTATCTTTTACTACATAACTTTTCACCAAATTTCACAAACACTAAGAAAGTTGGTTTTTCGATTCAAAACAAGATTTTAACGTTTTCAAGAGTTCAAATAACATGTTTTTAGATCATTTGTATCGTATCTTTTACTACATAACTTTTCTCCAAATTTCACAAACACTAAGAAAGATTGTTTTCCGATTCAAAATAAGATTTTAACGCTTTGAGGAGTTGAAATAACATGTTTTTAGATCATTTGTATCGTATCTTTTAGTACATAACTTTTCACCAAATTTCACAAACAGTACGAAAGTTTGTTTTTCGATTCAAAACAAGATTTTAACGCTTTGAGGAGTTCAAATAACATGTTTTTAGATCATTTGTATCGTATCTTTTACTACATAACTTTTCACCAAATTTCACAAACACTACGAAAGTTTGTTTTTCGATTCAAAACAAGATTTTAACGCTTTGAGGAGTTCAAATAATTTGTTTTTAGATCATTTGTATCGTATCTTTTACTACATAACTTTTCACCAAATTTCACAAACACTAAGAAAGTTTGTTTTCCGATTCAAAACAAGATTTTAACGCTTTGAGGAGTTCAAATAACGTGTTTTTAGATCATTTGTTTCGTATCTTTTACTACATAACTTTTCACCAAATTTCACAAACACTAAGAAAGTTGGTTTTTCGATTCAAAACAAGATTTTAACGATTTGAGGAGTTCAAATAACGTGTTTTTAGATCATTTGTATCGTATATTTTACTACATAACTTTTCACCAAATTTTACAAACACGAAGAAATTTTGCTTTTCGATTCAATACAAACTTTTAACGCTTTCAGGAGTTCAAATAACATGTTTTTAGATCATTTGAATCGTATCTTTTACTATATAACTTTTCACCAAATTTCACAAACACTAAGAAAGTTTGTTTTCCGATTCAAAACAAGATTTTAAAGCTTTGAGGAGTTGAAATAACATGTTTTTAGATCATTTGTATCGTATCTTTTAGTACATAACTTTTCACCAAATTTCACAAAAACTACGAAAGTTTGTTTTTCGATTCAAAACAAGATTTTAACGCTTTGAGGAGTTCAAATAACTTGTTTTTAGATCATTTGTATCGTATCTTTTACTACTTAACTTTTCACCAAATTTCACAAACACTAAGAAAGTTTGTTTTTCGATTCCAAACAAGATTTTAACGCTTTGAGGAGTTCAAATAACGTGTTTTTAGATCATTTGTATCGTATCTTTTACTACATAACTTTTCACCAAATTTCACAAACATTAAGAAAGTTTGTTTTTCTATTCAAAACAAACTTTTAACACTTTGAGGAGTTCAAATAACGTGTTTTTATATCATTTGTATCGTATCTTTTACTATATAACTTTTCACCAAATTTCACAAACACTAAGAAAGTTTGTTTTCCGATTCAAAACAAGATTTTAAAGCTTTGAGGAGTTGAAATAACATGTTTTTAGATTATTTGTATCGTATCTTTTAGTACATAACTTTTCACCAAATTTCACAAAAACTACGAAAGTTTATTTTCCGATTCAAAACAAGATTTTAAAGCTTTGAGGAGTTGAAATAACATGTTTTTAGATTATTTGTATCGTATCTTTTAGTACATAACTTTTCACCAAATTTCACAAACACTAAGAAAGTTTGTTTTTCGATTCCAAACAAGATTTTAACGCTTTGAGGAGTTCAAATAACGTGTTTTTATATCATTTGTATCGTATCTTTTACTACATAACTTTTCACCAAATTTCACAAACATTAAGAAATTTTGCTTTTCGATTCAATACAAACTTTTAACGCTTTCACGAGTTCAAATAACATGTTTTTAGATCATTTGTATCGTATCTTTTAGTACATAACTTTTCACCAAATTTCACAAACAGTACGAAAGTTTGTTTTTCGATTCAAAACAAGATTTTAACGCTTTGAGGAGTTCAAATAACATGTTTTTAGATCATTTGTATCGTATCTTTTACTACATAACTTTTCACCAAATTTCACAAACACTACGAAAGTTTGTTTTTCGATTCAAAACAAGATTTTAACGCTTTGAGGAGTTCAAATGATTTGTTTTTAGATCATTTGTATCGTATCTTTTACTACATAACTTTTCACCAAATTTCACAAACACTAAGAAAGTTTGTTTTCCGATTCAAAACAAGATTTTAACGCTTTGAGGAGGTCAAATAACGTGTTTTTAGATCATTTGTTTCGTATCTTTTACTACATAACTTTTCACCAAATTTCACAAACACTAAGAAAGTTCGTTTTTGGATTCAAAACAAGATTTTAACTCTTTGAGGAGTTCAAATAACGTGTTTTTAGATCATTTGTATCGTATCTTTTACTACATAACTTTTCACCAAATTTTACAAACACGAAGAAATTTTGCTTTTCGATTCAATACAAACTTTTAACGCTTTCAGGAGTTCAAATAACATGTTTTTAGATCATTTGAATCGTATCTTTTACTATATAACTTTTCACCAAATTTCACAAACACTAAGAAAGTTTGTTTTCCGATTCAAAACAAGATTTTAAAGCTTTGAGGAGTTGAAATAACATGTTTTTAGATCATTTGTATCGTATCTTTTAGTACATAACTTTTCACCAAATTTCACAAAAACTACGAAATTTTGTTTTTCGATTCAAAACAAGATTTTAACGCTTTGAGGAGTTCAAATAACTTGTTTTTAGATCATTTGTATCGTATCTTTTACTACTTAACTTTTCACCAAATTTCACAAACACTAAGAAAGTTTGATTTTCGATTCCAAACAAGATTTTAACGCTTTGAGGAGTTCAAATAACGTGTTTTTAGATCATTTGTATCGTATCTTTTACTACATAACTTTTCACCAAATTTCACAAACATTAAGAAAGTTTGTTTTTCTATTCAAAACAAACTTTTAACGCTTTGAGGAGTTCAAATATCGTGTTTTTAGATCATTTGTATCGTATCATTTACTACATGACTTTTCACCAAATTTCACAAACACTAAGAAAGTTTGTTTTCCGATTCAAAACAAGATTTTAACGCTTTGAGGAGTTGAAATAACATGTTTTTAGATCATTTGTATCGTATCTTTTAGTACATAACTTTTCACCAAATTTCACAAACACTACGAAAGTTTATTTTTCGATTGAAAACAAGATTTTAACGCTTTGAGGAGTTCAAATAACTTGTTTTTAGATCATTTGTATCGTATCTTTTACAACATAACTTTTCACCAAATTTCACAAACACTAAGAAAGTTTGTTTTTCGATTTCAAAACAAGATTTTAACGCTTTGAGGAGTTCAAATAACGTGTTTTTAGATCATTTGTATCGTATATTTTAGTACATAACTTTTTACTAAATTATACAAACACTAAGAAAGTTTGTTCTTCCATTCAAAAGAAGATTTTAACGCTTTGAGGAGTTCAAATAACATGTTTTTAGATCATTTGTATCGTATCTTTTACTACATAACTTTTCACCAAATTTCACAAACACTAAGAAAATTTGTTTTTCCATTCAAAACAAGATTTTAACGCTTTGAGGAGTTCAAATAACGTGTTTTTAGATCATTTGTTTCGTATCTTTTACTACATAACTATTCACCAAATTTCACAAACACTAAGAAAGTTGGGTTTTCGATTCAAAACAAGATTTTAACGCTTTGAGGAGTTCAAATAACGTCTTTTTAGATCATTTGTATCGTATCTTTTACTACATAACTTTTCACCAAATTTTACAAACACGAAGAAATTTTGCTTTTCGATTCAATACAAACTTTTAACGCTTTCAGGAGTTCAAATAACATGTTTTTAGATCATTTGTATCGTATCTTTTACTAGATAACATTTCACCAAATTTTACAAACACGAAGAAATTTTGCTTTTCGATTCAATACAAACTTTTAACGCTTTCACGAGTTCAAATAACATGTTTTTAGATCATTTGTATCGTATCTTTTAATATATAACTTTTCACCAAATTTCACAAACACTAAGAAAGTTTGTTTTCCGATTCAAAACAAGATTTTAACG
The DNA here is from genome assembly GCA_946800325.1 of Luzula sylvatica. NCBI lineage: Eukaryota > Viridiplantae > Streptophyta > Magnoliopsida > Poales > Juncaceae > Luzula > Luzula sylvatica. The sequence continues at coordinate 52,739,879 of OX326958.1, read as the reverse complement.
CTTTGAGGAGTTGAAATAACATGTTTTTAGATCATTTGTATCGTATCTTTTAGTACATAACTTTTCACCAAATTTCACAAACACTAAGAAAGTTTGTTTTTCGATTCAAAACAAGATTTTAACGATTTGAGGAGTTCAAATAACGTGTTTTTAGATCATTTGTATCGTATCTTTTACTACATAACTTTTCACCAAATTTCACAAACACTAAGAAAGTTGGTTTTTCGATTCAAAACAAGATTTTAACGTTTTCAAGAGTTCAAATAACATGTTTTTAGATCATTTGTATCGTATCTTTTACTACATAACTTTTCTCCAAATTTCACAAACACTAAGAAAGATTGTTTTCCGATTCAAAATAAGATTTTAACGCTTTGAGGAGTTGAAATAACATGTTTTTAGATCATTTGTATCGTATCTTTTAGTACATAACTTTTCACCAAATTTCACAAACAGTACGAAAGTTTGTTTTTCGATTCAAAACAAGATTTTAACGCTTTGAGGAGTTCAAATAACATGTTTTTAGATCATTTGTCTCGTATCTTTTACTACATAACTTTTCACCAAATTTCACAAACACTACGAAAGTTTGTTTTTCGATTCAAAACAAGATTTTAACGCTTTGAGGAGTTCAAATGATTTGTTTTTAGATCATTTGTATCGTATCTTTTACTACATAACTTTTCACCAAATTTCACAAACACTAAGAAAGTTTGTTTTCCGATTCAAAACAAGATTTTAACGCTTTGAGGAGTTCAAATAACGTGTTTTTAGATCATTTGTTTCGTATCTTTTACTACATAACTTTTCACCAAATTTCACAAACACTAAGAAAGTTGGTTTTTCGATTCAAAACAAGATTTTAACTCTTTGAGGAGTTCAAATAACGTGTTTTTAGATCATTTGTATCGTATCTTTTACTACATAACTTTTCACCAAATTTTACAAACACGAAGAAATTTTGCTTTTCGATTCAATACAAACTTTTAACGCTTTCAGGAGTTCAAATAACATGTTTTTAGATCATTTGAATCGTATCTTTTAGTATATAACTTTTCACCAAATTTCACAAACACTAAGAAAGTTTGTTTTCCGATTCAAAACAAGATTTTAAAGCTTTGAGGAGTTGAAATAACATGTTTTTAGATCATTTGTATCGTATCTTTTAGTACATAACTTTTCACCAAATTTCACAAAAACTACGAAAGTTTGTTTTTCGATTCAAAACAAGATTTTAACGCTTTGAGGAGTTCAAATAACTTGTTTTTAGATCATTTGTATCGTATCTTTTACTACTTAACTTTTCACCAAATTTCACAAACACTAAGAAAGTTTGTTTTTCGATTCCAAACAAGATTTTAACGCTTTGAGGAGTTCAAATAACGTGTTTTTAGATCATTTGTATCGTATCTTTTACTACATAACTTTTCACCAAATTTCACAAACATTAAGAAAGTTTATTTTTCTATTCAAAACAAACTTTTAACGCTTTGAGGAGTTCAAATATCGTGTTTTTAGATCATTTGTATCGTATCATTTACTACATGACTTTTCACCAAATTTCACAAACACTAAGAAAGTTTATTTTCCGATTCAAAACAAGATTTTAACGCTTTGAGGAGTTGAAATAACATGTTTTTAGATCATTTGTATCGTATCTTTTAGTACATAACTTTTCACCAAATTTCACAAACACTACGAAAGTTTATTTTTCGATTGAAAACAAGATTTTAACGCTTTGAGGAGTTCAAATAACTTGTTTTTAGATCATTTGTATCGTATCTTTTACTACATAACTTTTCACCAAATTTCACAAACACTAAGAAAGTTTGTTTTTCGATTTCAAAACAAGATTTTAACGCTTTGAGGAGTTCAAATAACGTGTTTTTAGATCATTTGTATCGTATATTTTAGTACATAACTTTTTACTAAATTATACAAACACTAAGAAAGTTTGTTCTTCGATTCAAAAGAAGATTTTAACGCTTTGAGGAGTTCAAATAACATGTTTTTAGATCATTTGTATCGTATCTTTTACTACATAACTTTTCGCCAAATTTCACAAACACTAAGAAAATTTGTTTTTCCATTCAAAACAAGATTTTAACGCTTTGAGGATTTCAAATAACGTGTTTTTAGATCATTTGTTTCGTATCTTTTACTACATAACTATTCACCAAATTTCACAAACACTAAGAAAGTTGGGTTTTCGATTCAAAACAAGATTTTAACGCTTTGAGGAGTTCAAATAACGTCTTTTTAGATCATTTGTATCGTATCTTTTACTACATAACTTTTCACCAAATTTTACAAACACGAAGAAATTTTGCTTTTCGATTCAATACAAACTTTTAACGCTTTCAGGAGTTCAAATAACATGTTTTTAGATCATTTGTATCGTATCTTTTACTAGATAACTTTTCACCAAATTTTACAAACACGAAGAAATTTTGCTTTTCGATTCAATACAAACTTTTAACGCTTTCACGAGTTCAAATAACATGTCTTTAGATCATTTGTATGGTATCTTTTAATATATAACTTTTCACCAAATTTCACAAACACTAAGAAAGTTTGTTTTCCGATTCAAAACAAGATTTTAACGCTTTGAGGAGTTGAAATAACATGTTTTTAGATTATTTGTATCGTATCTTTTAGTACATAACTTTTTACCAAATTTCACAAACACTAAGAAAGTTTGTTTTTCGATTCAAAACAAGATTTTAACGATTTGAGGAGTTCAAATAACGTGTTTTTAGATCATTTGTATCGTATCTTTTACTACATAACTTTTCACCAAATTTCACAAACACTAAGAAAGTTGGTTTTTCGATTCAAAACAAGATTTTAACGTTTTCAAGAGTTCAAATAACATGTTTTTAGATCATTTGTATCGTATCTTTTACTACATAACTTTTCTCCAAATTTCACAAACACTAAGAAAGATTGTTTTCCGATTCAAAATAAGATTTTAACGCTTTGAGGAGTTGAAATAACATGTTTTTAGATCATTTGTATCGTATCTTTTAGTACATAACTTTTCACCAAATTTCACAAACAGTACGAAAGTTTGTTTTTCGATTCAAAACAAGATTTTAACGCTTTGAGGAGTTCAAATAACATGTTTTTAGATCATTTGTATCGTATCTTTTACTACATAACTTTTCACCAAATTTCACAAACACTACGAAAGTTTGTTTTTCGATTCAAAACAAGATTTTAACGCTTTGAGGAGTTCAAATAATTTGTTTTTAGATCATTTGTATCGTATCTTTTACTACATAACTTTTCACCAAATTTCACAAACACTACGAAAGTTTGTTTTCCGATTCAAAACAAGATTTTAACGCTTTGAGGAGTTGAAATAACATGTTTTTAGATCATTTGTATCGTATCTTTTAGTACATAACTTTTCCCCAAATTTCACAAACACTAAGAAAGTTTGTTTTTCGATTCAAAACAAGATTTTAACGATTTGAGGAGTTCAAATAACGTGATTTTAGATCATTTGTATCGTATCTTTTACTACATAACTTTTCACCAAATTTCACAAACACTAAGAAAGTTTGTTTTCCGATTCAAAACAAGATTTTAACGCTTTGAGGAGTTCAAATAACGTGTTTTTAGATCATTTGTTTCGTATCTTTTACTACATAACTTTTCACCAAATTTCACAAACACTAAGAAAGTTGGTTTTTCGATTCAAAACAAGATTTTAACTCTTTGAGGAGTTCAAATAACGTGTTTTTAGATCATTTGTATCGTATCTTTTACTACATAACTTTTCACCAAATTTTACAAACACGAAGAAATTTTGCTTTTCGATTCAATACAAACTTTTAACGCTTTCAGGAGTTCAAATAACATGTTTTTAGATCATTTGTATCGTATCTTTTACTATATAACTTTTCACCAAATTTCACAAACACTAAGAAAGTTTGTTTTCCGATTCAAAACAAGATTTTAACTCTTTGAGGAGTTGAAATAACATGTTTTTAGATCATTTGTATCGTATCTTTTAGTACATAACTTTTCACCATATTTCACAAAAACTACGAAAGTTTGTTTTTCGATTCAAAACAAGATTTTAACGCTTTGAGGAGTTCAAATAACTTGTTTTTAGATCATTTGTATCGTATCTTTTACTACTTAACTTTTCACCAAATTTCACAAACACTAAGAAAGTTTGTTTTTCGATTCCAAACAAGATTTTAACGCTTTGAGGAGTTCAAATAACGTGTTTTTAGATCATTTGTATCGTATCTTTTACTACATAACTTTTCACCAAATTTCACAAATACTAAGAAAGTCTGTTTTTCGATTCAAAACAAGATTTTAACGCTTTGAGGAGTTCAAATGACGTGTTTTCAGATCATTTGTATCGTATCTTTTACAACATAACATTTCACCAAATTTCACAAACACTAAGAAATTTTGTTTTTCGATTTCAAAACAAGATTTTAACACTTTGAGGAGTTCAAATAACGTCTTTTTAGATCATTTGTATCGTATCTTTTAGTACATAACTTTTCACCAAATTTCACAAAAACTACGAAAGTTTGTTTTTCGATTCAAAACAAGATTTTAACGCTTTGAGGAGTTCAAATAACTTGTTTTTAGATCATTTGTATCGTATCTTTTACTACTTAACTTTTCACCAAATCTCACAAACACTAAGAAAGTTTGTTTTTCGATTCCAAACAAGATTTTAACACTTTGAGGAGTTCAAATAACGTCTTTTTAGATCATTTGTATCGTATCTTTTACTACATAACTTTTCACCAAATTTCACAAATACTAAGAAAGTCTGTTTTTCGATTCAAAACAAGATTTTAATGCTTTGAGGAGTTCAAATGACGTGTTTTCAGATCATTTGTATCGTATCTTTTACAACATAACATTTCACCAAATTTCACAAACACTAAGAAATTTTGTTTTTCGATTTCAAAACAAGATTTTAACGCTTTGAGGAGTTCAAATAACGTGTTTTTAGATCATTTGTATCGTATCTTTTACTACATAACTTTTCACCAAATTTCACAAATACTAAGAAAGTCTGTTTTTCGATTCAAAACAAGATTTTAACGCTTTGAGGAGTTGAAATAACATGTTTTTAAATCATTTGTATCGTATCTTTTAGTACATAACTTTTCCCCAAATTTCACAAACACTAAGAAAGTTTGTTTTTCGATTTCAAAACAAGATTTTAACACTTTGAGGAGTTCAAATAACGTGTTTTTAGATCATTTGTATCGTATATTTTAGTACATAACTTTTTACAAAATTATACAAACACTAAGAAAGTTTGTTCTTCGATTCAAAAGAAGATTTTAACGCTTTGAGGAGTTCAAATAACATGTTTTTAGATCATTTGTATCGTAACTTTTACTACATAACTTTTCACCAAATTTCACAAACACTAAGAAAGTTGGGTTTTCGATTCAAAACAAGATTTTAACGCTTTGAGGAGTTCAAATAACGTCTTTTTAGATCATTTGTATCGTATCTTTTACTACATAACTTTTCACCAAATTTTACAAACATGAAGAAATTTTGCTTTTCGATTCAATACAAACTTTTAACGCTTTCAGGAGTTCAAATAACATGTTTTTAGATCATTTGTATCGTATCTTTTACTAGATAACTTTTCACCAAATTTTACAAACACGAAGAAATTTTGCTTTTCGATTCAATACAAACTTTTAACGCTTTCACGAGTTCAAATAACATGTTTTTAGATCATTTGTATCGTATCTTTTAATATATAACTTTTCACCAAATTTCACAAACACTAAGAAAATTTGTTTTTCCATTCAAAACAAGATTTTAACGCTTTGAGGAGTTCAAATAACGTGTTTTTAGATCATTTGTTTCGTATCTTTTACTACATAACTATTCACCAAATTTCACAAACACTAAGAAAGTTGGGTTTTCGATTCAAAACAAGATTTTAACGCTTTGAGGAGTTCAAATAACGTCTTTTTAGATCATTTGTATCGTATCTTTTACTACATAACTTTTCACCAAATTTTACAAACACGAAGAAATTTTGCTTTTCGATTCAATACAAACTTTTAACGCTTTCAGGAGTTCAAATAACATGTTTTTAGATCATTTGTATCGTATCTTTTACTAGATAACTTTTCACCAAATTTTACAAACACGAAGAAATTTTGCTTTTCGATTCAATACAAACTTTTAACGCTTTCACGAGTTCAAATAACATGTTTTTAGATCATTTGTATCGTATCTTTTAATATATAACTTTTCACCAAATTTCACAAACACTAAGAAAGTTTGTTTTCCGATTCAAAACAAGATTTTAACGCTTTGAGGAGTTGAAATAACATGTTTTTAGATCATTTGTATCGTATCTTTTAGTACATAACTTTTCACCAAATTTCACAAACACTAAGAAAGTTTGTTTTTCGATTCAAAACAAGATTTTAACGATTTGAGGAGTTCAAATAACGTGTTTTTAGATCATTTGTATCTTATCTTTTACTACATAACTTTTCACCAAATTTCACAAACACTAAGAAAGTTGGTTTTTCGATTCAAAACAAGATTTTAACGTTTTCAAGAGTTCAAATAACATGTTTTTAGATCATTTGTATCGTATCTTTTACTACATAACTTTTCTCCAAATTTCACAAACACTAAGAAAGATTGTTTTCCGATTCAAAATAAGATTTTAACACTTTGAGGAGTTGAAATAACATGTTTTTAGATCATTTGTATCGTATCTTTTAGTACATAACTTTTCACCAAATTTCACAAACAGTACGAAAGTTTGTTTTTCGATTCAAAACAAGATTTTAACGCTTTGAGGAGTTCAAATAATTTGTTTTTAGATCATTTGTATCGTATCTTTTACTACATAACTTTTCACCAAATTTCACAAACACTACGAAAGTTTGTTTTCCGATTCAAAACAAGATTTTAACGCTTTGAGGAGTTCAAATAACGTGTTTTTAGATCATTTGTTTCGTATCTTTTACTACATAACTTTTCACCAAATTTCACAAACACTAAGAAAGTTGGTTTTTCGATTCAAAACAAGATTTTAACGATTTGAGGAGTTCAAATAACGTGTTTTTAGATCATTTGTATCGTATCTTTTACTACATAACTTTTCACCAAATTTCACAAACACTAAGAAATTTTGCTTTTCGATTCAATACAAACTTTTAACGCTTTCAGGAGTTCAAATAACATGTTTTTAGATCATTTGAATCGTATCTTTTACTATATAACTTTTCACCAAATTTCACAAACACTAAGAAAGTTTGTTTTCCGATTCAAAACAAGATTTTAAAGCTTTGAGGAGTTGAAATAACATGTTTTTAGATCATTTGTATCGTATGTTTTAGTACATAACTTTTCACCAAATTTCACAAAAACTACGAAAGTTTGTTTTTCGATTCAAAACAAGATTTTAACGCTTTGAGGAGTTCAAATAACTTGTTTTTAGATCATTTGTATCGTATCTTTTACTACTTAACTTTTCACCAAATTTCACAAACACTAAGAAAGTTTGTTTTTCGATTCCAAACAAGATTTTAACGCTTTGAGGAGTTCAAATAACGTGTTTTTAGATCATTTGTATCGTATCTTTTACTACATAACTTTTCACCAAATTTCACAAACATTAAGAAAGTTTGTTTTTCTATTCAAAACAAACTTTTAACGCTTTGAGGAGTTCAAATATCGTGTTTTTAGATCATTTGTATCGTATCATTTACTACATGACTTTTCACCAAATTTCACAAACACTAAGAAAGTTTGTTTTCCGATTCAAAACAAGATTTTAACGCTTTGAGGAGTTGAAATAACATGTTTTTAGATCATTTGTATCGTATCTTTTAGTACATAACTTTTCACCAAATTTCACAAACACTACGAAAGTTTATTTTTCGATTGAAAACAAGATTTTAACGCTTTGAGGAGTTCAAATAACTTGTTTTTAGATCATTTGTATCGTATCTTTTACTACATAACTTTTCACCAAATTTCACAAACACTAAGAAAGTTTGTTTTTCGATTTCAAAACAAGATTTTAACGCTTTGAGGAGTTCAAATAACGTGTTTTTAGATCATTTGTATCGTATATTTTAGTACATAACTTTTTACTAAATTATACAAACACTAAGAAAGTTTGTTCTTCGATTCAAAAGAAGATTTTAACGCTTTGAGGAGTTCAAATAACATGTTTTTAGATCATTTGTATCGTATCTTTTACTACATAACTTTTCACCAAATTTCACAAACACTAAGAAAATTTGTTTTTCCATTCAAAACAAGATTTTAACGCTTTGAGGAGTTCAAATAACGTGTTTTTAGATCATTTGTTTCGTATCTTTTACTACATAACTATTCACCAAATTTCACAAACACTAAGAAAGTTGGGTTTTCGATTCAAAACAAGATTTTAACGCTTTGAGGAGTTCAAATAACGTCTTTTTAGATCATTTGTATCGTATCTTTTACTACATAACTTTTCACCAAATTTTACAAACACGAAGAAATTTTGCTTTTCGATTCAATACAAACTTTTAACGCTTTCAGGAGTTCAAATAACATGTTTTTAGATCATTTGTATCGTATCTTTTACTAGATAACTTTTCACCAAATTTTACAAACACGAAGAAATTTTGCTTTTCGATTCAATACAAACTTTTAACGCTTTCACGAGTTCAAATAACATGTTTTTAGATCATTTGTATCGTATCTTTTAATATATAACTTTTCACCAAATTTCACAAACACTAAGAAAGTTTGTTTTCCGATTCAAAACAAGATTTTAACGCTTTGAGGAGTTGAAATAACATGTTTTTAGATTATTTGTATCGTATCTTTTAGTACATAACTTTTCACCAAATTTCACAAACACTAAGAAAGTTTGTTTTTCGATTCAAAACAAGATTTTAACGATTTGAGGAGTTCAAATAACGTGTTTTTAGATCATTTGTATCGTATCTTTTACTACATAACTTTTCACCAAATTTCACAAACACTAAGAAAGTTGGTTTTTCGATTCAAAACAAGATTTTAACGTTTTCAAGAGTTCAAATAACATGTTTTTAGATCATTTGTATCGTATCTTTTACTACATAACTTTTCTCCAAATTTCACAAACACTAAGAAAGATTGTTTTCCGATTCAAAATAAGATTTTAACGCTTTGAGGAGTTGAAATAACATGTTTTTAGATCATTTGTATCGTATCTTTTAGTACATAACTTTTCACCAAATTTCACAAACAGTACGAAAGTTTGTTTTTCGATTCAAAACAAGATTTTAACGCTTTGAGGAGTTCAAATAACATGTTTTTAGATCATTTGTATCGTATCTTTTACTACATAACTTTTCACCAAATTTCACAAACACTACGAAAGTTTGTTTTTCGATTCAAAACAAGATTTTAACGCTTTGAGGAGTTCAAATAATTTGTTTTTAGATCATTTGTATCGTATCTTTTACTACATAACTTTTCACCAAATTTCACAAACACTACGAAAGTTTGTTTTCCGATTCAAAACAAGATTTTAACGCTTTGAGGAGTTGAAATAACATGTTTTTAGATCATTTGTATCGTATCTTTTAGTACATAACTTTTCCCCAAATTTCACAAACACTAAGAAAGTTTGTTTTTCGATTCAAAACAAGATTTTAACGATTTGAGGAGTTCAAATAACGTGATTTTAGATCATTTGTATCGTATCTTTTACTACATAACTTTTCACCAAATTTCACAAACACTAAGAAAGTTTGTTTTCCGATTCAAAACAAGATTTTAACGCTTTGAGGAGTTCAAATAACGTGTTTTTAGATCATTTGTTTCGTATCTTTTACTACATAACTTTTCACCAAATTTCACAAACACTAAGAAAGTTGGTTTTTCGATTCAAAACAAGATTTTAACTCTTTGAGGAGTTCAAATAACGTGTTTTTAGATCATTTGTATCGTATCTTTTACTACATAACTTTTCACCAAATTTTACTAACACGAAGAAATTTTGCTTTTCGATTCAATACAAACTTTTAACGCTTTCAGGAGTTCAAATAACATGTTTTTAGATCATTTGTATCGTATCTTTTACTATATAACTTTTCACCAAATTTCACAAACACTAAGAAAGTTTGTTTTCCGATTCAAAACAAGATTTTAACTCTTTGAGGAGTTGAAATAACATGTTTTTAGATCATTTGTATCGTATCTTTTAGTACATAACTTTTCACCAAATTTCACAAAAACTACGAAAGTTTGTTTTTCGATTCAAAACAAGATTTTAACGCTTTGAGGAGTTCAAATAACTTGTTTTTAGATCATTTGTATCGTATCTTTTACTACTTAACTTTTCACCAAATTTCACAAACACTAAGAAAGTTGGGTTTTCGATTCAAAACAAGATTTTAACGCTTTGAGGAGTTCAAATAACGTCTTTTTAGATCATTTGTATCGTATCTTTTACTACATAACTTTTCACCAAATTTTACAAACACGAAGAAATTTTGCTTTTCGATTCAATACAAACTTTTAACGCTTTCAGGAGTTCAAATAACATGTTTTTAGATCATTTGTATCGTATCTTTTACTAGATAACTTTTCACCAAATTTTACAAACACGAAGAAATTTTGCTTTTCGATTCAATACAAACTTTTAACGCTTTCACGAGTTCAAATAACATGTTTTTAGATCATTTGTATCGTATCTTTTAATATATAACTTTTCACCAAATTTCACAAACACTAAGAAAGTTTGTTTTCCGATTCAAAACAAGATTTTAACGCTTTGAGGAGTTGAAATAACATGTTTTTAGATTATTTGTATCGTATCTTTTAGTACATAACTTTTCACCAAATTTCACAAACACTAAGAAAGTTTGTTTTTCGATTCAAAACAAGATTTTAACGATTTGAGGAGTTCAAATAACGTGTTTTTAGATCATTTGTATCGTATCTTTTACTACATAACTTTTCACCAAATTTCACAAACACTAAGAAAGTTGGTTTTTCGATTCAAAACAAGATTTTAACGTTTTCAAGAGTTCAAATAACATGTTTTTAGATCATTTGTATCGTATCTTTTACTACATAACTTTTCTCCAAATTTCACAAACACTAAGAAAGATTGTTTTCCGATTCAAAATAAGATTTTAACGCTTTGAGGAGTTGAAATAACATGTTTTTAGATCATTTGTATCGTATCTTTTAGTACATAACTTTTCACCAAATTTCACAAACAGTACGAAAGTTTGTTTTTCGATTCAAAACAAGATTTTAACGCTTTGAGGAGTTCAAATAACATGTTTTTAGATCATTTGTATCGTATCTTTTACTACATAACTTTTCACCAAATTTCACAAACACTACGAAAGTTTGTTTTTCGATTCAAAACAAGATTTTAACGCTTTGAGGAGTTCAAATAATTTGTTTTTAGATCATTTGTATCGTATCTTTTACTACATAACTTTTCACCAAATTTCACAAACACTACGAAAGTTTGTTTTCCGATTCAAAACAAGATTTTAACGCTTTGAGGAGTTGAAATAACATGTTTTTAGATCATTTGTATCGTATCTTTTAGTACATAACTTTTCCCCAAATTTCACAAACACTAAGAAAGTTTGTTTTTCGATTCAAAACAAGATTTTAACGATTTGAGGAGTTCAAATAACGTGATTTTAGATCATTTGTATCGTATCTTTTACTACATAACTTTTCACCAAATTTCACAAACACTAAGAAAGTTGGGTTTTCGATTCAAAACAAGATTTTAACGCTTTGAGGAGTTCAAATAACGTCTTTTTAGATCATTTGTATCGTATCTTTTACTACATAACTTTTCACCAAATTTTACAAACACGAAGAAATTTTGCTTTTCGATTCAATACAAACTTTTAACGCTTTCAGGAGTTCAAATAACATGTTTTTAGATCATTTGTATCGTATCTTTTACTAGATAACTTTTCACCAAATTTTACAAACACGAAGAAATTTTGCTTTTCGATTCAATACAAACTTTTAACGCTTTCACGAGTTCAAATAACATGTTTTTAGATCATTTGTATCGTATCTTTTAATATATAACTTTTCACCAAATTTCACAAACACTAAGAAAGTTTGTTTTCCGATTCAAAACAAGATTTTAACGCTTTGAGGAGTTGAAATAACATGTTTTTAGATCATTTGTATCGTATCTTTTAGTACATAACTTTTCACCAAATTTCACAAACACTAAGAAAGTTTGTTTTTCGATTCAAAACAAGATTTTAACGATTTGAGGAGTTCAAATAACGTGTTTTTAGATCATTTGTATCGTATCTTTTACTACATAACTTTTCACCAAATCACACAAACACTAAGAAAGTTGGTTTTTCGATTCAAAACAAGATTTTAACGTTTTCAAGAGTTCAAATAACATGTTTTTAGATCATTTGTATCGTATCTTTTACTACATAACTTTTCTCCAAATTTCACAAACACTAAGAAAGATTGTTTTCCGATTCAAAATAAGATTTTAACGCTTTGAGGAGTTGAAATAACATGTTTTTAGATCATTTGTATCGTATCTTTTAGTACATAACTTTTCACCAAATTTCACAAACAGTACGAAAGTTTGTTTTTCGATTCAAAACAAGATTTTAACGCTTTGAGGAGTTCAAATAACATGTTTTTAGATCATTTGTATCGTATCTTTTACTACATAACTTTTCACCAAATTTCACAAACACTAAGAAAGTTTGTTTTCCGATTCAAAACAAGATTTTAACGCTTTGAGGAGTTCAAATAACTTGTTTTTAGATCATTTGTATCGTATCTTTTACTACTTAACTTTTCACCAAATTTCACAAACACTAAGAAAGTTTGTTTTTCGATTCCAAACAAGATTTTAACGCTTTGAGGAGTTCAAATAACGTGTTTTCAGATCATTTGTATCGTATCTTTTACTACATAACTTTTCACCAAATTTCACAAACATTAAGAAAGTTTGTTTTTCTATTCAAAACAAACTTTTAACGCTTTGAGGAGTTCAAATATCGTGTTTTTAGATCATTTGTATCGTATCATTTACTACATGACTTTTCACCAAATTTCACAAACACTAAGAAAGTTTGTTTTCCGATTCAAAACAAGATTTTAACGCTTTGAGGAGTTGAAATAACATGTTTTTAGATCATTTGTATCGTATCTTTTAGTACATAACTTTTCACCAAATTTCACAAACACTACGAAAGTTTATTTTTCGATTGAAAACAAGATTTTAACGCTTTGAGGAGTTCAAATAACTTGTTTTTAGATCATTTGTATCGTATCTTTTACTACATAACTTTTCACCAAATTTCACAAACACTAAGAAAGTTTGTTTTTCGATTTCAAAACAAGATTTTAACGCTTTGAGGAGTTCAAATAACGTGTTTTTAGATCATTTGTATCGTATATTTTAGTACATAACTTTTTACTAAATTATACAAACACTAAGAAAGTTTGTTCTTCGATTCAAAAGAAGATTTTAACGCTTTGAGGAGTTCAAATAACATGTTTTTAGATCATTTGTATCGTATCTTTTACTACATAACTTTTCACCAAATTTCACAAACACTAAGAAAATTTGTTTTTCCATTCAAAACAAGATTTTAACGCTTTGAGGAGTTCAAATAACGTGTTTTTAGATCATTTGTTTCGTATCTTTTACTACATAACTATTCACCAAATTTCACAAACACTAAGAAAGTTGGGTTTTCGATTCAAAACAAGATGTTAACGCTTTGAGAAGTTCAAATAACGTCTTTTTAGATCATTTGTATCGTATCTTTTACTACATAACTTTTCACCAAATTTTACAAACACGAAGAAATTTTGCTTTTCGATTCAATACAAACTTTTAACGCTTTCAGGAGTTCAAATAACATGTTTTTAGATCATTTGTATCGTATCTTTTACTAGATAACTTTTCACCAAATTTTACAAACACGAAGAAATTTTGCTTTTCGATTCAATACAAACTTTTAACGCTTTCACGAGTTCAAATAACATGTTTTTAGATCATTTGTATCGTATCTTTTAATATATAACTTTTCACCAAATTTCACAAACACTAAGAAAGTTTGTTTTCCGATTCAAAACAAGATTTTAACGCTTTGAGGAGTTGAAATAACATGTTTTTAGATTATTTGTATCGTATCTTTTAGTACATAACTTTTCACCAAATTTCACAAACACTAAGAAAGTTTGTTTTTCGATTCAAAACAAGATTTTAACGATTTGAGGAGTTCAAATAACGTGTTTTTAGATCATTTGTATCGTATCTTTTACTACATAACTTTTCACCAAATTTCACAAACACTAAGAAAGTTGGTTTTTCGATTCAAAACAAGATTTTAGCGTTTTCAAGAGTTCAAATAACATGTTTTTAGATCATTTGTATCGTATCTTTTACTACATAACTTTTCTCCAAATTTCACAAACACTAAGAAAGATTGTTTTCCGATTCAAAATAAGATTTTAACGCTTTGAGGAGTTGAAATAACATGTTTTTAGATCATTTGTATCGTATCTTTTAGTACATAACTTTTCACCAAATTTCACAAACAGTACGAAAGTTTGTTTTTCGATTCAAAACAAGATTTTAACGCTTTGAGGAGTTCAAATAACATGTTTTTAGATCATTTGTATCGTATCTTTTACTACATAACTTTTCACCAAATTTCACAAACACTACGAAAGTTTGTTTTTCGATTCAAAACAAGATTTTAACGCTTTGAGGAGTTCAAATAATTTGTTTTTAGATCATTTGTATCGTATCTTTTACTACATAACTTTTCACCAAATTTCACAAACACTACGAAAGTTTGTTTTCCGATTCAAAACAAGATTTTAACGCTTTGAGGAGTTGAAATAACATGTTTTTAGATCATTTGTATCGTATCTTTTAGTACATAACTTTTCCCCAAATTTCACAAACACTAAGAAAGTTTGTTTTTCGATTCAAAACAAGATTTTAACGATTTGAGGAGTTCAAATAACGTGATTTTAGATCATTTGTATCGTATCTTTTACTACATAACTTTTCACCAAATTTCACAAACACTAAGAAAGTTTGTTTTCCGATTCAAAACAAGATTTTAACGCTTTGAGGAGTTCAAATAACGTGTTTTTAGATCATTTGTTTCGTATCTTTTACTACATAACTTTTCACCAAATTTCACAAACACTAAGAAAGTTGGTTTTTCGATTCAAAACAAGATTTTAACTCTTTGAGGAGTTCAAATAACGTGTTTTTAGATCATTTGTATCGTATCTTTTACTACATAACTTTTCACCAAATTTTACAAACACGAAGAAATTTTGCTTTTCGATTCAATACAAACTTTTAACGCTTTCAGGAGTTCAAATAACATGTTTTTAGATCATTTGTATCGTATCTTTTACTATATAACTTTTCACCAAATTTCACAAACACTAAGAAAGTTTGTTTTCCGATTCAAAACAAGATTTTAACTCTTTGAGGAGTTGAAATAACATGTTTTTAGATCATTTGTATCGTATCTTTTAGTACATAACTTTTCACCAAATTTCACAAAAACTACGAAAGTTTGTTTTTCGATTCAAAACAAGATTTTAACGCTTTGAGGAGTTCAAATAACTTGTTTTTAGATCATTTGTATCGTATCTTTTACTACTTAACTTTTCACCAAATTTCACAAACACTAAGAAAGTTGGGTTTTCAATTCAAAACAAGATTTTAACGCTTTGAGGAGTTCAAATAACGTCTTTTTAGATCATTTGTATCGTATCTTTTACTACATAACTTTTCACCAAATTTTACAAACACGAAGAAATTTTGCTTTTCGATTCAATACAAACTTTTAACGCTTTCAGGAGTTCAAATAACATGTTTTTAGATCATTTGTATCGTATCTTTTACTAGATAACTTTTCACCAAATTTTACAAACACGAAGAAATTTTGCTTTTCGATTCAATACAAACTTTTAACGCTTTCACGAGTTCAAATAACATGTTTTTAGATCATTTGTATCGTATCTTTTAATATATAACTTTTCACCAAATTTCACAAACACTAAGAAAGTTTGTTTTCCGATTCAAAACAAGATTTTAACGCTTTGAGGAGTTGAAATAACATGTTTTTAGATCATTTGTATCGTATCTTTTAGTACATAACTTTTCACCAAATTTCACAAACACTAAGAAAGTTTGTTTTTCGATTCAAAACAAGATTTTAACGATTTGAGGAGTTCAAATAACGTGTTTTTAGATCATTTGTATCGTATCTTTTACTACATAACTTTTCACCAAATTACACAAACACTAAGAAAGTTGGTTTTTCGATTCAAAACAAGATTTTAACGTTTTCAAGAGTTCAAATAACATGTTTTTAGATCATTTGTATCGTATCTTTTACTACATAACTTTTCTCCAAATTTCACAAACACTAAGAAAGATTGTTTTCCGATTCAAAATAAGATTTTAACGCTTTGAGGAGTTGAAATAACATGTTTTTAGATCATTTGTATCGTATCTTTTAGTACATAACTTTTCACCAAATTTCACAAACAGTACGAAAGTTTGTTTTTCGATTCAAAACAAGATTTTAACGCTTTGAGGAGTTCAAATAACATGTTTTTAGATCATTTGTATCGTATCTTTTACTACATAACTTTTCACCAAATTTCACAAACACTAAGAAAGTTTGTTTTCCGATTCAAAACAAGATTTTAACGCTTTGAGGAGTTGAAATAACTTGTTTTTAGATCATTTGTATCGTATCTTTTACTACTTAACTTTTCACCAAATTTCACAAACACTAAGAAAGTTTGTTTTTCGATTCCAAACAAGATTTTAACGCTTTGAGGAGTTCAAATAACGTGTTTTTAGATCATTTGTATCGTATCTTTTACTACATAACTTTTCACCAAATTTCACAAACATTAAGAAAGTTTGTTTTTCTATTCAAAACAAACTTTTAACGCTTTGAGGAGTTCAAATATCGTGTTTTTAGATCATTTGTATCGTATCATTTACTACATGACTTTTCACCAAATTTCACAAACACTAAGAAAGTTTGTTTTCCGATTCAAAACAAGATTTTAACGCTTTGAGGAGTTGAAATAACATGTTTTTAGATCATTTGTATCGTATCTTTTAGTACATAACTTTTCACCAAATTTCACAAACAGTACGAAAGTTTGTTTTTCGATTCAAAACAAGATTTTAACGCTTTGAGGAGTTCAAATAACATGTTTTTAGATCATTTGTATCGTATCTTTTACTACATAACTTTTCACCAAATTTCACAAACACTACGAAAGTTTGTTTTTCGATTCAAAACAAGATTTTAACGCTTTGAGGAGTTCAAATAATTTGTTTTTAGATCATTTGTATCGTATCTTTTACTACATAACTTTTCACCAAATTTCACAAACACTACGAAAGTTTGTTTTCCGATTCAAAACAAGATTTTAACGCTTTGAGGAGTTGAAATAACATGTTTTTAGATCATTTGTATCGTATCTTTTAGTACATAACTTTTCCCCAAATTTCACAAACACTAAGAAAGTTTGTTTTTCGATTCAAAACAAGATTTTAACGATTTGAGGAGTTCAAATAACGTGATTTTAGATCATTTGTATCGTATCTTTTACTACATAACTTTTCACCAAATTTCACAAACACTAAGAAAGTTGGGTTTTCGATTCAAAACAAGATTTTAACGCTTTGAGGAGTTCAAATAACGTCTTTTTAGATCATTTGTATCGTATCTTTTACTACATAACTTTTCACCAAATTTTACAAACACGAAGAAATTTTGCTTTTCGATTCAATACAAACTTTTAACGCTTTCAGGAGTTCAAATAACATGTTTTTAGATCATTTGTATCGTATCTTTTACTAGATAACTTTTCACCAAATTTTACAAACACGAAGAAATTTTGCTTTTCGATTCAATACAAACTTTTAACGCTTTCACGAGTTCAAATAACATGTTTTTAGATCATTTGTATCGTATCTTTTAATATATAACTTTTCACCAAATTTCACAAACACTAAGAAAGTTTGTTTTCCGATTCAAAACAAGATTTTAACGCTTTGAGGAGTTGAAATAACATGTTTTTAGATCATTTGTATCGTATCTTTTAGTACATAACTTTTCACCAAATTTCACAAACACTAAGAAAGTTTGTTTTTCGATTCAAAACAAGATTTTAACGATTTGAGGAGTTCAAATAACGTGTTTTTAGATCATTTGTATCGTATCTTTTACTACATAACTTTTCACCAAATCACACAAACACTAAGAAAGTTGGTTTTTCGATTCAAAACAAGATTTTAACGTTTTCAAGAGTTCAAATAACATGTTTTTAGATCATTTGTATCGTATCTTTTACTACATAACTTTTCTCCAAATTTCACAAACACTAAGAAAGATTGTTTTCCGATTCAAAATAAGATTTTAACGCTTTGAGGAGTTGAAATAACATGTTTTTAGATCATTTGTATCGTATCTTTTAGTACATAACTTTTCACCAAATTTCACAAACAGTACGAAAGTTTGTTTTTCGATTCAAAACAAGATTTTAACGCTTTGAGGAGTTCAAATAACATGTTTTTAGATCATTTGTATCGTATCTTTTACTACATAACTTTTCACCAAATTTCACAAACACTAAGAAAGTTTGTTTTCCGATTCAAAACAAGATTTTAACGCTTTGAGGAGTTCAAATAACTTGTTTTTAGATCATTTGTATCGTATCTTTTACTACTTAACTTTTCACCAAATTTCACAAACACTAAGAAAGTTTGTTTTTCGATTCCAAACAAGATTTTAACGCTTTGAGGAGTTCAAATAACGTGTTTTCAGATCATTTGTATCGTATCTTTTACTACATAACTTTTCACCAAATTTCACAAACATTAAGAAAGTTTGTTTTTCTATTCAAAACAAACTTTTAACGCTTTGAGGAGTTCAAATATCGTGTTTTTAGATCATTTGTATCGTATCATTTACTACATGACTTTTCACCAAATTTCACAAACACTAAGAAAGTTTGTTTTCCGATTCAAAACAAGATTTTAACGCTTTGAGGAGTTGAAATAACATGTTTTTAGATCATTTGTATCGTATCTTTTAGTACATAACTTTTCACCAAATTTCACAAACACTACGAAAGTTTATTTTTCGATTGAAAACAAGATTTTAACGCTTTGAGGAGTTCAAATAACTTGTTTTTAGATCATTTGTATCGTATCTTTTACTACATAACTTTTCACCAAATTTCACAAACACTAAGAAAGTTTGTTTTTCGATTTCAAAACAAGATTTTAACGCTTTGAGGAGTTCAAATAACGTGTTTTTAGATCATTTGTATCGTATATTTTAGTACATAACTTTTTACTAAATTATACAAACACTAAGAAAGTTTGTTCTTCGATTCAAAAGAAGATTTTAACGCTTTGAGGAGTTCAAATAACATGTTTTTAGATCATTTGTATCGTATCTTTTACTACATAACTTTTCACCAAATTTCACAAACACTAAGAAAATTTGTTTTTCCATTCAAAACAAGATTTTAACGCTTTGAGGAGTTCAAATAACGTGTTTTTAGATCATTTGTTTCGTATCTTTTACTACATAACTATTCACCAAATTTCACAAACACTAAGAAAGTTGGGTTTTCGATTCAAAACAAGATGTTAACGCTTTGAGAAGTTCAAATAACGTCTTTTTAGATCATTTGTATCGTATCTTTTACTACATAACTTTTCACCAAATTTTACAAACACGAAGAAATTTTGCTTTTCGATTCAATACAAACTTTTAACGCTTTCAGGAGTTCAAATAACATGTTTTTAGATCATTTGTATCGTATCTTTTACTAGATAACTTTTCACCAAATTTTACAAACACGAAGAAATTTTGCTTTTCGATTCAATACAAACTTTTAACGCTTTCACGAGTTCAAATAACATGTTTTTAGATCATTTGTATCGTATCTTTTAATATATAACTTTTCACCAAATTTCACAAACACTAAGAAAGTTTGTTTTCCGATTCAAAACAAGATTTTAACGCTTTGAGGAGTTGAAATAACATGTTTTTAGATTATTTGTATCGTATCTTTTAGTACATAACTTTTCACCAAATTTCACAAACACTAAGAAAGTTTGTTTTTCGATTCAAAACAAGATTTTAACGATTTGAGGAGTTCAAATAACGTGTTTTTAGATCATTTGTATCGTATCTTTTACTACATAACTTTTCACCAAATTTCACAAACACTAAGAAAGTTGGTTTTTCGATTCAAAACAAGATTTTAGCGTTTTCAAGAGTTCAAATAACATGTTTTTAGATCATTTGTATCGTATCTTTTACTACATAACTTTTCTCCAAATTTCACAAACACTAAGAAAGATTGTTTTCCGATTCAAAATAAGATTTTAACGCTTTGAGGAGTTGAAATAACATGTTTTTAGATCATTTGTATCGTATCTTTTAGTACATAACTTTTCACCAAATTTCACAAACAGTACGAAAGTTTGTTTTTCGATTCAAAACAAGATTTTAACGCTTTGAGGAGTTCAAATAACATGTTTTTAGATCATTTGTATCGTATCTTTTACTACATAACTTTTCACCAAATTTCACAAACACTACGAAAGTTTGTTTTTCGATTCAAAACAAGATTTTAACGCTTTGAGGAGTTCAAATAATTTGTTTTTAGATCATTTGTATCGTATCTTTTACTACATAACTTTTCACCAAATTTCACAAACACTACGAAAGTTTGTTTTCCGATTCAAAACAAGATTTTAACGCTTTGAGGAGTTGAAATAACATGTTTTTAGATCATTTGTATCGTATCTTTTAGTACATAACTTTTCCCCAAATTTCACAAACACTAAGAAAGTTTGTTTTTCGATTCAAAACAAGATTTTAACGATTTGAGGAGTTCAAATAACGTGATTTTAGATCATTTGTATCGTATCTTTTACTACATAACTTTTCACCAAATTTCACAAACACTAAGAAAGTTTGTTTTCCGATTCAAAACAAGATTTTAACGCTTTGAGGAGTTCAAATAACGTGTTTTTAGATCATTTGTTTCGTATCTTTTACTACATAACTTTTCACCAAATTTCACAAACACTAAGAAAGTTGGTTTTTCGATTCAAAACAAGATTTTAACTCTTTGAGGAGTTCAAATAACGTGTTTTTAGATCATTTGTATCGTATCTTTTACTACATAACTTTTCACCAAATTTTACAAACACGAAGAAATTTTGCTTTTCGATTCAATACAAACTTTTAACGCTTTCAGGAGTTCAAATAACATGTTTTTAGATCATTTGTATCGTATCTTTTACTATATAACTTTTCACCAAATTTCACAAACACTAAGAAAGTTTGTTTTCCGATTCAAAACAAGATTTTAACTCTTTGAGGAGTTGAAATAACATGTTTTTAGATCATTTGTATCGTATCTTTTAGTACATAACTTTTCACCAAATTTCACAAAAACTACGAAAGTTTGTTTTTCGATTCAAAACAAGATTTTAACGCTTTGAGGAGTTCAAATAACTTGTTTTTAGATCATTTGTATCGTATCTTTTACTACTTAACTTTTCACCAAATTTCACAAACACTAAGAAAGTTGGGTTTTCAATTCAAAACAAGATTTTAACGCTTTGAGGAGTTCAAATAACGTCTTTTTAGATCATTTGTATCGTATCTTTTACTACATAACTTTTCACCAAATTTTACAAACACGAAGAAATTTTGCTTTTCGATTCAATACAAACTTTTAACGCTTTCAGGAGTTCAAATAACATGTTTTTAGATCATTTGTATCGTATCTTTTACTAGATAACTTTTCACCAAATTTTACAAACACGAAGAAATTTTGCTTTTCGATTCAATACAAACTTTTAACGCTTTCACGAGTTCAAATAACATGTTTTTAGATCATTTGTATCGTATCTTTTAATATATAACTTTTCACCAAATTTCACAAACACTAAGAAAGTTTGTTTTCCGATTCAAAACAAGATTTTAACGCTTTGAGGAGTTGAAATAACATGTTTTTAGATCATTTGTATCGTATCTTTTAGTACATAACTTTTCACCAAATTTCACAAACACTAAGAAAGTTTGTTTTTCGATTCAAAACAAGATTTTAACGATTTGAGGAGTTCAAATAACGTGTTTTTAGATCATTTGTATCGTATCTTTTACTACATAACTTTTCACCAAATTACACAAACACTAAGAAAGTTGGTTTTTCGATTCAAAACAAGATTTTAACGTTTTCAAGAGTTCAAATAACATGTTTTTAGATCATTTGTATCGTATCTTTTACTACATAACTTTTCTCCAAATTTCACAAACACTAAGAAAGATTGTTTTCCGATTCAAAATAAGATTTTAACGCTTTGAGGAGTTGAAATAACATGTTTTTAGATCATTTGTATCGTATCTTTTAGTACATAACTTTTCACCAAATTTCACAAACAGTACGAAAGTTTGTTTTTCGATTCAAAACAAGATTTTAACGCTTTGAGGAGTTCAAATAACATGTTTTTAGATCATTTGTATCGTATCTTTTACTACATAACTTTTCACCAAATTTCACAAACACTAAGAAAGTTTGTTTTCCGATTCAAAACAAGATTTTAACGCTTTGAGGAGTTGAAATAACTTGTTTTTAGATCATTTGTATCGTATCTTTTACTACTTAACTTTTCACCAAATTTCACAAACACTAAGAAAGTTTGTTTTTCGATTCCAAACAAGATTTTAACGCTTTGAGGAGTTCAAATAACGTGTTTTTAGATCATTTGTATCGTATCTTTTACTACATAACTTTTCACCAAATTTCACAAACATTAAGAAAGTTTGTTTTTCTATTCAAAACAAACTTTTAACGCTTTGAGGAGTTCAAATATCGTGTTTTTAGATCATTTGTATCGTATCATTTACTACATGACTTTTCACCAAATTTCACAAACACTAAGAAAGTTTGTTTTCCGATTCAAAACAAGATTTTAACGCTTTGAGGAGTTGAAATAACATGTTTTTAGATCATTTGTATCGTATCTTTTAGTACATAACTTTTCACCAAATTTCACAAACACTACGAAAGTTTATTTTTCGATTGAAAACAAGATTTTAACGCTTTGAGGAGTTCAAATAACTTGTTTTTAGATCATTTGTATCGTATCTTTTACTACATAACTTTTCACCAAATTTCACAAACACTAAGAAAGTTTGTTTTTCGATTTCAAAACAAGATTTTAACGCTTTGAGGAGTTCAAATAACGTGTTTTTAGATCATTTGTATCGTATATTTTAGTACATAACTTTTTACTAAATTATACAAACACTAAGAAAGTTTGTTCTTCGATTCAAAAGAAGATTTTAACGCTTTGAGGAGTTCAAATAACATGTTTTTAGATCATTTGTATCGTATCTTTTACTACATAACTTTTCACCAAATTTCACAAACACTAAGAAAATTTGTTTTTCCATTCAAAACAAGATTTTAACGCTTTGAGGAGTTCAAATAACGTGTTTTTAGATCATTTGTTTCGTATCTTTTACTACATAACTATTCACCAAATTTCACAAACACTAAGAAAGTTGGGTTTTCGATTCAAAACAAGATGTTAACGCTTTGAGAAGTTCAAATAACGTCTTTTTAGATCATTTGTATCGTATCTTTTACTACATAACTTTTCACCAAATTTTACAAACACGAAGAAATTTTGCTTTTCGATTCAATACAAACTTTTAACGCTTTCAGGAGTTCAAATAACATGTTTTTAGATCATTTGTATCGTATCTTTTACTAGATAACTTTTCACCAAATTTTACAAACACGAAGAAATTTTGCTTTTCGATTCAATACAAACTTTTAACGCTTTCACGAGTTCAAATAACATGTTTTTAGATCATTTGTATCGTATCTTTTAATATATAACTTTTCACCAAATTTCACAAACACTAAGAAAGTTTGTTTTCCGATTCAAAACAAGATTTTAACGCTTTGAGGAGTTGAAATAACATGTTTTTAGATTATTTGTATCGTATCTTTTAGTACATAACTTTTCACCAAATTTCACAAACACTAAGAAAGTTTGTTTTTCGATTCAAAACAAGATTTTAACGATTTGAGGAGTTCAAATAACGTGTTTTTAGATCATTTGTATCGTATCTTTTACTACATAACTTTTCACCAAATTTCACAAACACTAAGAAAGTTGGTTTTTCGATTCAAAACAAGATTTTAACGTTTTCAAGAGTTCAAATAACATGTTTTTAGATCATTTGTATCGTATCTTTTACTACATAACTTTTCTCCAAATTTCACAAACACTAAGAAAGATTGTTTTCCGATTCAAAATAAGATTTTAACGCTTTGAGGAGTTGAAATAACATGTTTTTAGATCATTTGTATCGTATCTTTTAGTACATAACTTTTCACCAAATTTCACAAACAGTACGAAAGTTTGTTTTTCGATTCAAAACAAGATTTTAACGCTTTGAGGAGTTCAAATAACATGTTTTTAGATCATTTGTATCGTATCTTTTACTACATAACTTTTCACCAAATTTCACAAACACTACGAAAGTTTGTTTTTCGATTCAAAACAAGATTTTAACGCTTTGAGGAGTTCAAATAATTTGTTTTTAGATCATTTGTATCGTATCTTTTACTACATAACTTTTCACCAAATTTCACAAACACTACGAAAGTTTGTTTTCCGATTCAAAACAAGATTTTAACGCTTTGAGGAGTTGAAATAACATGTTTTTAGATCATTTGTATCGTATCTTTTAGTACATAACTTTTCCCCAAATTTCACAAACACTAAGAAAGTTTGTTTTTCGATTCAAAACAAGATTTTAACGATTTGAGGAGTTCAAATAACGTGATTTTAGATCATTTGTATCGTATCTTTTACTACATAACTTTTCACCAAATTTCACAAACACTAAGAAAGTTTGTTTTCCGATTCAAAACAAGATTTTAACGCTTTGAGGAGTTCAAATAACGTGTTTTTAGATCATTTGTTTCGTATCTTTTACTACATAACTTTTCACCAAATTTCACAAACACTAAGAAAGTTGGTTTTTCGATTCAAAACAAGATTTTAACTCTTTGAGGAGTTCAAATAACGTGTTTTTAGATCATTTGTATCGTATCTTTTACTACATAACTTTTCACCAAATTTTACAAACACGAAGAAATTTTGCTTTTCGATTCAATACAAACTTTTAACGCTTTCAGGAGTTCAAATAACATGTTTTTAGATCATTTGTATCGTATCTTTTACTATATAACTTTTCACCAAATTTCACAAACACTAAGAAAGTTTGTTTTCCGATTCAAAACAAGATTTTAACTCTTTGAGGAGTTGAAATAACATGTTTTTAGATCATTTGTATCGTATCTTTTAGTACATAACTTTTCACCAAATTTCACAAAAACTACGAAAGTTTGTTTTTCGATTCAAAACAA
Organism: Luzula sylvatica; assembly: GCA_946800325.1. Classification (NCBI taxonomy): domain Eukaryota; kingdom Viridiplantae; phylum Streptophyta; class Magnoliopsida; order Poales; family Juncaceae; genus Luzula; species Luzula sylvatica. The sequence continues at coordinate 52,714,337 of OX326958.1, read as the reverse complement.
GATTTTAACGCTTTGAGGAGTTCAAATAACTTGTTTTTAGATCATTTGTATCGTATCTTTTACTACTTAACTTTTCACCAAATTTCACAAACACTAAGAAAGTTTGTTTTTCGATTCCAAACAAGATTTTAACGCTTTGAGGAGTTCAAATAACGTGTTTTTAGATCATTTGTATCGTATCTTTTACTACATAACTTTTCACCAAATTTCACAAACATTAAGAAAGTTTGTTTTTCTATTCAAAACAAACTTTTAACGCTTTGAGGAGTTGAAATAACATGTTTTTAGATCATTTGTATGGTATATTTTACTACATAACTTTTCACCAAATTTCACAAACACTAAGGAAGTTTGTTTTCCGATTCATAACAAGATTTTTACGCTTTGAGGAGTTGAAATAACATGTTTTTAGATCATTTGTATCGTATCTTTTAGTACATAACTTTTCACCAAATTTCACAAACACTACGAAAGTTTGTTTTTCGATTGAAAACAAGATTTTAATGCTTTGAGGAGTTCAAATAACTTGTTTTTAGATCATTTGTATCGTATCTTTTACTACATAACTTTTCACCAAATTTCACGAACACTAAGAAAGTTTGTTTTTCGATTTCAAAACAAGATTTTAACACTTTGAGGAGTTCAAATAACGTGTTTTTAGATCATTTGTATCGTATATTTTAGTACATAACTTTTTACAAAATTATACAAACACTAAGAAAGTTTGTTCTTCGATTCAAAAGATGATTTTAACGCTTTGAGGAGTTCAAATAACATGTTTTTAGATCATTTGTATCGTAACTTTTACTACATAACTTTTCACCAAATTTCACAAACACTAAGAAAGTTGGGTTTTCGATTCAAAACAAGATTTTAACGCTTTGAGGAGTTCAAATAACGTCTTCTTTAGATCATTTGTATCGTATCTTTTACTACATAACTTTTCGCCAAATTTTACAAACACGAAGAAATTTTGCTTTTCGATTCAATACAAACTTTTAACGCTTTCAGGAGTTCAAATAACATGTTTTTAGATCATTTGTATCGTATCTTTTACTAGATAACTTTTCACCAAATTTTACAAACACGAAGAAATTTTGCTTTTCGATTCAATACAAACTTTTAACGCTTTCACGAGTTCAAATAACATGTTTTTAGATCATTTGTATCGTATCTTTTAATATATAACTTTTCACCAAATTTCACAAACACTAAGAAAGTTTGTTTTCCGATTCAAAACAAGATTTTAACGCTTTGAGGAGTTGAAATAACATGTTTTTAGATCATTTGTATCGTATCTTTTAGTACATAACTTTTCACCAAATTTCACAAACACTAAGAAAGTTTGTTTTTCGATTCAAAACAAGATTTTAACGATTTGAGGAGTTCAAATAACGTGTTTTTAGATCATTTGTATCGTATCTTTTACTACATAACTTTTCACCAAATTTCACAAACACTAAGAAAGTTGGTTTTTCGATTCAAAACAAGATTTTAACGTTTTCAAGAGTTCAAATAACATGTTTTTAGATCATTTGTATCGTATCTTTTACTACATAACTTTTCTCCAAATTTCACAAACACTAAGAAAGATTGTTTTCCGATTCAAAATAAGATTTTAACGCTTTGAGGAGTTGAAATAACATGTTTTTAGATCATTTGTATCGTATCTTTTAGTACATAACTTTTCACCAAATTTCACAAACAGTACGAAAGTTTGTTTTTCGATTCAAAACAAGATTTTAACGCTTTGAGGAGTTCAAATAACATGTTTTTAGATCATTTGAATCGTATCTTTTACTACATAACTTTTCACCAAATTTCACAAACACTAAGAAAGTTTGTTTTCCGATTCAAAACAAGATTTTAACGCTTTGAGGAGTTCAAATAACTTGTTTTTAGATCATTTGTATCGTATCTTTTACTACTTAACTTTTCACCAAATTTCACAAACACTAAGAAAGTTTGTTTTTCGATTCCAAACAAGATTTTAACGCTTTGAGGAGTTCAAATAACGTGTTTTTAGATCATTTGTATCGTATCTTTTACTACATAACTTTTCACCAAATTTCACAAACATTAAGAAAGTTTGTTTTTCTATTCAAAACAAACTTTTAACGCTTTGAGGAGTTCAAATATCGTGTTTTTAGATCATTTGTATCGTATCATTTACTACATGACTTTTCACCAAATTTCACAAACACTAAGAAAGTTTGTTTTCCGATTCAAAACAAGATTTTAACGCTTTGAGGAGTTGAAATAACATGTTTTTAGATCATTTGTATCGTATCTTTTAGTACATAACTTTTCACCAAATTTCACAAACACTACGAAATTTATTTTTCGATTGAAAACAAGATTTTAACGCTTTGAGGAGTTCAAATAACTTGTTTTTAGATCATTTGTATCGTATCTTTTACTACATAACTTTTCACCAAATTTCACAAACACTAAGAAAGTTTGTTTTTCGATTTCAAAACAAGATTTTAACGCTTTGAGGAGTTCAAATAACGTGTTTTTAGATCATTTGTATCGTATATTTTAGTACATAACTTTTTACTAAATTATACAAACACTAAGAAAGTTTGTTCTTCGATTCAAAACAAGATTTTAACGCTTTGAGGAGTTCAAATAACATGTTTTTAGATCATTTGTATCGTATCTTTTACTACATAACTTTTCACCAAATTTCACAAACACTAAGAAAATTTGTTTTTCCATTCAAAACAAGATTTTAACGCTTTGAGGAGTTCAAATAACGTGTTTTTAGATCATTTGTTTCGTATCTTTTACTACATAACTATTCACCAAATTTCACAAACACTAAGAAAGTTGGGTTTTCGATTCAAAACAAGATTTTAACGCTTTGAGAAGTTCAAATAACGTCTTTTTAGATCATTTGTATCGTATCTTTTACTACATAACTTTTCACCAAATTTTACAAACACGAAGAAATTTTGCTTTTCGATTCAATACAAACTTTTAACGCTTTCAGGAGTTCAAATAACATGTTTTTAGATCATTTGTATCGTATCTTTTACTAGATAACTTTTCACCAAATTTTACAAACACGAAGAAATTTTGCTTTTCGATTCAATACAAACTTTTAACGCTTTCACGAGTTCAAATAACATGTTTTTAGATCATTTGTATCGTATCTTTTAATATATAACTTTTCACCAAATTTCACAAACACTAAGAAAGTTTGTTTTCCGATTCAAAACAAGATTTTAACGCTTTGAGGAGTTGAAATAACATGTTTTTAGATTATTTGTATCGTATCTTTTAGTACATAACTTTTCACCAAATTTCACAAACACTAAGAAAGTTTGTTTTTCGATTCAAAACAAGATTTTAACGATTTGAGGAGTTCAAATAACGTGTTTTTAGATCATTTGTATCGTATCTTTTACTACATAACTTTTCACCAAATTTCACAAACACTAAGAAAGTTGGTTTTTCGATTCAAAACAAGATTTTAACGTTTTCAAGAGTTCAAATAACATGTTTTTAGATCATTTGTATCGTATCTTTTACTACATAACTTTTCTCCAAATTTCACAAACACTAAGAAATATTGTTTTCCGATTCAAAATAAGATTTTAACGCTTTGAGGAGTTGAAATAACATGTTTTTAGATCATTTGTATCGTATCTTTTAGTACATAACTTTTCACCAAATTTCACAAACAGTACGAAAGTTTGTTTTTCGATTCAAAACAAGATTTTAACGCTTTGAGGAGTTCAAATAACATGTTTTTAGATCATTTGTATCGTATCTTTTACTACATAACTTTTCACCAAATTTCACAAACACTACGAAAGTATGTTTTTCGATTCAAAACAAGATTTTAACGCTTTGAGGAGTTCAAATAATTTGTTTTTAGATCATTTGTATCGTATCTTTTACTACATAACTTTTCACCAAATTTCACAAACACTACGAAAGTTTGTTTTCCGATTCAAAACAAGATTTTAACGCTTTGAGGAGTTGAAATAACATGTTTTTAGATCATTTGTATCGTATCTTTTAGTACATAACTTTTCCCCAAATTTTACAAACACTAAGAAAGTTTGTTTTTCGATTCAAAACAAGATTTTAACGATTTGAGGAGTTCAAATAACGTGATTTTAGATCATTTGTATCGTATCTTTTACTACATAACTTTTCACTAAATTTCACAAACACTAAGAAAGTTTGTTTTCCGATTCAAAACAAGATTTTAACGCTTTGAGGAGTTCAAATAACGTGTTTTTAGATCATTTGTTTCGTATCTTTTACTACATAACTTTTCACCAAATTTCACAAACACTAAGAAAGTTGGTTTTTCGATTCAAAACAAGATTTTAACTCTTTGAGGAGTTCAAATAACGTGTTTTTAGATCATTTGTATCGTATCTTTTACTACATAACTTTTCACCAAATTTTACAAACACGAAGAAATTTTGCTTTTCGATTCAATACAAACTTTTAACGCTTTCAGGAGTTCAAATAACATGTTTTTAGATCATTTGTATCGTATCTTTTACTATATAACTTTTCACCAAATTTCACAAACACTAAGAAAGTTTGTTTTCCGATTCAAAACAAGATTTTAACTCTTTGAGGAGTTGAAATAACATGTTTTTAGATCATTTGTATCGTATCTTTTAGTACATAACTTTTCACCAAATTTCACAAAAACTACGAAAGTTTGTTTTTCGATTCAAAACAAGATTTTAACGCTTTGAGGAGTTCAAATAACTTGTTTTTAGATCATTTGTATCGTATCTTTTACTACTTAACTTTTCACCAAATTTCACAAACACTAAGAAAGTTTGTTTTTCGATTCCAAACAAGATTTTAACGCTTTGAGGAGTTCAAATAACGTGTTTTTAGATCATTTGTATCGTATCTTTTACTACATAACTTTTCACCAAATTTCACAAACATTAAGAAAGTTTGTTTTTCTATTCAAAACAAACTTTTAACGCTTTGAGGAGTTGAAATAACATGTTTTTAGATCATTTGTATCGTATATTTTACTACATAACTTTTCACCAAATTTCACAAACACTAAGAAAGTTTGTTTTCCGATTCAAAACAAGATTTTAACGCTTTGAGGAGTTGAAATAACATGTTTTTAGATCATTTGTATCGTATCTTTTAGTACATAACTTTTCACCAAATTTCACAAACACTACGAAAGTTTGTTTTTCGATTGAAAACAAGATTTTAACGCTTTGAGGAGTTCAAATAACTTGTTTTTAGATCATTTGTATCGTATCTTTTACTACATAACTTTTCACCAAATTTCACGAACACTAAGAAAGTTTGTTTTTCGATTTCAAAACAAGATTTTAACACTTTGAGGAGTTCAAATAACGTGTTTTTAGATCATTTGTATCGTATATTTTAGTACATAACTTTTTACAAAATTATACAAACACTAAGAAAGTTTGTTCTTCGATTCAAAAGAAGATTTTAACGCTTTGAGGAGTTCAAATAACATGTTTTTAGATCATTTGTATCGTAACTTTTACTACATAACTTTTCACCAAATTTCACAAACACTAAGAAAGTTGGGTTTTCGATTCTGATAGCGGACTTTTTGCATGTCTAAAACGTGTATCGTTGTTTTAAAGTCCCGTAATATCAAACAAGTGAATTATATGGTTGTATAGCAGAAAATAATAGATTCGTTCCACAGGGAGCTATTGCGTCAAAATAGGATTAAACTTCAGATCTTTAAAATATTTATTTCGAAGTTTCCAAAATTAATGAAAATTTGTGTAGAGGTAGTTCTGAATATTATCAAATTTATCCTAAAATTTCAAACAATTTGGACAACGGAATAAAAAGTTATTAACGAATTACAATCAGGTCTTTGAAAAACAGTCCCCTGGAAACAGCAGGTTTTCAGTTTAAGTGACAGTTTTCAAAAAATCATATCAATTCGAATATTTCATGAAATTCTACGATTCAAAAAGTTCCCGAAACTAGAAATCCAGATCTACTCAGAACAAAAAGAGAACAAAAATATCACACAAAGAGAGACAAAGATTGAATGCAAGAAACAAGATTTAGAACAAAGATTTAATTCACACAAGATTCTTTACACAACTTCAAACTTCAATCACCATACAAGAAATTCAAGACATGAAAAGAAAACACCTAGAATGAGAGGTGAGCTTCGTCGTGTCAAGAAGAGCTTCGTTCCAGTCTAGTGCAATCAATCGAGGCTTGAGTCGCTAGGAAGCTAGAACAACCCAAGGGTTTCTTGTTCGAAGAAAAGTCGACTCTCCCGGATGAAGAAAGCTTCGAGTCCGTTTTGAGTGAAGAAAGAACACGATTAAATCGAGGAAGGAGAGGTTACCGAATGAAGAAAGCTTCGAGTTCGGTAATGGAGAAAGCTCCACTCGCAATCCCGATGAAAACCGGATGAAGGAAGCTTCGAGTCCGATTGTATTCCTAGACTTTTCTTTGATCGGGACGATCCACCGGATGAAGAAAGCTTCGAGTCCGGCAAACAATCACTTGAGAATTCGATTTAGTTCTTGAATGGTTCTTGAGCGGTTCTTGAAAGTTCTTGGAAGTGCTTAGAGAGAGAGAGAAAGTGGGGGGAAGAAGTGCTCCAAGGAGCGTAACTCTGCCCATAGGCCTTGGGGTCTTATTTATAGTGTCATTGGGGCTTTCCCATTGGCCGAGAGATGGGTGAGAGGATTGAGGGTAGTTGGGGGTGGTAGGTGAGGTAGGTGGGGCTGTAGAGTGGCAATTGAGTGAGTGGTTTTCGAGTAGAGTTTGGTGCAATCTCTTATGTTGATGATTATTTGCCTTCTCCTTCACACGTGTACCGAATTGGTCGGTATGATATATCGATTTTAACGGCGCGAGGAGACGAAGGCAACTACACTCTTGGATTGCCGAGAATTTCCACCCAAAACCTGTAATTAAGCAATAAAACACACTTAGTGAAGAAATATTCTTGTTATCTCAAATATGAACAATTGTATATATAAAGTTGTGATTCAAAAGGGCTAAAATCCCCAAATTAGATATCAAAAAGGTGCTTTATTTTCCTCTTATCAGATTCAAAACAAGATTTTAACGCTTTGAGGAGTTCAAATAACGTCTTTTTAGATCATTTGTATCGTATCTTTTACTACATAACTTTTCACCAAATTTTACAAACACGAAGAAATTTTGCTTTTCGATTCAATACAAACTTTTAACGCTTTCAGGAGTTCAAATAACATGTTTTTAGATCATTTGTATCGTATCTTTTACTAGATAACTTTTCACCAAATTTTACAAACACGAAGAAATTTTGCTTTTCGATTCAATACAAACTTTTAACGCTTTCACGAGTTCAAATAACATGTTTTTAGATCATTTGTATCGTATCTTTTAATATATAACTTTTCACCAAATTTCACAAACACTAAGAAAGTTTGTTTTCCGATTCAAAACAAGATTTTAACGCTTTGAGGAGTTGAAATAACATGTTTTTAGATCATTTGTATCGTATCTTTTAGTACATAACTTTTCACCAAATTTCACAAACACTAAGAAAGTTTGTTTTTCGATTCAAAACAAGATTTTAACGATTTGAGGAGTTCAAATAACGTGTTTTTAGATCATTTGTATCGTATCTTTTACTACATAACTTTTCACCAAATTTCACAAACACTAAGAAAGTTGGTTTTTCGATTCAAAACAAGATTTTAACGTTTTCAAGAGTTCAAATAACATGTTTTTAGATCATTTGTATCGTATCTTTTACTACATAACTTTTCTCCAAATTTCACAAACACTAAGAAAGATTGTTTTCCGATTCAAAATAAGATTTTAACGCTTTGAGGAGTTGAAATAACATGTTTTTAGATCATTTGTATCGTATCTTTTAGTACATAACTTTTCACCAAATTTCACAAACAGTACGAAAGTTTGTTTTTCGATTCAAAACAAGATTTTAACGCTTTGAGGAGTTCAAATAACATGTTTTTAGATCATTTGTATCGTATCTTTTACTACATAACTTTTCACCAAATTTCACAAACACTACGAAAGTTTGTTTTTCGATTCAAAACAAGATTTTAACGCTTTGAGGAGTTCAAATAATTTGTTTTTAGATCATTTGTATCGTATCTTTTACTACATAACTTTTCACCAAATTTCACAAACACTAAGAAAGTTTGTTTTCCGATTCAAAACAAGATTTTAACGCTTTGAGGAGTTCAAATAACGTGTTTTTAGATCATTTGTTTCGTATCTTTTACTACATAACTTTTCACCAAATTTCACAAACACTAAGAAAGTTGGTTTTTCGATGCAAAACAAGATTTTAACTCTTTGAGGAGTTCAAATAACGTGTTTTTAGATCATTTGTATCGTATCTTTTACTACATAACTTTTCACCAAATTTTACAAACACGAAGAAATTTTGCTTTTCGATTCAATACAAACTTTTAACGCTTTCAGGAGTTGAAATAACATGTTTTTAGATCATTTGAATCGTATCTTTTACTATATAACTTTTCACCAAATTTCACAAACACTACGAAAGTTTGTTTTCCGATTCAAAACAAGATTTTAAAGCTTTGAGGAGTTGAAATAACATGTTTTTAGATCATTTGTATCGTATCTTTTAGTACATAACTTTTCACCAAATTTCACAAAAACTACGAAAGTTTGTTTTTCGATTCAAAACAAGATTTTAACGCTTTGAGGAGTTCAAATAACTTGTTTTTAGATCATTTGTATCGTATCTTTTACTACTTAACTTTTCACCAAATTTCACAAACACTAAGAAAGTTTGTTTTTCGATTCCAAACAAGATTTTAACGCTTTGAGGAGTTCAAATAACGTGTTTTTAGATCATTTGTATCGTATCTTTTACTACATAACTTTTCACCAAATTTCACAAACATTAAGAAAGTTTGTTTTTCTATTCAAAACAAACTTTTAACGCTTTGAGGAATTCAAATATCGTGTTTTTAGATCATTTGTATCGTATCATTTACTACATGACTTTTCACCAAATTTCACAAACACTAAGAAAGTTTGTTTTCCGATTCAAAACAAGATTTTAACGCTTTGAGGAGTTGAAATAACATGTTTTTAGATCATTTGTATCGTATCTTTTAGTACATAACTTTTCACCAAATTTCACAAACACTACGAAAGTTTATTTTTCGATTGAAAACAAGATTTTAACGCTTTGAGGAGTTCAAATAACTTGTTTTTAGATCATTTGTATCGTATCTTTTACTACATAACTTTTCACCAAATTTCACAAACACTAAGAAAGTTTGTTTTTCGATTTCAAAACAAGATTTTAACGCTTTGAGGAGTTCAAATAACGTGTTTTTAGATCATTTGTATCGTATATTTTAGTACACAACTTTTTACTAAATTATACAAACACTAAGAAAGTTTGTTCTTCGATTCAAAAGAAGATTTTAACGCTTTGAGGAGTTCAAATAACATGTTTTTAGATCATTTGTATCGTATCTTTTACTACATGACTTTTCACCAAATTTCACAAACACTAAGAAAATTTGTTTTTCCATTCAAAACAAGATTTTAACGCTTTGAGGAGTTCAAATAACGTGTTTTTAGATCATTTGTTTCGTATCTTTTACTACATAACTATTCACCAAATTTCACAAACACTAAGAAAGTTGGGTTTTCGATTCAAAACAAGATTTTAACGCTTTGAGGAGTTCAAATAACGTCTTTTTAGATCATTTGTATCGTATCTTTTACTACATAACTTTTCACCAAATTTTACAAACACGAAGAAATTTTGCTTTTCGATTCAATACAAACTTTTAACGCTTTCAGGAGTTCAAATAACATGTTTTTAGATCATTTGTATCGTATCTTTTACTAGATAACTTTTCACCAAATTTTACAAACACGAAGAAATTTTGCTTTTCGATTCAATACAAACTTTTAACGCTTTCACGAGTTCAAATAACATGTTTTTAGATCATTTGTATCGTATCTTTTAATATATAACTTTTCACCAAATTTCACAAACACTAAGAAAGTTTGTTTTCCGATTCAAAACAAGATTTTAACGCTTTGAGGAGTTGAAATAACATGTTTTTAGATCATTTGTATCGTATCTTTTAGTACATAACTTTTCACCAAATTTCACAAACACTAAGAAAGTTTGTTTTTCGATTCAAAACAAGATTTTAACAATTTGAGGAGTTCAAATAACGTGTTTTTAGATCATTTGTATCGTATCTTTTACTACATAACTTTTCACCAAATTTCACAAACACTAAGAAAGTTGGTTTTTCGATTCAAAACAAGATTTTAACGTTTTCAAGAGTTCAAATAACATGTTTTTAGATCATTTGTATCGTATCTTTTACTACATAACTTTTCTCCAAATTTCACAAACATTAAGAAAGATTGTTTTCCGATTCAAAATAAGATTTTAACGCTTTGAGGAGTTGAAATAACATGTTTTTAGATCATTTGTATCGTATCTTTTAGTACATAACTTTTCACCAAATTTCACAAACAGTACGAAAGTTTGTTTTTCGATTCAAAACAAGATTTTAACGCTTTGAGGAGTTCAAATAACATGTTTTTAGATCATTTGTATCGTATCTTTTACTACATAACTTTTCACCAAATTTCACAAACACTACGAAAGTTTGTTTTTCGATTCAAAACAAGATTTTAACGCTTTGAGGAGTTCAAATAATTTGTTTTTAGATCATTTGTATCGTATCTTTTACTACATAACTTTTCACCAAATTTCACAAACACTACGAAAGTTTGTTTTCCGATTCAAAACAAGATTTTAACGCTTTGAGGAGTTGAAATAGCATGTTTTTAGATCATTTGTATCGTATCTTTTAGTACATAACTTTTCCCCAAATTTCACAAACACTAAGAAAGTTTGTTTTTCGATTCAAAACAAGATTTTAACGATTTGAGGAGTTCAAATAACGTGATTTTAGATCATTTGTATCGTATCTTTTACTACATAACTTTTCACCAAATTTAACAAACACTAAGAAAGTTTGTTTTCCGATTCAAAACAAGATTTTAACGCTTTGAGGAGTTCAAATAACGTGTTTTTAGATCATTTGTTTCGTATCTTTTACTACATAACTTTTCACCAAATTTCACAAACACTAAGAAAGTTGGTTTTTCGATTCAAAACAAGATTTTAACTCTTTGAGGAGTTCAAATAACGTGTTTTTAGATCATTTGTATCGTATCTTTTATACATAACTTTTCTGCAAATTTTACAAACACGAAGAAATTTTGCTTTTCGATTCAATACAAACTTTTAACGCTTTCAGGAGTTCAAATAACATGTTTTTAGATCATTTGTATCGTATCTTTTACTATATAACTTTTCACCAAATTTCACAAACACTAAGAAAGTTTGTTTTCCGATTCAAAACAAGATTTTAACTCTTTGAGGAGTTGAAATAACATGTTTTTAGATCATTTGTATCGTATCTTTTAGTACATAACTTTTCACCAAATTTCACAAAAACTACGAAAGTTTGTTTTTCGATTCAAAACAAGATTTTAACGCTTTGAGGAGTTCAAATAACTTGTTTTTAGATCATTTGTATCGTATCTTTTACTACTTAACTTTTCACCAAATTTCACAAACACTAAGAAAGTTTGTTTTTCGATTCCAAACAAGATTTTAACGCTTTGAGGAGTTCAAATAACGTGTTTTTAGATCATTTGTATCGTATCTTTTACTACATAACTTTTCACCAAATTTCACAAACATTAAGAAAGTTTGTTTTTCTATTCAAAACAAACTTTTAACGCTTTGAGGAGTTCAAATATCGTGTTTTTAGATCATTTGTATCGTATCATTTACTACATGACTTTTCACCAAATTTCACAAACACTAAGAAAGTTTGTTTTCCGATTCAAAACAAGATTTTAACGCTTTGAGGAGTTGAAATAACATGTTTTTAGATCATTTGTATCGTATCTTTTAGTACATAACTTTTCACCAAATTTCACAAACACTACGAAAGTTTATTTTTCGATTGAAAACAAGATTTTAACGCTTTGAGGAGTTCAAATAACTTGTTTTTAGATCATTTGTATCGTATCTTTTACTACATAACTTTTCACCAAATTTCACAAACACTAAGAAAGTTTGTTTTTCGATTTCAAAACAAGATTTTAACGCTTTGAGGAGTTCAAATAACGTGTTTTTAGATCATTTGTATCGTATATTTTAGTACACAACTTTTTACTAAATTATACAAACACTAAGAAAGTTTGTTCTTCGATTCAAAAGAAGATTTTAACGCTTTGAGGAGTTCAAATAACATGTTTTTAGATCATTTGTATCGTATCTTTTACTACATAACTTTTCACCAAATTTCACAAACACTAAGAAAATTTGTTTTTCCATTCAAAACAAGATTTTAACGCTTTGAGGAGTTCAAATAACGTGTTTTTAGATCATTTGTTTCGTATCTTTTACTACATAACTATTCACCAAATTTCACAAACACTAAGAAAGTTGGGTTTTCGATTCAAAACAAGATTTTAACGCTTTGAGGAGTTCAAATAACGTCTTTTTAGATCATTTGTATCGTATCTTTTACTACATAACTTTTCACCAAATTTTACAAACACGAAGAAATTTTGCTTTTCGATTCAATACAAACTTTTAACGCTTTCAGGAGTTCAAATAACATGTTTTTAGATCATTTGTATCGTATCTTTTACTAGATAACTTTTCACCAAATTTTACAAACACGAAGAAATTTTGCTTTTCGATTCAATACAAACTTTTAACGCTTTCACGAGTTCAAATAACATGTTTTTAGATCATTTGTATCGTATCTTTTAATATATAACTTTTCACCAAATTTCACAAACACTAAGAAAGTTTGTTTTCCGATTCAAAACAAGATTTTAACGCTTTGAGGAGTTGAAATAACATGTTTTTAGATCATTTGTATCGTATCTTTTAGTACATAACTTTTCACCAAATTTCACAAACACTAAGAAAGTTTGTTTTTCGATTCAAAACAAGATTTTAACAATTTGAGGAGTTCAAATAACGTGTTTTTAGATCATTTGTATCGTATCTTTTACTACATAACTTTTCACCAAATTTCACAAACACTAAGAAAGTTGGTTTTTCGATTCAAAACAAGATTTTAACGTTTTCAAGAGTTCAAATAACATGTTTTTAGATCATTTGTATCGTATCTTTTACTACATAACTTTTCTCCAAATTTCACAAACACTAAGAAAGATTGTTTTCCGATTCAAAATAAGATTTTAACGCTTTGAGGAGTTGAAATAACATGTTTTTAGATCATTTGTATCGTATCTTTTAGTACATAACTTTTCACCAAATTTCACAAACAGTACGAAAGTTTGTTTTTCGATTCAAAACAAGATTTTAACGCTTTGAGGAGTTCAAATAACATGTTTTTAGATCATTTGTATCGTATCTTTTACTACATAACTTTTCACCAAATTTCACAAACACTACGAAAGTTTGTTTTTCGATTCAAAACAAGATTTTAACGCTTTGAGGAGTTCAAATAATTTGTTTTTAGATCATTTGTATCGTATCTTTTACTACATAAATTTTCACCAAATTTCACAAACACTACGAAAGTTTGTTTTCCGATTCAAAACAAGATTTTAACGCTTTGAGGAGTTGAAATAGCATGTTTTTAGATCATTTGTATCGTATCTTTTAGTACATAACTTTTCCCCAAATTTCACAAACACTAAGAAAGTTTGTTTTTCGATTCAAAACAAGATTTTAACGATTTGAGGAGTTCAAATAACGTGATTTTAGATCATTTGTATCGTATCTTTTACTACATAACTTTTCACCAAATTTAACAAACACTAAGAAAGTTTGTTTTCCGATTCAAAACAAGATTTTAACGCTTTGAGGAGTTCAAATAACGTGTTTTTAGATCATTTGTTTCGTATCTTTTACTACATAACTTTTCACCAAATTTCACAAACACTAAGAAAGTTGGTTTTTCGATTCAAAACAAGATTTTAACTCTTTGAGGAGTTCAAATAACGTGTTTTTAGATCATTTGTATCGTATCTTTTATACATAACTTTTCTGCAAATTTTACAAACACGAAGAAATTTTGCTTTTCGATTCAATACAAACTTTTAACGCTTTCAGGAGTTCAAATAACATGTTTTTAGATCATTTGTATCGTATCTTTTACTATATAACTTTTCACCAAATTTCACAAACACTAAGAAAGTTTGTTTTCCGATTCAAAACAAGATTTTAACTCTTTGAGGAGTTGAAATAACATGTTTTTAGATCATTTGTATCGTATCTTTTAGTACATAACTTTTCACCAAATTTCACAAAAACTACGAAAGTTTGTTTTTCGATTCAAAACAAGATTTTAACGCTTTGAGGAGTTCAAATAACTTGTTTTTAGATCATTTGTATCGTATCTTTTACTACTTAACTTTTCACCAAATTTCACAAACACTAAGAAAGTTTGTTTTTCGATTCCAAACAAGATTTTAACGCTTTGAGGAGTTCAAATAACGTGTTTTTAGATCATTTGTATCGTATCTTTTACTACATAACTTTTCACCAAATTTCACAAACATTAAGAAAGTTTGTTTTTCTATTCAAAACAAACTTTTAACGCTTTGAGGAGTTCAAATATCGTGTTTTTAGATCATTTGTATCGTATCATTTACTACATGACTTTTCACCAAATTTCACAAACACTAAGAAAGTTTGTTTTCCGATTCAAAACAAGATTTTAACGCTTTGAGGAGTTGAAATAACATGTTTTTAGATCATTTGTATCGTATCTTTTAGTACATAACTTTTCACCAAATTTCACAAACACTACGAAAGTTTATTTTTCGATTGAAAACAAGATTTTAACGCTTTGAGGAGTTCAAATAACTTGTTTTTAGATCATTTGTATCGTATCTTTTACTACATAACTTTTCACCAAATTTCACAAACACTAAGAAAGTTTGTTTTTCGATTTCAAAACAAGATTTTAACGCTTTGAGGAGTTCAAATAACGTGTTTTTAGATCATTTGTATCGTATATTTTAGTACACAACTTTTTAATAAATTATACAAACACTAAGAAAGTTTGTTCTTCGATTCAAAAGAAGATTTTAACGCTTTGAGGAGTTCAAATAACATGTTTTTAGATCATTTGTATCGTATCTTTTACTACATAACTTTTCACCAAATTTCACAAACACTAAGAAAATTTGTTTTTCCATTCAAAACAAGATTTTAACGCTTTGAGGAGTTCAAATAACGTGTTTTTAGATCATTTGTTTCGTATCTTTTACTACATAACTATTCACCAAATTTCACAAACACTAAGAAAGTTGGGTTTTCGATTCAAAACAAGATTTTAACGCTTTGAGGAGTTCAAATAACGTCTTTTTAGATCATTTGTATCGTATCTTTTACTACATAACTTTTCACCAAATTTTACAAACACGAAGAAATTTTGCTTTTCGATTCAATACAAACTTTTAACGCTTTCAGGAGTTCAAATAACATGTTTTTGGATCATTTGTATCGTATCTTTTACTAGATAACTTTTCACCAAATTTTACAAACACGAAGAAATTTTGCTTTTCGATTCAATACAAACTTTTAACGCTTTCACGAGTTCAAATAACATGTTTTTAGATCATTTGTATCGTATCTTTTAATATATAACTTTTCACCAAATTTCACAAACACTAAGAAAGTTTGTTTTCCGATTCAAAACAAGATTTTAACGCTTTGAGGAGTTGAAATAACATGTTTTTAGATCATTTGTATCGTATCTTTTAGTACATAACTTTTCACCAAATTTCACAAACACTAAGAAAGTTTGTTTTTCGATTCAAAACAAGATTTTAACAATTTGAGGAGTTCAAATAACGTGTTTTTAGATCATTTGTATCGTATCTTTTACTACATAACTTTTCACCAAATTTCACAAACACTAAGAAAGTTGGTTTTTCGATTCAAAACAAGATTTTAACGTTTTCAAGAGTTCAAATAACATGTTTTTAGATCATTTGTATCGTATCTTTTACTACATAACTTTTCTCCAAATTTCACAAACACTAAGAAAGATTGTTTTCCGATTCAAAATAAGATTTTAACGCTTTGAGGAGTTGAAATAACATGTTTTTAGATCATTTGTATCGTATCTTTTAGTACATAACTTTTCACCAAATTTCACAAACAGTACGAAAGTTTGTTTTTCGATTCAAAACAAGATTTTAACGCTTTGAGGAGTTCAAATAACATGTTTTTAGATCATTTGTATCGTATCTTTTACTACATAACTTTTCACCAAATTTCACAAACACTACGAAAGTTTGTTTTTCGATTCAAAACAAGATTTTAACGCTTTGAGGAGTTCAAATAATTTGTTTTTAGATCATTTGTATCGTATCTTTTACTACATAACTTTTCACCAAATTTCACAAACACTACGAAAGTTTGTTTTCCGATTCAAAACAAGATTTTAACGCTTTGAGGAGTTGAAATAGCATGTTTTTAGATCATTTGTATCGTATCTTTTAGTACATAACTTTTCCCCAAATTTCACAAACACTAAGAAAGTTTGTTTTTCGATTCAAAACAAGATTTTAACGATTTGAGGAGTTCAAATAACGTGATTTTAGATCATTTGTATCGTATCTTTTACTACATAACTTTTCACCAAATTTAACAAACACTAAGAAAGTTTGTTTTCCGATTCAAAACAAGATTTTAACGCTTTGAGGAGTTCAAATAACGTGTTTTTAGATCATTTGTTTCGTATCTTTTACTACATAACTTTTCACCAAATTTCACAAACACTAAGAAAGTTGGTTTTTCGATTCAAAACAAGATTTTAACTCTTTGAGGAGTTCAAATAACGTGTTTTTAGATCATTTGTATCGTATCTTTTATACATAACTTTTCTGCAAATTTTACAAACACGAAGAAATTTTGCTTTTCGATTCAATACAAACTTTTAACGCTTTCAGGAGTTCAAATAACATGTTTTTAGATCATTTGTATCGTATCTTTTACTATATAACTTTTCACCAAATTTCACAAACACTAAGAAAGTTTGTTTTCCGATTCAAAACAAGATTTTAACTCTTTGAGGAGTTGAAATAACATGTTTTTAGATCATTTGTATCGTATCTTTTAGTACATAACTTTTCACCAAATTTCACAAAAACTACGAAAGTTTGTTTTTCGATTCAAAACAAGATTTTAACGCTTTGAGGAGTTCAAATAACTTGTTTTTAGATCATTTGTATCGTATCTTTTACTACTTAACTTTTCACCAAATTTCACAAACACTAAGAAAGTTTGTTTTTCGATTCCAAACAAGATTTTAACGCTTTGAGGAGTTCAAATAACGTGTTTTTAGATCATTTGTATCGTATCTTTTACTACATAACTTTTCACCAAATTTCACAAACATTAAGAAAGTTTGTTTTTCTATTCAAAACAAACTTTTAACGCTTTGAGGAGTTCAAATATCGTGTTTTTAGATCATTTGTATCGTATATTTTACTACATAACTTTTCACCAAATTTCACAAACACTAAGAAAGTTTGTTTTCCGATTCAAAACAAGATTTTAACGCTTTGAGGAGTTGAAATAACATGTTTTTAGATCATTTGTATCGTATCTTTTAGTACATAACTTTTCACCAAATTTCACAAACACTACGAAAGTTTGTTTTTCGATTGAAAACAAGATTTTAACGCTTTGAGGAGTTCAAATAACTTGTTTTTAGATCATTTGTATCGTATCTTTTACTACATAACTTTTCACCAAATTTCACGAACACTAAGAAAGTTTGTTTTTCGATTTCAAAACAAGATTTTAACACTTTGAGGACTTCAAATAACGTGTTTTTAGATCATTTGTATCGTATATTTTAGTACATAACTTTTTACAAAATTATACAAACACTAAGAAAGTTTGTTCTTCGATTGAAAAGAAGATTTTAACGCTTTGAGGAGTTCAAATAACATGTTTTTAGATCATTTTTATCGTAACTTTTACTACATAACTTTTCACCAAATTTCACAAACACTAAGAAAATTTGTTTTTCCATTCAAAACAAGATTTTAACGCTTTGAGGAGTTGAAATAACATGTTTTTAGATCATTTGTATCGCATCTTTTAGTACATAACTTTTCACCAAATTTCACAAAAACTACGAAAGTTTGTTTTTCGATTCAAAACAAGATTTTAACGCTTTGAGGAGTTCAAATAACTTGTTTTTAGATCATTTGTATCGTATCTTTTACTACTTAACTTTTCACCAAATTTCACAAACACTAAGAAAGTTTGTTTTTCGATTCCAAACAAGATTTTAACGCTTTGAGGAGTTCAAATAACGTGTTTTTAGATCATTTGTATCGTATCTTTTACTACATAACTTTTCACCAAATTTCACAAACATTAAGAAAGTTTGTTTTTCTATTCAAAACAAACTTTTAACGCTTTGAGGAGTTCAAATATCGTGTTTTTAGATCATTTGTATCGTATATTTTACTACATAACTTTTCACCAAATTTCACAAACACTAAGAAAGTTTGTTTTCCGATTCAAAACAAGATTTTAACGCTTTGAGGAGTTGAAATAACATGTTTTTAGGTCATTTGTATCGTATCTTTTAGTACATAACTTTTCACCAAATTTCACAAACACTACGAAAGTTTGTTTTTCGATTGAAAACAAGATTTTAACGCTTTGAGGAGTTCAAATAACTTGTTTTTAGATCATTTGTATCATATCTTTTACTACATAACTTTTCACCAAATTTCACGAACACTAAGAAAGTTTGTTTTTCGATTTCAAAACAAGATTTTAACACTTTGAGGAGTTCAAATAACGTGTTTTTAGATCATTTGTATCGTATATTTTAGTACATAACTTTTTACAAAATTATACAAACACTAAGAAAGTTTGTTCTTCGATTCAAAAGAAGATTTTAACGCTTTGAGGAGTTCAAATAACATGTTTTTAGATCATTTTTATCGTAACTTTTACTACATAACTTTTCACCAAATTTCACAAACACTAAGAAAATTTGTTTTTCCATTCAAAACAAGATTTTAACGCTTTGAGGAGTTCAAATAACGTGTTTTTAGATCATTTGTTTCGTATCTTTTACTACATAACTTTTCACCAAATTTCACAAACACTAAGAAAGTTGGTTTTTCGATTCAAAACAATATTTTAACGCTTTGAGGAGTTCAAATAACGTCTTTTTAGATCATTTGTATCGTATCTTTTACTACATAACTTTTCACCAAATTTTACAAACACGAAGAAATTTTGCTTTTCGATTCAATACAAACTTTTAACGCTTTCAGGAGTTCAAATAACATGTTTTTAGATCATTTGTATCGTATCTTTTACTATATAACTTTTCACCAAATTTCACAAACACTAAGAAAGTTTGTTTTCCGATTCAAAACAAGATTTTAACGCTTTGAGGAGTTGAAATAACATGTTTTTAGATCATTTGTATCGCATCTTTTAGTACATAACTTTTCACCAAATTTCACAAACACTACGAAAGATTGTTTTTCGATTCAAAACAAGATTTTAACGCTTTGAGGAGTTCAAATAACTTGTTTTTAGATCATTTGTATCGTATCTTTTACTACATAACTTTTCACCAAATTTCACAAACACTAAGAAAGTTTGTTTTTCGATTTCAAAACAAGATTTTAACGCTTTGAGGAGTTCAAATAACTTGTTTTTAGATCATTTGTATCGTATATTTTAGTACATAACTTTTCACTAAATTATACAAACACTAAGAAAGTTTGTTCTTCGATTCAAAACAAGATTTTAACGCTTTGAGGAGTTCAAATAACATGTTTTTAGATCATTTGTATCGTATCTTTTACTACATTACTTTTCACCAAATTTCACAAACACTAAGGAAATTTGTTTTTCGATTCAAAACAAGATTTTAACGCTTTGAGGAGTTCAAATAACGTGTTTTTACATCATTTGTATTGTATCTTTTACTACATAACTTTTCACCAAATTTTACAAACATTAAGTAAATTTGTTTTTCGATTCAAAACAAACTTTTAACGCTTTGAGGAGTTCAAATATCGTGTTTTTAGATCATTTGTATCGTATCTTTTACTACATAACTTTTCACCAAATTTCACAAACACTAAGAAAGTTTGTTTTCCGATTCAAAACAAGATTTTAACGCTTTGAGGAGTTGAAATAACATGTTTTTAGATCATTTGTATCGTATCTTTTAGTACATAACTTTTCACCAAATTTCACAAACACTAAGAAAGTTTGTTTTTCGATTCAAAACAAGATTTTAACGATTTGAGGAGTTCAAATAACGTGTTTTTAGATCATTTGTATCGTATCTTTTACTACATAACTTTTCACCAAATTTCACAAACACTAAGAAAGTTGGTTTTTCGATTCAAAACAAGATTTTAACGCTTTCAAGAGTTCAAATAACATGTTTTTAGATCATTTGTATCGTATCTTTTACTACATAACTTTTCACCAAATTTCACAAACACTAAGAAAGTTTGTTTTCCGATTCAAAACAAGATTTTAACGCTTTGAGGAGTTCAAATAACGTGTTTTTAGATCATTTGTATCGTATCTTTTACTACATAACTTTTCACGAAATTTCACAAACACTAAGAAAGTTTGTTTTTCGATTCAAAACCAGATTTTAACGCTTTGAGGAGTTCAAATAACGTGTTTTTAGATCATTTGTATCGTATCTTTTACTACATAACTTTTCACCAAATTTCACAAACACTAAGAAAGTTGGTTTTTCGATTCAAAACAAGATTTTAACGCTTTCAAGAGTTCAAATAACATGTTTTTAGATCATTTGTATCGTATCTTTTACTACATAACTTTTCACCAAATTTCACAAACACTAAGAAAGTTTGTTTTCCGATTCAAAACAAGATTTTAACGCTTTGAGGAGTTCAAATAACGTGTTTTTAGATCATTTGTATCGTATCTTTTACTACATAACTTTTCACCAAATTTCACAAACACTATGAAAGTTGGTTTTTCGATTGAAAACAAGATTTTAACGCTTTGAGGAGTTGAAATAACATGTTTTTAGATCATTTGTATCGGAGCTTTTAGTACATAACTTTTCACCAAATTTCACAAACACTAAGAAAGTTTGTTTTTCGATTCCAAACCAGATTTTAACGCTTTGAGAAGTTCAAATAACGTGTTTTTAGATCATTTGTATCGTATCTTTTACAACACAACTTTTCACCAAATTTCACATACACTAAGAAAGTTTGTTTTTCGATTCAAAACAAACTTTTAACGCTTTGAGGAGTTGAAATATCGTGTTTTTAGATCATTTGTATCGTATCTTTTACTACATAACTTTTCACCAAATTTCACAAACACTAAGAAAGTTTGTTTTCCGATTCAAAACAAGATTTTAACGCTTTGAGGAGTTCAAATAACGTGTTTTTAGATCATTTGTTTCGTATCTTTTACTACATAACTTTTCACCAAATTTCACAAACACTAAGAAAGAAGGTTTTTCGATTCAAAACAAGATTTTAACTCTTTGAGGAGTTCAAATAACGTGTTTTTAGATCATTTGTATCGTATCTTTTACTACATAACTTTTCACCAAATTTCACGAACACTAAGAAAGTTTGTTTTTCGATTTCAAAACAAGATTTTAACGCTTTGAGGAGTTCAAATAACGTGTTTTTAGATCATTTGTATCGTATATTTTAGTACATAACTTTTTACCAAATTATACAAACACTAAGAAAGTTTGTTCTTCGATTCAAAAGAAGATTTTAACGCTTTGAGGAGTTCAAATAACATGTTTTTAGATCATTTGTATCGTATCTTTTACTACATAACTTTTCACCAAATTTCACAAACACTAAGAAAGTTGGTTTTTCGATTCAAAACCAGATTTTAACGCTTTGAGGAGTTCAAATAACGTGTTTTTAGAACATTTGTATCGTATCTTTTACTACATAACTTTTCACCAAATTTCACAAACACTATGAAAGTTGGTTTTTCGATTGAAAACAAGATTTTAACGCTTTGAGGAGTTGAAATAACATGTTTTTAGATCATTTGTATCGGAGCTTTTAGTACATAACTTTTCACCAAATTTCACAAACACTAAGAAAGTTTGTTTTTCGATTCCAAACCAGATTTTAACGCTTTGAGAAGTTCAAATAACGTGTTTTTAGATCATTTGTATCGTATCTTTTACAACACAACTTTTCACCAAATTTCACATACACTAAGAAAGTTTGTTTTTCGATTCAAAACAAACTTTTAACGCTTTGAGGAGTTGAAATATCGTGTTTTTAGATCATTTGTATCGTATCTTTTACTACATAACTTTTCACCAAATTTCACAAACACTAAGAAAGTTTGTTTTCCGATTCAAAACAAGATTTTAACGCTTTGAGGAGTTCAAATAACGTGTTTTTAGATCATTTGTTTCGTATCTTTTACTACATAACTTTTCACCAAATTTCACAAACACTAAGAAAGATGGTTTTTCGATTCAAAACAAGATTTTAACTCTTTGAGGAGTTCAAATAACGTGTTTTTAGATCATTTGTATCGTATCTTTTACTACATAACTTTTCACCAAATTTCACGAACACTAAGAAAGTTTGTTTTTCGATTTCAAAACAAGATTTTAACGCTTTGAGGAGTTCAAATAACGTGTTTTTAGATCATTTGTATCGTATATTTTAGTACATAACTTTTTACTAAATCATACAAACACTAAGAAAGTTTGTTCTTCGATTCAAAAGAAGATTTTAACGCTTTGAGGAGTTCAAATAACATGTTTTTAGATCATTTGTATCGTATCTTTTACTACATAACTTTTCACCAAATTTCACAAACACTAAGAAAGTTGGTTTTTCGATTCAAAACAAGATTTTAACGCTTTGAGGAGTTCAAATAACGTGTTTTTAGATCATTTGTATCGTATCTTTTACTACATAACATTTCACCAAATTTCACAAACACTAAGAAAGTTTTTTTTCGATTTCAAAACAAGATTTTAACGCTTTGAGGAGTTCAAATAAAGTGTTTTTAGATCATTTGTATCGTATATTTTAGTACATAACTTTTCACCAAATTATACAAACACTAAGAAAGTTTGTTCTTCGATTCAAAACAAGATTTTAACGCTTTGAGGAGTTCAAATAACATGTTTTTAGTTCATTTGTATCGTATCTTTTACTACATAACTTTTCATCAAATTTCACTAACACTAAGAAAATTTGTTTTTCAATTCAAAACAAGATTTTAACGCTTTGAGGAGTTCAAATAACGTGTTTTTAGATCTTTTGTTTCGTATCTTTTACTACATAATTTTTCACCAAATTTCACAAACACTAAGAAAGTTCGTTTTTCGATTCAAAACAAGATTTTAACGCTTTGAGGAGTTCAAATAACGTCTTTTTAGATCATTTGTTTCGTATCTTTTACTACATAACTTTTCACCAAATTTTACAAACACGGAGAAATTTTGCTTTTCGATTCAATACAAACTTTTAACGCTTTCAGGAGTTCAAATAACATGTTTTTAGATCATTTGAATCGTATCTTTTACTATATAACTTTTCACCAAATTTCACAAACACTAAGAAAGTTTGTTTTCCGATTCAAAACAAGATTTTAACGCTTCGAGGAGTTGAAATAACATGTTTTTAGATCAGTTGTATCGTATCTTTTAGTACATAACTTTTCACCAAATTTCACAAACACTACGAAAGTTTGTTTTTCGATTCAAAACAAGATTTTAACGCTTTGAGGAGTTCAAATAACATGTTTTTAGATCATTTGTATCGTATCTTTTACTACATAACTTTTCACCAAATTTCACAAACACTACGAAAGTTTGTTTTCCGATTCAAAACAAGATTTTAACGCTTTGAGGAGTTCAAATAACATGTTTTTGGATCATTTGTATCGTATCTTTTAGTACATAACTTTTCACCAAATTTCACGAACACTAAGAAAGTTTGTTTTTCGATTCAAAACAAGATTTTAACGATTTGAGGAGTTCAAATAACGTGTTTTTAGATCATTTGTATCGTATCTTTTACTACATAACTTTTCACCAAATTTCACACACACAAAGAAAGTTGTTTTTCGATTCAAAACAAGATTTTAACGCTTTCAAGAGTTCAAATAACATGTTTTTAGATCATTTGTATCGTATCTTTTACTACATAACTTTTCACCAAATTTCACAAACACTAAGAAAGTTTGTTTTCCGATTCAAAACAAGATTTTAACACTTTGAGGAGTTCAAATAACGTGTTTTTAGATCATTTGTTTCGTATCTTTTACTACATAACTTTTCACCAAATTTCACAAACACTAAGAAAGTTGGTTTTTCGATTCAAAACAAGATTTTAACTCTTTGAGGAGTTCAAATAACGTGTTTTTAGATCATTTGTATCGTATCTTTTACTACATAACTTTTCACGAAATTTTACAAACACGAAGAAATTTTGCTTTTCGATTCAATACAAACTTTTAACGCTTTCAGGAGTTCAAATAACATGTTTTTAGATCATTTGAATCGTATCTTTTACTATATAACTTTTCACCAAATTTCACAAACACTAAGAAAGTTTGTTTTCCGATTCAAAACAAGATTTTAAAGCTTTGAGGAGTTGAAATAACATGTTTTTAGATCATTTGTATCGTATCTTTTAGTACATAACTTTTCACCAAATTTCACAAACACTACGAAAGTTTGTTTTTCGATTCAAAACAAGATTTTAACGCTTTGAGGAGTTCAAATAACTTGTTTTTAGATCATTTTTATCGTATCTTTTACTACATAACTTTTCACCAAATTTCAGAAACACTACGAAATTTTGTTTTTCGATTCAAAACAAGATTTTAACGCTTTGAGGAGTTCAAATAATTTGTTTTTAGATCATTTGTATCGTATCTTTTACTACATAACTTTTCACCAAATTTCACAAACATTACGAAAGTTTGTTTTCCGATTCAAAACAAGATTTTAACGCTTTGAGGAGTTGAAATAACATGTTTTTAGATCATTTGTATCGTATCTTTTAGTACATAACTTTTCACCAAATTTCACAAACACTAAGAAAGTTTGTTTTTCGATTCAAAACAAGATTTTAACGATTTGAGGAGTTCAAATAACGTGTTTTTAGATCATTTGTATCGTATCTTTTACTACATAACTTTTCACCAAATTTCACAAACACTAAGAAAGTTGGTTTTTCGATTCAAAACAAGATTTTAACGATTTCAAGAGTTCAAATAACATGTTTTTAGATCATTTGTATCGTATCTTTTACTACATAACTTTTCACCAAATTTCACAGACACTAAGAAAGTTTGTTTTCCGATTCAAAACAAGATTTTAACGCTTTGAGGAGTTCAAATAACGTGTTTTTAGATCATTTGTTTCGTATCTTTTACTACATAACTTTTCACCAAATTTCACAAACACTAAGAAAGTTGGTTTTTCGATTCAAAACAAGATTTTAACTCTTTGAGGAGTTCAAATAACGTGTTTTTAGATCATTTGTATCGTATCTTTTACTACATAACTTTTCACCAAATTTTACAAACACGAAGAAATTTTGCTTTTCGATTCAATACAAACTTTTAACGCTTTCAGGAGTTCAAATAACATGTTTTTAGATCATTTGTATCGTATCTTTTACTATATAACTTTTCACCAAATTTCACAAACACTAAGAAAGTTTGTTTTCCGAATCAAAACAAGATTTTAACTCTTTGAGGAGTTGAAATAACATGTTTTTAGATCATTTGTATCGTATCTTTTAGTACATAACTTTTCACCAAATTTCACAAAAACTACGAAAGTTTGTTTTTCGATTCAAAACAAGATTTTAACGCTTTGAGGAGTTCAAATAACTTGTTTTTAGATCATTTGTATCGTATCTTTTACTACTTAACTTTTCACCAAATTTCACAAACACTAAGAAAGTTTGTTTTTCGATTCCAAACAAGATTTGAACGCTTTGAGGAGTTCAAATAACGTGTTTTTAGATCATTTGTATCGTATCTTTTACTACATAACTTTTCACCAAATTTCACAAACATTAAGAAAGTTTGTTTTTCTATTCAAAACAAACTTTTAACGCTTTGAGGAGTTGAAATATCGTGTTTTTAGATCATTTGTATCGTATCTTTTACTACATAACTTTTCACCAAATTTCACAAACACTAAGAAAGTTTGTTTTCCGATTCAAAACAAGATTTTAAAGCTTTGAGGAGTTGAAATAGCATGTTTTTAGATCATTTGTATCGTATCTTTTAGTACATAACTTTTCACCAAATTTCACAAACACTACGAAAGTTTGTTTTTCGATTGAAAACAAGATTTTAACGCTTTGAGGAGTTCAAATAACTTGTTTTTAGATCATTTGTATCGTATCTTTTACTACATAACTTTTCACCAAATTTCACGAACACTAAGAAAGTTTGTTTTTCGATTTCAAAACAAGATTTTAAAGCTTTGAGGAGTTCAAATAACGTGTTTTTAGATCATTTGTATCGTATATTTTAGTACATAACTTTTTACTAAATTATACAAACACTAATAAAGTTTGTTCTTCGATTCAAAAGAAGATTTTAACGCTTTGAGGAGTTCAAATAACATGTTTTTAGATCATTTGTATCGTATCTTTTACTACATAACTTTTCACCAAATTTCACAAACACTAAGAAAGTTGGTTTTTCGATTCAAAACAAGATTTTAACGCTTTGAGGAGTTCAAATAACGTCTTTTTAGATCATTTGTATCGTATCTTTTACTACATAACTTTTCACCAAATTTTACAAACACGAAGAAATTTTGCTTTTCGATTCAATACAAACTTTTAACGCTTTCAGGAGTTCAAATAACATGTTTTTAGATCATTTGTATCGTATCTTTTACTATAGAAATTTTCACCAAATTTCACAAACACTAAGAAATTTTGTTTTCCGATTCAAAACAAGATTTTAACGCTTTGAGGAGTTGAAATAACATGTTTTTAGATCATTTGTATCGTATCTTTTAGTACATAACTTTTCACCAAATTTCACAAACACTACGAAAGTTTGTTTTTCGATTCAAAACAAGATTTTAACGCTTTGAGGAGTTCAAATAACTTGTTTTTAGATCATTTGTATCGTATCTTTTACTACATAACTTTTCACCAAATTTCACAAACACTAAGAAAATTTGTTTTTCGATTCAAAACAAGATTTTAACGCTTTGAGGAGTTCAAATAACGTGTTTTTAGATCATTTGTTTCGTATCTTTTACTACATAACTTTTCACCAAATTTCACAAACACTAAGAAAGTTGGTTTTTCGATTCAAAACAAGATTTTAACGCTTTGAGGAGTTCAAATAACGTCTTTTTAGATCATTTGTATCGTATCTTTTACTACATAACTTTTCACCAAATTTCACAAACACGAAGAAATTTTGCTTTTCGATTCAATACAAAATTTTTAACTCTTTCAGGAGTTCAAATAGCATGTTTTTAGATCATTTGTATCGTATCTTTTACTATATAACTATTCACCAAATTTCACAAACACTAAGAAAGTTTGTTTTCCGATTCAAAACAAGATTTTAACGCTTTGAGGAGTAGAAATAACATGTTTTTAGATCATTTGTATCGTATCTTTTAGTACATAACTTTTCACCAAATTTCACAAACACTACGAAAGTTGGTTTTTCGATTCAAAACAAGATTTTAACGCTTTGAGGAGTTCAAATAACGTGTTTTTAGATCATTTGTATCGTATCTTTTACTACATAACATTTCACCAAATTTCACAAACACTAAGAAAGTTTGTTTTTCGATTTCAAAACAAGATTTTAACGCTTTGAGGAGTTCAAATAAAGTGTTTTTAGATCATTTGTATCGTATATTTTAGTACATAACTTTTCACCAAATTATACAAACACTAAGAAAGTTTGTTCTTCGATTCAAAACAAGATTTTAACGCTTTGAGGAGTTCAAATAACATGTTTTTAGATCATTTGTATCGTATCTTTTACTACATAACTTTTCACCAAATTTCACTAACACTAAGAAAATTTGTTTTTCAATTCAAAACGAGATTTTAACGCTTTGAGGAGTTCGAATAACGTGTTTTTAGATCTTTTGTTTCGTATCTTTTACTACATAATTTTTCACCAAATTTCACAAACACTAAGAAAGTTCGTTTTTCGATTCAAAACAAGATTTTAACGCTTTGAGGAGTTCAAATAACGTCTTTTTAGATCATTTGTATCGTATCTTTTACTACATAACTTTTCACCAAATTTTACAAACACGGAGAAATTTTGCTTTTCGATTCAATACAAACTTTTAACGCTTTCAAGAGTTCAAATAACATGTTTTTAGATCATTTGAATCGTATCTTTTACTATATAACTTTTCACCAAATTTCACAAACACTAAGAAAGTTTGTTTTCCGATTCAAAACAAGATTTTAACGCTTTGAGGAGTTGAAATAACATGTTTTTAGATCATTTGTATCGTATCTTTTAGTACATAACTTTTCACCAAATTTCACAAACACTACGAAAGTTTGTTTTTCGATTCAAAACAAGATTTTAACACTTTGAGGAGTTCAAATAACATGTTTTTAGATCATTTGTATCGTAACTTTTACTACATAACTTTTCACCAAATTTCACAAACACTACGAAAGTTTGTTTTCCGATTCAAAACAAGATTTTAACACTTTGAGGAGTTCAAATAACATGTTTTTAGATCATTTGTATCGTATCTTTTAGTACATAACTTTTCACCAAATTTCACGAACACTAAGAAAGTTTGTTTTTCGATTCAAAACAAGATTTTAACGATTTGAGGAGTTCAAATAACGTGTTTTTAGATCATTTGTATCGTATCTTTTACTACATAACTTTTCACCAAATTTCACAAACACAAAGAAAGATGGTTTTTCGATTCAAAACAAGATTTTAACGCTTTCAAGAGTTCAAATAACATGTTTTTAGATCATTTGTATCGTATCTTTTACTACATAACTTTTCACCAAATTTCACAAACACTAAGAAAGTTTGTTTTCCGATTCAAAACAAGATTTTAACGCTTTGAGGAGTTCAAATAACGTGTTTTTAGATCATTTGTTTCGTATCTTTTACTACATAACTTTTCACCAAATTTCACAAACACTAAGAAAGTTGGTTTTTCGATTCAAAACAAGATTTTAACTCTTTGAGGAGTTCAAATAACGTGTTTTTAGATCATTTGTATCGTATCTTTTACTACATAACTTTTCACCAAATTTTACAAACACGAAGAAATTTTGCTTTTCGATTCAATACAAACTTTTAACGCTTTCAGGAGTTCAAATAACATGTTTTTAGATCATTTGAATCGTATCTTTTACTATATAACTTTTCACCAAATTTCACAAACACTAAGAAAGTTTGTTTTCCGATTCAAAACAAGATTTTAAAGCTTTGAGGAGTTGAAATAACATGTTTTTAGATCATTTGTATCGTATCTTTTAGTACATAACTTTTCACCAAATTTCACAAACACTACGAAAGTTTGTTTTTCGATTCAAAACAAGATTTTAACGCTTTGAGGAGTTCAAATAACTTGTTTTTAGATCATTTTTATCGTATCTTTTATTACATAACTTTTCACCAAATTTCAGAAACACTACGAAAGTTTGTTTTTCGATTCAAAACAAGATTTTAACGCTTTGAGGAGTTCAAATAATTTGTTTTTAGATCATTTGTATCGTATCTTTTACTACATAACTTTTCACCAAATTTCACAAACATTACGAAAGTTTGTTTTCCGATTCAAAACAAGATTTTAACGCTTTGAGGAGTTGAAATAACATGTTTTTAGATCATTTGTATCGTATCTTTTAGTACATAACTTTTCACCAAATTTCACAAACACTAAGAAAGTTTGTTTTTCGATTCAAAACAAGATTTTAACGATTTGAGGAGTTCAAATAACGTGTTTTTAGATCATTTGTATCGTATCTTTTACTACATAACTTTTCACCAAATTTCACAAACACTAAGAAAGTTGGTTTTTCGATTCAAAACAAGATTTTAACGCTTTCAAGAGTTCAAATAACATGTTTTTAGATCATTTGTATCGTATCTTTTACTACATAACTTTTCACCAAATTTCACAGACACTAAGAAAGTTTGTTTTCCGATTCAAAACAAGATTTTAACGCTTTGAGGAGTTCAAATAACGTGTTTTTAGATCATTTGTTTCGTATCTTTTACTACATAACTTTTCACCAAATTTCACAAACACTAAGAAAGTTGGTTTTTCGATTCAAAACAAGATTTTAACTCTTTGAGGAGTTCAAATAACGTGTTTTTAGATCATTTGTATCGTATCTTTTACTACATAACTTTTCACCAAATTTTACAAACACGAAGAAATTTTGCTTTTCGATTCAATACAAACTTTTAACGCTTTCAGGAGTTCAAATAACATGTTTTTAGATCATTTGTATCGTATCTTTTACTATATAACTTTTCACCAAATTTCACAAACACTAAGAAAGTTTGTTTTCCGAATCAAAACAAGATTTTAACTTCATTTGTATCGTATCTTTTACTACATAACTTTTCACCAAATTTCACGAACACTAAGAAAGTTTGTTTTTCGATTTCAAAACAAGATTTTAACGCTTTGAGGAGTTCAAATAACGTGTTTTTAGATCATTTGTATCGTATATTTTAGTACATAACTTTTTACTAAATTATACAAACACTAAGAAAGTTTGTTCTTCGATTCAAAAGAAGATTTTAACGCTTTGAGGAGTTCAAATAACATGTTTTTAGATCATTTGTATCGTATCTTTTACTACATAACTTTTCACCAAATTTCACAAACACTAAGAAAGTTGGTTTTTCGATTCAAAACAAGATTTTAACGCTTTGAGGAGTTCAAATAACGTCTTTTTAGATCATTTGTATCGTATCTTTTACTACATAACTTTTCACCAAATTTTACAAACACGAAGAAATTTTGCTTTTCGATTCAATACAAACTTTTAACGCTTTCAGGAGTTCAAATAACATGTTTTTAGATCATTTGTATCGTATCTTTTACTATAGAAATTTTCACCAAATTTCACAAACACTAAGAAATTTTGTTTTCCGATTCAAAACAAGATTTTAACGCTTTGAGGAGTTGAAATAATATGTTTTTAGATCATTTGTATCGTATCTTTTAGTACATAACTTTTCACCAAATTTCACAAACACTACGAAAGTTTGTTTTTCGATTCAAAACAAGATTTTAACGCTTTGAGGAGTTCAAATAACTTGTTTTTAGATCATTTGTATCGTATCTTTTACTACATAACTTTTCACCAAATTTCACAAACACTAAGAAAATTTGTTTTTCGATTCAGAACAAGATTTTAACGCTTTGAGGAGTTCAAATAACGTGTTTTTAGATCATTTGTTTCGTATCTTTTACTACATAACTTTTCACCAAATTTCACAAACACTAAGAAAGTTGGTTTTTCGATTCAAAACAAGATTTTAACTCTTTGAGGAGTTCAAATAACGTGTTTTTAGATCATTTGTATCGTATCTTTTACTACATAACTTTTCACCAAATTTCACAAACACTAAGAAAGTTTGTTTTCCGATTCAAAACAAGATTTTAACGCTTTGAGGAGTTCAAATAACGTGTTTTTAGATCATTTGTTTCGTATCTTTTACTACATAACTTTTCACCAAATTTCACAAACACTAAGAAAGTTGGTTTTTCGATTCAAAACAAGATTTTAACTCTTTGAGGAGTTCAAATAACGTGTTTTTAGATCATTTGTATCGTATCTTTTACTACATAACTTTTCACCAAATTTTACAAACACGAAGAAATTTTGCTTTTCGATTCAATACAAACTTTTAACACTTTCGGGAGTTCAAATAACATGTTTTTAGATCATTTGAATCGTATCTTTGACTATATAACTCTTCACCAAATTTCACAAACACTAAGAAAGTTTGTTTTCCGATTCAAAACAAGATTTTAAAGCTTTGAGGAGTTGAAATAACATGTTTTTAGATCATTTGTATCGTATCTTTTAGTACATAACTTTTCACCAAATTTCACAAACACTACGAAAGTTTGTTTTTCGATTCAAAACAAGATTTTAACGCTTTGAGGAGTTCAAATAACATGTTTTTAGATCATTTTTATCGTATCTTTTACTACATAACTTTTCACCAAATTTCACAAACACTACGAAAGTTTGTTTTTCGATTCAAAACAAGATTTTAACGCTTTGAGGAGTTCAAATAATTTGTTTTTAGATCATTTGTATCGTATCTTTTACTACATAACTTTTCACCAAATTTCACAAACATTACGAAAGTTTGTTTTCCGGTTCAAAACAAGATTTTAACGCTTTGAGGAGTTGAAATAACATGTTTTTAGATCATTTGTATCGTATCTTTTAGTACATAACTTTTCACCAAATTTCACAAACACTAAGAAAGTTTGTTTTTCGATTCAAAACAAGATTTTAACGATTTGAGGAGCTCAAATAACGTGTTTTTAGATCATTTGTATCGCATCTTTTACTACATAACTTTTCACCAAATTTCACAAACACTAAGAAAGTTGGTTTTTCGATTCAAAACAAGATTTTAACGCTTTCAAGAGTTCAAATAACATGTTTTTAGATCATTTGTATCGTATCTTTTACTACATAACTTTTCACCAAATTTCACAAACACTAAGAAATTTTGTTTTCCGATTCAAAACAAGATTTTAACGCTTTGAGGAGTTCAAATAACATGTTTTTAGATCATTTGAATCGTATCTTTTACTATATAACTTTTCACCAAATTTCACAAACACTAAGAAAGTTTGTTTTCCGATTCAAAACAAGATTTTAAATCTTTGAGGAGTTGAAATAACATGTTTTTAGATCATTTGTATCGTATCTTTTAGTACATAACTTTTCACCAAATTTCACAAACACTACGAAAGTTTGTTTTTCGATTCAAAACAAGATTTTAACGCTTTGAGGAGTTCAAATAACATGTTTTTAGATCATTTTTATCGTATCTTTTACTACATAACTTTTCACCAAATTTCAGAAACACTACGAAAGTTTGTTTTTCGATTCAAAACAAGATTTTAACGCTTTGAGGAGTTCAAATAATTTGTTTTTAGATCATTTGTATCGTATCTTTTACTACATAACTTTTCACCAAATTTCACAAACATTACGAAAGTTTGTTTTCCGATTCAAAACAAGATTTTAACGCTTTGAGGAGTTGAAATAACATGTTTTTAGATCATTTGTATCGTATCTTTTAGTACATAACTTTTCTCCAAATTTCACAAACACTAAGAAAGTTTGTTTTTCGATTCAAAACAAGATTTTAACGATTTGAGGAGTTCAAATAACGTGTTTTTAGATCATTTGTATCGTATCTTTTACTACACAACTTTTCACCAAATTTCACAAACACTAAGAAAGTTGGTTTTTCGATTCAAAACAAGATTTTAACGCTTTCAAGAGTTCAAATAACATGTTTTTAGATCATTTGTATCGTATCTTTTACTACATAACTTTTCACCAAATTTCACAAACACTAAGAAAGTTTGTTTTCCGATTCAAAACAAGATTTTAACGCTTTGAGGAGTTCAAATAACGTGTTTTTAGATCATTTGTTTCGTATCTTTTACTACATAACTTTTCACCAAATTTCACAAACACTAAGAAAGTTGGTTTTTCGATTCAAAACAAGATTTTAACTCTTTGAGGAGTTCAAATAACGTGTTTTTAGATCATTTGTTTCGTATCTTTTACTACATAACTTTTCACCAAATTTCACAAACACTAAGAAAGTTGGTTTTTCGATTCAAAACAAGATTTTAACGCTTTGAGGAGTTCAAATAACGTCTTTTTAGATCATTTGTATCGTATCTTTTACTACATAACTTTTCACCAAATTTCACAAACACGAAGAAATTTTGCTTTTCGATTCAATACAAAATTTTTAACTCTTTCAGGAGTTCAAATAGCATGTTTTTAGATCATTTGTATCGTATCTTTTACTATATAACTATTCACCAAATTTCACAAACACTAAGAAAGTTTGTTTTCCGATTCAAAACAAGATTTTAACGCTTTGAGGAGTTGAAATAACATGTTTTTAGATCATTTGTATCGTATCTTTTAGTACATAACTTTTCACCAAATTTCACAAACACTACGAAAGTTGGTTTTTCGATTCAAAACAAGATTTTAACGCTTGGAGGAGTTCAAATAACGTGTTTTTAGATCATTTGTATCGTATCTTTTACTACATAACATTTCACCAAATTTCACAAACACTAAGAAAGTTTGTTTTTCGATTTCAAAACAAGATTTTAACGCTTTGAGGAGTTCAAATAAAGTGTTTTTAGATCATTTGTATCGTATATTTTAGTACATAACTTTTCACCAAATTATACAAACACTAAGAAAGTTTGTTCTTCGATTCAAAACAAGATTTTAACGCTTTGAGGAGTTCAAATAACATGTTTTTAGATCATTTGTATCGTATCTTTTACTACATAACTTTTCACCAAATTTCACTAACACTAAGAAAATTTGTTTTTCAATTCAAAACGAGATTTTAACGCTTTGAGGAGTTCGAATAACGTGTTTTTAGATCTTTTGTTTCGTATCTTTTACTACATAATTTTTCACCAAATTTCACAAACACTAAGAAAGTTCGTTTTTCGATTCAAAACAAGATTTTAACGCTTTGAGGAGTTCAAATAACGTCTTTTTAGATCATTTGTATCGTATCTTTTACTACATAACTTTTCACCAAATTTTACAAACACGGAGAAATTTTGCTTTTCGATTCAATACAAACTTTTAACGCTTTCAAGAGTTCAAATAACATGTTTTTAGATCATTTGAATCGTATCTTTTACTATATAACTTTTCACCAAATTTCACAAACACTAAGAAAGTTTGTTTTCCGATTCAAAACAAGATTTTAACGCTTTGAGGAGTTGAAATAACATGTTTTTAGATCATTTGTATCGTATCTTTTAGTACATAACTTTTCACCAAATTTCACAAACACTACGAAAGTTTGTTTTTCGATTCAAAACAAGATTTTAACACTTTGAGGAGTTCAAATAACATGTTTTTAGATCATTTGTATCGTAACTTTTACTACATAACTTTTCACCAAATTTCACAAACACTACGAAAGTTTGTTTTCCGATTCAAAACAAGATTTTAACACTTTGAGGAGTTCAAATAACATGTTTTTAGATCATTTGTATCGTATCTTTTAGTACATAACTTTTCACCAAATTTCACGAACACTAAGAAAGTTTGTTTTTCGATTCAAAACAAGATTTTAAC
Source organism: Luzula sylvatica (assembly GCA_946800325.1). NCBI lineage: Eukaryota > Viridiplantae > Streptophyta > Magnoliopsida > Poales > Juncaceae > Luzula > Luzula sylvatica. Next base: position 52,678,874 of record OX326958.1, on the reverse strand, counting down.
GATTTGAGGAGTTCAAATAACGTGTTTTTAGATCATTTGTATCGTATCTTTTACTACATAACTTTTCACCAAATTTCACAAACACAAAGAAAGATGGTTTTTCGATTCAAAACAAGATTTTAACGCTTTCAAGAGTTCAAATAACATGTTTTTAGATCATTTGTATCGTATCTTTTACTACATAACTTTTCACCAAATTTCACAAACACTAAGAAAGTTTGTTTTCCGATTCAAAACAAGATTTTAACGCTTTGAGGAGTTCAAATAACGTGTTTTTAGATCATTTGTTTCGTATCTTTTACTACATAACTTTTCACCAAATTTCACAAACACTAAGAAAGTTGGTTTTTCGATTCAAAACAAGATTTTAACTCTTTGAGGAGTTCAAATAACGTGTTTTTAGATCATTTGTATCGTATCTTTTACTACATAACTTTTCACCAAATTTTACAAACACGAAGAAATTTTGCTTTTCGATTCAATACAAACTTTTAACGCTTTCAGGAGTTCAAATAACATGTTTTTAGATCATTTGAATCGTATCTTTTACTATATAACTTTTCACCAAATTTCACAAACACTAAGAAAGTTTGTTTTCCGATTCAAAACAAGATTTTAAAGCTTTGAGGAGTTGAAATAACATGTTTTTAGATCATTTGTATCGTATCTTTTAGTACATAACTTTTCACCAAATTTCACAAACACTACGAAAGTTTGTTTTTCGATTCAAAACAAGATTTTAACGCTTTGAGGAGTTCAAATAACTTGTTTTTAGATCATTTTTATCGTATCTTTTATTACATAACTTTTCACCAAATTTCAGAAACACTACGAAAGTTTGTTTTTCGATTCAAAACAAGATTTTAACGCTTTGAGGAGTTCAAATAATTTGTTTTTAGATCATTTGTATCGTATCTTTTACTACATAACTTTTCACCAAATTTCACAAACATTACGAAAGTTTGTTTTCCGATTCAAAACAAGATTTTAACGCTTTGAGGAGTTGAAATAACATGTTTTTAGATCATTTGTATCGTATCTTTTAGTACATAACTTTTCACCAAATTTCACAAACACTAAGAAAGTTTGTTTTTCGATTCAAAACAAGATTTTAACGATTTGAGGAGTTCAAATAACGTGTTTTTAGATCATTTGTATCGTATCTTTTACTACATAACTTTTCACCAAATTTCACAAACACTAAGAAAGTTGGTTTTTCGATTCAAAACAAGATTTTAACGCTTTCAAGAGTTCAAATAACATGTTTTTAGATCATTTGTATCGTATCTTTTACTACATAACTTTTCACCAAATTTCACAGACACTAAGAAAGTTTGTTTTCCGATTCAAAACAAGATTTTAACGCTTTGAGGAGTTCAAATAACGTGTTTTTAGATCATTTGTTTCGTATCTTTTACTACATAACTTTTCACCAAATTTCACAAACACTAAGAAAGTTGGTTTTTCGATTCAAAACAAGATTTTAACTCTTTGAGGAGTTCAAATAACGTGTTTTTAGATCATTTGTATCGTATCTTTTACTACATAACTTTTCACCAAATTTTACAAACACGAAGAAATTTTGCTTTTCGATTCAATACAAACTTTTAACGCTTTCAGGAGTTCAAATAACATGTTTTTAGATCATTTGTATCGTATCTTTTACTATATAACTTTTCACCAAATTTCACAAACACTAAGAAAGTTTGTTTTCCGAATCAAAACAAGATTTTAACTTCATTTGTATCGTATCTTTTACTACATAACTTTTCACCAAATTTCACGAACACTAAGAAAGTTTGTTTTTCGATTTCAAAACAAGATTTTAACGCTTTGAGGAGTTCAAATAACGTGTTTTTAGATCATTTGTATCGTATATTTTAGTACATAACTTTTTACTAAATTATACAAACACTAAGAAAGTTTGTTCTTCGATTCAAAAGAAGATTTTAACGCTTTGAGGAGTTCAAATAACATGTTTTTAGATCATTTGTATCGTATCTTTTACTACATAACTTTTCACCAAATTTCACAAACACTAAGAAAGTTGGTTTTTCGATTCAAAACAAGATTTTAACGCTTTGAGGAGTTCAAATAACGTCTTTTTAGATCATTTGTATCGTATCTTTTACTACATAACTTTTCACCAAATTTTACAAACACGAAGAAATTTTGCTTTTCGATTCAATACAAACTTTTAACGCTTTCAGGAGTTCAAATAACATGTTTTTAGATCATTTGTATCGTATCTTTTACTATAGAAATTTTCACCAAATTTCACAAACACTAAGAAATTTTGTTTTCCGATTCAAAACAAGATTTTAACGCTTTGAGGAGTTGAAATAATATGTTTTTAGATCATTTGTATCGTATCTTTTAGTACATAACTTTTCACCAAATTTCACAAACACTACGAAAGTTTGTTTTTCGATTCAAAACAAGATTTTAACGCTTTGAGGAGTTCAAATAACTTGTTTTTAGATCATTTGTATCGTATCTTTTACTACATAACTTTTCACCAAATTTCACAAACACTAAGAAAATTTGTTTTTCGATTCAGAACAAGATTTTAACGCTTTGAGGAGTTCAAATAACGTGTTTTTAGATCATTTGTTTCGTATCTTTTACTACATAACTTTTCACCAAATTTCACAAACACTAAGAAAGTTGGTTTTTCGATTCAAAACAAGATTTTAACTCTTTGAGGAGTTCAAATAACGTGTTTTTAGATCATTTGTATCGTATCTTTTACTACATAACTTTTCACCAAATTTCACAAACACTAAGAAAGTTTGTTTTCCGATTCAAAACAAGATTTTAACGCTTTGAGGAGTTCAAATAACGTGTTTTTAGATCATTTGTTTCGTATCTTTTACTACATAACTTTTCACCAAATTTCACAAACACTAAGAAAGTTGGTTTTTCGATTCAAAACAAGATTTTAACTCTTTGAGGAGTTCAAATAACGTGTTTTTAGATCATTTGTATCGTATCTTTTACTACATAACTTTTCACCAAATTTTACAAACACGAAGAAATTTTGCTTTTCGATTCAATACAAACTTTTAACACTTTCGGGAGTTCAAATAACATGTTTTTAGATCATTTGAATCGTATCTTTGACTATATAACTCTTCACCAAATTTCACAAACACTAAGAAAGTTTGTTTTCCGATTCAAAACAAGATTTTAAAGCTTTGAGGAGTTGAAATAACATGTTTTTAGATCATTTGTATCGTATCTTTTAGTACATAACTTTTCACCAAATTTCACAAACACTACGAAAGTTTGTTTTTCGATTCAAAACAAGATTTTAACGCTTTGAGGAGTTCAAATAACATGTTTTTAGATCATTTTTATCGTATCTTTTACTACATAACTTTTCACCAAATTTCACAAACACTACGAAAGTTTGTTTTTCGATTCAAAACAAGATTTTAACGCTTTGAGGAGTTCAAATAATTTGTTTTTAGATCATTTGTATCGTATCTTTTACTACATAACTTTTCACCAAATTTCACAAACATTACGAAAGTTTGTTTTCCGGTTCAAAACAAGATTTTAACGCTTTGAGGAGTTGAAATAACATGTTTTTAGATCATTTGTATCGTATCTTTTAGTACATAACTTTTCACCAAATTTCACAAACACTAAGAAAGTTTGTTTTTCGATTCAAAACAAGATTTTAACGATTTGAGGAGCTCAAATAACGTGTTTTTAGATCATTTGTATCGCATCTTTTACTACATAACTTTTCACCAAATTTCACAAACACTAAGAAAGTTGGTTTTTCGATTCAAAACAAGATTTTAACGCTTTCAAGAGTTCAAATAACATGTTTTTAGATCATTTGTATCGTATCTTTTACTACATAACTTTTCACCAAATTTCACAAACACTAAGAAATTTTGTTTTCCGATTCAAAACAAGATTTTAACGCTTTGAGGAGTTCAAATAACATGTTTTTAGATCATTTGAATCGTATCTTTTACTATATAACTTTTCACCAAATTTCACAAACACTAAGAAAGTTTGTTTTCCGATTCAAAACAAGATTTTAAATCTTTGAGGAGTTGAAATAACATGTTTTTAGATCATTTGTATCGTATCTTTTAGTACATAACTTTTCACCAAATTTCACAAACACTACGAAAGTTTGTTTTTCGATTCAAAACAAGATTTTAACGCTTTGAGGAGTTCAAATAACATGTTTTTAGATCATTTTTATCGTATCTTTTACTACATAACTTTTCACCAAATTTCAGAAACACTACGAAAGTTTGTTTTTCGATTCAAAACAAGATTTTAACGCTTTGAGGAGTTCAAATAATTTGTTTTTAGATCATTTGTATCGTATCTTTTACTACATAACTTTTCACCAAATTTCACAAACATTACGAAAGTTTGTTTTCCGATTCAAAACAAGATTTTAACGCTTTGAGGAGTTGAAATAACATGTTTTTAGATCATTTGTATCGTATCTTTTAGTACATAACTTTTCTCCAAATTTCACAAACACTAAGAAAGTTGGTTTTTCGATTCAAAACAAGATTTTAACGATTTGAGGAGTTCAAATAACGTGTTTTTAGATCATTTGTATCGTATCTTTTACTACATAACTTTTCACCAAATTTCACAAACACTAAGAAAGTTGGTTTTTCGATTCAAAACAAGATTTTAACGCTTTCAAGAGTTCAAATAACATGTTTTTAGATCATTTGTATCGTATCTTTTACTACATAACTTTTCACCAAATTTCACAAACACTAAGAAAGTTTGTTTTCCGATTCAAAACAAGATTTTAACGCTTTGAGGAGTTCAAATAACGTGTTTTTAGATCATTTGTTTCGTATCTTTTACTACATAACTTTTCACCAAATTTCACAAACACTAAGAAAGTTGGTTTTTCGATTCAAAACAAGATTTTAACTCTTTGAGGAGTTCCAATAACGTGTTTTTAGATCATTTGTTTCGTATCTTTTACTACATAACTTTTCACCAAATTTCACAAACACTAAGAAAGTTGGTTTTTCGATTCAAAACAAGATTTTAACGCTTTGAGGAGTTCAAATAACGTCTTTTTAGATCATTTGTATCGTATCTTTTACTACATAACTTTTCACCAAATTTCACAAACACGAAGAAATTTTGCTTTTCGATTCAATACAAAATTTTTAACTCTTTCAGGAGTTCAAATAGCATGTTTTTAGATCATTTGTATCGTATCTTTTACTATATAACTATTCCCCAAATTTCACAAACACTAAGAAAGTTTGTTTTCCGATTCAAAACAAGATTTTAACGCTTTGAGGAGTTGAAATAACATGTTTTTAGATCATTTGTATCGTATCTTTTAGTACATAACTTTTCACCAAATTTCACAAACACTACGAAAGTTGGTTTTTCGATTCAAAACAAGATTTTAACGCTTGGAGGAGTTCAAATAACGTGTTTTTAGATCATTTGTATCGTATCTTTTACTACATAACATTTCACCAAATTTCACAAACACTAAGAAAGTTTGTTTTTCGATTTCAAAACAAGATTTTAACGCTTTGAGGAGTTCAAATAAAGTGTTTTTAGATCATTTGTATCGTATATTTTAGTACATAACTTTTCACCAAATTATACAAACACTAAGAAAGTTTGTTCTTCGATTCAAAACAAGATTTTAACGCTTTGAGGAGTTCAAATAACATGTTTTTAGATCATTTGTATCGTATCTTTTACTACATAACTTTTCACCAAATTTCACTAACACTAAGAAAATTTGTTTTTCAATTCAAAACGAGATTTTAACGCTTTGAGGAGTTCGAATAACGTGTTTTTAGATCTTTTGTTTCGTATCTTTTACTACATAATTTTTCACCAAATTTCACAAACACTAAGAAAGTTCGTTTTTCGATTCAAAACAAGATTTTAACGCTTTGAGGAGTTCAAATAACGTCTTTTTAGATCATTTGTATCGTATCTTTTACTACATAACTTTTCACCAAATTTTACAAACACGGAGAAATTTTGCTTTTCGATTCAATACAAACTTTTAACGCTTTCAAGAGTTCAAATAACATGTTTTTAGATCATTTGAATCGTATCTTTTACTATATAACTTTTCACCAAATTTCACAAACACTAAGAAAGTTTGTTTTCCGATTCAAAACAAGATTTTAACGCTTTGAGGAGTTGAAATAACATGTTTTTAGATCATTTGTATCGTATCTTTTAGTACATAACTTTTCACCAAATTTCACAAACACTACGAAAGTTTGTTTTTCGATTCAAAACAAGATTTTAACACTTTGAGGAGTTCAAATAACATGTTTTTAGATCATTTGTATCGTAACTTTTACTACATAACTTTTCACCAAATTTCACAAACACTACGAAAGTTTGTTTTCCGATTCAAAACAAGATTTTAACACTTTGAGGAGTTCAAATAACATGTTTTTAGATCATTTGTATCGTATCTTTTAGTACATAACTTTTCACCAAATTTCACGAACACTAAGAAAGTTTGTTTTTCGATTCAAAACAAGATTTTAACGATTTGAGGAGTTCAAATAACGTGTTTTTAGATCATTTGTATCGTATCTTTTACTACATAACTTTTCACCAAATTTCACAAACACAAAGAAAGATGGTTTTTCGATTCAAAACAAGATTTTAACGCTTTCAAGAGTTCAAATAACATGTTTTTAGATCATTTGTATCGTATCTTTTACTACATAACTTTTCACCAAATTTCACAAACACTAAGAAAGTTTGTTTTCCGATTCAAAACAAGATTTTAACGCTTTGAGGAGTTCAAATAACGTGTTTTTAGATCATTTGTTTCGTATCTTTTACTACATAACTTTTCACCAAATTTCACAAACACTAAGAAAGTTGGTTTTTCGATTCAAAACAAGATTTTAACTCTTTGAGGAGTTCAAATAACGTGTTTTTAGATCATTTGTATCGTATCTTTTACTACATAACTTTTCACCAAATTTTACAAACACGAAGAAATTTTGCTTTTCGATTCAATACAAACTTTTAACGCTTTCAGGAGTTCAAATAACATGTTTTTAGATCATTTGAATCGTATCTTTTACTATATAACTTTTCACCAAATTTCACAAACACTAAGAAAGTTTGTTTTCCGATTCAAAACAAGATTTTAAAGCTTTGAGGAGTTGAAATAACATGTTTTTAGATCATTTGTATCGTATCTTTTAGTACATAACTTTTCACCAAATTTCACAAACACTACGAAAGTTTGTTTTTCGATTCAAAACAAGATTTTAACGCTTTGAGGAGTTCAAATAACTTGTTTTTAGATCATTTTTATCGTATCTTTTACTACATAACTTTTCACCAAATTTCAGAAACACTACGAAAGTTTGTTTTTCGATTCAAAACAAGATTTTAACGCTTTGAGGAGTTCAAATAATTTGTTTTTAGATCATTTGTATCGTATCTTTTACTACATAACTTTTCACCAAATTTCACAAACATTACGAAAGTTTGTTTTCCGATTCAAAACAAGATTTTAACGCTTTGAGGAGTTGAAATAACATGTTTTTAGATCATTTGTATCGTATCTTTTAGTACATAACTTTTCACCAAATTTCACAAACACTAAGAAAGTTTGTTTTTCGATTCAAAACAAGATTTTAACGATTTGAGGAGTTCAAATAACGTGTTTTTAGATCATTTGTATCGTATCTTTTACTACATAACTTTTCACCAAATTTCACAAACACTAAGAAAGTTGGTTTTTCGATTCAAAACAAGATTTTAACGCTTTCAAGAGTTCAAATAACATGTTTTTAGATCATTTGTATCGTATCTTTTACTACATAACTTTTCACCAAATTTCACAGACACTAAGAAAGTTTGTTTTCCGATTCAAAACAAGATTTTAACGCTTTGAGGAGTTCAAATAACGTGTTTTTAGATCATTTGTTTCGTATCTTTTACTACATAACTTTTCACCAAATTTCACAAACACTAAGAAAGTTGGTTTTTCGATTCAAAACAAGATTTTAACTCTTTGAGGAGTTCAAATAACGTGTTTTTAGATCATTTGTATCGTATCTTTTACTACATAACTTTTCACCAAATTTTACAAACACGAAGAAATTTTGCTTTTCGATTCAATACAAACTTTTAACGCTTTCAGGAGTTCAAATAACATGTTTTTAGATCATTTGTATCGTATCTTTTACTATATAACTTTTCACCAAATTTCACAAACACTAAGAAAGTTTGTTTTCCGAATCAAAACAAGATTTTAACTTCATTTGTATCGTATCTTTTACTACATAACTTTTCACCAAATTTCACGAACACTAAGAAAGTTTGTTTTTCGATTTCAAAACAAGATTTTAACGCTTTGAGGAGTTCAAATAACGTGTTTTTAGATCATTTGTATCGTATATTTTAGTACATAACTTTTCACCAAATTTCACAAACACTACGAAAGTTTGTTTTTCGATTCAAAACAAGATTTTAACGCTTTGAGGAGTTCAAATAACATGTTTTTAGATCATTTGTATCGTATATTTTAGTACATAACTTTTCACCAAATTTCACAAACACTAAGAAAGTTTGTTTTCCGATTCAAAACAAGATTTTAAAGCTTTGAGGAGTTGAAATAACATGTTTTTAGATCATTTGTATCGTATCTTTTAGTACATAACTTTTCACCAAATTTCACAAACACTACGAAAGTTTGTTTTTCGATTCAAAACAAGATTTTAACGCTTTGAGGAGTTCAAATAACATGTTTTTAGATCATTTTTATCGTATCTTTTACTACATAACTTTTCACCAAATTTCACAAACACTACGAAAGTTTGTTTTTCGATTCAAAACAAGATTTTAACGCTTTGAGGAGTTCAAATAATTTGTTTTTAGATCATTTGTATCGTATCTTTTACTACATAACTTTTCACCAAATTTCACAAACATTACGAAAGTTTGTTTTCCGGTTCAAAACAAGATTTTAACGCTTTGAGGAGTCGAAATAACATGTTTTTAGATCATTTGTATCGTATCTTTTAGTACATAACTTTTCACCAAATTTCACAAACACTAAGAAAGTTTGTTTTTCGATTCAAAACAAGATTTTAACGATTTGAGGAGTTCAAATAACGTGTTTTTAGATCATTTGTATCGCATCTTTTACTACATAACTTTTCACCAAATTTCACAAACACTAAGAAAGTTGGTTTTTCGATTCAAAACAAGATTTTAACGCTTTCAAGAGTTCAAATAACATGTTTTTAGATCATTTGTATCGTATCTTTTACTACATAACTTTTCACCAAATTTCACAAACACTAAGAAATTTTGTTTTCCGATTCAAAACAAGATTTTAACGCTTTGAGGAGTTCAAATAACATGTTTTTAGATCATTTGAATCGTATCTTTTACTATATAACTTTTCACCAAATTTCACAAACACTAAGAAAGTTTGTTTTCCGAATCAAAACAAGATTTTAACTTCATTTGTATCGTATCTTTTACTACATAACTTTTCACCAAATTTCACGAACACTAAGAAAGTTTGTTTTTCGATTTCAAAACAAGATTTTAACGCTTTGAGGAGTTCAAATAACGTGTTTTTAGATCATTTGTATCGTATATTTTAGTACATAACTTTTTACTAAATTATACAAACACTAAGAAAGTTTGTTCATCGATTCAAAAGAAGATTTTAACGCTTTGAGGAGTTCAAATAACATGTTTTTAGATCATTTGTATCGTATCTTTTACTACATAACTTTTCACCAAATTTCACAAACACTAAGAAAGTTGGTTTTTCGATTCAAAACAAGATTTTAACGCTTTGAGGAGTTCAAATAACGTCTTTTTAGATCATTTGTATCGTATCTTTTACTACATAACTTTTCACCAAATTTTACAAACACGAAGAAATTTTGCTTTTCGATTCAATACAAACTTTTAACGCTTTCAGGAGTTCAAATAACATGTTTTTAGATCATTTGTATCGTATCTTTTACTATAGAAATTTTCACCAAATTTCACAAACACTAAGAAATTTTGTTTTCCGATTCAAAACAAGATTTTAACGCTTTGAGGAGTTGAAATAACATGTTTTTAGATCATTTGTATCGTATCTTTTAGTACATAACTTTTCACCAAATTTCACAAACACTACGAAAGTTTGTTTTTCGATTCAAAACAAGATTTTAACGCTTTGAGGAGTTCAAATAACTTGTTTTTAGATCATTTGTATCGTATCTTTTACTACATAACTTTTCACCAAATTTCACAAACACTAAGAAAATTTGTTTTTCGATTCAGAACAAGATTTTAACGCTTTGAGGAGTTCAAATAACGTGTTTTTAGATCATTTGTTTCGTATCTTTTACTACATAACTTTTCACCAAATTTCACAAACACTAAGAAAGTTGGTTTTTCGATTCAAAACAAGATTTTAACGCTTTGAGGAGTTCAAATAACGTCTTTTTAGATCATTTGTATCGTATCTTTTACTACATAACTTTTCACCAAATTTCACAAACACGAAGAAATTTTGCTTTTCGATTCAATACAAAATTTTAACTCTTTCAGGAGTTCAAATAACATGTTTTTAGATCATTTGTATCGTATCTTTTACTATATAACTATTCACCAAATTTCACAAACACTCAGAAAGTTTGTTTTCCGATTCAAAACAAGATTTTAACGCTTTGAGGAGTTGAAATAACATGTTTTTAGATCATTTGTATCGTATCTTTTTGTACATAACTTTTCACCAAATTTCACAAACACTACGAAAGTTCGTTTTTCGATTGAAAACAAAATTTTAACGCTTTGAGGAGTACAAATAACTTGTTTTTAGATCATTTGTATCGTATCTTTTACTACATAACTTTTCACCAAATTTCACGAACACTAAGAAAGTTTGTTTTTCGATTTCAAAACAAGATTTTAACGCTTTGAGGAGTTCAAATAACATGTTTTTAGATCATTTGTATCGTATATTTTAGTACATAACTTTTCACCAAATTTCACAAACACTACGAAAGTTTGTTTTTCGATTCAAAACAAGATTTTAACGCTTTGAGGAGTTCAAATAACATGTTTTTAGATCATTTGTATCGTATATTTTAGTACATAACTTTTCACCAAATTTCACAAACACTAAGAAAGTTTGTTTTCCGATTCAAAACAAGATTTTAAAGCTTTGAGGAGTTGAAATAACATGTTTTTAGATCATTTGTATCGTATCTTTTAGTACATAACTTTTCACCAAATTTCACAAACACTACGAAAGTTTGTTTTTCGATTCAAAACAAGATTTTAACGCTTTGAGGAGTTCAAATAACATGTTTTTAGATCATTTTTATCGTATCTTTTACTACATAACTTTTCACCAAATTTCACAAACACTACGAAAGTTTGTTTTTCGATTCAAAACAAGATTTTAACGCTTTGAGGAGTTCAAATAATTTGTTTTTAGATCATTTGTATCGTATCTTTTACTACATAACTTTTCACCAAATTTCACAAACATTACGAAAGTTTGTTTTCCGGTTCAAAACAAGATTTTAACGCTTTGAGGAGTTGAAATAACATGTTTTTAGATCATTTGTATCGTATCTTTTAGTACATAACTTTTCACCAAATTTCACAAACACTAAGAAAGTTTGTTTTTCGATTCAAAACAAGATTTTAACGATTTGAGGAGTTCAAATAACGTGTTTTTAGATCATTTGTATCGCATCTTTTACTACATAACTTTTCACCAAATTTCACAAACACTAAGAAAGTTGGTTTTTCGATTCAAAACAAGATTTTAACGCTTTCAAGAGTTCAAATAACATGTTTTTAGATCATTTGTATCGTATCTTTTACTACATAACTTTTCACCAAATTTCACAAACACTAAGAAATTTTGTTTTCCGATTCAAAACAAGATTTTAACGCTTTGAGGAGTTCAAATAACATGTTTTTAGATCATTTGAATCGTATCTTTTACTATATAACTTTTCACCAAATTTCACAAACACTAAGAAAGTTTGTTTTCCGATTCAAAACAAGATTTTAAAGCTTTGAGGAGTTGAAATAACATGTTTTTAGATCATTTGTATCGTATCTTTTAGTACATAACTTTTCACCAAATTTCACAAACACTACGAAAGTTTGTTTTTCGATTCAAAACAAGATTTTAACGCTTTGAGGAGTTCAAATAACATGTTTTTAGATCATTTTTATCGTATCTTTTACTACATAACTTTTCACCAAATTTCAGAAACACTACGAAAGTTTGTTTTTCGATTCAAAACAAGATTTTAACGCTTTGAGGAGTTCAAATAATTTGTTTTTAGATCATTTGTATCGTATCTTTTACTACATAACTTTTCACCAAATTTCACAAACATTACGAAAGTTTGTTTTCCGATTCAAAACAAGATTTTAACGCTTTGAGGAGTTGAAATAACATGTTTTTAGATCATTTGTATCGTATCTTTTAGTACATAACTTTTCACCAAATTTCACAAACACTAAGAAAGTTTGTTTTTCGATTCAAAACAAGATTTTAACGATTTGAGGAGTTCAAATAACGTGTTTTTAGATCATTTGTATCGTATCTTTTACTACATAACTTTTCACCAAATTTCACAAACACTAAGAAAGTTGGTTTTTCGATTCAAAACAAGATTTTAACGCTTTCAAGAGTTCAAATAACATGTTTTTAGATCATTTGTATCGTATCTTTTACTACATAACTTTTCACCAAATTTCACAAACACTAAGAAAGTTTGTTTTCCGATTCAAAACAAGATTTTAACGCTTTGAGGAGTTCAAATAACGTGTTTTTAGATCATTTGTTTCGTATCTTTTACTACATAACTTTTCACCAAATTTCACAAACACTAAGAAAGTTGGTTTTTCGATTCAAAACAAGATTTTAACTCTTTGAGGAGTTCAAATAACGTGTTTTTAGATCATTTGTATCGTATCTTTTACTACATAACTTTTCACCAAATTTTACAAACACGAAGAAATTTTGCTTTTCGATTCAATACAAACTTTTAACGCTTTCAGGAGTTCAAATAACATGTTTTTAGATCATTTGTATCGTATCTTTTACTATATAACTTTTCACCAAATTTCACAAACACTAAGAAAGTTTGTTTTCCGAATCAAAACAAGATTTTAACTCTTTGAGGAGTTGAAATAACATGTTTTTAGATCATTTGTATCGTATCTTTTAGTACATAACTTTTCACCAAATTTCACAAACACTACGAAAGTTTGTTTTTCGATTCCAAACAAGATTTTAACGCTTTGAGGAGTTCAAATAACGTGTTTTTAGATCATTTGTATCGTATCTTTTACTACATAACTTTTCACCAAATTTCACAAACATTAAGAAAGTTTGTTTTTCTATTCAAAACAAACTTTTAACGCTTTGAGGAGTTGAAATATCGTGTTTTTAGATCATTTGTATCGTATCTTTTACTACATAACTTTTCACCAAATTTCACAAACACTAAGAAAATTTGTTTTCCGATTCAAAACAAGATTTTAAAGCTTTGAGGAGTTGAAATAGCATGTTTTTAGATCATTTGTATCGTATCTTTTAGTACATAACTTTTCACCAAATTTCACAAACACTACGAAAGTTTGTTTTTCGATTTCAAAACAAGATTTTAACGCTTTGAGGAGTTCAAATAACTTGTTTTTAGATCATTTGTATCGTATCTTTTACTACATAACTTTTCACCAAATTTCACGAACACTAAGAAAGTTTGTTTTTCGATTTCAAAACAAGATTTTAACGCTTTGAGGAGTTCAAATAACGTGTTTTTAGATCATTTGTATCGTATATTTTAGTACATAACTTTTTACTAAATTATACAAACACTAAGAAAGTTTGTTCTTCGATTCAAAAGAAGATTTTAACGCTTTGAGGAGTTCAAATAACATGTTTTTAGATCATTTGTATCGTATCTTTTACTACATAACTTTTCACCAAATTTCACAAACACTAAGAAAGTTGGTTTTTCGATTCAAAACAAGATTTTAACGCTTTGAGGAGTTCAAATAACGTCTTTTTAGATCATTTGTATCGTATCTTTTACTACATAACTTTTCACCAAATTTTACAAACACGAAGAAATTTTGCTTTTCGATTCAATACAAACTTTTAACGCTTTCAGGAGTTCAAATAACATGTTTTTAGATCATTTGTATCGTATCTTTTACTATAGAAATTTTCACCAAATTTCACAAACACTAAGAAATTTTGTTTTCCGATTCAAAACAAGATTTTAACGGTTTGAGGAGTTGAAATAACATGTTTTTAGATCATTTGTATCGTATCTTTTAGTACATAACTTTTCACCAAATTTCACAAACACTACGAAAGTTTGTTTTTCGATTCAAAACAAGATTTTAACGCTTTGAGGAGTTCAAATAACTTGTTTTTAGATCATTTGTATCGTATCTTTTACTACATAACTTTTCACCAAATTTCACAAACACTAAGAAAATTTGTTTTTCGATTCAGAACAAGATTTTAACGCTTTGAGGAGTTCAAATAACGTGTTTTTAGATCATTTGTTTCGTATCTTTTACTACATAACTTTTCACCAAATTTCACAAACACTAAGAAAGTTGGTTTTTCGATTCAAAACAAGATTTTAACGCTTTGAGGAGTTCAAATAACGTCTTTTTAGATCATTTGTATCGTATCTTTTACTACATAACTTTTCACCAAATTTCACAAACACGAAGAAATTTTGCTTTTCGATTCAATACAAAATTTTAACTCTTTCAGGAGTTCAAATAACATGTTTTTAGATCATTTGTATCGTATCTTTTACTACATAACTTTTCACCAAATTTCACAAACACTAAGAAAGTTTGTTTTTCGATTCAAAACAAAATTTTAACGCTTTGAGGAGTTCAAATAACGTGTTTTTAGATCATTTGTATCGTATCTTTTACAACACAACTTTCACCAAATTTCACATACACTAAGAAAGTTTGTTTTTCGATTCAAAACAAGATTTTAACGCTTTGAGGAGTTCAATTAACCTGTTTTTAGATCATTAGTATCGTATCTTTTACTACATAACTTTTCACCAAATTTTACAAACACTAAGAATGTTTGTTTTTCGATTCAAAACAAGATTTTAACGATTTGGGGAGTTCATATAACGTGTTTTTAGATCATTTCTATCGTATCTTTTACTACATAACTTTTCACCAAATTTCGCAAACACTAAGAAAGTTTGTTTTTCGATTCAAAACAAGATTTTAACGCTTTGAGGAGTTCAAATAACTTGTTTTTAGATCATTTGTATCGTATCTTTTACTACATAACTTTTCACCAAATTTCACAAACACTAAGAAAGTTTGTTTTTCGATTTCAAAACAAGATTTTAACGCTTTGAGGAGTTCAAATAACGTGTTTTTAGATCATTTGTATCGTATATTTTAGTACATAACTTTTCACCAAATTATACAAACACTAAGAAAGTTTGTTCTTCGATTCAAAACAAGATTTTAACGCTTTGAGGAGTTCAAATAACATGTTTTTAGATCATTTGTATCGTATCTTTTACTACATAACTTTTCACCAAATTTCACAAACACTAAGAAAATTTGTTTTTCAATTCAAAACAAGATTTTAACGCTTTGAGGAGTTCAAATAACGTGTTTTTAGATCTTTTGTTTCGTATCTTTTACTACATAACTTTTCACCAAATTTCACAAACACGAAGAAATTTTGCTTTTCGATTCAATACAAACTTTTAACGCTTTCGGGAGTTCAAATAACGTCTTTTTAGATCATTTGTATCGTATCTTTTACTACATAACTTTTCACCACATTTTACAAACACGAAGAAATTTTGCTTTTCGATTCAATACAAACTTTTAACGCTTTCAGGAGTTCGAATCACATGTTTTTAGATCATTTGAATCGTATCTTTTACAATATAACTTTTCACCAAATTTCACAAACACTACGAAAGTTTGTTTTTCGATTCAAAACAAGATTTTAACGCTTTGAGGAGTTCAAATAACATGTTTTTAGATCATTTTTATCGTATCTTTTACTACATAACTTTTCACAAAATTTCACAAACACTACGAAAGTTTGTTTTTCGATTCAAAACAAGATTTTAACGCTTTGAGGAGTTCAAATAATTTGTTTTTAGATCATTTGTATCGTATCTTTTACTACATAACTTTTCACCAAATTTCACAAACATTACGAAAGTTTGTTTTCCGGTTCAAAACAAGATTTTAACGCTTTGAGGAGTTGAAATAACATGTTTTTAGATCATTTGTATCGTATCTTTTAGTACATAACTTTTCACCAAATTTCACAAACACTAAGAAAGTTTGTTTTTCGATTCAAAACAAGATTTTAACGATTTGAGGAGTTCAAATAACGTGTTTTTAGATCATTTGTATCGCATCTTTTACTATATAACTTTTCACCAAATTTCACAAACACTAAGAAAGTTGGTTTTTCGATTCAAAACAAGATTTTAACGCTTTCAAGAGTTCAAATAACATGTTTTTAGATCATTTGTATCGTATCTTTTACTACATAACTTTTCACCAAATTTCACAAACACTAAGAAATTTTGTTTTCCGATTCAAAACAAGATTTTAACGCTTTGAGGAGTTCAAATAACGTGTTTTTAGATCATTTGTTTCGTATCTTTTACTACATAACTTTTCACCAAATTTCACAAACACTAAGAAAGTTGGTTTTTCGATTCAAAACAAG
This sequence comes from Luzula sylvatica, assembly GCA_946800325.1. Classification (NCBI taxonomy): domain Eukaryota; kingdom Viridiplantae; phylum Streptophyta; class Magnoliopsida; order Poales; family Juncaceae; genus Luzula; species Luzula sylvatica. The sequence continues at coordinate 52,662,103 of OX326958.1, read as the reverse complement.
ATTTTAACTCTTTCAGGAGTTCAAATAACGTGTTTTTAGATCATTTGTATCGTATCTTTTACTACATAACTTTTCACCAAATTTTACGAACACGAAGAAATTTTGCTTTTCGATTCAATACAAACTTTTAACGCTTTCAGGAGTTCAAATAACATGTTTTTAGATCATTTGTATCGTATCTTTTACTATATAACTTTTCACCAAATTTCACAAACACTAAGAAAGTTTGTTTTCCGAATCAAAACAAGATTTTAACTCTTTGAGGAGTTGAAATAACATGTTTTTAGATCATTTGTATCGTATCTTTTAGTACATAACTTTTCACCAAATTTCACAAAAACTACGAAAGTTTGTTTTTCGATTCAAAACAAGATTTTAACGCTTTGAGGAGTTCAAATAACTTGTTTTTAGATCATTTGTATCGTATCTTTTACTACTTAACTTTTCACCAAATTTCACAAACACTAAGAAAGTTTGTTTTTCGATTCCAAACAAGATTTTAACGCTTTGAGGAGTTCAAATAACGTGTTTTTAGATCATTTGTATCGTATCTTTTACTACATAACTTTTCACCAAATTTCACAAACATTAAGAAAGTTTGTTTTTCTATTCAAAACAAACTTTTAACGCTTTGAGGAGTTCAAATATCGTGTTTTTAGATCATTTGTATCGTATCTTTTACTACATAACTTTTCACCAAATTTCACAAACACTAAGAAAGTTTGTTTTTCTATTCAAAACAAACTTTTAACGCTTTGAGGAGTTCAAATATCGTGTTTTTAGATCATTTGTATCGTATCTTTTACTACATAACTTTTCACCAAATTTCACAAACACTAAGAAAGTTTTTTTTCCGATTCAAAACAAGATTTTAACGCTTTGAGGAGTTGAAATAACATGTTTTTAGATCATTTGTATCGTATCTTTTAGTACATAACTTTTCACCAAATTTTACAAACACGAAGAAATTTTGCTTTTCGATTCAATACAAACTTTTAACGCTTTGAGGAGTTCAAATAACATGTTTTTAGATCATTTGTATCGTATCTTTTACTACATAACTTTTCACCAAATTTTACAAACACGAAGAAATTTTGCTTTTCGATTCAATACAAACTTTTAACGCTTTCAGGAGTTCAAATAACATGTTTTTAGATCATTTGTATCGTATCTTTTACTATATAACTTTTCACCAAATTTCACAAACACTAAGAAAGTTTGTTTTCCGAATCAAAACAAGATTTTAACTCTTTGAGGAGTTGAAATAACATGTTTTTAGATCATTTGTATCGTATCTTTTAGTACATAACTTTTCACCAAATTTCACAAAAACTACGAAAGTTTGTTTTTCGATTCAAAACAAGATTTTAACGCTTTGAGGAGTTCAAATAACTTGTTTTTAGATCATTTGTATCGTATCTTTTACTACTTAACTTTTCACCAAATTTCACAAACACTAAGAAAGTTTGTTTTTCGATTCCAAACAAGATTTTAACGCTTTGAGGAGTTCAAATAACGTGTTTTTAGATCATTTGTATCGTATCTTTTACTACATAACTTTTCACCAAATTTCACAAACATTAAGAAAGTTTGTTTTTCTATTCAAAACAAACTTTTAACGCTTTGAGGAGTTCAAATATCGTGTTTTTAGATCATTTGTATCGTATCTTTTACTACATAACTTTTCACCAAATTTCACAAACACTAAGAAAGTTTGTTTTCCGATTCAAAACAAGATTTTAACGCTTTGAGGAGTTGAAATAACATGTTTTTAGATCATTTGTATCGTATCTTTTAGTACATAACTTTTCCCCAAATTTCACAAACACTACGAAAGTTTGTTTTTCGATTGAAAACAAGATTTTAACGCTTTGAGGAGTTCAAATAACTTGTTTTTAGATCATTTGTATCGTATCTTTTACTACATAACTTTTCACCAAATTTCACAAACACTAAGAAAGTTTGTTTTTCGATTTCAAAACAAGATTTTAACACTTTGAGGAGTTCAAATAACGTGTTTTTAGATCATTTGTATCGTATATTTTAGTACATAACTTTTTACTAAATTATACAAACACTAAGAAAGTTTGTTCTTCGATTCAAAAGAAGATTTTAACGCTTTGAGGAGTTCTAATAACATGTTTTTAGATCATTTGTATCGTATCTTTTACTACATAACTTTTCACCAAATTTCACAAACACTAAAAAAATTTGTTTTTCCATTCAAAACAAGATTTTAACGCTTTGAGGAGTTCAAATAACGTGTTTTTAGATCATTTGTTTCGTATCTTTTACTACATAACTTTTCACCAAATTTCACAAACACTAAGAAAGTTGGGTTTTCGATTCAAAACAAGATTTTAACGCTTTGAGGAGTTCAAATAACGTCTTTTTAGATCATTTGTATCGTATCTTTTACTACATAACTTTTCACCAAATTTTACAAACACGAAGAAATTTTGCTTTTCGATTCAATACAAACTTTTAACGCTTTCAGGAGTTCAAATAACATGTTTTTAGATCATTTGTATCGTATCTTTTACTAGATAACTTTTCACCAAATTTTACAAACACGAAGAAATTTTGCTTTTCGATTCAATACAAACTTTTAACGCTTTCACGAGTTCAAATAACATGTTTTTAGATCATTTGTATCGTATCTTTTAATATATAACTTTTCACCAAATTTCACAAACACTAAGAAAGTTTGTTTTCCGATTCAAAACAAGATTTTAACGCTTTGAGGAGTTGAAATAACATGGTTTTAGATCATTTGTATCGTATCTTTTAGTACATAACTTTTCACCAAATTTCACAAACACTAAGAAAGTTTGTTTTTCGATTCAAAACAAGATTTTAACGATTTGAGGAGTTCAAATAACGTGTTTTTAGATCATTTGTATCGTATCTTTTACTACATAACTTTTCACCAAATTTCACAAACACTAAGAAAGTTGGTTTTTCGATTCAAAACAAGATTTTAACGTTTTCAAGAGTTCAAATAACATGTTTTTAGATCATTTGTATCGTATCTTTTACTACATAACTTTTCACCAAATTTCACAAACACTAAGAAAGATTGTTTTCCGATTCAAAATAAGCTTTTAACGCTTTGAGGAGTTGAAATAACATGTTTTTAGATCATTTGTATCGTATCTTTTAGTACATAACTTTTCACCAAATTTCACAAACAGTACGAAAGTTTGTTTTTCGATTCAAAACAAGATTTTAACGCTTTGAGGAGTTCAAATAACATGTTTTTAGATCATTTCTATCGTATCTTTTACTACATAATTTTCACCAAATTTCACAAACACTACGAAAGTTTGTTTTTCGATTGAAAACAAGATTTTAACGCTTTGAGGAGTTCAAATAACTTGTTTTTAGATCATTTGTATCGTATCTTTTACTACATAACTTTTCACCAAATTTCACAAACACTAAGAAAGTTTGTTTTTCGATTTCAAAACAAGATTTTAACACTTTGAGGAGTTCAAATAACGTGTTTTTAGATCATTTGTATCGTATATTTTAGTACATAACTTTTTACTAAATTATACAAACACTAAGAAAGTTTGTTCTTCGATTCAAAAGAAGATTTTAACGCTTTGAGGAGTTCAAATAACGTGTTTTTAGATCATTTGTATCGTATCTTTTACTACATAACTTTTCACCAAATTTCACAAACACTAAGAAAATTTGTTTTTCCATTCAAAACAAGATTTTAACGCTTTGGGGAGTTCAAATAACGTGTTTTTAGATCATTTGTTTCGTATCTTTTACTACATAACTTTTCACCAAATTTCACAAACACTAAGAAAGTTGGGTTTTCGATTGAAAACAAGATTTTAACGCTTTGAGGAGTTCAAATAACGTCTTTTTAGATCATTTGTATCGTATCTTTTACTACATAACTTTTCACCAAATTTTACAAACACGAAGAAATTTTGCTTTTCGATTCAATACAAACTTTTAACGCTTTCAGGAGTTCAAATAACATGTTTTTAGATCATTTGTATCGTATCTTTTACTAGATAACTTTTCACCAAATTTTACAAACACGAAGAAATTTTGCTTTTCGATTCAATACAAACTTTTAACGCTTTCACGAGTTCAAATAACATGTTTTTAGATCATTTGTATCGTATCTTTTAATATATAACTTTTCACCAAATTTCACAAACACTAAGAAAGTTTGTTTTCCGATTCAAAACAAGATTTTAACGCTTTGAGGAGTTGAAATAACATGTTTTTAGATCATTTGTATCGTATCTTTTAGTACATAACTTTTCACCAAATTTCACAAACACTAAGAAAGTTTGTTTTTCGATTCAAAACAAGATTTTAACGATTTGAGGAGTTCAAATAACGTGTTTTTAGATCATTTGTATCGTATCTTTTACTACATAAGTTTTCACCAAATTTCACAAACACTAAGAAAGTTGGTTTTTCGATTCAAAACAAGATTTTAACGTTTTCAAGAGTTCAAATAACATGTTTTTAGATCATTTGTATCGTATCTTTTACTACATAACTTTTCACCAAATTTCACAAACACTACGAAAGTTTGTTTTTCGATTCAAAACAAGATTTTAACGCTTTGAGGAGTTCAAATAATTTGTTTTTAGATCATTTGTATCGTATCTTTTACTACATAACTTTTCACCAAATTTCACAAACACTACGAAAGTTTGTTTTCCGATTCAAAACAAGATTTTAACGCTTTGAGGAGTTGAAATAACATGTTTTTAGATCATTTGTATCGTATCTTTTAGTACATAACTTTTCCCCAAATTTCACAAACACTAAGAAAGTTTGTTTTTCGATTCCAAACAAGATTTTAACGATTTGAGGAGTTCAAATAACGTGTTTTTAGATCATTTGTATCGTATCTTTTACTACATAACTTTTCACCAAATTTCACAAACACTAAGAAAGTTGGTTTTTCGATTCAAAACAAGATTTTAACGCTTTCAAGAGTTCAAATAACATGTTTTTAGATCATTTGTATCGTATCATTTACTACATAACTTTTCACCAAATTTCACAAACACTAAGAAAGTTTGTTTTCCGATTCAAAACAAGATTTTAACGCTTTGAGGAGTTCAAATAACGTGTTTTTAGATCATTTGTTTCGTATCTTTTACTACATAACTTTTCACCAAATTTCACAAACACTAAGAAAGTTGGTTTTTCGATTCAAAACAAGATTTTAACTCTTTGAGGAGTTCAAATAACGTGTTTTTAGATCATTTGTATCGTATCTTTTACTACATAACTTTTCACCAAATTTTACAAACACGAAGAAATTTTGCTTTTCGATTCAATACAAACTTTTAACGCTTTCAGGAGTTCAAATAACATGTTTTTAGATCATTTGTATCGTATCTTTTACTATATAACTTTTCACCAAATTTCCCAAAAACTAAGAAAGTTTGTTTTCCGATTCAAAACAAGATTTTAACTCTTTGAGGAGTTGAAATAACATGTTTTTAGATCATTTGTATCGTATCTTTTAGTACATAACTTTTCACCAAATTTCACAAAAACTACGAAAGTTTGTTTTTCGATTCAAAACAAGATTTTAACGCTTTGAGGAGTTCAAATAACTAGTTTTTAGATCATTTGTATCGTATCTTTTACTACTTAACTTTTCACCAAATTTCACAAACACTAAGACTACATAACTTTTCACCAAATTTCACAAACACTATGAAAGTTTGTTTTCCGATTCAAAACAAGATTTTAACGCTTTGAGGAGTTCAAATAACGTGTTTTTAGATCATTTGTATCGTATCTTTTACTACATAACTTTTCACTAAATTATACAAACACTAAGAAAGTTTGTTTTTCTATTCAAAACAAACTTTTAACGCTTTGAGGAGTTCAAATATCGTGTTTTTAGATCATTTGTATCGTATCTTTTACTACATAACTTTTCACCAAATTTCACAAACACTATGAAAGTTTGTTTTCCGATTCAAAACAAGATTTTAACGCTTTGAGGAGTTCAAATAACGTGTTTTTAGATCATTTGTATCGTATCTTTTACTACATAACTTTTCACCAAATTTCACAAATACTAAGAAAGTTTGTTTTTCGATTCAAAACAAGATTTTAATGTTTTGAGGAGTTCAAATAACGTGTTTTTAGATCATTTATATCGTATCTTTTAGTACATAACTTTTCACCAAATTTCACAAACACTACGAAAGTTTGTTTTTCGATTCAAAACAAGATTTTAACGCTTTGAGGAGTTCAAATAACTTGTTTTTAGATCATTTGTATCGTATCTTTTACTACATAACTTTTCACCAAATTTTACAAACACTAAGAATGTTTGTTTTTCGATTCAAAACAAGATTTTAACGATTTGGGGAGTTCAAATAACTTGTTTTAGATCATTTGTATCGTATCTTTTACTACATAAGTTTTCACCAAATTTTACAAACACTAAGAATGTTTGTTTTGCGATTCAAAACAAGATTTTAACGATTTGGGGAGTTCATATAACGTGTTTTTAGATCATTTGTATCGTATCTTTTACTACATAACTTTTCACCAAATTTCGCAAACACTAAGAAAGTTTGTTTTTCGATTCAAAACAAGATTTTAACGCTTTGAGGAGTTCAAATATCGTGTTTTTAGATCATTTGTATCGTATCTTTTACTACATAACTTTTCACTAAATTATACAAACACTAAGAAAGTTTGTTCTTCGATTCAAAACAAGATTTTAACGCTTTGAGGAGTTCAAATAACATGTTTTTAGATCATTTGTATCGTATCTTTTACTACATAACTTTTCACCAAATTTCACAAACACTAAGAAAATTTGTTTTTCGATTCAAAACAAGATTTTAACGCTTTGAGGAGTTCAAATAACGTGTTTTTAGATCATTTATATCGTATCTTTTACTACATAACTTTTCACCAAATTTCACAAACACTAAGAAAGTTTGTTTTTCGATTCAAAACAAGATTTGAACGATTTGGGGAGTTCATATAACGTGTTTTTAGATCATTTCTATCGTATCTTTTACTACATAACTTTTCACCAAATTTCGCAAACACTAAGAAAGTTTGTTTTTCGATTCAAAACAAGATTTTAACGCTTTGAGGAGTTCAAATAACGTGTTTTTAGATCATTAGTATCGTATCTTTTACTACATAACTTTGCACCAAATTTCACAAACACTAAGAAAGTTTGTTTTTCGATTCAAAACTAGATTTTAATGTTTTGAGGAGTTCAAATAACGTGTTTTTAGATCATTTATATCGTATCTTTTAGTACATAACTTTTCACCAAAATTCACAAACACTACGAAAGTTTGTTTTTCGATTCAAAACAAGATTTTAACGCTTTGAGGAGTTCAAATAACTTGTTTTTAGATCATTTGTATCGTATCTTTTACTACATAACTTTTCACCAAATTTTACAAACACTAAGAATGTTTGTTTTTCGATTCAAAACAAGATTTTAACGATTTGGGGAGTTCATATAACGTGTTTTTAGATCATTTCTATCGTATCTTTTACTACATAACTTTTCACCAAATTTCGCAAACACTAAGAAAGTTTGTTTTTCGATTCAAAACAAGATTTTAACGCTTTGAGGAGTTCAAATATCGTGTTTTTAGATCATTTGTATCGTATCTTTTACTACATAACTTTTCACTAAATTATACAAACACTAAGAAAGTTTGTTCTTCGATTCAAAACAAGATTTTAACGCTTTGAGGAGTTCAAATAACATGTTTTTAGATCATTTGTATCGTATCTTTTACTTCATAACTTTTCACCAAATTTCACAAACACTAAGAAAATTTGTTTTTCGATTCAAAACAAGATTTTAACGCTTTGAGGAGTTCAAATAACGTGTTTTTAGATCATTTGTATCGTATCTTTTACTACATAACTTTTCACCAAATTTCACAAACACTAAGAAAGTTTGTTTTTCGATTCAAAACAAGATTTGAACGATTTGGGGAGTTCATATAACGTGTTTTTAGATCATTTCTATCGTATCTTTTACTACATAACTTTTCACCAAATTTCGCAAACACTAAGAAAGTTTATTTTTCGATTCAAAACAAGATTTTAACGCTTTGAGGAGTTCAAATAACTTGTTTTTAGATCATTTGTATCGTGTCTTTTACTACATATCTTTTCACCAAATTTCACAAACACTAAGAAAGTTTGTTTTTCGATTCAAAACAAGATTTTAATGTTTTGAGGAGTTCAAATAACGTGTTTTTAGATCATTTATATCGTATCTTTTAGTACATAACTTTTCACCAAATTTCACAAACACTACGAAAGTTTGTTTTTCGATTCAAAACAAGATTTTAAAGCTTGGTCAGTTCTTCTTCCATGGAAGGGGGGCTCTGCCTAGGGGATCCCCTGTATCCGCTACTGTTTGTCCTAGCAGTAGACACTTTACAACATATCATTCGTAACCTGGCAAACTTCATGCATTTCTCGGTCTACTTCCCGGCACAAGGGCTACAATTTGCAGACGGCACAGTACTAATTAAGGAAGTATCGAGAGAACCTGCAAATATTAAAACTAATAACAACCACCTTTTGCAAACTGATAGGCCTAAAATTAAACAATGACAAGTGCACCTTCGCAATGATTAACATACCACAACACTTGAGCCCCTCCATGAAACATATATTAAAGGCAGATTTTTTGAACTAACCAAGTTTTAATATTTTATTACCAAAATAACCAAGTTTTGGAGATAATTACCAAAATAGACAAAGGCGGACTTTGTAACTCCGCCAAATTAGAAATGGCGGCATCCGTAACTCCGTCATTTTTCTTAACCATTAATTTAGGATTAATTATGTGTTCACGTGGTTTAATTATGTTTTATATATGGCGGAGTTACAAAGTCCGCCAAAATTCAGGATATTATTTTTTCTGTTGTTTTTTGTTATATTTAATATTTAAGTAAATGATGGTAATAGTTTATGTTGAGTATAGTTTATGTTAGGTATATTTTATGTGGAGTATATTTTATGTGAGTAGTTGAATAAATTAATATATTATGTATAGTATATTTCTTGTAGAGATAAAGATGAAATTTTTCGAAAATTATAGATGTCAGAATTTATAGAATACATAGAAGAGAATCAGTTTTTGTTCTGAAAAACAAAGATTGACAAGACCTTACACTGTCATAAAGAACCAAAAACGAATATATTCTTTTTAACTTTTTCAGAAATTGTTTCTTGTCTTTGTTAGAAAGGAATATATTCGATTTTACTTTTTTCAGTCCTATTAATATCTTCCTCTTCTTCTCATTTTTTCAAGAACCAAAAAATCATCATCTTTCTCTTCTTGTTTTTTCAAGCTTTATTACTTAATGGCTTCTTCATCTTCTACTCCTGTCAAAAAAGAATGGTGGGATATTGAGTTGAAGGAGACATTTTTTGATAAAAGACATGTCTTATCTCCTCCGGTTCACCACAAAGATAAGCCCGTTATTGAGTGTCATATGTACGATATTCGTTATTTGGGAAAAAAACGCGATGAATCGTTATTCATACATCATGACATGTACATTATTTTAGCCCAAAATAACGAAGGATGGCTTAATTGGGATAGCGGATGGTGCCCTCCTCCGAGTTACTGACCATCACTTTAGATTCGTGAGCTCGCAGGGTTCGTTCATAGGATGGGATCGAAGAGGAAAGCCCTTCTCTTCATTTCATTGACGGGTTGGTAATGTTCACGACGTCAGTCAGTGGAAGCAAAGGAGCAATCGGCTGAAAACATGAAGATTGAAAAGGGACTTTCTAGTCTTCAATAGTGAATGTGTTTGCCTGGTGGAAAGATCAAGCTTAGTAAACTCGAAAGGCATGCTGACGACAAGCGGCAGAAGGAATAGTTGTTGGTGGGCAAATACACGCATGATCGGGAACCAGACGGAGGTGCTCTCGCGTCACAAAGCACAAGTTAGAGTTTTTGATGAATTTCGTGTAAGTTATTTGAAATTTGATTTTTAACCTTTAAAAAATTAATTATTTTGCTTATGTGTGTTTTTTCGTTAATTAGAAACGTTACAAGTGGCCACTTGAGGTTACAAATCTGGAGTGCATCGAAATTTTTTGGAAATATTGTACCATACGTTGGGAAAGAATTGTAAAGGAAATGTACGACTTCATGTATAAGGAATGCACTTTGGGTGATTTATATATCGATTTATGGTATCAAAGAGGAGTTAAGCCGGAAAGGAAGATTATGCCTGCGCATACAAATCACAACGCGTTCATGCAGTTGGTATCCAAATGGCTATATATCAAACCTGCGTACATACCAAGGAGACAATTTGGTGATGTGCATGGAAACATAGTGAAGAGATATATCGAAGTTCAAGGAAATGTAGTAACAACTTTTTTTTACTATTCAAGGAATTAATTAGATATATGTACTATTTTAGTAGTAATGTATTTCCTATTTTTAATTTCATGTACTAGTAATGTATTTTCTATTTTAGTAGTAATGTATTTCCTATTTTTAATTTCATGTAGAAGTAATGTATTTCCTATTTTAGTAGTAATGACAATCATTTAAATATAACCATAACAATATCATCTAAATCATCTAAATCATCTAAACATCACAATCACAATCATCACAATCACAATCATCACAATCCTAAACAAACAAACATGCACACATGAAACATAATCTCAAACAAACAAACATAATCATAACAAAAAAAAACTAAATATCATCTCTCGGAGCATTCTGAGTGGAGTCGAAGAATTCATACTGGTTCCGAGAAGAACTGGCCTCACCATATGGATTACTAGTCGATGGATAAGTCGTATTCATGAAATCCATCAACTCAGTAGCCGATGCATAATTAGGGTGAGTGGTGCACACGTAATCGGAATTCGGTGGCTGGAATACCTCGTTCCATGGGTTGAACTCGGGTTGCGTTCCAAAGTGTGGAGGTGGTTGGGACTCATGCTGAGATGGATGTTCTTGTCGACGGGGTGGCGAAGGCGGATTATTCAAGGACAATGTGTTGAGTAGCAAAGTCATCCTACTGGCCATCTGATCCAAAGTGTGTCCGACAGAACAATTCGAGCTACAAGTCCGATTCTGTCTAGCTCGATGGATGTCTAAACGGAGCTACAAGTCCGATTCTGATCCAAAGTGTGTCCGACAGAACAATTCTAGAACCAAAACGAGTACGACAATTTTCCCCTTCGGTACGCCGCGCGAAACAATAGGTATTCAACCGACCACAAATTTGAGCTACCAATGAACGAATTGGTAATCCACGTGCACCTTTCAAAACTCCATTGAAACACTCAGAAATATTAGTTGTCGTAATACCCAATCGGCGACCACCGTCGTGAGATACCGCCCATAAATATTTTTGACCAACAGTACTATCCAAGTACTGAATGACTTCTGGTTTCATTAATTTTATTTGTTCCAGTATCGCATCGCATCCATCTATAGTGCGTTGAGTGGCCGCCGTCCAAAACAATTCCCCCAATGCCTGATTTCCAAACCTTCGAACTATATTCTGTTGGACATGACGAATACAATATCGCAACGCATGACCGTCTGAACTACAATAAATTTGTCCTATTACCGGTCTGTGTCCCGTCCACCTATCGGTAACAATACACATGGGGATATTTTTAGTAACACTTTCTTTAAGGCGAACAAGGAACCATTGCCAAGAGGAAACATTTTCACTCTCTACAACTGCAAACGCTACCGGAAATATTCCTTTATTTGCATCCATTCCAGTGGCAATTAGAAGGGTTCCCAAAAAAGTACCATGCAAATGAGTACCATCAATAATCAATACTGGACGACAATGTTTGAAACCTTCTATTGAGGCACCGAGAGCCCAAAACATCCATTCGAAATGTATTTTACCCGGACGACCGTTACCGTACTCGAAATCTACAATCGTTTTGTCATCTCGAATTTGTAGCATCTTCATATAAGCCGGCAAATCGGCATATGAATCCTCCCATTTTCCATAAATAAGGGCTATCGCCTCACACCGAGCACGCCATGCGGTACGATAACTAATTTCTATATGATATTTGGAAAAAAACTGATTATTTTATATTAATCGGATCGAGAGTTAAATCTTGGCGTAAAGAAGGCAGAATCAAACTACAAATGTGTTTGGCATTCAGTTGGCGATTATGGGAGGCAACACTAGAATTAACACACTGGTGTCCTCCTGTGAATTTACTGATTTTCCAATATGTAGCCAATTTCGGTATTATTGCACGAAGCCTCCACGGGCAATCGTCTTTAACGCAACATATCTGGTATGCATTTTTCGTACTTCTCTGCACACGAAACTCCACGTATTTTTTTATGGACCATTCCCTAACTTCATGTTGCAACCATTCTTTCGTTTCAAACATAAGTCCAAGCCATGATTTGTCACTGGGCAAATCATTCCTCTGATTTGTTTCTTCACCCCCATCATCAGCTATCATTAAATTTACCCATTCATCATCTCTAAATATATCAGGCATTTCTTCCCCCATGTTCATTGAATTTATCCATTCTCCTCTGCCACTCGATGCATGCACCACATGATCGGTATCTATTTCTGCTACATTGTGTTCGCTACTATATTCCTCTTCTTGTTCTTCTTCTAATTCTTCTTCTTCTTCATTATCATCATATTCTTCTTGTTCTTCTTCATTATCATTCTGTTGCGATGATCCAATATGTCCGGAATGATATCTGGAATCATAACCCGAATCTGAAGAATGGCCCGCATAATTGTATCCAAAAGGGGCATTATTTTGGTATGGATTGTATTTAGGTCTTGTCTCAATAAACAATTGTTTATAATTTCCAGTATTGGTTTCCATCATCATTATGAGACTTGAATCCCCATTTATTTCCACAACATCCCAAATTCCTACTTGAATTGGCCAATTTGTTTTCAGAATCAAATCATACATTTCACGATTGATTTGGGTGCAATTGTAAACCAAGTTTACCAAATCCTGAAATGAACTTCCGTAAGGCAAATTCATTAACATATTTCGACCACCTTCGTAACGGGATACACTATTGGCAACCCTATTGATATTGCCGTCCCAATAAATCACGAAGGACCCGTCTTCCATTTGATCGCTGCGTTTTGCGTTCAACAATTAAATCATTTCAAATTCAATATTTATTTTTTAATTGATATAAACCCTAAATCATAAACCTTAAATCCAAAATCCTAAACCCTAAACTTAAAATCTTAAACCCTAAACCCGAAACCCGAAATCCGAAAACCTAAATCCGAAACCCTAAATCCTAAACCCTAAATTCAAAATCATAAACCCTAAACTTAAAATCCTAAACCCTAAACCCGAAACCCTAAACCCGAAACCCTAAACCCTAAACTTCAAATCTTAAACCCTAAACCCTCAATATTTATTTTTTAATTGATAAAAATCCTTAACCCTAAATCCTAAACCCTAAATTCAAAATCATAAACCCTAAACTTAAAATCCTAAACCCTAAACCCGAAATCCGAAATCTGAAACCCTAAACCCGAAACCCTAAATCCTAAACCCTAAATCCAAAATCCTAAATCCTAAACTTAAAATCTTATATCATAAATCATAAACAAATCCTAACCATAAACCCTAAACAAATATTTTTTTCCTAAACAATCCTAAATCATAAACAATCATAAATCATACTCTAATTTGAGAGAAAAATTACCTTACTAAAAATCGCACAAATCTTTTGGAGACAATCTCTTAAAAAGCAAACGAAATCCTCTCCAAATCGCACAAATCGGTCCTAAAAAGACCAAAATTGAAACATACAATCATTATATAACACAAAATACCAAATTTTAGAACAAAAAATATCGAAAATAACGTACCTTACTCCAAATCGCCGAGGGAGAGAAGAGCAAATCGGGAGAGAGGGAAAGAAAATGGTGGAATGAGGAGGGAGAGAGAAGAAACTGGACAGAATAGAGGCGGCAAAATTGGCGGAGTTTGAGATGCCGCCAATTTGCACATGGCGGAGTTTGAGATGCCGCCAATTTCTACAGTGGCGGAGTTACCAATTCCGCCAAATTTTTAATTCTGTTAAATTCCCGATAGAGGTTAGTTGAGGTATTAAGTGTTTAAAATTTGGCGGAGTTTGAGATGCCGCCATTTTTAATTTGGCGGAGTTACAAAGTCCGCCTTTATCTATTTTGGTAATTATCTCCAAAACTTGATTATTTTGATAATAAAATATTAAAACTTGATTAGTTTAAAAAATCCGCCAATATTAAAATGTAAGGAATCCAAATTCCCGATCACCCACCTAGGCCTCCCTTTAACAATTAAAAGACCTACAAAAACAGTATACCAGATTTCTCATAGACAAAATTAGAAGTCGAATCAACGGATGGAGTGCACGCCTATTATCTTTTGACGGAAGGTTGACTCTAATTAACTCGGTTCTTTCAGCAACACCTCTATATTTTATGCAAGCAAACCTCCTACCGTCCTGAGTTATAAAGAAAATAAATGTTCTACGAAGAAATTTTCTTTGGCAAGGCAAATAACACTTTAAGGATGGCAAAAACCAAATCAACCGGCAAAAATTGTTCTCCCCGAAATCTTGTGGTGGTATGAGAGTTATCAATCCGAGACTCCAAAATCTTGCTTTGCTCACTAAATGAATCTGGAACCTACGAAGGGCACAAGCCTATGAAAAGCTACCTTCACTCAAATTTATGGTACTACTAGGAAGTTATCTGATATTCCAACAATCACATCATCTCCCTTTGTGAAAGACCTGCAAAGAGTTGAAAGGTTAGCAGACCTAGGCACAAAAGACCTGGTAAAAACTAAAAAATGATAAAGACACTAACTTCTGGTATGATAGGTTGTGGGGCCAACTACCCCTATCGAAAACACACCCAGCCATATCGACATACCTGACTAACCACAACGCCTCGATGCATGACGTCTTACGTGTGGAAATCGGTAACATAAGGCTAAAAAGAAACTTCTCAGCAGGAGTAAGAAGCCAATTGCACAACCTAAATACAACACAATTCCCCCGAATGGCCGAATATCACCTGGCACCGACACGATAACCTGGCAACTAGGTTCTTCAAACAGTCCCAAGGGCAACTTTTCCGTTAAAGGTCGGTACGATTTATTAGCAGATACGGGTATACACATTCTCTGGGCTAAACCAATTCTGGCAAACAAAAGCACCACTAAAAGTTTTTTACATGGCTACTATTCAATAACAAACTGTGGACGAACGGCATGCTACAAACACGAGGCTGGCCAAACTCGGACAGGTGTGTCCTATGCAACCAAGGAGGAACACAACCACCTTTTCCTGCATTATGACTTCACATACCGAGTCTGGAAAAAAATCACCAAATACTCGGGCCTGCGACAACCGAAATGGGGAACGACCTCGCTACTATTTTGGGAAAAAAATGAAGACGCCATCAGAAGACGAGCTCCAACAAAATGACCATTCTGGAAACCCATTTGGATGGCTACCTTGTGGAATATTTGGAAGACGGGGAATGACAAAATTTTCAACGACAAATCACCGAATATTACGATAACAACGAACAAATCCATTCATGAAGCCGAGTGGTGGATAACCCTCTGTACTTTGTTTCTTTTGTAATTTCTAGTAGATATCCTTTTATAATTCATGTAAATAATTTTTATTGATTTATAATATAATCTAGACATGCTATTGCCTGCCATTTCAAAAAAAAAAATCGACCCAATTCAAAATAAAAATTATTGTAGAGACAAGCTCAAAATATTTTCTCTCTAAATTTTTCTATAAAAATATATATATCTCGAGAATATGCTAAGTTTTTAAAAAATCCATAAAAATATTTTATCTCTAGAGTAATTCATTTTCTAGTATAAATAGATAGTCTCGGTTCTAATTTTGTATCAAGTCACAAAACAAAAACAAAAAAATCTTTTTAAATAAAGAATGAAATGAGAGTTTAGTAGTTAGTTGAAGGTTAATAATTGAGTAGTAAATGAATATTGTAAGAATATCTGAACCTTTATAAAATTATCGTTATAATCCAGTTTATGTAACTCAAACAAAATCTTCTACATTGAGATTACTTGTATAATATATGCTCTGATTAATGATTATTAGGAGCATTGAAAGATGGAAGTGAAACTATGGTGTTAAGTTGGCTTGGAGCTATGCTACTCGAGGTATTCTTACATGGATTCGAACTTGTTTTCTTAGTTCCTTCAATTTGGAAATGAACGCGTAGAGATAGTTAGGCTTTCGAGAAATGTGAAACATACAATAACAACACACTATTTTTACTTGTTTTCTTAGTTCCTTCGATTATCTTTCTAAAGTGACACACACAACACAATTTTCACTAACTTGAAGTATTCTCCATACTTTGTTTTTAACTTGTAATTAGAGAGTAATTGCCTAAACAAAACAAGAACAGAGTTAGAACCTTACAAAGGTTTGTCTATTCAGAGAGAACTTGCATAATAACCCCCAAACTCGTATCAGGGTCAGTAGTCAGTTGTGATCAAGCACATTTTCACATGATTGAAAGGTACAATTCATAATTCATTTTCTTCCAAACTACTATTCGAAATTGAAAGCTGCGAATCATAATTATTTGCATTGAAAGTAATGAAGTTCAGCCTTCGTGCATCGAAAGTGTGATATGAGATGAAATTTACATAAAATTGAGACAATCAGGAGAGTTAATAAGGGTTTTAAAAGACAAAATTTGATATTTACTACTTAAGGACAAATATGATATTTTTTGTTTTCGGAGAAATATACTAGAAATCGTCCCTGAAAACAATACCATGATATAGTTTTCTCTTTTTTTTTTCAATTTAGTAAAACGAAAACATATGTTAAATATTTATCCAAAAGACTATTTTTGTATCTTCGACTTATATCAAAAACAAAAATGTTGGACCTTCTTTCTCTTCAATTTTGAAGACGCGAGGACCCTAACAAGAACAACTGAGCTTAGGCCCCGACAAAATTCTCGAGTTCCACATCAACATACTATTGTTGTTACTCAAATAAAGTTCTCCATAGACCTAATGGTTTGAAATAAAAAAAATAAAAAAAATGTTGTCCATAAAAACAGAACTCAGACAGTCATTCATATTTACAGAATTTAAACAACACGAAACTCATTAATAGAAACACTACAAACAACATTACTCATCCGAAGATGAAATCTACATATCCAAGAAAGAAAGATCGCACGAATCCAAATTCTCCGTCCAGAGAGGGACGTCGTCCAGCCGAATCAGATCCTCTTCGCTGCCCAATTCCTCCAACAACCTCATTCCTTCCGCCTCGTCAAACTGGAAATTGAAATCCGGGATTTCAAGTCCAGGGAAAAGCTCCTCGGCGTCTCCCTTCTCCTTGTCCAGTAAACCTGAATCCAAAATGGACGAAAGCGAGATTTCTCTCGAAGTCGAAGTTGAGATTGACGTGATCGACGAACCGGACTTCACTCGATTTTCATCATCAATGTCACAAAAGTGGACAGGTGGCCCAATAATAGTTTTCGTTCTTTTCTTCTTTATAGAAGCGACATGTTGAGGTTCGTCAGATTTAACACACTGGACAGGTCCAGTGTTAACTCGATCCTCTATTATCTCTATGTATTCAGGCTCGGCTTTTTTCATCTTCTTTTTGTAGAGAGGGGACGGTAAAGCAAGAACAGTATCGGAGCACTGGACATCTCCAGTGTTAACTTCCACCTCAAGTTTCGGTTTCATCACAAAAGAGGATGGTGGTATTTCCTCGGAAGACTGGCAGCACTGGACAGGTCCAGTTGTCTGAGTCTCTTTCAGCTTTGCTTTTTCTTGTTCGAAATGCAAAAAGGCAGATTGGTAGACTTCGTGTGCCATTTGTTCAGATTTGAAAGTGCCGAGCCAGATACGGGTCCCACGAATCGGGTCCCGAATTTCAGCGGCCCAATTACCCGATTGTCTTCTGCGAACCCCTTTATATTGACTCGATGCTTGCTTTCGACCCAAAGACGAGTCGTCTTTTGGGGCTTGTGGTTTTTTAGGGTTTTGGGGACAATTAGTTGTTTGCACTGGGGTTTTGGAATCTCTAGGAGGAGCGAGGGATCTGGGGAGAGTAGATTTGGGTTTTCCAATTGGGGTTGATTTGTGTAATTCGATCGTTTGAATTACGCGTTTATTGTTCTTGATTTGGGAATTTTTCTTCTGGGATTCGAAATCGGAATCGGAATCGGAATCGGTTGCGTTTGGATCGAAGAGAAGAACTCGAAGTATTTTCCTCTTCGACCCCATTTCTTTATTTCGTTCTCTTCTTCTTCTTTTTTCCTTTTTTGTTTTCTTTTTGAGAGAGAATCGAAGCTTTTAAGCTTTACCTTTTTTCTTTTTGGAGTTTTTCGCCTTGTTGTGTTATCAAGTGATGAAGAGGAGGAAACACATGCGTATATGAAATCCAAAACTGAAATACGTATTAAATACATGGATTATTATCAAAGTAGAATTTTGAAATTGGAAGTTTCAAATTTGTGAAAATGATAAGGACGTAAACGGTGTGGATAACTTATCAAAAATTTAATGAGCAAAAAATTTAAGTATTTTCCATTTCGGTTTTGGCTCTTTGAAAAAGAACAAATACAGATTATTTGTCAATTTGGGTTACTAAATATTAATTAGTGAGTACGAAGCGAGAATAAGAATATTTCTTCAAAATGGAAACATAAATTAGCTGTTCATATTTATTACATGGAATCAAATAATGAGATATGGATTTCAAATTATAGATGGGCATGATGCAATTATTTCGATTATGAGATGAGGACGGAAGCCAAATAAATATTTGTACTAACAAATCACAAACCCATATCATGCAAAAGACGGTAAACTCATATCTTCAAATTGAAACATAAATCAACCAAATAATGCATACAATATTGCTTAATTATGAGTTAAATAAGTGAAATCAGACACACACGAGCACAATTACTTCATTAAATTAACTAACAAAAAATGAAATCATAAAAAAGAAGCTTAAACCCATACCGTGGTGATCTAACGCGAATCAAACCAAATTGAGAGCTCGTCACCATTCCTTGCACGAACGAAAATGGTGAAGAGGTGACCGAACTCAGCTTGCTCAGACCAGACGACATAAAATCAGCTTCAAATTAGCTGAAAATTGGCAACAAAAATCAAAACACTCAAAAAGTAGCAAAGGAAAGAGGAATCAGATCATAATTGTAGAAAGAAATCAGGACGAGATGCTCTAAAATTTTTAATTTCGAATAAGGGGGGGACAGAACAGATAAGTAAAGTTGAATAGGAAATGGAAAAATGATACTAATAAAAACTTGCCTTAATAAATAATAAAAGCTTCTATTTATTGTTGAGTGTCTGCGAAAGCCGAGAAGATGGTAAAAATTCACGTATATATTTGGTAAGTGTATTTATATATTAGGTAGACATTTATTTCGTGGGATATTTTCCCATATATACCCTCATAAAATTAGAAATGTTTTTCCTAAATGTAATATCAGAAGTACATACAGAAAGGACTAAATACAAATACTAATTTTTATTGGTCATTTTAGTAAAAATGATGGAGAAAGCATATGAATGTCCTGGATGACCGACTCGTATCCTTGTCGCTGATTATTATACAATAAATCCGCAGAAACCTATTATGCGGATGTACAATATACCGTTAAGATTGACACGTGCAAGAATCGTAGAGGTGAGGAAGAGATATAGTCGGTAACCGCATAGTGGGTTTTTATTAGTTTTGTCGCTTTCTTACATTGCTTGGGCGCCAAGGTCGCACGATATTTGATTTTCAGACAACTGATTAATTGCTACACGTACTCCAAAGAGACTTCATAAAATTATTTCGCGTACCCAAAGAGTCCCCTTAAAATATCTTTCCCGCCAAAAGAACTTTTCTTCGGTCCATATATTATTACAACCTCATATCAATGTTGTAAAATACAGAAAACGGTACGGAACGGTCGGGGACCGTTTTACGGGAATACCGTAAAACGGTAGAATACCGTAAAACGGTAAAAAAACGGTGAAAAAACGATCACCGAAATCGATAATAATTTAATTAAAATTTATGGATAAAACAAGAAAATATATAATAATTTAATTTTTTAATAATAAAAAAATATCATAAACAATGTTCAACATAAACGTAACATCAAAACGAATGTCCAACATAAATATAACATCAAAATAAAAATTCAAATAAAAAAAACTAAAGCGTAAAATCAATAACATCATTTGAGACCAAATCCGTCGGAGCTGATCCTCGTTAATGACGAATTTCACATTCTCATCATCCGTTGCCGTATCAAATTAGCACAAATTAAATTAACTTATCACTCGCAACCACAATTCGTGCAGAAGAGATTAGCTTTTGTTGTGAAGAAGAAGAGAGCAGTCATTGCCGTAAATTAAACCGAGCCGACGTCATTCTTTAGTCAATCGTGAAGAACTGAAGAATGGATCATCCCAACCAATGTCGTGAAGATGAGGAAGAACTAAAACAGAAACTCGGTGAAAAAGAAATCATTTGTCGGGAAAAATAACTGCAAAAAAAAAAAAAAAATCGGGCCCAAAATAATTAGAAGAAAAAATCGGTATGTAAAACGGGTTAAAAACGTTTTTAGATAAAAAAAAACGGTCAAACACGATTAAAAAAACGTTTGACCGTTTTTTGAAACGTTACGGCAAAAAACGGAACGGTTTTCCACCGTAACACCGTTTTTCGACCGTTTTCTGGTGTTTCTCGGCGTTTTTTACAACATTGCCTCATATTATGTTGTGTATTAATCAAAGCCCATACAATAAGCCCAATAGAGAGAGAGAGAGAGAGAGAGAGAGAGAGTGAGAGGGATGGGGATGGGGGTGGGAGTGGATTGTCTGACGACGCTAAACCGGTGGCCAGTACGGTCGGCTTGCATTCCCTGCCGGATTCCGATCGGTTTGTCCGGTGGCCGGACGGCTGTACCGGAGCGGCGGAGATTTGGTTTAATCGTGCGATGCAGTGAAGGAGGGAACGTGCGCGTGCTGCGCACGTGCAAGAATTGCAAGTCTCAGTACGATCCAGCTCAGAACAACTCTAATGCCTGCCAATTTCACACTTCTCATTTCGGTGGTAATTATGCACCAATTTCGGTATATTGTATTAGACAACAGTATATTGATTCATTAATTGATGTATTGCTTGAATGATTTAATTTTGAATATTAAAATTAACGTATTGCTGCATTACTCTCTGTAATTGCATATGAAAATCATGTTTAAAATTTGAAGCATGTAATTACGTATGTTTTTCAGGGGAAACAAAGAGGAAATTTGAAAGTGTGTATTCGGGCGGTACGATGAGTACTCCAGACGCAGGCAAAGTGTACCAGTATTGGCACTGTTGCGGGTCAGAAGACCCGTTTCATCCTGGCTGCACCTCATCCCCGCATTGTTCGTACGATGATTGAATCTGCTGATCGGTGCGTTATCTCGTTATTTTTTACTTGTTTGAAGAATGAATTTTAGTTTATTATTTTCATCTTCAATTAAATTATCTATTATATGCTATTACAAAATTGAAATTGCCGAGAATCTATACGGTTATCTTGTCATTCCTTTTCAAGTACTCAAATCATGCAAATGAAACCATGTATTTTGTTCAATGAATATCATGGATATAGCGTGACCCATCTAAAACCTCACCTAATTAAAAAAAACTGCAATATATTTAATCCTACAAAACAAAGAATCTCGTCCCCCTAATTCCAACCAAAACCCTTCCTAAACTATCTCTTCATCATCTATATTTACTCATCTCCGCCCCGCAAATCTCATCAAACAAATCAATCCAAACCCCCTCCAATTAAACAAAAATGGCAAAATTATTCCCAATCTTACTTCCAATCCTCCTCGTCGTCATAACACAAACCATAACGAACACCCCGCAAGCAAATGCGCAAACTTTATGCCTCTCTCAATTCGCCTTGGCGAACGAGGCTTGCACGAGTAGCTACGCCGAACCGGGTTCGCTCAAATTTAACATTACGAGTGCAAATGCTGACGTGGACCCCGCGGATGATAGCGACGACACTCACAGATCTCACCACCACCACTCTTATCACGACGAAGAGGCGGAAAATACGCCTTGTTGCAGGCGTTTAATGGGGATCGATAATGCTTGCATGTGTCAAATATTGGCGCGTCTTCCTAAGTTTATCGTTAAGCCTAAGCATATCATTACTCTTAGTCCTATAAAGGGGTGCGACGTGTCTTTCGAGTGTGACGGTGCTTAAGGAAGAGAATTTAATGGTTTATAAAAGAGAATAATTTTTTGTTGTTTATTTAGGTTTTAAAGAGATTGTTATGGTTATGCGATATGGATGGACGGGTTATAGATTGTTTTATTAAGTGTTTAAAAAGTATTTTATGGAATTAATATTTGAAAGTTTTATGTATCTTGAAATGCCTAGTAGCGTAAAACATATATGATATATCTATTTAAAAAAATTTATACAATATGTATGGAATATTATATATTGAGCTTACGTGGTATACAAAACTATTAAATTCGGCAATTATACATTTTTTATTTTAACATATTACACTATGTAATTAGTTTATATATTTAGTTTGAATGATCAAGATATAATTTATTAGCTTTTGTTAATTTAAAACGAGTGTGTAAAAGATATAATTAATTAAGAAAAGATGTACATTAATTCGGACTTTATATACATGTTTTGTGAGGATATGCATGACAATCATGCTTTGTAGGGTTGTAAATGGTATTTCATTTTTGCGGGGTATTATATTTTTTTCGTTTTTAGGGTCAATTTTCATTTCCTGATAAAAAGGATTGCTTTTGAAATGTCTAAAAAAAAGAATGAAAATTTATAAAAAAAAAAATGATTCGTCTTGATAACCCAGCGAATTAGCAACGCGCACTAGAAATTATTTATTACGATATACAAATGCATGCTTTTGTGCTCTCAAGTCTCATCGACTTATTTTGTCATGACCATAAACGCATTCTTTTGTGCATTCCGATTCGACACACAAATGACATGAAAAGCAAATTTTTACATGCAAAATGTTCACGCAATTTCAGCTCAAGTACTCGAGATTCGGTTCATAACAATAGCGCACTCATGAAAAAAGTTACTGGCATAATTTTGCTTTAAAGATGTTGCTTTCCTTTGCATTGCAGAATTTGAGGTTAAATTAGTTTTAAGATTTTATGGCTTTTATCATATCTACACAAATAAATTTGTAAGATTTTGGAGCGAATCAATTGATTTGGTGTCTTGTGTTGCATTAATTCGAAACAACTTCAATATTATAAATGAGTACCATCTAATGGTTATTTTAAGTGCAAAATGGCGATTTCGAGAAAACTGAAAGCTTTTTGGTTGCGATCGGTTTATATCAACATTTATTATTTAGAATCATAGAAATTAAACCAAGACCAGTTTAATGCTAATCTAAGTGAAGTTGGTATCATACTGGTCTAAGAAATGGCATAAATTGCGACATGGAGCGTATTCCATTATTCATAGATGACAAATTGGTTTTTGAACTATTAGCTCGATATGAAGCTTAGAATTATATATATTGCAAGCATAACATCTTGTTAAAGCCTTCATTTAAAAAAGACAGAGAGAAACGAGGCGAAGGTCGAAAGATGTAACCGATATTGTAGCTTTTATGTTTCAATTTTTATTTTTTTATAAGAGATAGAATATCGTTTTGGTATTCATTTAAAAAAAACCCATTTGCAAAACATAATTATGAAATAACGCGACAATTGTAATTAACAATCCCACGGTACCATTTTTTTTCTCACTTCCTATAAAACATTCTTCATGATTTAATTTGCCTATATTTTTTTAACAAATCTACAATTTACAATAATGTAATAATGTAATGCATGTTTTAAGATCTATTTAATGAAAATTATATTAAAAATATCATGTACCGTCTTTCTGCAGCAAAAATAAACTAGGCACACTTGTTAAAATAAAAATGATATGTTCTCATTGGAGTCAAAAATATTTTAAGATACATAATGACATAATATTATAATTACATGCTTGATCATTTTAGTTAAAACTACAACATTCAATATTGGGCTGTCGTAAACATTGGAATACTATTTGGGGCATAATATTGAATATTTTTTCCAACCATTAGATTTTTATCTAAATTAATTTTGTATAATGCGTTTATCTCTCTTGAGATTTTAGGGTTTTAGAGAAGTTCATGACAAAACACTAATATGAATACAAATTTAATGATTAAAAAGTGTTGATTTGTATACTCTCATTGTTCGAAGTATTTTATATTAGATTATGAAGTATTTTCTCAAAAGTGTTGATTTGTATACTCTCATTGTTCGAAGTATTTTAACATTACTCTATATATATAATTAGATTATGTGATTTTTAGACATGTATAATGAGATTCTTATTTAATGAAAAAATGTACATTTATAAAAAAAAATCTGCTGATAAATTTGTACTAATCAAACAAGTTAGAGCAAATCAATTCTTAGAAAAATCCCATGTAAGAGCCAATGATTCTCTCTGGTGCTTGCTTGAACTGGAGTGGATCCAAAATAGATGTAAGGAGCGATGGATGGAGTTGACCCCCCTTAGAGTTGGAGGTGGTGACGTCAATGCTGATGGATAAAAATTCCAAGAAATCTCTAACTCAAATAACTTAATAGAAATAAAATCTCAGGAAATAACCTTAAAATTCGTGGATTCTTCCTATGAACATTCCTCTGTCACTTTCACCGTGATATATAAATACCAAGCAACCAAACCCCTTTCATGCAAAATCAAATTCAAACCCATCCAAACAAGGAAAATATTTCTACGCAAAAAGAACCCGTTTTATTTTCATTTCCCAGCATTATTTTTCAAGTGATCGAAAAATGGATCGGAGGAAACGGACTCATGATGAACTTGGGGGCAGTGATTCGGAGGATCAGTCTTGGCCTACACGAATGCGACCAATGCCGACGTTTTATTCGTAAGAATTTCTAACCTTTTTTAAATAAATTACCTCGTAACTATTTCATTGAAATTGAAATGTCGACATAACTAATTAATTGGGAAGTGTTATGATAGACCAATTTTCTTATCATGGACTTATTTTTTTTTTAAAAAAAATTCGAATATTTGTGAAATAATGATATTTTTTGTAAGATTCTAGTGTATATTTATCATTTAATGTTATTCAAAACATAAATTTTGTAGAATTAATTAATAAATAGCTAAAATTTTTAAAATAATTTTTTGAAAATAGATCCATGATAAAAAAAAAAATGAGTATCATAGTACTCTCCTAATTAATGACCTACTCGTATAAATCATGGTTTGATCAATGACCTAATCTATTAATTGTGCTAATGATTCTTCACATAAATCAAGGTTATAAACAAACTTTATCGTCGTTTCTTAAACTTGGCAGTGTGATTAGAGGTGCATTACATGCCGAGACTATAAAGAGCATCTGCGCCTCCTTGGAACCGGTCATTCGAAAAACAGTACAAATGCCTATATTTCTCATTAATTTTGATGAAGCCATATTTTGGTATGATTTTGGCATTTTGATACTAATTTTTTTTTAAATAATTAAGGTACGTGATGGGGTCCAACAACATTTTTGCGGCAGAAATCCAATTTACGGGTAAAGAAATGAATATTTCTACCATCTTTTATTTGCTAATCATAATCTACATTTCAACTTGTGTACAGATATCCGCGGTACTTCCTTGAAGATCCACAACCCATACCGGAGTAAGCCCTTCATTTTCCAAACTTCATATTTACAAGAATATACTAAATATATTGAAAATATTTGTATTAATCAAATTATTTCATTTATGTTGTATTTAGAGAACCGAGATTCGAAAGCTTGCCGAGACATAAGCTTGTATTTGCAAATCAACTCCCACACTCAATATTCAGCTGTAACAATCTCATCGGCCAAGATAACAATCCTATACAAATACGACTCATCGACATTTCAACCGGAGAAATTTGCACAAATTCAGAGGGCCCGCCCGTCAAAGTGAAAATTGTGGCAATGGATGGTGAATTCCCCCCCTCGAACCAAGAGGAATGGACTAGTGATCAATTCAATAAAAACGTTTTGGGTCCAAGAGAGGGTAAGAGGCCATTACTAATAAGAGAAACTATGGTCACGTTGAAAAATGGAGTTGGTTATCTAGGAGATATGTATTTCTCGGATAACTCGTGTTGGATGAAGAATGGAAAATTCGGGTTAGGAGCGATTGTTCATCCGGATAGTAATAACGGAGTGAGGATCAAGGAGGGGCTGAGCGAGAAATTTACTGTTAAAGATCATCGTGGCGAATGTAAGTAAATATTAAAATGACTAAGTAACATTGTAAATATCATGAATTGTTTTGGTTCGTCGATTTTGTGTTTCTAATAGTAAACAAGAAGCATCATCCTCCGTGTCTTCAAGACGAGACTTGGCGGCTTGTGGAGATCTCAAAAGATGGAAAATATCGCAAGAGATTGGAGGCCAAAGAAATCCATAATGTTCGAGATTTTCTCAGAATGTGGGTTACAAATCCAAATGAGCTACAAAACAATGTATGATTTTTTTGTGAGTAACTTGCAATTAATCCCCTCCTTTTAATCAATATTAAAAACAACCTCGCTTTTCGTTGCGGTCCAGATATTGAAAATGAAAAAATCCTCGTGGGACAGGCTTATAAACCATGCAAATAATTGTCCAATGGGGGAGGACTCCTATTTGTTCAGGAAAGACGGAACTGTGATTAGGTTCGACCCTATCGGAAAAATTTTGGAGGTCTCTTCAGGTGGATTGAGCTTCTCTTATGATGATCTTGTGCCAGAAAATAAGGTAAATATGACAGAAGAGTTGTCTATGTTTATTTACCTCGAATTGGAGAGTCGTGTTCGGGTAGGATAGATTTGGGTTTAGGATCATTCGGGTCGGGTCTCGAGTCAAGCGTATCCGGTTTATGGGTCGATCAGGTTCCAGTCATAAGACAACCGGTTTTCTTGGATTCGAATCACGTGTCATTCATATTTTGGGTTATTTAGAGTTTCGGAGCCTTCGGGTTCTTTCAACCATTTACGGGGAGGGGTTCATATTCAAACGGGTCATATGAGTTTTCGAGTGGGGTCGGATTTTGCTGGTTTTTATTTTTTTTATTTTTGTCTTCTAATTTCTTCTTTAACATAGAATTTTGTACACGGGTTGGCTCCTCAAGCCTACGAACAATGGGATCGACTAGAGAAAGTATCGATTCATTTGGCCTTAAATAGTTAAATGCGAACAACTCTAACTTACCAAGTAAGCGATACATATATATAGTCTTATGTTTTATGCATATGCTTTATTCGCAATTTACATTTTAATTAACTTTAAATTGTTCGGTTATTAATTTTTTTTTTTTCAGACAGATCGATGAACAACGGGTATGGAAACGCGGGAGATCTAGAAAGAGATGTAGTTTGGACTCATTCCGCTTTCATGAACTCAAATGTAGATGGACTGGGTTCAGATATGAACTTCGTCGATTCTACATTTCAGAATCACTCCAATTCTTATCAACCTGATATTTGATTTACTTGTTTTGTTCGTTAAAATATCTCGAACTAAATTCGCAAATGCAAACTACTTAAGCTAAGCTAGCATATTGTTCATGTACTTCTTTGTTTGTTTTGCCTGATTATTATGTATTATCTTTTTTTGTGGTTCTGTTTTAATCCCTTGTTTTTCCTTAATATTGGAAGATTAAGGCAACCTCTATGTAGTTAGATCAAATATTCTTTTCTTAAAATAAACTCTACTTATGGCTGTAAGTCTAAACATTGGCTTAATTCTTTTGTTTCACATTGATTTAGAGTTTAGACGATAAAAATAAACATTTATTTAGTTTTCTATATTTTAGCCAATGAGTTCATAATTGATTAAGTATGAAACATAGAAAATCATATGTTATGAAAGGTTGTCAATGGATGGAGAATTATCGAACCTTCTTCAGTTATTATTAAAAAAAAAATTATATTTTACTGGATATTTCGTAAAAAACTCACAAACAGAATAGTAAAGGGTATTTGTCTATCTTCAGTTGGGGCCACTTTGAAATATCAAACTTTTTTTAGCAACTGTGCAATTTCTATATTTTGGGAAACAACCTGTGAGAAAGAAAATCTCCGTTTCAAAATTCAGATTACCGAAATTCGAAATAAAATATGAATTGAGGTAATTTTACTTTCAGGAGTTATATAACACGAATTGTAACAAAAACATTAAAGTAAAAAAAAATCTTCCTATAGGA
This sequence comes from Luzula sylvatica, assembly GCA_946800325.1. Taxonomy (NCBI): domain Eukaryota; kingdom Viridiplantae; phylum Streptophyta; class Magnoliopsida; order Poales; family Juncaceae; genus Luzula; species Luzula sylvatica. The sequence continues at coordinate 52,633,689 of OX326958.1, read as the reverse complement.
ACTAGATGAAAAATAGGACCAATATCTCGGAAACTAAGAAACTATGGCTCAAATGCATTACTAACAATAATTGTGATTTCAACCTCGTAAGGTCACCGAATGAATCAATGGATAGAGGTCACTCGCCAAGACATATAGTGACTTTTAACAAATACATATGTTGGAACAATCTTGTGAAAATTAACAACACGGGAAGGGACTTTACGTGGTATAAAAAAACACCGTCTCCAACTCTACCAAAATTGGATAGTGTTAATCTCCCATCATTTTTGTAACCAAAACACAATTCATCAACTAGAAAACATCCACAAATTACTTCGAATCATTGCCTATTAAAACATAGTATATCAATCTCAAAGAATTCTAACTCAAAAAATACAATCTAAAAAGATTTTGGGGGAAGCCCTAGCCGCCGCCACTCCCCCTCCCCTCCTCCCTTCCCTCCCCTCCCTTCTCCTTCTCCTCCTCCTCCCCTCCTCTCCCTTATACTCAACTTTTCCTCAACCCCATCCAAATTGAACCCTAACCCTCCCCACAACCGTGTGAGCTCCATTTTTGAGTTCCATTATTGGAGCTCCATTCTTGAACTTCATCACCCACAACCACTTCAAGAAGAACAAGAACAAAACGATGAAGATCGTTTAGGCCACAGTAATGACGACAAGGTCGATTTTGACTACGGCAACAACGGCAAAAGACAGGTAAATGTCATGGCAAAGAAGGTGAAGAGTTCGTATCGGCCATGGCAATACCCGAGTTCTACACCTAATCTCGAGGCTATATCCATGGTGATGGATCGAGATGTACCGTAATCCAAGTAATCCAAGAAGAACAATCGATAACGACGTGTACAAGAGTAAGCTAGCGGCGGCGGCCGACGAATACGCAAAACCAAGAGGAAGAAGACGGCGACTGTCATTGTTGGCGACAAACCCTAGCAAAAATTTCTTTCTTTTTCTTAGGGTTGTTAATTGAGTCATTTGCAAGTTACGTTGAGCCCAATTTTTATTTTAAATTTCATTTTTTTTTCTTCTAAGCAATATAATTATATGTAATTCATTTGCTTAATATATATCATGAAACTATAAATTACAATTAAAATATATATATATATATATCAATGCAATGACAGTAAAGTGATTCAACACAAAACTTTCTATACATACCAATTCATCGTACCAATAATGTACAGACGATCAATTCAAACTTAATCATACAACAAATTGAATTCAACTAAACTGGACAAATTCAAACCAATCATGTCAAATCCAATAAATACAACAAGAAGCACAAAATACATTATATACAAACATGTAAACATGATGCTCGAGCACAAACTATCGTTCACTGAGAAAATTTCCGTGCAAAAAAAGTTCCTCTAGCATTTTTATCTACAAATATTAGTTTCGAAATCGATAATAAGCTCCAGGTTGTACTCTCAAGAGATATCACCCATGAAACCTGTTGTCTGAATATATGAATGAAAGGAAGAAAGAGTTAGCACGCGAATACACTCTTGGAAATATATTATAATATTCAAGTGGATATTTGGAGTATAATACTATAAAAAATAAGTCATTGGATATGCATTCAGATTAATATTTTGCAAGGACAGTGCATTTCTCTCTCTTGAAAATTTATGTGACACAACAATTAATGACAAAACACTAATTTTATATATGTGACACAAGAATTAATGGCTAAAAAATCGCGAATATTATATGTGAAATACTCATTTTGATATTTAAGCATAATACTTAAAGACCTTTTTTGACCATTGGATTTGTGTTGGAATTTTACTTTTGTGTCGTGCAAATTTTCAAGAGAGAAGAATAATGAGATATTTAATGCAAAACACTAAGTTTCGATAGGTGGGCAAATGGTTCAGTTTATTTAGGAACCGAACCGAACCGATCGAATTCGGTTTAATCGATTCGGTTTTCGGTTTATTCGGTTCGCTTCGGTTCAAAAATTGATATTGTTCGATTTATTCGGTTCGGTTCGGTTCGGATCGATTTTGGTATTTTCAAAACCGATTAAACCGAACCGACCGAATTAATATTATATTTCACGTTTTTTATAATGTTCACTTAAAAAAATTATTATTTCATATGTAAAATTAGAAATAACATATTTATATTTTATATTTTATATGATTTGTTTTTATATTCTTTTTGCTAAATAAAATTTGAATTTTATCATTATAAATCTTCTTATTCGGTTCGGTATTAAATAGGTTCAAATTTTATTTGGTTCGGTTCGGGTTGAGTCGATTTGGTCTTATTCGGTTCGGTTCGGTTCAACCGAATATCCATCCCTGAGTTTTGATGCACATATATAATAACTAAAAATATTTGAGTACGAAACTGCTTGGTGAGTATTTGTGGTATCGCTCGAGACTTTTTAAACATTAAATGTGCATCAAAATTAATGATTTATAATAAATAATGGTTTCTCTTTTTATTTGAAATTTGTTTCATAAAAAAAATTCATGACAAAAACATTAGTTTTGTTCTAAATCCAATCCAGTAACTAAAATGTCTTTTGAGTATTATCTTTTGAAAACTCACTATTTCAATACATATAGATTACCTCCCATGAAAGGCCAGTCGACAGGAGAGCTTTCAAACGGATCAATTTGCCAGGTTACGCAAGCATCAACTTGATTGAGGCCCTGTGGAATATCCTATATGTATGGACAAATGAATAAGGAGAATTCTTCAAAAAAACCCTACTTTTTTTTTCAAATTATGAAAAATCCCGTCCTTTTGAAAAACCTCCTATCTTTTTTAAATTTCCTCAAAAACCCCACGTATTTTTGTTTCTTCCAAAAACCCCCTAACATTTTTAGATTCTCTCAAAAAATCCCTATTTTTTGTTATGTTTCTAAAAATGACCATTATACCCACCATAATTTTATTTCATAAATCTTTATAATTTAATAAATAAAAAATGTTAAAAAATAAATAATACATATATATTAAAATATTATAATAAATAATAAGTAAATATTGAAATATTATGATAAATAATATATTTATATTAAAATATCATTTTCAACAATTATTAATATTTTAATATCTATGTATTAATTTATTATAATTTTTAATATCTATATATTATTTATAACAATATTTTAATATTTATTTATTATTTATTATAATATTTTAATATCTATGTATTATTTATTTTTTATATTTTAATATCTATTTATTATTTATCAAATTATGGATATTTATAAAATAAAATTATGGAAAGGGGTATCATAGTCATCTTCCAAATCATAACCAAAAGATAGGAGGTTTTTGAGAGAATCTAAAAATGCTAGGAGATTTTTGGAGGAAGCATAATATATAGGAGGTTTTTGAGGGAGTCTAAAAAGATAGGGGGTTTTCATAATTTCCAGAAAATTTAGGGGTTTTTTGAAGAATTCCCCAATGAATAATCATAATTCAACATGAAAGAGATCACAGTAAGCACAACAATTTCTTTTGTTTCTAACCGCATATTCGAGAGCAATTTCCCCGGAATGATATTGAGGTAGATCTGCAAGCGATGATGGAAATTTTGCTAATATTAGTACAAATGAACCCAAAAAATTAAAGATTAACTTGGTTTACTTAAATTTTACCATTGTTGATGGCCGAGGGGATGAATTCGAGACTGCTTTGCATTTCACCAAATTGTGAGAAGCTCTGATTAGGATACATTTGCATCCCCGGAAAAATATTTGTTGCATTTTCTGCAGTTCACTGTCGTTAGAACAAATGAACCCCGAAAAAGTATTTAGTCGGTTCATTTAGATATTACCTAGGTTGATGGTCGAGTTAACGGGATCGTTGCCCATCTGAGGAATTTCCTGGCCAGGATTAGGAGGAGACGTGGTCGGTACTACAACTTGTTGCATGGAATCTGGTTCGGTCTCATTTCCACTAGCACGAGCTCTTCCCGCTTGTTGTATAATTGACTGCCATTGCTTGTCTTTTAATCCTAATTTCTGTTTTTAAGTAACAAAGAATATAAATTGACTTCCATTTGTATTAATAAAAATAAATAAAAGATAAATTAACAAAATTTCTAGCTTACATTCTTTAAATGCTCATCTGTAGCCAACATTATCCGCAAATCTTGCACAGTTATTTCATGTTTCTTTGATGAATTTGAATCTTCCGCAGTTATTTCTACGGGTTGTTTTCCTCGGTATTTAAGAGCTAACAATTCCTTGTGGCATTATCAGCAAATATTCGATTTTTTTTTTTTAAAAAAAATGGGTCCACGATAAGAAAATGAGTCTATCGTAGCACTCCCAAGCTCAATCTTTATTTGTAAATATGAATTAACCATTGATTATTAATTATGATAATTTATTTGTAAACATTTATGTGTTTATTATCTTACGACAAACTTTGAGTATTATTCGAATGCCACATCATATTACATTAATAATAATGTAGATTATTATTATTCACTAGATTCACAATAAAATTTTACCCGATTGTTGATCATTTCACCTTTAAATATACGAAGAAATATGATCACAAATCAAATGTGAAAAGTTTATGTATGAAATAATACTAAATTAAAAGGTTATTACGAAACACACAAACAAAATATTAAGTGTTTTAAAAAACATTAGTTTTCAAAATCTGTTAAATATATTCGCTCGAAATTTCTCTATATTTTGGAATCCAAATTAAAGTATTCCATACATAATGTTTTTTATTCAAAATTTAAATATATTACGCAGGAAAATACAATCAAAAGAATTCATATTTACATAAGTTATTTTCGATGTATAATTATTAAAACCACAATTTTACAAATCCTATATTATACTAAGTATGTTATATTTATACTTTTTTTTCAAACAAATTTAACAATAAGATTGAAAAATAATAGAAATTGAAAATAATATTTACATGTATACCAAAACATAAATAACTTCTTAAGTTTATAAAAATATATCAAATATTACTGGAATTTTTCAATTTATAAATTTAAAACATATGATTTTAAAAGGAGTTTAATTTAATTTGTTGCTTAATTAAATTTTGGCATTATCGTTTCAATTATTTACATTATTAAGTGTCCTATTATGTATAATTATCATTATCGTTTGGATCAATAAAAAATTATGAATACTTCTGTAGTGAATACATAGGGACGTGTGTTCATCGTTTTTTATTTTATTTGCATAAACAATTATAAACAACAGTGATATATTTTTGATTGTTATGATTTTTTCGTAACATTGTATTGTAACTCATATATTATTATACAAACACATTGTTATATGTATTATTATTTGAAGAATAAAAAAAAGTCATTTACTATCACAACGTGTAATGAGCATAATTAAACACATTTTTAGGGTTTAAAATCAAGCAAAATAATATTAAATAAACATAAAAACATTCTATAATCCTTATATTTCATAATTCTTGAGGAAAATACTTTAATGAGGAATTTATGTTTATTTCAGGTAAAAAAGGCCAAATCTCCACAAACAAACTCCATGGCTGGATTCCTCGCGTCGAGACGAGCATTTTCGATATAAAGATCGTACAATTTGGTGCAAGGACGAGAAAGTCGCAAAGTTTATGGTGAAACGGGTCAGAAGTGAACTTTTGAAGTGAACTTTTGAGAACTTTGAGAACTTTGTTTCTGAAGTGAACTTTTGAAGAAGAAAAATAATAAAAATTTCAGGAAATTGTTTCTGATGTGAACTTTTGAGAACTTTGAAAAAAAAAAACTATTTACAAAAAATTCAAGTACTAATTTGTCTCCCTTTAAAGAGGTGAATGTTTTGTGTCTCTTTTTATCGGCCACGTTGCCCTCTATCTTGTCATTAATTTCAAAATTTCATCTAAACCCTCCATTCAAATCATTTACCTTACAGTCAATGTTACAGAAATCGCTCGGCACTCGCTAGTCGGCAGACGACCATCAAGCGCCAAGGATGATTAATCGGGATTAATCGGGAATCTCGGCGGATCTCGGAGGATTTTTACTTTTTGTATTTAATACCTAAACTAATTAAACAAAATTACAAATCACATCTGTTTTAATAAGTTTTGAATAATTTAAGTAACAAAATACAGTACGTCACTAAACTAACATAAACTCAAATAATAATTTAAATAACATAGCTGATATCCGAATAACGTAATAAAATTTCAAATAACATAACATTATCATGAAAAGAAAGAAAGGAGAAAAAAAATGAGCATGAATGTTTTTGTTTCACACCTGTCCCCTGTTGCTAGAAACGAGATAGGAAAATAAATAATTTTTCTTGCACGAAGAGAAAAAAACGAGAAAAAAAATGAAACGATATATATATATATATATATATATATATATAAATCTGAAAAAATTTAGTCCAAATTTATTTTTTTGAATAGTATCCGACAAGCGATCGCTTTCTTTATTGATGCCTAATTTTTTTGATGTCAATGGGGATCGAACCCACATCCTCTCACAACATATAATTTTTTGTGTTTCACACTCAACCAATTAGCGAGTGTGTAAAAGATATAATTAATTAAGAAAAGATGTACGATAATTCGGACTTTATATACATGTTTTATGAGGATATGCATGACAATCATGCTTTGTAGTTGTAAATGGTATTTCATTTTTGCAGGGTATTATATTTTTTTTCATTTTTAGGGTCAATTTTAATTTCCTGATAAAAAGAATTGATTTTGAAATGTCTAAAAAGAAGAATGAAAAATTAAAAAAAAAAATGATTCGTCTTGATAACCCAGCGAATTAGCAACGCGCACTAGAAATTATTTATTACGATATACAAATGCATGCTTTTGTGCTCTCAAGTCTCATCGACTTATTTTGTCATGACCATAAACGCATTCTTTTGTGCATTCCGAGTCGACACACAAATGACATGAGAAGCAAATTTTTACATGCAAAATGTTCACGCAATTTCAGCTCGAGTACTTGAGATTCGGTTCATGGCAAAGAGCGCACTCACGGAGAAATTGCTGACATAATTTTGCTTTAAAGACGTTGCTTTCCTTTGCATTGCAGAATTTGAGGTTAAATTAGTTTTAAGATTTTGTGGCTTTTAGCACATCTACACAAATAAATTTGTAAGATTTTGGAGCGAATCAATTGATTTGGTATCTTGTGTTGCATTACTTCGAAACAACTTAAATATTAAATATTCTCTTGGGTCTTTTGGAAGATACAACAATGGTGAATTACACGGTCGAAATCATCTCAGAAGCACAAAAGGAGAATGAGCGGGATTAGTGAATAATGGATGGAAAAAGAAATGACAAAGACGGTGCCAAAAATTACATATAAGAGATAGAATATCGTTTTGGTATTCGTTTAAAAAAAAATCTCATTTGCAAAACATAATTATGAAATAACGACACCGACAATCATAATTAACAATCCAACGGCACAATTCTTTCTTCTCACTTCCTATATATCTCTACTAGGTTATTCGAGATGTGATATACAACATTAAAAATATTTTAAGATACATAATGACATTATATTATAATTACATGCTTGATCATTTTAGTTAAATCTACAACATTGAATATTGGGCTGTCGTAAACATCGAAATACTATTTTGGGTATAATACTAAATATTTTTTAACCATTAAATTTTTATCAAAATTAATTTTGTATAATACGTTTATCTCTCTGGAGATTTTAGGATTTTAGGGAAGTTCATGACAAAACACTAACATGAATACAAATTTTTTTTTTTTTTTTTTTTTTTTTTTTTTTTTTGCATTAAAAGCCCGTAGGCAACTATTTACAAAATCACCCTTACATAATAATTACAAAGAAAGAAAAGTGATCAAATTCATACGGACACTCTAAAATTGAGTTCCTAAGTCCTAATAAATCCGGATACATCGTTTAGCCCTAATCTAGCACTTCGAGCTAAAGAATCCGCCTCCTTATTATCATCGCGTGAAATAATGTAGAATTTCCAATCCGGATTTCCCCTTGCAAGCTCACGACATTCCTCGAATTCATCATAAACTCTCCAATCAACATCAAGGGAGTTATTGGCTATGGCATTAATTATAATTTGGTTATCCGAAAAAATAGCACAAGAGGTAATGCCAATAGATGCTAGCTTTAGTAGAGCAAACCGACAAGCTAGTACCTCGGCTTGTAGGGGTGATTGAGCTCGAGTCGAGGCTCCCTCATGGTAGAATTAGATTATGTGACTTTTAATGATTAAAAAGTGTTGATTTGTATACTCTCATTGTTCCAAGTATTTTAACATTACTCTATACTCTATATGTATAATTAGATTATGTGACTTTTAGACATTTATAACGAGATTCTTATTTAATGAAAATATATATATTTATAAAAAAAATTCTGCTGATAAATTTGTACTAATCAATTCTTAAAAAAATCCCCAGTCTGAATTTCAATATAACAGCCAATGAATGTCTCAGGTGCTTGTTTGAACCGGAGTGAATCCAAAATAGATGTAAGGAGCGATGGAGTTGACCTTGACCCCCTTGAGTTTGAGGTGGTGGTGTCAATGCTCTGGATGGAGAAAAATTCCAAGAAATCTCTAACTCAAATAACTTATAGAAATAAAATTTCAGGAAATAACCTTAAAATTCGTAGATTCTTCCTATGAACATTCCTTTTGTCACTTTCACCTTGATATATAAACACCAAACCCCTTTCATGCAAAATCAAATTCAAACCCATCCAAACAAGGAACACATTTCTACACAAAAGGAACCCGTTTTATTTTCATTTCCCAGCATTATTTTTCAAGTGATCGAAAGATGGATCGGAGGAAACGGACTCGTGACGAACTTGCGGACAGTGATTCGGATGATCAGTCTTGGCCTACACGAATGCGACCAATGCCGACGTTTTTTTCGTAAGAATTTCTAATCTTTTTTAAAATAAATTACCTCGTAACTATTTCATTGAAATTGAAATGTCGACATAACTAATTAATGACCTGCTCGTATAAATCAAGGTTTGATCAATAACCTAATCTATTAATTGTGTTAATGATTCTTCATATAAATCAAGGTTATAAATAAACTTTATCGTCGTTTCTTAAACTTGACAGTGTAATTAGAGGTGCATTACTTGCCGAGACTATAAAGAGCATCTGCGCCTCCTTGGAACCGGTCATTCGAAAAACAGTACAGATGCCTTTATTTCTCATTAATTTTGATGAAGTTATTTTTTGGCATGATTTTGGCATTGTGATACTAATTTTTTTTTTTAAATAATGAAGGTACGTGATGAGGTCCAACAACTTGTTTGCGGCAGAAATCCAATTTACGGGTAAAGAAATGAATAATTCTACCATCTTTTATTTGCTAATCATAATCTACATTTCAACTTGTGTACAGATATCCGCGGTACTTCCTTGAAGATCCACAACCCATACCGGAGTAAGCCCTTCATTTTCCAAACTTCATATTTACAAGAATATACTAAATATATTGAAAATATTTGTATTAATCAAATTATTTCATATATGTTGTATTTAGAGAACCGAGATTCGAAAGCTTGCCGAGATATAAGCTTGTATTTGCAAATCAACTTCCACAATCAATATTCAGCGGTAACAATCTCATCGGCCAAGATAACAATCCTATACAAATACGACTCATCGACATTTCAACCGGAGAAATTTGCACAAATTCAGAGGGCCCGCCCGTCAAAGTGAAAATTGTGGGAATGGATGGTGAATTCCCCCCCTCGAACCAAGAGGAATGGACTAGTGATCAATTCAATAAAAACGTTTTGGGTCCAAGAGAGGGTAAGAGGCCATTACTAATAGGAGAAACTATGGTCACGTTGAAAAATGGAGTTGGTTATCTAGGAGATATGTATTTCTCGGATAACTCGTGTTGGATGAAGAATGGAAAATTCGGGTTAGGAGCGATTGTTCGTCAGGATAGTAATAACGGAGTGAGGATCAAGGAGGGGCTGAGCGAGAAATTTACTGTTAAAGATCAACGTGGCGAATGTAAGTAAATATTAAAATGACTAATTAACATTGTAAATATCATGAATTGTTTTGGTTCGTCGATTTTGTGTTTCTAATAGTAAACAAGAAGCATTATCCTCCGTGTCTTCGAGACGAGACTTGGCGGCTTGAGAAGATCTCAAAAGATGGAAAATATCACAAGAGATTGGAGGCCAAAGAAATCAATAATGTTCAAGATTTCCTCAGAATGTGGTTTACAAATCCAGATGAGCTACAAAATAATGTAAGAAAAAAAATCGAGTAATTTGTAATTTAGCCCCTCTTAAAATTGATCTTGCATTTCAATGTGTCCCAGATACTGAAAATGAAGAAAACCTCGTGGGAAAAGCTTATGAACCATGCGATTCAATGTCACATCGGGGATGATTCGTATTTGTTTAAATCAGAAGGATATATGATTCGATTCAGCCCTATTGGAGAAATATTAGAGGCCTCCATAGGTGGAATCTGTTACTATTATAATGATCTTGCGCCGCAGCATAAGGTAAGACACGAGAGATTAGCAAAGATCAATTGAAATTGAAATCAGTATATTGTTTTTGGTGTTTCTTCTTCAAATTTCTAATAGTTACACTTCCACTCCTACTTATGTATGAGTGAGGTTCATTATTTGAGATTATAATTTTGTTTTTTTTTTCTAGGCTATTGTGGATAGCTTAGCTTCTCATGCATATAGACACTGGAATCAACTAGAGAAAGTATCGACTAATTTAGCCCTAATTGCGAACAACTTTAACTTTCCAAGTAAAACATGCTCCTCGTCTTTTGAACACTACAAATTGTAATTTATGAACTCGAAACTTCAATTTAATTTGTCTGTGATTATTACTTTGTCAGATCGGTCTGCAAATGCCGGCTATGGAAATGGAGGATATTTGGATATGGATACACCTTCGAGTTCAATTGGGACTCGTGTCTTCTCAACCGAACCGAATTTAGAAAACGCGAACTCTTTCAATAATGTATTTGCGGATCTCCTTGATATTTGTAAAACCGACCTGTAATTTGAGTGCAAATATGTGCATATATTGACTTCTTCTTTTTCAAACTTTGTGGTACTTATTAAAAAAATTTTGAGAAATGTGGTACTTATTAATTAACCATTAAGTACCCCATTATGTTTTTGTGATGTGAAATTATCTGCTAAGTTCAATGTAATAGTTTTTCTTCTCAGAGAATGGGAGTGTACGGAAAGTTATGCATTATCTTTATTCTGTACTGAGTTGTAAGATTGCCTAAGGGCTTTTATGCACACAAAAAAAGAAAAAGTTTTTCTTCTCTAATTCGTATGTATGCAATGGAGAGTTGAGATTAATATGCTAAAATAATCTTGAAGGCTTTATTGATATGGTATGTGTAATATGTTAGTAACAAAAAAGTGAGGTTATATACAGTGTCATCAGAACTCATCCAAAATCTTCAGTGACGTGGACGAAAATATTTAATTAAATTAATTCATATTTTTAATTAAATGAGTTAACAAATTAATTAACTGTTTAATCGAATTGACATGTCAATTAGCATATAAAAATGAATTGACGCGTTAAATAATTTTTAATAGAAAAATACAATATGTTTCCCAAACACACTTTGATATTCTTGATGCGTCAATCGAAGGTGTGTAATTAGATTTATTAGTCTCTTTAATTGAATCAATTAAATTAAGTTTTGATTTGAAGATTAATCAATACAATCAATTCATTAAAACATCCTCGATTAAAGCATTAAAGATATTCATGAAAGATACGAGGGACTCCATATATAACTCCATTTTCAATTGAAGTGTTAATCAATCCAACTAGCATTTCTTGTTCACCTCGTCAAGAATGTTGATATTAAATTAGACATATAAATATATTTTCCCTAAAAAATTAGAGACCTTATTTTTATAAGTGCTTGTGACCTAGGTCTCTGGCCGTAGAATAGTAATTTTAACTTCTATTTGTTAATTTAATTGTTGATTTTGGATGAATCTGATAAAAAAAATAAGAAATGTTATACTGCTCTCTTACTCTCATTTCAATTTCCTTAATGCGTCAAGCGAGATGTGGTTAATTGAAGTGAGAGCGATTAATCAGAGTGATTAACACCTCAATTAACGGTAATTGACACGTTTAATTGACACGTCAATTCAATTTAATATATAATATTTGTACGTGTTAATTGACATGTCAATTCTATTAAACGGTCCATTAACCATTAATTGAGATACCAATCAGTCTAATTAATTATTTCCGATTGACATATTAAAATAGTTGGGTGAGAGTGGGGTACATCATATATAATCCTTGAAAAATAAGTAAAAAAAAAATTGATATTGTTTGTTTTAGATGGACAAATATGATATTTTATATTTTAGTTAGGACATACAAGAAAGGAAAATTCTTCAAAAACCCCCTAACTTTTTGGGAATTTATCATAAATCCATAACTATTAGATTACTTCAAAATCCTTCGAAAAATTGAGTTGATTTTGTTGTACCCCTACTAGTGTTATTTTTAACTTTCTATCCAAATTTTTTTTAATCAAAATATCCTCATAATTTATTTTTTATTTGAATTTATTCTATAAACTAATAAATAATATTCTACATTACAAGAATAAACAAAAACCAGCCAAATTTACTAACAAAAATATATTATATAAAACATAACAAACACAAATCCTATCACCAGCGGACTGGCTTCTTTCTTATTTATGCAGTGCCTTCATGAAACCCAGTAGAAAACTCAAAATTAAATCCTAAAACTCGGATTCTGACCGGATTGGACTTGAATCGAGTCGGCCGCTGCCGATTCCAACTTGAGCCCGCCGACTCCGGCCACGAGTCGGTGACTCTAAGAACCATACTTAAAACCACAATTAGACCGTACTCATATATAATATTTGACTTATTCAAAATTACTGCAACACAAGTGAACAAATCAAGGAGCATTTATGCATGTAACTCTATATTGATTCAAAATTCAAAAAATAACCTCTTTTCTGAAAATATTCCAAAAATAACCCTCTTTTTGATAATATTCCAAAAATAACCCATAACTGGTTTTTAAATCCCGCCAGTAAAAATTCATTTTTTTTTTAATTTTAAATATGATATATTTTCCCAAATTTTATCATAACATTTTTTATGATCTAATTAACATATCTAATTAAAATAATAACTAGTACATGTTGGCTGTTAACTTAATACGTAATTATTATTTATTCGAATTCATAAATTTGAATAAATTTTAATGAATATTTAATTATATTTTTTTAATTAGCACGTTAATTATATGTAATTGTTCTATAATGGAGATTTCGGCGGGTACATTTGGGGAGTGATTTCTTTTTAAGAAAGTTTACTGGCACAAGTTTGAAAAAAAAATATTAAAATTTATTGCACTCCAAAATGTACCCGCCGAATTCTCCATTATTGAATAATTATATTTAATTAACGTGATAATTAAATATTCATTAAAATTTATTCCAATTTATGAATTCGAATAAATATTAATAATGTATTAAGTTAACAGTTATACCTTGATCGTTAACATCTGATCATTAACATTTTCGCCGTACATTCTCATGTGATTTACGATCTCGATAATTCTCGAAAAATATTCCTTGATCGTTTATGTCTCTTTCATATTTATGTTATTAATTGCCTCCGCAACATCTGCAGCTTGACCGCGATCATCTTCATGGATCCTTGAAATTCTTCGTGCAATATATTGCAAGCTTCTTTTGTCATGGTCGTATCTATTATTCGTGAAAACAAACTTCCGACTACTCCTTATTAAATCAAGAACAAGGGTACGGTATTCTTCATCCGATTCTCCGACAACGCTTTTCTTCGACATTGGTTTGAATTTTTTAGATATAGATTCGGTATACTCTGTCTCGACAATCGTCTACAAATTTTGCGACAATAACAACATCCACATTTTATCCTCTAAATATTATAATGTCCTCCCATCGATTATTCCGTAAATGTCCGCACTCGAACTTGACGACTCTGATACCAGTTGTTGAATTTTACGCAGTGAAAATAACTCTAAAAATAATTTTATTACACGAAGTTTGATATTACCCACACATACACGTACATATACAAAACTCTTATTCTGTCTCCCTCTTAATTTCTCTCTTTGTCCCTGTCTATTTAGTTGGATAACTCTCTGTGTTATTATCACTCTCTATTTATAGTTTTTGTATGTCGGTTGGGTATATATTGGAGATTTCTACAGAAACTTGGGTGGCTCTTCTACCGACTTTACAATTACAAACGGTTTAATAATGTGAAAATATTTTTGGTTCCTCAAACTCACCCCAACCTCCTTGACGAACCTCCTTGATGAGGTAACACGATGAATTGATTAACACTTTCATTAAATATTAATTGACATGTCAATTCATTTTAATATGTTAATATTAGTATATGTTAATTGACATGTTAATTAAATTAAACGGTTAATTAATCTGTTAATTCATTCAAATAATAGTATTAATTAATTTAATTTACCAACCCCCTTATTTTGGACCCATCTTTTTGCAATTCCCTCAAGCCACATCATCACAATTCATGCCATATCATCACAATTATTTCAACCATTATATTATGATATGTGGCAACATATGAACCATGAATTAACTTTTGATTTTGTGTGATTATGTTTTATTTGTATATATTTATGTGTTCCTTATTTTACACATAGTTTTAAGCAATTTTAGAAAGCCACATCACCTTACACTGATGGTGTGTCAAAATATTATTTGTTAGGTTCATGTTGGACCAGTTGTACTTGATCTTGAATTTGTTCACAATATGTTACAAGATCAATTGTGAATACAAATAGAATGTGAAGAGTTTAAATATTTAACATTAATAAATTAATATATAATATCATAAAACATACATCAAATATTGTTAGTATTTTCATAATATAATTTAAGAAAATTAAGAAATATATTCGCTGGAATTTTATCTTTATTTGGAGATCCATATTATCATATATTTAATATTTTTCTCTAACTTAAAATTATGAAAACAATTATGCAATAAAAGATATAGAAATAAATATAATTACATTAATGACTTGTAAGCCTAATTATTATTATTTTTTAAACTATAATTGAAAAAAAATGCACATACTACTAAGTATGTCATTATCATATATTCAATATTTTTCTCTAACTTAAAATTATGAAAACAATTATGTAAAAAAATATATAAAAATAAATATAATTACATTAATGACTCGTAATCCTAATTATTATTATTTTTAAAAATATAATTGAAAAAAATTGCACATCCTAAATATTATTATTATTATTGAAACAAATATGTTATATTTGTATTTTTACTTAAAATAATTTTGTATTAATCTTTAAAAAAAAAAATAATGAAAGATATTTATTTACTAAACGCAAATAATTTCTTTAACCTATATAATATTTTTCAATAATAAACATGAAACATGAAATTTATCAGACACAAATAAATTTTTTAAACTTTTACAATGTTATTATTCTTAATTTTAGATATGAAAATTTAAAATATCATATGGTTTTGATTTTTGTTTATGTCCACGCATGTTGTTTTATTATTTTATAGTGACATTTATTATTTTTTGTATGTATTGCATTAAAGTACTAAATAAATATTTCGCAATGTGTTTATATTCAAAAATAGTATAATAATTTTGTCATCATCAAATTTTATTAATCAATATGATATTTATTTTCATAGTCATACATTTGATTCCGAAAAATCATAACTATATATATATATATATATATATATATATATATATATATATATGTGTGTGTGTATATATTATGTGTATGGTAAACTAAATAAAATAAAATCGCCGCGAAGCGGGTAATCTCCTAGTTAAATACATTTTAACACCCCCATCAAAGACGATTGAGTGCATATATAACCCCTTTAATGATTCATGAAATTTGATGACAATTCTTTCATGACTCTTTATAATCCTCTCCATTTGGTATATTTCTGGAAGACTCAATCTTTTATATATTTTGTTTAGATTATTGAAGAAAAAATGAATTAATTATTTTAACAATAGCGTCTCTAGTCTTAAAATCATGCATCCAGTGAAGAGAGAGAACTGCTACTATGAGATGTTCGCAACCCCTCTTCAAACTGGAGGTGAGAAAGTTGACCGTTGAGCAGCTGTGCTGAGCTGATGCAAACTCTTATTGATAAAATACCAGGGAATTTCCCTAATTAAATTATTACGAATAAATATGTCCATAGTAACCTTCCAATAAAATTCTATGATCCTTCTATGAAAACTCTATTGTTGGAATCACAGGGCCACTATAAGGAGTGGGTTTTCTCTGTGGCCTTCGAAAGGAAGCCACATGTGAAACTGCCTACGTGGCTTCGTTTCATTGGTCAATACAATGTATTTTTGCATATAAACTCCTACTTTCACGGAAGCCCTAGACAATTAATTTATATAAAGTAGGGGTTTATGTGCAAAATACATTGTATTGACCAATGAAACGAAGCCCACGCAGGCAGTTTCACATGTGGCTTCCTTTCGGAGGCCACAGAGAAAACGCACTCTTAGCCTCTCTCTCTCTTCATTTGCTTCAAATTCAAGCTCACACAAAACTCATCCCAACACAAATATAAACACAATTTAATTTGATTTGTCAAGATCACTTCGAAAATGGAACGCAATGGGAAACGGCCTTGAGGCGAGTCAAACTCCGACTACGAGTCGGATCAGCCTGGACCTAGCCGGATAAGACAAGGCAATTTTGGAGATCAGGTTGAGCCCATCCAGCTCAGAGAAACGCCTACGTTCATTTCGTAAGTACTTAATTATATCAAATAACTTTTTTATAAAATATATAGAAAATATGTTATGCTCTACTAATTTAATAAGTATCAATGGTGTAATTTACAAATATTTGTAGCAAGTCAATGATAGGAATTGCTACCATTTGTTTATAGGGGAATTCTATCATACACCCTTTTACAAGGGTATTTTGGATATTTTAGCAATTAAATATATTTGTAAAATGGTGTATCATAAAATTTATTTTTATGGACATTTTTGTTTAAATGAACAACAACAAAATCCAATTTAGTCAAAC
Source organism: Luzula sylvatica (assembly GCA_946800325.1). Lineage (NCBI taxonomy): Eukaryota > Viridiplantae > Streptophyta > Magnoliopsida > Poales > Juncaceae > Luzula > Luzula sylvatica. The sequence continues at coordinate 52,616,543 of OX326958.1, read as the reverse complement.
ATTAAATGATAAATATATTTGAGATCTTACCTTAAATATTCATAAATAAATAATTACTCCAAATACCTTTGAAAATTGGTGTATGATAAGGAAAAATGGTGTATGATAGAATCTTATACATTAAATGATAAATATATCTGTTTTTTATCTTAATTTTTATTTATTGATAGTGTGATCAGAGGAGCAATGCGTGCCGAGACCATAAAAAGCATTAGTTTATCTTTGGAACCTACCATTCGACGAGTGGTACGTCAAGAAATATTCTTGTTTCTTTTTATTAGAGAGGCGCGGACAAATGTTTAATAGTTTTTAAGTCCAATTATAAGATTTTGATATCAATTTTTTTTTTGTTCAGATACGCGAGGAGGTGCGGTTCCTTCTTCTCGGGACAAATCCAGTTTATGGGTAAGGAGTACTATATTTATTATTAAAAGTTTCCAAATTAACCACAAATTTATGTATGTTTAAATACTTTCGAATTTGGATGCAGAAATCGCCAATACTACATTGAAAATCCCCACCCAATTCCACAGTAAGATAGATCCCTTCCCCAACCTCATCTTCCGTCACAAAATTCTTGAATTATCGATTATTTTGTTTCTGATTATAAGAATTTCTACTTTTTCTTACTTTGTAGGGACCCACAATTGCAAACAGAGAAGCCCCGAACACTAAAGCTCATCTTCACAAATCAAGTCTCAGAACCGATATTTGCAGGCACCGCTATTAAGGATGTGTTGGGAAATATCCTCGACCCCGGGCCCGCGCAGCGGATATGTAGGCCCGGTTCGATTCCCCGATTCCCGAGATCACGCCACGACTTCGAGGGTACGATGCGAATAGAAGGACAGATTCATACAAGTGCCAAATTGATGGCACACGAAGGGTTGATCGCCGCCTTCTATTTCCTTCGGTGTCACGTTGGTGACTAACCCGTACGTCCCATACCGCACGTCTCCCACCGTTTCGACACGCCTCGGGTTGTCTTCGTGCGTTCCATGTGATATGAGCGTATTTTGACACATATTTTAGTATTAAAACAAGGAATTTAAATAATGTATAAACACAAAATGATGCTATAATCTTTGTATTAAACATTTCGTGATGAAATTACTTTAATGAAGGTTTTTGTGTTATTTCAGGTTAAAAAGACCACATTTGTCAAATCCAAGCTCACGGTTGCGTTCGTCTCATCGAGACGAGCGATTTCGATATGAAGATCATGCAATTTGGAGGAAGGAGAAAGAAGTTACATGAGATTTTGTGAAACGGGTCAGAAAACAATTCAAGTGCGATCCCCTACACGAATGACCACACCAGAACCAGCGCAGCTACTTATAACGACCCAGATCCTCAACTCACTGTACCAAAGACCACATACGGGTCAAAGTTGATTCATTACACGAAAAGATTCGAACTTTACAACTCTCAAGATGCCCCTGATCGTGTGTGGATACTAGCTCGTGTAAGCCACGCTGATGAGATCTCATCCTCTCTCAAATTGTCTTCATTACACAAACTCTACACTAAGGTTGCCACAGAAAATCCTCAGACCCATTAACTGGTTGGCCAATCCCAGGCCAGAGCACAGATCCAAGAGCCAATCAGAATCGAGTGTTTGTCAGCCAATGGGAAACGAGCATAACAACTTGATACATACCTCCATTAACCCAATCACTGGACGCCTCCCTTCAGAATTTGTTTCTTCAGAAGCAACGTGAAACTCCTCACTGGACCCTCCAGTAACGAATGAAAATGGAGAACAGACTCTCTTCTTCTCCAACTTGCCAAACAGGTCTGTTGAGCGTAAATCTTGAGAAACCGAACTCGATCCGTGGAAACAACTCGATTGAGCGTCGGATTTCGATCCGGATCGAAGCACACGATCATTCCCTCTTAAGGATTGAACTCTTCCCCCTCGGATTGCCATCGTGGCACTCTCCTGGACCTTACGATCATCATCGTCGCATCAACACCACCTCGGCAGATCGCGTAACAACTTGGACTCGTTTCAAGTCTCATCTCTCTCTCTTCTAACAGCATCGTGGGGCCCACTTGACCTCCAATTCCTCTACAATTGGATGAATTCCACTGAATTGCGATCCAATTCGGTTATAAATAGAACGAGATCTGGATCAGCCATTTTCCATTCTTCTATCGCCATTAACACCCTCAAGGGGGCTCTCTCGAGCTCCCTCCTTCCTCAATTCACCTCCACAATTCACCAATTTCTCCATTCTCCACCTCGTTGATCTGGCCAGAACTTAAACCGCCATTGAAGCACTTTTGAAGTTCTGTTCAGACCTCAAACACCTTCCTTCTTCCCTCCTCACTTCAACTCTCGCATCATTAACCACTTCTGGACCCCAAACTCCAACTTCGGTCATCAATTTCTCAACCTGAGATCGAAATCAAGAAGTGCTGAAATTCTGACGAAGCTAGCGCCTCTGGGAAGTCTCCATCGCGCAGTCTAGTAGGAAGGGAGAAGACGAAGGGCACGGATCGAGACTCTGGTGAAGAGAATTGAAGCTCCAACTCGTACTTCCTCCTCCTTCAGCTTTTCTCGGTTGTATTTCTTTCCTTGCAATTATTCTGTGTGCTATTGATAGAATTACATTAATTTGACATAATTGCATGTAAAGAATTCTAGAGTAACTGTGGGATTTGATTTCTGGACTGTACTTTCTCGGTTTTTGATTGATTTCAAATACTAGTTCCTGCTTTCTTGGTTTATAAGAGACAGGTTTCTATTCCTGGTTTTTGGGGAATTTTTTTAGTACAGTTTTGATAAGGAAGATTTGAATGTGTACCCAAAGAGTTATTGATTAAATAATTTCCAAACTAAAGTGAGTTTGTATAAAACTTACATGGGTATTTTTTTACGATCTTTCTTGATAAAACTTGTTGAATTCTTGGTCATGAAAAGGGAGTAATTTCATTAGGGGGATATTGATATTTTAATTAGTTGATCAATTTGGAAATTGAGTTTTTAATGATATAATACATCTTGCTATTAAAACAATCGTGTTTTATTAATTGGAAATTAATTAGGGAATTTAATTGGTTTATAATAATTTTTCCTAATTTTTTATCTCATCGTTTTGATACTCAAATTAATCAATAATGGTTTATGATTATTTGATCGATTTGAGTAAGGTTTTCGTGAATCGAATTTTGATTAATTTGAGTATTTGGTTTATAAACACTTAAATAAATCATATTTTTCGTTCGTGAATTTTGTGATGATTAATTGGTATATAATTAATTCATCACCCTTGCAAATGATTTTAGTTTCGAGATATTTCTAAATGATTCGATTAATTGAGATATCATATTCCCCGATTTTTCACATCAAGGGAAGCGAAGTTTTGTTTACCATTTTTCGATTTTATTTTCTTGATTCTCATTCGATCTTTTCTTTTCTCTTTTTCTTTTCGATCTTGTTTTGCCACTCTTTTTCTCATCCACACTCTTTCATTTTTATTTTTTATATACATTCCTCGAACATCAATATAACTTGCTTGTGAATCAATATTAATTGTGAAAAATATATGTTGAATATATCAATTTGAATCGAGGCCACATCTCCTTGCGAACGATAACCCTTTACTTGCTCTTTTACTACTTAATTTCATTCAAGTTTAGGAAATTATAAATACAATTTTTGATACTCGTAATTAGGAAATAAATACATCTCATTTATTAAAAACGACACCTATATTTTCGAGTTCATCAAATGGCGCCTCTGCCGGGGAGACGGCTTTAATCGTTTTCAAATTTCTATATTCAATATAATTTTTTTTGATCTAATTCGAATTTTTTTTTTCAATGGCATGTAACGCACGATGGACGGAACGGGTGCTTGACTCTTGGGAAGAAGCTCAACCATCCACATTCCCGAATTTGTTGGACCCTTCTTCGTGGGAAAGAGAACTTCGAATCGAACGAGCACGTAATTATCTAAGAAGAAACCCGGAACTTATACGAGAACGAGCACGCGAATACCTAAGAAGGAATCCAAGACCGAATCCTCCACCTTGGGAAAAGGAGATTCAACGAGAACGCGACTACTTTGCGAGAAAGAATTCCAACAAGCAAACTCCACCACCACAATTATTTTACATCGACGAGCCACTTCACGAGCGATATTCCGAATTCGTTCCCTTCGCCGTCCACGAAACAAGCGATGAAATGTGGAGCCATTCATGGAGCGATGAACCGCACACGAGCTTCGATCCTCTTTGCTACCCCGAGCAACCACCATCCGAGACCATTCCAAATGACGACGATCCTAGATGGTCCAAAATGCTCGACATGGCACAAAATCTCATGGGCGTTATGCAAGAATGTAAAGAATCTTTTGGCAACTTCGTGCATGCTCAAACCGATACGGATCAACGAGTACGAAAACTTCAAGAAAACGTCGAACGTGTAACTTCCGAACTCAACGAGTACAAAGAGCACGTGGCTCAATTACACGATTTCGAGGAGCTTGATGTTGGTGTTGCGATCCATCGAATTGATGATCCGTTGGTCTCGAGCAAAGGACAAGTGTGGGGGAGTGATGACGATGACGAGATCCTCGAGGAAGATCCATGTGTGGAATGTGAAGACGTCTCGAACATGCAAATCGATGAAGAATTCTCCAACAAACACAACGATCTCGAAATCTCAAGCAAGCACGATGATAAAAATTTCTCAATTCCAATACCAACACTCTCACAAGGTGAATCCGTTCCGATCTCTATTTCAAAAATAATAAACACGGATTTTGATGCTACTAAATTCTCTATTTCTTTTGTAGACACTTCGAAGAGGCGACACAAATTCGACAAAATTACACCACTCACGACGCCTCTTCAACAAGATCCAAACACAACGAATGGCGTCTTCTTTTTCAAGGATGATGACGTAATTTTCAACAAGAAGAAACCATTCTCCATTCGCGTTCAAATGACGATTACACGCGACATATTCAAGCACATTTTGACGCTTCTCCCATCCACAACGAAAACCTCTCTCAAGGGCGGTCGAAAATCCGCCATTCACGCAAGCACGACTCATGCGCTCGAATTCGGCTAACACGAAAAGACGTCTAGCTCGAGACGAAAAACAAGGGCGCTAGCGGGAGGCAACCCGACAATTAGGTCGTTACTTTCCTTCTCTTTTATTTTTCTCATTTTTTTTTGTCTCTCTTTTTCGCGCGGATTTTTCTTTCTTATTATTTTTCTCTCTTTCATATGGTGATCAAGTGCGTGGGGACACGCACTAATCTAAGTGTGGGGGGTATTTTTGTAAATAAACTTTTTGTTCAAATACTTTAAAAAAAAAAATTTAAAAAAAAAAAATTAAACAAAACCCTTTTTTGAACAAACTAGTCCTTAAAGTTTATTGAGATGAAATTAAAGTTTTGTGAAATGAGAAAAATTTCTTTTAAATCTAAAAAGAGACATTTTTATCAAAAATGCCATGAACAAAATATATTTTCTTATCTCGCTATAAATCCATGAAAATATTCATTAAATCTTTTAAAATCATAAATACTCTCCTAACCAACGCCTTATGCAAAGTATGTGTCTTTTTAAAATATTATATAGAGCTTAATTTACAAATTAACCCTCTATTTTGAAGAACAACAAATTTAAAATTTTACCCCTTAATCTATCTTCCTTTTTAATAAATTTCCGACATCGTGTTCATTAGACAACTTTTCAAAAATCAATAAGTGCAAAATGCACACAAAAAAAAAAAAAAAAAAAAAAAAAAAATCAATAAGTGCAAAATGCACAATTTTTCAAAAACCGCACAAAGTGCAACCGTTTAAATGGATAACACGAGTCACCGAGATTTGTTTATTTAAGAGGATAGAACTTCTTGTTTAAAATATGGGGATTTGTTGGGGAAAACAATTCTTGTTACCTTTTCGAAATTTTGGAATTTAAATTGTAAATTTTGAACTATATAATAATTTAAACCGTATAGGTACTTTGTATCGGAATTTGGAAAAGAGAGTAACCTTGGTTTAAAAAGAAACGAAATGAATAAACTTTTTATATTATATTAAATAAGAAATATATATCTTGAAATGAATAATATCTTTTTGGAAAATTTCATGGTGTTTAGATTTAATTGTCTCACAAAAACGAATTTCAACCGATCACAAACTTTAAAATTAAAATCAATATACTTGAGGACAAGTATGGTTTAAGTGTGGGGGATTTGATATGAGCGTATTTTGACACATATTTTAGTATTAAAACAAGGAATTTAAATAATGTATAAACACAAAATGATGCTATAATCTTTGTATTAAACATTTCGTGATGAAATTACTTTAATGAAGGTTTTTGTGTTATTTCAGGTTAAAAAGACCACATTTGTCAAATCCAAGCTCACGGTTGCGTTCGTCTCATCGAGACGAGCGATTTCGATATGAAGATCATGCAATTTGGAGGAAGGAGAAAGAAGTTACATGAGATTTTGTGAAACGGGTCAGAAAACAATTCAAGTGCGATCCCCTACACGAATGACCACACCAGAACCAGCGCAGCTACTTATAACGACCCAGATCCTCAACTCACTGTACCAAAGACCACATACGGGTCAAAGTTGATTCATTACACGAAAAGATTCGAACTTTACAACTCTCAAGATGCCCCTGATCGTGTGTGGATACTAGCTCGTGTAAGCCACGCTGATGAGATCTCATCCTCTCTCAAATTGTCTTCATTACACAAACTCTACACTAAGGTTGCCACAGAAAATCCTCAGACCCATTAACTGGTTGGCCAATCCCAGGCCAGAGCACAGATCCAAGAGCCAATCAGAATCGAGTGTTTGTCAGCCAATGGGAAACGAGCATAACAACTTGATACATACCTCCATTAACCCATTCACTGGACGCCTCCCTTCAGAATTTGTTTCTTCAGAAGCAACGTGAAACTCCTCACTGGACCCTCCAGTAACGAATGAAAATGGAGAACATACTCTCGTCTTCTCCAACTTGCCAAACAGGTCTGTTGAGCGTAAATCTTGAGAAACCGAACTCGATCCGTGGAAACAACTCGATTGAGCGTCGGATTTCGATCCGGATCGAAGCACACGATCATTCCCTCTTAAGGATTGAACTCTTCCCCCTCGGATTGCCATCGTGGCACTCTCCTGGACCTTACGATCATCATCGTCGCATCAACACCACCTCGGCAGATCGCGTAACAACTTGGACTCGTTTCAAGTCTCATCTCTCTCTCTTCTAACAGCATCGTGGGGCCCACTTGACCTCCAATTCCTCTACAATTGGATGAATTCCACTGAATTGCGATCCAATTCGGTTATAAATAGAACGAGATCTGGATCAGCCATTTTCCATTCTTCTATCGCCATTAACACCCTCAAGGGGGCTCTCTCGAGCTCCCTCCTTCCTCAATTCACCTCCACAATTCACCAATTTCTCCATTCTCCACCTCGTTGATCTGGCCAGAACTTAAACCGCCATTGAAGCACTTTTGAAGTTCTGTTCAGACCTCAAACACCTTCCTTCTTCCCTCCTCACTTCAACTCTCGCATCATTAACCACTTCTGGACCCCAAACTCCAACTTCGGTCATCAATTTCTCAACCTGAGATCGAAATCAAGAAGTGCTGAAATTCTGACGAAGCTAGCGCCTCTGGGAAGTCTCCATCGCGCAGTCTAGTAGGAAGGGAGAAGACGAAGGGCACGGATCGAGACTCTGGTGAAGAGAATTGAAGCTCCAACTCGTACTTCCTCCTCCTTCAGCTTTTCTCGGTTGTATTTCTTTCCTTGCAATTATTCTGTGTGCTATTGATAGAATTACATTAATTTGACATAATTGCATGTAAAGAATTCTAGAGTAACTGTGGGATTTGATTTCTGGACTGTACTTTCTCGGTTTTTGATTGATTTCAAATACTAGTTCCTGCTTTCTTGGTTTATAAGAGACAGGTTTCTATTCCTGGTTTTTGGGGAATTTTTTAGTAGAGTTTTGATAAGGAAGATTTGAATGTGTACCCAAAGAGTTATTGATTAAATAATTTCCAAACTAAAGTGAGTTTGTATAAAACTTACATGGGTATTTTTTTACGATCTTTCTTGATAAAACTTGTTGAATTCTTGGTCATGAAAAGGGAGTAATTTCATTAGGGGGATATTGATATTTTAATTAGTTGATCAATTTGGAAATTGAGTTTTTAATGATATAATACATCTTGCTATTAAAACAATCGTGTTTTATTAATTGGAAATTAATTAGGGAATTTAATTGGTTTATAATAATTTTTCCTAATTTTTTATCTCATCGTTTTGATACTCAAATTAATCAATAATGGTTTATGATTATTTGATCGATTTGAGTAAGGTTTTCGTGAATCGAATTTTGATTAATTTGAGTATTTGGTTTATAAACACTTAAATAAATCTTATTTTTCGTTCGTGAATTTTGTGATGATTAATTGGTATATAATTAATTCATCACCCTTGCAAATGATTTTAGTTTCGAGATATTTCTAAATGATTCGATTAATTGAGATATCATATTCCCCGATTTTTCACATCAAGGGAAGCGAAGTTTTGTTTACCATTTTTCGATTTTATTTTCTTGATTCTCATTCGATCTTTTCTTTTCTCTTTTTCTTTTCGATCTTGTTTTGCCACTCTTTTTCTCATCCACACTCTTTCATTTTTATTTTTTATATATATTCCTGGAACATCAATATAACTTGCTTGTGAATCAATATTAATTGTGAAAAATATATGTTGAATATATCAATTTGAATCGAGGCCACATCTCCTTGCGAACGATAACCCTTTACTTGCTCTTTTACTACTTAATTTCATTCAAGTTTAGGAAATTATAAATACAATTTTTGATACTCGTAATTTGGAAATAAATACATCTCATTTATTAAAAACGACACCTATATTTTCGAGTTCATCACCATGCCCGCATGATTCCACAGCCCGTTACTCGATTACTTCTCCGGTTTGATCACAACGAAGAGCCACATGTGTCGCTCCTCTACCCGTATCCACCGTGAGTCGTGGCACCTCGGTCGCGGATGCACCTGCCTAGACGATGCACCGGCGAACTTGCATGATTGCGTTTCGATTCTCTAGACGGAGAAAATTCTTTTCTCCTTCTCTCTCAATCTCTTCGCACTCTTTCATCAAGTGATTAGAGTCTCTTAATTTCTGGATTAATTCTAAATTAACTCCATTAATTTTCTGGTTGAACTAATCTAATTATTCAACTGGTTGGACTGATGAGAGAGAGAGAAACATCCTATATATACTCCATAGGATAAGGATGGGCCAAAAGGTATGTATATCTTCTATACACCTTTTCAAACAGAAAACTGCATACACCCTTTCAGTAATCTGTCAGAACGAAAATATTAAATCGTTCCAACCGACTTTGAACATTTACGAAAGTTGTAGATAATCTAATTATCTTTCCAACCCAATTTCGCCCAGCCCAATTGGAGTTCGGACCCGAAAGTTACGGCCGTTTTACTGACTGTATGTCAAACTGTCGCACCATTTCGGTATTTCATTATAACGATACTGATACTTCGCTCAAATGAAATATATTACAACATGAAAGTTCTAGATAATCTCATTATCTAACTAACCCAATTTGAACCATTCAAATCGGAGTTTTCTACTGAAAGTTATACCAGTTTTACTAATCTGTTTCGTATGCCCACGAACGCGTACGTTCGTTTGTCCTACGTACCATTTTAGCGATGATCCAAAACTGTATTTCCTTCAGGATGTTAACGGTAACCCTCTACAAGTCCAACTCGTAGACGTCGAAACAGGCGAAATTTGCTTAAACGTCGAGACAAAACTCAAACTTGTAGTGATTGATGGCGATCTGGAGGAAGAAGGATGTGATGGTGATAAATTCATTAGCAAAATCGTTCCTTCACGAGAAGGAAAGGGCGCGTTGCTCGTTGGTAAGAGTATAATACCATTGAAACGAGGAATGGCTAATTTAGAAGGCATATCTTTTTCGGATAATTCTAAATCAATTAGAAGTGGGAAATTCCGGCTCGGAATTTGTGTTGATTCAGAGACCTGTTTCGAAAATGGAACCAGGATTAAAGAGGGGTTGAGCGAGAAATTCGTAGTAAAAGATCACCGAGACATTGGTAAGTGATTAAATAGATTTTAAGAAAGGGTAATTGTACCGAACCCCTCAAACCCACTTTGGCCTTGCCGATATGGGTTTGAGGGGAATTCCCATCCCCAAATTGCACCCCCAAAATTCAATTGATGGTTAATTGAAATTTTAATTAATAGTTAATTGAAAGTTAATTATCGGTTAATACATTTGTACTATTTATCAATATAAATTAATAATTTCAATTAACAGTTAATACAATTTTGGGTACACGAATTGGGGACACCAATTGGCCCCCCCATATCGGTACTCCCGTGGTGGGTTTCAGGGGTACCATATACGACCTCTTTAAGAAATTGACATATACTTGATAATGAACAATCAAAAAAAAAGTTAATAACTTTTATTGTACTTGTGATAGTGTACCAGAAGCATTACCCTCCGATGTTGTGTCTCGAGGACAAAACTTGGCGGCTTGAGAAGATCGCAAAAGATGGAAAGTTTCATAAAAGATTGTTGGCAAAAGGAATCAAAACTGTCCAAGATCTTTTGTGAATGCAGTTTACAAATTCAAATGAGCTACAAAACAATGTATGAAAATTTTTTTGAGTAATTTGCAATAAATCCCCTCCTTTTTAATCAATATTAAAAACAACCTCACTTTTCGTTGCGATCCAGATATTGAAAATGAAAAAATCTTCGTGGGACAAGCTTATAAACCATGCGAATAATTGTCCGATGGGGGAGAATTCCTATTTGTTCAGAAAAGACGAAACTGTGATTAGGTTCGACCCTATCGGAAAAATTTTTGGAGGTCTCTTCAAGTGGATTGAGCTTCTCTTATGATGATCTTCTGCCAGAAAATAAGGTAAACATGATAGAAGAGTTGCCTGTGTTTATTTACCTCAAATTGGAGAGTCGTGTTCGGGTCGGATAGATTTGGGTTTTGGATCATTCGGGTCGGGTCTCGAATCAAGCATATTCGGTTTATGGGTCAATCAGGTTCCAGTCATAAGACAACTGGGTTCCTTGGATTCGAGTCACGTGTAATTCAGATTTTGGGTTTTTTAGAGTTTCGGAACCTTCAGGTTCTTTCAACCTTTTATGGGCAGGGGTTCAGATTCAAACAGGTCATATGGGTTTTCGAGTGGGGTTGGATTTTGCTGGTTTTAATTTTTTAGATTTTTGTCATCTAATTTCTTCTTTAACATAGAATTTTGTACACGGGTTGGCTCTGTTGGTTCAAATTTCCTAGGGTTTGATTATCTCAAAATAATGTCGATATCATTAATCTATATGTGGGAGTGACATTTATAGAAATAGAATACGTAACCCACAAAAGGATGAAAAGAAGAATCAAGACGTCGGAAGTCAAGACGGTGAAGAAACGATGGCACGAAAACTCATGATCAAGTGAAGACATCAAGACATCGAAGATTCCGCAAGTTGGGGTATCACATAAATCACCAAAACAACTTATAGGTATCCCTAAACTTGTTTATGTATTATTAAGCTCAAGATTAGTCAAAGAAATATATTCGAAATCCACTAAATGATGAAATAACAAAACAGATTTTCAGAAGCATGTCGGTTATAACGGACCTCGGGTCAGTTATAACGGACATATATAAATACTGTTAAAAAGAGCATGTCCGTTATAACGGACTGCATGTCCGTTGTAACGGACATCCTGTCAGTTATAACGGAACTCAGGTCAGTTATAACGGACTTACAGTAACCGTGTTAATAAGAGCATGTCCGTTATAACGGACCTAAACTCAGTTGTAACAGAGTAGGTCGGTTATAACGGACCTAAACTCGGTTATAACGGACTTGTGAACTCACTTCAGAATTAACCAATCACTCTCTTATTCCGTTGTAACGGAATCACCAATCCGTTGTAACGGACATATACTAACCGTTATAACGGAAGTTTCTCAGTTATAACGGAACCATAGAATAAATCTGAAGTGAAGTCACAGTAAGATGTCGGTTATAACGGACCTAAACTCAGTTGTAACGGAGTAGGTCGGTTATAACGGACTATAGAATAAATCTGATCACAGTAAAATATCGGTTATAACGGACCTAAACTCAGTTGTAACGGAGTAGGTCGGTTATAACGGACCTAAACTCAGTTATAACGGACTATGAAATTTTCGAATATATTGCATGTAACGGCTAGTTTGACTTTAAGTCTGTTGTAACGGACTTCAGGTCAGTTATAACGGACTATGCAGAAAAAGCATATTAAGGGAAGGGTCTATGTGTTCTATAAATAGAACCCTTCCCTCATTCTCTCACATCATCTCAACTAATATATTTTCCCAATCAAAAAAGAGAATCCTAGCTTTAAATCTTGAGCTTAATCATCTAAACATTCTTAGAGATTATTAGATCCAATTTCGAATCCACTACTAAACGATTCCCAACTTGCGTGACCGATCACGACTAGTTCGTTAGTAGTAAATTGTAATAGGCTAGTCACTAATTGTAAAGCCCGCCATTGATCGATAAATTCGTGTAAATCGATCAAGGCAAACCTTGTAATTGTTTGAGTTGGGTATTCAATCGAAAGCCGAAAAGGTGCAAGGGAACTCCGGAGACGTAGGTACTTGCAATCAATCGAGTCGGTCGATTGAGCAAGTAGCCGGTGAGTTAAAGCTACAAAGCAACCACCTACCGAACTCCGTAAACAAATATCGCGTGTTATTTGTTTCGGTATTGTATTTATTTCTCTAATTTATTTACGCTTCCGCACAAAATTGTAATTGTATCCATTACCGCGAAAATTAGACCGTAGGACTTCCTATTCACTCCCTCTAGGTCTAAATTAACCAACAGGCTCCTCAAGCATACGAACAATGGGATAGACTAGAGAAAGTATCGATTCATTTGGCCTTAAATGCGAACAACTCTAACTTACCAAGTAAGCGATATATATATATAGTCTGTGTTTTATGCATATGTTTTATTCACAACTTACATTTTAAGTAACTTTAAATTGTTCGGTTATTAATTCTTTTTTTTGAGACAGATCGATGAACAACGGGTATGGAAACGCGGGAGATCTAGAAAGAGATGTAGTTTGGACTCATTCCTCTTTCGTGAACTCAAATGTAGATGGACTGGGTTTAGATATGAACTTCGTCGATTCTACATTTCAGAATCACTCCAATTCTCATCAACCTGATATTTGATTTACTTGTTTTGTTCGTTAAAATATCTCGAACTAAATTTGCAAATTCAAACTACTTAAGCTAGCATATTGTTCTTGTACTTTCATGTTTGTTTTGCCTGATTATTTTGTATTATCTTTATTTTCTGGTTTGCTGTTTAATCCCTTGTGTTTCCTTAATATTCGAAGATTAAGGCAAGCTCTATGTAGTTAGATCAAATATTTTTTTGTTAAAATAAACTCTACTTATGGCTGTAAGTTCAAACATTGACTTAATTCTTTTGTATGACATTGATTTAGACGATAAAAATAAACTTTTTTTTAGTTTCTACATTTTAGCCAATGAGTCCATAAATACAATTGGTTAAGTGCGGAACATAGAAAATCAAATGTTATGAGACGTTGTGGGTTCATGTCACATTGATATCAATGGATGAAGAACCACCGAGTCTTCTTCGTTTATTATTACAAAAAAGTTATTTTCTACTAGGCATTTCGTAAAAAACTCACAAACATAGTACTAAAGTGTAATTTGTCTATCTTTAGTTGGGGCCACTTTGAAATATCAAACTTTTTTTTTGGCAAATGTGCAATTTCTAAATCTCGGGAAACAACCTGTTCAACATGTTAGAACGAAATTCTCCATTTGAAAATACAGATTACCAAAATTCGAAATAAAATATGAATTGAGGTAATTTTACTTTCAGGAGTTATATAACACGAATTGTAACAAAAACATTATAAGTACAAAAAAGGCCTCCTTCAGGAACTAGATGAAAAATAGGACCAATATCTCGGAATTAGGAAACTACGGCTCAAATGCATTACCAACAATAATTGTGGGGGGATTCAACCTCGTAAGGTCACCGAATGAATCAACGGGTGGAAATTACTCATCAAGACGTATAATGACTTTTAATAAATACATATGTTGGGATAATTTTGTGGAAATTGACAACACGGGAAGGGACTTTACGTAGTAAAAGATCATTTCCAACTCTATCAAAATTGGATAGTGATGCTTAAAATTGATATTAAGAAGGTTTTTGAAAATGTCGTAGGAAATTCATGTGAAAGTTTTTAAGAACAAGAGACATCCCCTTCAAATGGATCCAATGAATTCACAATCTAATCATCTCATCGGTCCACAATTAAAATAAACGGACAGATATCTACATATTTCTTTCACCAAAGAGGTTTAAAACAAAACGATCCTTTATCCCCCTCAATTTTTTGACCTTGTGGTTGACTCGCTATCAGCAATTACAAAAAGATTAACCCTCTTCTTGAGAGAATAAACAACACTGATTCCCAAACTTTACAATTCGTGAATGATACCATCTTATTTGTCGAAGCATTCCCTAATAACCTAAAAAGGATAAAACTTGGACTCGATATTTTATCCGAAATAACGGATTTAAACATTAATTGGGAAAAACGAGTTTCTCAACACTTAATGTGTCGACTACTCCAAATCAAACAATATGTAAAACTCTAAAATGCCATAAAAAGATCTCCCCCTTAATTATCTAGGCCTTTCCTTGATATCATCCAAACCGAAAAAATAACTTTTCTCTTACTCATTAAAAAAATTCATGACAAAGTAGTCATTTGGAAGGAAAAATTACTATCTATAGTAGGACGCCTAATTTTGGAAAAAGGCAATCCTTGCCTCAATACCAACCTACTATATGAAAGTGGTCCAATTACCCATATGGGTAATAAACGAAATTAACAAAATTATTAGACTTTTCTTATGGAAAGGAGCCGGAAAATATAATCCTGAAAATTGTTTAGTTAGTTGGCCCAAAATATGCCTACCTAAGATGAACGGAGGCTTGGGGTTACGGGACCTCAAAACCAAAAAATAGCGCTCTGCTTTTTAAGCTTTTATGGCAAATAGATAACAGTAGCCAAAACATTTGGTCATCGTGTCTTAGAGACCTCTATGACATACAACAAACAATTCATTTGATCAACATTCACATGTCCAAAAGATCTTTTTTCCTAAGCTAACTAACGCAACTTCTTCATATATACAAGGCCTCGTAATAGTGGAGACATCAACAACTTCAATTGAATGGGAATAGAACACACACAAAAATTACAAGCAAATGAGAATATGCATTCATAATCCATCCCGGCATAACCATTTGTGGCATGAACCATTATGGAAATTAAAAATTCTTCCAAAAATACAAATGTTGGTCGACTCTACAAACGAAACTAAACACCTATGATATCCTATCTAAAAAAAGATGATCGGGAAGTAATAATTGTGTGATTTGCGATAGAAGCCTTGAAACGGCGGACCACATATTCTTTCAATGTTCATATACATTTGCAGTATGGGCCTTAGTAGAACGAATGGTGGGAGAATTGATCATTAGGATCCCACACTCCTCACAAATTGATTCATGGATGTTAAATATAGTCAAATACAGCACAGCAAAAAAGAAGATATAGGATAAATTATGGGCATCCATTAATTTGGATGTTTGGAAGACGAAGAACGAGAAGATATTCTGATAAACGATGTGCCACCCATCATCACGACAAAGAAAATGGTCAATGAAGTGAACATGTGGAAGTGTTTAGATAGGAATTTGGAATACATAGATGGGATAGCTATTCGATTATACCTTTTAGGACGTATTCTCCTCTGTGTGTGTGTGTGTGTGTGTGTGTGTGTGTGTGTGTGTGTCTCTCTCTCTCTCTCTCTCTCTCTCTCTCTCTCTCTCTCTCATATATATATATATATATATATATATATATATAAGCATGAATATTATTGGTAATTCTTAAAAAAAAAAAAACACTTACATGCCTTGCAACCTCACAAATAAGAATAATTGATCAATGGATAAATTATTGGACAAAAAAAACATTAATATGCCTTGCACCCTCACAAAAAAGAGAAAAATCAGAAAACACTATCAGATGTCTATATGAGAATTTTATGCATAGGTAAATATTTTGTAGTATTAAACATATCATAGTATCAATGCAATGACACTAAAGCTATGTTGCACGGATACGAATACGGGTATCGTATCCGATACGATACGGTAATTTTCAAAAAATCACGGATATGGATACGGCTATATAATTATTATTTTAATTTATTTATATTATATATAAATAATAAATTAGTAATAAATTAACAATATTTTTAAATTAAATATCATGACAATAAATAATATCAACCAAACAATATAAGCATCATAAAAATATTATAAATTTGTTCTAGAAGTATCATATAACTAATCTAGAAGTATCCTACAAGTATTTTATTTTGAAAACTCACTGAAGTATTTCAATACATATATATGAGTAATGATAGGGACCACGAATTAGGGACCAAGAATTGACCACACCTGTCACGTGGCAGCTGCTCATTGGCTGCATTAAAGTTGTACAAAAGATGCAGCCAATGAAAAGCTGCCACGTGACAGGTGTGGTCAATTCTTAGTACATAATTTGTGGTCCCTATCATTACTCCATATATATTACCTCCGATGAAAGGCTAGTCGACAGGGAAGCTTTCAAACGGATCAAATTGCCAGGTTACGCAAGCATCAACTTGATTGAGGCCCTGTGGAATATCCTATATATATGGACAAATGAATAATCATAATTCAACATGAAAGAGATCAAAGTAAGCACAACAATTTCTTTTGTTTCTAACCGCATATCCAGGAGGAATTTCCCAGGAAGGATATTGAGGTAGGTCTGTAATCGATGATGTAAATTTTGGTAAAGTGGTGGCCACAGTTTCAGATTCTCCTAAATTGATCCAGCTCGTCTCCCCTTGAATCAAAAAGTTTGTTGCAGATCCTTCAGTTAACTATCATTAGTACAAATGAACCCAAAAAATTAAAGATTAACTTGGTTTACTTAAATTTTACCATTGTTGATGGCCGAGGGGATGAATTCGAGACTGCTTTGCATTTCACCAAATTGTGAGAAGCTCTGGTTAGGATACATTTGCATCCCGGGAGAAGTATTTGTTGCATTTGTCTCCCATGTAACAGAATAATTTGTTGCATTTTCTGCAGTTAAATGTTGTTAGAACAAATGAACCCCGAAAAAGTATTTAATCGGTTCATTTAGGTATTACCTAGGTTGATGGTCGAGTTAACGGGATCGTTGCCCATCTGAGGAATTTCCTGGCCAGGATTAGGAGGAGACGTGGTCGGTACTACAACTTGTTGCATGGAATCTGGTTCGGTCTCATTTCCACTAGCACGAGCTTTTCCCGCTTGTTGTATAATTGACTGCCATTGCTTGTCAGTTAATCCTAATTTCTGTTTTTAAGTAACAAAGAATATAAATTGACTTCCATTTGTATTAATAAAAATAAATAAAAGATAAATTAACAAAATTTCTGGCTTACATTCTTTAAATGCTCATCTGTAGCCAACATTATCCGCAAATCTTGCACAGTTATTTCATGTTTCTTTGATGAATTTGAATCTTCCGCAGTTATTTCTACGGGTTGTTTTCCACGGTATTTAAGAGCTAACAATTCCTTGTGGCATTTCCCACCCTTTCCTATATGTTTCAATCTCCACACCTTGTCATCAAGGTACGGGCAATCATGTTTCTCATTGGCTGTCAAAGTACAGAAGAAAAAAAACCAAAAGTATTGTTAGTTTTATAGAATTATGAATGTCAAAATAAATAAAATTAGATCCATTCCTTAAAGTTTAATTTATAAGAGTAAATCGACATACATTTGCTTCGAATATGTTTCACTTGAAAGTCTTCGGTCCATCCTTCCTTAATCCTAATGATCTGTCCGTGGAAATTGTGCGGTAGCTTGGCCCGAGCACCAAGTCTGATTTTTTTGTTTCTGGCCCTACAGGAAATGTCGGTGATTTTCAGGTCATTAAAAGTAGCACTTCCATCTTTTAGCCGTACCACATTTTTTCCTTTTAAAAATGGTCCGTTCTGAATCTTTGGGGGCATTATGTTACTCTCAAATTCATCAGACGTGTAGTCTCGTAGTTCGTCCGAGCCAAAGGTTCCATCAATAACGACGACTTCAACATACACAGGCATTTCAGTATTAACAATTCTGCCAGTTTTGATGTCGATTAGTTGGACCTTGACGGACTCTTCATTTTTATCGGTTAATTTTTCCCCCGTGTAGACTAATTCCTTGAGAATATTTGTGAACTTGAGCATTAACGTAATAGGCGGTTCTGGTGGTGGTTCGATCTCATTTTGTGTCGGTTGTGGCGGTGACTTAACCTTATTTTGTATGGTTAAACGCGCTCTGTATAATGTATAGTGAACAGGTATTTCAATTAAAATCTAACCAGTGTCTAAGAAAACATAATGAGTTGATCAACATAGTATTTTAATGAGTAATTATACGCAACATGCTTTCACAACATGATT
The DNA here is from genome assembly GCA_946800325.1 of Luzula sylvatica. Taxonomy (NCBI): domain Eukaryota; kingdom Viridiplantae; phylum Streptophyta; class Magnoliopsida; order Poales; family Juncaceae; genus Luzula; species Luzula sylvatica. Next base: position 52,597,818 of record OX326958.1, on the reverse strand, counting down.
GACAGCATGATGATGAGGTATAGGGTGTAGATTGAATTTAGTTAAACTATTTTATAATGAATACAATATTCAACAAAGGATCAATATCATGTTGCGAGAGCATGTCATACATAATTGCTCGTATTTTAATAAGGCATGTGTTGTGGGTACCTTTTTAGACTTATACCTCTTAATCCTGGTCCAGCGACAAACAAATTACCGCACATGAACATAACATCGACCTACGTAAAGACAAAAAATTAATATATTAAAAACAAAGTTATTTTTAATGTTTTGCATCAAAATATTTCAAGAATAAAATGAATCTCAAATTATCATTTGAAGTTTCACGTACCATGTTTGCTATCAATTGACGAACCTCTTGAATATTAACCAATGCAGCAGTATTATCCACTTCCCGAACCCAAATGAAAAACAGAACACGCCAAACTGCACTGCAAAGGATAAAGTTTGAGGTGTTAGAAAAATATAGTTTTAGTTAACATCATCGTTGTATTTGGGCCTTTCAAATTTAATAGAAGTCGATTCCCTCATTCATGACTCCAAAAATTTGTCCCATCTCTGGAGATGTTTGGGAGCTTGAATTTTGAACAAGAATTTCATTACAAAGTGGAGCATCTCCTAAATTCCTTGTTTGGCACATCATTAATGAAAGAACTATATTATTCTTGAATTTTCATCTTCACACAAATTCTCCAAATTATAATTCCAAAAATTTGGAGAATGTCAAGGTGGAGGAAAACACATAATGGAGTTATTATTATTATTATTATTATTGTTATTATTATTAATAAATGATATAAGATAATAATAATTATTAAATTATCACAATAAAAAAATAATATAATAATAATATAAATTGTAATAATATAATAATAATATTGTAATGATATTATAATAATAACTATATTATACAGTAATAATATTATAATATTAAACTAATAATATTATAATTATATATTATTAATAATTATATTATAACTAATATAATATTATATATATTATTATAATAATAAATATTAATTATATTGTAATATTATTATAATAATAAATAGTAATTATATTTTAATATTATTAATATATAAGGCGGAACAAAAAATTATAATCAAAGAATAATTATATTATATGTGAAATAATAATATATATTATTATAATAGTATAATAACTATTATAAATAATAATTAATAATTATATTATATTTATATAATTAATATAATATGTTATATATTATTATAAATAATAATATTATATGGATAAAAGACAACGTTCTTACTATTTTTTATTTTCAAGTAATTAATATAATATTACATATTATTGTAAATATATGTATTATATTGTATAAATAGTAATTATATTATATATAATTAATATAATATTATATTTAATACCAATATCAATATTAATATATTAATATTAATAATTAATATTATTATTATTAATATACTATTAATTAATATTAAAATAATATTATAATTAATATTAAAATAATATTATAATTAATATTATAATAATAATTATTATAATATATTATAAGCAATATGTTAATATTATTTCAATATATTTATATAAATATTAATATAATAATATTAATATTAATATACTATATAAAAATATTAATATTAGAGTATATTATTAATATAATATTAGTTAATAATACAATAATTTATTAATATTAATATTAATATGTTAATATTATTTTAATATATTTATGTAATATTAATATATTATATTATTATTAATATAAATGTATTATTAATATTAATAATATTAATATATTAATAATATTAGTATGTTAATATTATAATAGTATATTATTTGAATATGCTAATATAATAGCATTAATATAAAAATATTAATATATTAGTATTATTTACAATATTTTAATATTAATATTAATATAAGTATTATGAATATATATTATAATATAATATATTATGATTACAATTAATATTATATTATTATTATAATTAATATTATAATATTAAAATTAGTACAATAATATTACTACAATTAATAATATTATGATGATTTTATATTTTAATAATGTTATATTATAATCATATTATTTATTTATTTAAACTAATTTTATTACAATAATAAAATTATAATAATATAATATAACAACAACAACAACAACAACAACAACAACAACAACAACAACAACAACAACAATAATAATATTAATAATACTACTACTACTAATAATAATAATAATAATAATAATAATAATAATAATAATAATAATAATAATAATAATAACAATTAATCATAATAATATTATAACATTATAATAATATAATATTATAATACCACAACAATAATAATAATAATAATAATAATAAGTATTATTATTACTATAATAAAAATAAGAAGAAGAAGAAGAATATAATAACATAATAATAATAATAATTTTATAATAATAATTTTATAATAATTTAATATTATATGATAATACTATTATATTGTATTAATTTTAATCAAACATTTGTTCTATATTTTCAATAATGAAATTCCAGAATTTTTCTAACCAACCAAGCAAAAAATTATACTTTCCAGCATCTTATAATTCGGACATCCAAACAAACTGTGAAATTACTAATTCCAGAACTTTTTTTCTCCTCCACCTTTTTTTGAAAAATTTTCTCCTCCACCTTATAATCCAATTCCACTCTACTAATTCCGCTTGCCAAACGGCCCCTAAAAGCTAAAAAGTCAACACAAGGAATTGCATCACTAATTCTTCATAAACAAACCCCAAATCTAGTGAATTTGTAAACCTAGGCTAAATCGAATTAAACTATTTGATTTCCTCATTGGGTCCATCTTTTGATGCCCAAAACATTGGGACTCAAGAATGAAGAGGATTCGTATCTTTTGTGATTAAAAATTAATTACAAAAAAGTCTGGAGTTCGTACTGAGTAAGCGAAGAAACCCTTTTTCTTTTTCTTGCACTTGACCGAGTTGGCTCAATCTGTTCAGGTTCAGACCCTTCACCTTCATTGTGCTCAATTAGTGCCATTTTTCAAAAGAGAAAAGATCGAGATTAAGAATATGAGAGATGAGAGTCTGTGATCTGAGTTGATTAAGAGAAAACCAACAAGAATATTATCTCCGTAGAAAGACGGACTCGATGATAATATATAATTGTGAGCTAGTGTGGAAGACTTGAATTCTAGAAATTTACAAGAAATTACACCAGTTCTAATTTTTCAAAGAGAACCATATCCGCAGCGTCGGTTCTTCGTACTTTCGGTGCCGTGTCTAGAACCTGGAAAAAGAGGAACGTCGGTTCTTCGTACTTTCTGGGAAAAGAGGAATCACAAGGAAAATGTTGCACTTCCTCCTTAGCCTCTTCTCACGTTCTTGGAAAAGAGGAAGAAGTGGGAAAGCAAGGAGCCCATGCCTACAACAGTCATCACCTGTGTTGGAGGTTGATCGATTGTCGATCGAGCCAGAGCGAGCCAGAGATGAAGAGAGACAGCCGCGGTGGAGCCGGATCGCACGAGAGAGACAACCACGTCAGATCGCACGGGATCTTACCGCTGGCTATGGCTGTGCTAGAGACAGATCCAGCTAGAGATAGAGATAGAACCGGCCATGGTGGAGCTAGATCGTGCGAGAGCCGGCCATGGTGGAGCCAGGTCGCAGCCGCACCAGACGACCAAAAATGAAATCTGGGACGCTGCTACACTCTTCGGTCAGGAGCAACTACGCTAATGCACCTTTCTTTCTACTTTACCCCCTGATATTTTATTTTTCTTTCTTCTTTAATTTCCATTTTTATGGTTTAATGGCAGATTTAGGTGAACAATTTTAGTTACTGCAGGCATTACTTCAGCGACTTCATGTGCATTTGCTCGCGTGGCGAAATAACCAAATGAATTATTTCCTTATTCGACGAATTCTTTCAAGGTTGAGTATATAACTATTGTATCTAATTAACACATCATTTCATTAATTCAAAACTATTTATGTAAGTAATTTCATTTCATGCTTCAATAGTTCAATTTTCAGTTTTTTCTACTGCTTTTTAAATTGCTTAGCATAACGCACATCATGAGGTTCGAAAGACAAGATTATTCCCAGTGGGTCGATTAGATGTGGCCACAATTGACCCAATTATTGTCACTAATAACGATATTTAAACTAATGACGGTAATTAAACCAAATATTTGATTGAAGGAACTGTAATCGAAGGAATTAAATGTGTACCAGATTTCATCAAAGTAATGCCATCTTAGCCTAATCAATCGAGATCCAGGATAAAAAAAAAGTGGTCCCTAATTATCTTTTTCAGGTGATTTACGAAATAGTCCATGATTTATATTAAATTACATGAAGGCTCTTGTTTTGTTTGTTTTATTTGCAGGTTCACAAGGGGGGGGGGGGGGGGGGGGGGGGGAATCATGAAGGAATAGCTTCTCAAAAATGGAGGACTTGAGGTTAGTATTTGTTTTATATGAAATGAGTTGTTAATAGTTGTCCTAATTGAGCAATTTATTTGTTTTGTTTATATATCTTTATTCATTGTAGCTTTTAAATTTGGTAATTTTGCAAATTTATCCTTCGCAAAACTTCTAATTACGATAATGCTCTTCAATACTTTTGTGTTGTAGTTGCTTTCATAGATTTGGTGTACCCTACCATTATATTGGTACAGCAATTTTGATATTTTGTTGTTTTGGTAATTTCGTGTATAATGTTTTTTTTTTAACAAATGCGTTTCAGCCTTCTCTTTCAATAATGTTTCTTTTAGATTTTTCAATAAAAAATTTCAGTTTCATTAAAAAATTTGAAGTCTCATGCTTTGTTTTTCAATACCATAGCAACTAGAGAAATTGCACGAAGAAGACCACTTGATTTGAGAATAATTTGCATGGAGATTTTTTTTTGCCATGTTTTCAATTTTTAGGTGAGATTTTCAACTTGAGACGGTGGCCTGTCATTCAATTCAATTTTCAATCTTTCTTTGTTATTTTTTTTGGTTCTTTTTCTGATTTTGGGATTTTTATTGTTCTTGCAATTTCTCTAAGGAAGTGTTTGTGTGTGATTTTTTATCAGTAGTTAATAACTCGAGAGATAGATATAGATAATATATTATTTATATTGGACAAAAGAAAGAATACTACTAATACCAATCGTACATTTTTCAGTTCACTGAATCTTCTAATTTTTTTTTTATTCTGCTAATCTTAATTTAACTTTGATACTATAAGAACAAAAGAAAGATAAATCTTGAAACCAAATACTGAATTTGGTTCAATTAGAATTTCCAATAGAATATATCTCTATACCTTTTCAATTTGTTGTGTAAATGGATAGTTAATAATACTAATACCAATGCTTGGACTTGGGATTTCCGACTTTTTTAGTCTTTGTGCCTACTCATTTCGTGGTATGCGCAATATACATTTTTTTGGTATATACAATATATGATTGTACAAATGAGTATAAACATTTTAGTCATGTTAGATTACAATATTTTATGTCTATTTTTATTAAAAAGATTATGTTCACTTCCTCAATAATATTTCATCATTGTAACGAAAAAAATGAAAAATACCGCAGCGAAGTGCGGAAATATTCCTAGTGTTTTTAATAAGCTCATATTTTTAGAATAATTTTAACGTAAATAAATTAATTGTAACAACAGTGACAAAATGGCCTCAGAAAAATAACAGAAAATATGAGATTAATTCTAAACAGTAAATATATTTCATTTAACATAATAAAACAGTAATCATTGAGTTTTACAAAGAAATCAAAATTAAAAACCCTAAAAACATAAGTAAATGGAACATTGAACCCAAAGTGGCGAGACAATGATGTATTTGAACTTCTCTTGGGTCCAGTGAGCTGGCTAATAGGTAAATAATTGTATAGTACTGCTAATTTTTTTATTGATAAAAGAAAAATAACGAAAATTATACGTCATATTATCTTTACAAGTGTAAATAATTAAAGAGTAATATCGAAATTTAATTGAGAAAAAAATATAATTCAAAATTATACAATTATTTAATGTAATGGCAGCAGCATAATCATTTTTTTGTATAATCCTCCTAATTCCTAAACAGTGTTGTAACGATACAATAATATAATCTAACCCCAGATTTAATACACGTATTTGATTTGAGATTCATATATACCTAAATTGTTATTAGAAGACTACTCGTCTTACGCGATGAGTATATTAATTATATTTTTACGCGATGAGTATATTAATTATATTTTTATTTTATATCTACAAAAAAAATTATTGTAACATTGTATTATTCTAATCATATTGTTTGAGTTTATTGGGTTTGATTGAGTCCATTGTTAATTTGTTAGAACTCATTGGGCCTGAATCTGGTCTGCGTCAATTTGGATCATTGCATCTTCAGGCCATTGGGTTTGATTGAGGCCTTTAGAATTATACTTATTACCATTCCAAACTTAACAAACTTCATGGTGGTGTTTTGGCAGAATTTCATTATATTTTCCACTCATGTATAATTTTTTGTTTGGCAAGTAGAATATAGTGGAATTACATATATATTTTTTTTAATCTCTTCTTTCACTGTTTCACATAGATTTTCCAAAATATAATTCTCCAATTTCGGAGTGTGTCAAGGTGGAGGAAAACCAAAAAAGAGAGTTACATATAAAACATAATTTGATAAATTGAACAAATAATGAAAATTAATTATCACAATTTTTATGATAGTTATTAAATTCATATAATTAAATAGTATTATATGTATTATTGTAATAATATATAATAATTATATGATAATAAAAAATTATTATATTATAATTATTATATCCATAAAATTAATATATATATAATAATACATTTAATACATAAAAATTATATTATAATAATAATTATTATTATTATTATATATTATAACAATATTGTAATAATAATGATTAAAATATAGTATTAGAATATTAAATATACAATCTAATATTATAATAATTATGTTACATTTATTATTATAATTATAATATAATTAATATAAAATATATTATATTTATTATAATAATTATATTATATCTATTATTACAATATAATTAATATACAATATAATATTATAATAAATATATAATAATTCTCATGTATAATAATTATATTACATCTATATACTTTAATTTAATATTATAATAATATATTATTATAATTATATGATTATTTTATTAATTATATGAATAAAATATTATATATCTTATAAAATAATATGTAATCATTATATTATAACAATATTATAATTATTAGATTCATATAATATTATATTATATCTATTTAATTACTATTATATTATATACTACAATAATATTATTACATGGATAAATTAAAATATGATTACTTTTTATCAATTTGAATGAAATGATTTTTTCTACATTTACGGTAACAAAGTTCCAAAATTTTGTAAATAATCAAACAAAGAACTAAATTTTCCATCATTTTATAATTTGGACATCCAGACAAAGTTCATCATTCTATTCTATTCGCCATTTATCCAGTTGCTGCGCGAGCAAAGATAGATCTTAACATGCACGAAAAGTTCACAAAAATATGGATTAAAATAATCTAATTATGCGACATTTCTGAATAGAATACATTATAATATTACACATCTCGTAGGAACGACACGAAAAAAGGAAAGAAATCAGACACCAGTATTATAATTCTAACTATGGCTTCGGTTCTGCTTTTCTACTAGGGCGAGGAGTCGGCATGTTTTTAGGATTAGTAAACCATGTCGTATAGAGAAACTGCTTGTGAGGCCCGTCGTGACAACATATTTGCCGCAATTTTTGTCTCTCTCTCATCCATCTTATCATTATTTTCATTTGCCTCTTGCTCGTGAGTCCCCGCAATCCAATTCCCTGCAGAAATTAAACAATTATATGCATTATTCCACTGAAATAAAGTTTGTTTATTATAATTCAAAGATAGAGTGGAATCAGATTCTAATTTTGATTGCCAACCAATTGAATAGTTCGCCGATATATATATAATTGCAGTAGAATCAGATACCAACATGAAAAAGAGAGAGAATGGTATGGTCATGTTTCTTTTAGACATTTCATCGAACAGGTTGTGCTCATGGCATGTAAAACACATTATCACAGTAACACAGTGAGAAGCTTTGACGTAAACGTAACCATATACGTGAGAGAAATGTGATCATCATTCATAAGATAACGAGCAAGAGGAGGGTGGGAGACGCCGACCTTGATGTGGTCCCAGGTGTCGGAGAGGGTGAGAGGCCCGTGTTCCTTGACCACGTCAAAAATGGCGCGGGTGATGGATTGGGTCTGCTCCGGAGGCGTCGTCAGCTCAATGGGCTGCATCTTCGGCTTCCCTTTCTTCGCCGCCCATCTCACCGCCGTACCAAAGAACATCTCTCTCTATCTCTCTCTCACTTCTCGCGGCACCGAAGCTTAGAAATAAAATGAAAATGGTTCTGGGTAAGGGAGAAATCACTCGGTTCTACAGCGAAGCGTACACGAAGTGTCATTAACTGTTATATAGTTTATTTATATATGTGTAAAAGTTAACTGATATATTTTATATAAGAAATTAACATTAAATATTTAAAAAATATTATCTACTGATGTGTACACGAAGCGTAGAAGATATGTATTATATAATCATATTCAATAAAAAATTAACATTTTATGAACATCAATGATAAATGTTCATGCAATTTATTAAATTATTTTTGTACTTAATTTATATTGAAAGTCATATAAAAAGTATGAATAACAGTCATGCTGTCAGAGTCCATATCATATGTTTTCCTTAATAAAAATACTTGTAAATTAATTATATAAATATATAAATAATCATTGATAATATCATAAGAATAATTAAACATGATATCGGAGACAGCAAGTTGGAGATCCCAAACAATCTTGGTATGACACAACTTATCACTAAAACCCAAAAACAAGATATATTTACAAACACCAAGGAAAAGAAAAACTCAGAAAATCTATCCAAATTTCAAAATCATTTGATCCAAAATCTCTAAATTAGAATCATTGCTCTTCACCATTCTACAGTTATTCAGGTATAGCAACAAGCACAGGCCTCCAAGCTCGTCTCAGCAATCGATTCCTCAATCCAACGAACCTCCACCCACCTCCACTTCTTCCAGATCCGGCACCGCCAACTCTGACAGCGGAGCCGCCAATTTCACCGTCATCGCCTCCGCTCTTCTCTTTCGGCGATGACACGAACAGATCCCTCAACGTACGGTTACTATCCCTCAACAAACCCTTCTTCTCTTCTTCCCCACTCCTCACCCTCTCCTGACCGCGATCCGGATCGGGATCGGAAATTGGGAACGGGTCCGGATCAGGCGCGGAAATCAGGTAACGAAGAGCATTGTTCTTGTTTTTCTTGTGGAATGTCAGGTGCCGCCGCTGCCGGTGCCGGTTGAGGCGGAAACATGGCGGAGCCGGACTTCTTGATGGACTGGGCGGCGGCGCCGCGGTGCACTGCGTCGCCAGCAGCTTGAATCGCTGGAGCGCCGCCATCTTCTCCACTGGTAAGTGAGTGAGTGAGCTCTCGTTTTCCTCCTATTGTCTACTTAACTAGGATCATGTTTAATTAAGAGTTTTCTCTTCCATTTATATCCTTGTGTCTTTTACATACAAGCCCTTATAAACGTAGAATTTTTGCACCAGTACTTTTGTATAAATTTATAGCAGCATTATGCATATTGAATTAATAACTAATATTTTTATCTTATAAGCATAACTAATAAATTGTTAACTAATAGCCATTAGTTTATTTATTATAAATTCACTATTTTTTACACGAACGGCTACAGAGTAATAGCAATAGAAGAGCCGGAGTAATTCCCGCGTGCAAACGGCAAGTTACGAGGGTCTACATATTAATTACGAGTAATAATAGGGTAGATAAGTAAATCCTTTCGTCTTCTCATGAGAATCTTCGCAAACTCGGTTTACACGAGCCGTTAAAAAAAACTTGCTAATACTAACCAAGGTTTACAAGAGCCGGATGTATGCATCGAGATAGTGTTTGGGGATCGAGCCAGGGAAATGAAGGCACGTGAGAGGGAGAAGGCCGTCATAAGTGCTGTCTCCGCCTTTTTATACTTTCGTCAAAAGACGTACAATCATTGCGTGGACCCATATGTTATGATTAGCACTGTTTTCTATACGGTGTTCTGTAAACCTTGTTTAGAAGGAAAATTAGAAGGGAATATGGTGCGAGTGAGTGATGGACCGAAATTAACGGAAGGAATAAAATTGGGGTTCGGGTTTGGATCCGATTGGGGGGCTGGATGCGTTAATGAAGGGTACCCGTTAACAACCTGATGCGGACCCGTTACTTGTATACCTTGTCCTTATGGACCTATGGTTATGCTGGTTGATATCTCAATTCTTTGTTTTGTTGGGTTATAGTTGGGAATTGGTTTAATATGTTCGTAAAGACAAAATCTCAAGCACAGAGGCCTTCAAGTTTGATAGCTTGTATAAGAAAAATTGGGTTATGTAGATTGGAAAAAGGGCCCGAAATTTAATTTGTTCTAGAATCTAGAGTGAAATATTTTCATGAGACTGATTATTGACGTCATTAATATTATCGACGGCCTGATCTTCGCCAATCAGATGACAGATGAGAGATGACCATACGTGATATTTTGTTATGTACAAATTACAATGTTAATAAAAAAAAATCAAAAATGTATAGAATATTTCAGTTATGTATAAATTCTTGTTGAAAAAATATGTATAGCATTCTACTAAAAGAATATTAAATTATATTAAATATATACATACTGTTAAAAAATATATAATTATATTCAAAAATGTATAATGATCGTGTAAAAATACATATTGTTATTACAAAAAATTATCACTGCACGCTCGAAAAACAATTTTACTAAAAGCATAAATTATTATTAAAAAAATTAAAATGTCATGTATAAAAATCTATTCATAAAAATTATAATATCTATCATATACTGGATATTTTTTGAGAAAAAATATAAATGTCTATTATCAATATATAAAATTGATATTTTCGGAAGAAAAAATCATATTATGAATATTTATATTAGATATTAGATACTTTTAGCAAATATATATTTCTATTCAAAAAAAATATAATACTCACGTAAAAACACATGTAGTTGTTAAAATACATAGTATATCATCTGAAAATATATTAATAAAAGATAAAAATTTCTATTATAAATATATATATACTGGATACTTTCGTATAATGTATAAATAATAAAATATACGTACATAACGGGCATGTTTGATTTGAGAGATTTTGGAATATATGAGAATTCATCTAAGTCGTTTGATTAGTTGTATTTTAAAATCACGTTTATGAAATCATTTGTTGAATTCTTGATACAAAATCTATGATTTTAATATTTTATTGTTTTATATTATATTATATTATATTAGATTATATTGTTTTATATTGTTTATATTTTGTTATGTTATATTATTTTATATTATATTATATTATTTTATTTTATATTATATTATAATATATTATATTGTTTTATATTATATTATATTGTATTATATTGTTTTATATTACATTATATTATATTATTTTATTTTATATTATATGATATTATATTAGAGTATATTATATTGTTTTGTATTGTATTATATTATATTGTTTCATATTGTATTATATTATATTATGTTATATTTTATTTTATTATATTTTATTATATTATATTATATTATATCCTGTTGTAATATATTATATTATATTATATTAAATTGTTTTATTTTATATTGTATTATATCATATTGTATTATATTATATTATATTATTTTATATCGTTTTATATTGTTTTATATTATATTGGTTTATATTTTTTATCGTATTATTATTATATCATCATATATTGCGTCACATTATATTATATTATATTATATTATATTATAATATCATGCCATATTATTATTATTATTATTATTATATCATATGGCATGATATTATATTGTATTAGGTTATATTACTATTATACTATATTATATTATATTATATTATATTATATTTATATCATATTATATTATATAATATTGTGTTATTTTTATTATATTATAATATATCTATATCCATATAATACATATAATTGTATTATTTTATAATATTATTATGTCATTACTAATACGTATAATATGAGTAAACAGTTATGACCAATAAATACATGGATTAGCTCTCCCCTTGTATTTTGGAATACCAATTTTAATTTATTTAAGTATCCATGAATTTAGAGGATGAAATGCACTACACCTAAAAATCAAACAATGAATTTTGCACCATCCATGTGTTTTAAAATACAATAGCTTTTTCCCCGCGCAATTGCGCGGAGTCTTAGAGTTTGTCATGTCTTAAATTTTCCTAATATGTATTTGATGCAACATTTTTTGTCTCCTTGTTCGCACTTACGTATTTGGTATATTTTTAACCCCCTAATTTTTTTGGATATTTTAAAAAAACTACTATCTTTTTGTAAACTCCAACAAACCTCAACTACCAGACTTTTATTTTCAAATACCCCCCTATGGATGATATTATTTTTTTTTACCAAAATACCCTTCTATTTTCATATGTATTAATTAATTTTTTTTTTTGTTATTTTGTTAATTTTAAGAAAATTCATAATATTTCTTAACATGTGATTTAAAAAAAATTTATTACATGTTGTGTTTATATAATTTTAATATTATATTTATTATTCAGGAAAAACTAACATCAGATAATAAAAAATAAACAACAATAAATAAACACCTTGAAAATATATTGATAGAAAATATATGTTTAACATCTAGTTTTTTATTTTCATTCCATTTCATGTATTTTTTTAATAATTTCAAGATATTTTATTCTTTAAATATTTGCAATGTGTTATTTTAATATTGTCTTTCATCTTATTATTAAATTATGTTAGTTTTTGAGTAAAAAAAATATAAAAGTCATAATATAATGTATGAAATATTAAAATTATATAAATATAACTTGTAATAATGATTATTTTTGAATTATTAAATGCTACAAAAAACGTTGGATTTTTTTTAAATTAAAAAATAACAATTTACTTTAATTACTATACGCAAATTTAGGGGGGATTTTGCAATATTAAAAATAATTAGTGTTTTTTTGAAATTTTTCCATATTTAATTGAGACCAAAAAATGAATGAATTTGGTTCACAATGGACCAAAGTTCAAGTAATTTTTACTTTTGTTGGTTTATATAAACCATGTTCAAATGAATAATTAATTAATTTAGACCTTTTGATCATGATCTAATGGCCCATATTAACTTGATGATGTGGCATTCTATGGAAGCAAAAAAATTGTTAGAATTATACATAAGATATAATATCCTTCGAAATCCCATAAATCAACACATGCCCAATATTCTCAGAAAAGATATATTTATATTAGAAAAATATATGATATTCGTATGAAAACATATTTTATTCAAAAACGTATATCACATGTCCAAATGTATTATAATTCGAAAATGTATATCATATTAAAAAAAATATAACCAAACATGCAGTGTATTTTTCCAAAAAAAAATATTATACTTACAAAAATGTATATCATACGTATAAAATGTATATATGTTATATCAAAACTATAAATTTCAGGCTAAACATGCATTGTCATTAGGATGTCAATGGTTCAGATAGTGGTCATATTAGATCCGTATCCTTATTATTTTTCGAATACGGATACGGATCCGGATACGAAACTACTCGTATTCGGATATAGTTCAGACAATAAACATATACGATTCGGATAGTACACAAGATACAAATACGGATACCGATACATATACATATACATATACATATAAATACTTTTTTTCGGATTTTAAAACCAGAACATTTTTTTTTAACAATAAATATATATAGTTCGTGACATGAATAATATACATGATTATATTTAAACGTAATTTTACAATTGTAATTTTATGCGATTTTCAATTAATTTTAATGTGATTTTTCAATTAATATCAAATAAAATATATATGCGGACGGATGATATTTTTTTTCGAATCTGGATATTATTTTGATACGATTTGGATCGGTTCGGGCAATATCCAGACAATCGACACTTATAATTGTCATATTAAAATGAATATATACAAGTTAAAACGATATAACACACAATGTACATGGTATATTTTTGGAAAATTGATGGGCACTTCCAGAAAATTCCCTGTCGGTAGAAATGTTTTCTGTACTTTCATATGCAAGTTCATGCTGTCTAAATTTATTGAAACCCACCGAAATATGTGAGAGCAGTTAATTTAACAATACATAAATAAGAAAAGTCAAAGCAATTTTTATATTTACATTTTAGCATCCGTTAATATTTAACAATATATTAATAATTAATAATCAGATTTAGTATCCGTTAATACACGAATCACCATCAAAGCAAACTTGCCTTCGAAGTAGATTCCTACCTTGAAATAATTGTTCAGATTTCCTTTGGTTAGTAAAGTTGGTTTATTTTATTAACTAACTTCCTATGCTCCTTCAATATATCCGAACAAGCAACATGCTTATCTTGACACTTAATTCGAACCATTACATACTAAGCTACACAGAAGTGGATGCAGAGAATTAAGGAATTAAATATGAAACGAAAAAAACAAGTCAAATTCGCTGTCGCCGCACTTTGTTCGATCAAACTTTCGTTTTCGAAACGCATTCGGATTTATTGTTTATGGTCACCACGGGTGAGATTAGTCTCAGCCACCTTTGTTGTCTCTTGCTACCACTACCAGTCCCACCAGCCTCCGTAAATTATTTTATGTGCACCAAATGTTTACACACAACTACAGGTATACTTCAAATTTCAAGCTTTATCAGAGCTTTTAGAATTAACTGTAACGTTTATAATTTTACCTTAACTAGAAAAATATAAAAAATATGTTATAATTTTATATTATATATTATAACAAGTATATAATATTGAGTTTAAATTTATGATGTTATGAAAATAATATAAATATAAATTTAATGAGATTTTGACTCATCTTTATTACATATGATTTATTAAGAATTATTTTTATTGTCATTTATTGAATATTTATTAGAATAATATATATAATACATATATAATCTATATGTATATGTTATAAATATTATTTATTATTTATAATTTATGTTTATTCGTATAGATTAGCATGTAAGTGAAAAAAATGTATCTTGCATATCATGATCTGATATGTGTATTTTTTTTTTTTTTGAGTAAATTCGGAGAGGGCTCAAAGTACCCCTTCCAAACACAATCTCCTTTTTTTTATTTTTTTTATTACAAACCCGTAGGCCACACACTCTATTCACTCATTTAACATTTAATCTATAATCCAGTGTCCCCGTCGGGAATCGAACCCCACACCTCTCGCTCCCTATCCAAGAGGTGTGACCAACTAGGCTAACTCTAGTTGGATTGATATGTGTATTTATATGTATGTTATTAGTATTTCATGTCATGACACGTATGCATGCAGTGACAGAACCAGAAAATCACGATAGGATGTTGAGAAGAGTATTTTAGTATACATAGTATTGGACTTTCAAAAATCAAGTAGAAAATTTATGTTGCTGGCGAATCCTTCCTAGTAATCTAGTATAGTCCATGCATAAATATTAGTAATGTCATGTTATATAAATGTCACATTATTATTAATCATGACAACAATACAAAAATATTATTTATCTTTGTCTTTTATCATTGCTCTCCATTTTTGTTTTGTAGCAATATCATTCTTATTTTTACTTTACTTTAAAAGTTAAATGATATTTTTATTTTCTCTCAAATAATACAAAATAACTAGTTTATCTTTTGAGAATTCATTTTTTTTAAGAAGAAAGTGAAAGTACAAAAATATAAAAAACAAATAAAACATAAATAAAATTAGATACAAAAAGATATAATTATATTGATATGCAATTAGATAACTCAGTGATAAAATATTATTAAAGATTACTGAAAATTGATAAATTTGATTATTTAAGCCATAATGATATGTATTATAAAATATAATATTTTATATTACAAAAGTAATTCGTAATTAAAAATGTTCATTTTTTCGGTACAGTTCAAACTCATACACTAGTAATGTTATAGATATAAGGTGACAATACCTTTTCGTGTGCATTTAGCAAAGCTCGTTCTCCTAATTCTTTATTGCACTTTTGGATTTCCATTCGAGTAATGATAGAAATCACACTTTTTTTTCCACGAATTTACCACAACTGTCACGTGGCAGCCATCCATTGGCTGCAGCAAAAGTTGATGGAAACTTGCAGCCAATGAATGGCTGACACGTGGCAGTTGTGGTAAATTCGTGGGAAAAAGATTTGGTTTCTATCATTACTCATCTCCCCACTGTCCGAAATTTAATAATTTATATGAAGCTTCTCAGATTCAAAATATTTAATGTCAAAATTTAATTTTCCTCCGTTCAAACTTAATACAAATTAATTTCTCCACTTACGCCTATCTATCCGTCCAGTAAACGGGAAGGCATTATATATGAAAATTAAGGGATAAAATCATAAATTACAAATCCTGTTGTGAATGACTGGAGAGGAGTTAAACATATCGTTTCGTTCTTCGCTCCTCAATAATCCCATTCCCTTTTTGTTCACTTTCCCGTAAAAACTGGCAAAATTTATTTTCTTGCTCGAATTAATCGAAAGAAACCTTGCCCATTTTACGAAGATTTCCCATTTCGAAGAACCCCATTTCTCCAAAGACGGGTTCCGTCGGAGAAGACTCTTGCTACCAAGAGCCCTTGATTCGTATAGTAAGTACTATTATTTTAGTTCATTTTTTAGTTTTGTAGAGATATTTTTCGTGATTCTGAAGAATTGGGTTTTGGGTTTTGTTATTAGGGGTTATTGCATTTCTGGTTTGTTCAATTTATTGGGTTTTTCTTTTCTTTTCTTTTCTTTTCTTTTTGACGGAAATATTTTTTCGGTGGCTAGTGTTAAGAGTAGGGTTTGCTTTTGCTTACATGCCCTTGCAAATTTAATCTTCACAGAAATTCTTATGCTTTTATTTTTCTCATAATTATCAAGTTTAAATTAACAGTTATCAGTAAGCCTCGATCAAAAATTCAATTAAGAGTGACAATTTAATTTTCATTCCCAATTTCTTCGTTTCGAATTGTTGCTCCAGTTATTTTTGTTAATTTTTCTAAGTGTGAGATCTATGTTTCATTTCTGGAGCAGGATAAGAAAATGGCGGATATACAATTAGGTGTACACACAATAAGATCTCATGGGACTCAAGTTGCGAGATATCACATGTACGATTGGCTCATACTCGTCCTTTTAGCCGTGACAGATGGATTATTGAACATAATCGAGCCGTTTCATCGTTTCGTTGGAAAAGATATGATGACCGATTTAAGATACCCGCTCAAAGGCAACACTATACCATTTTGGGCCGTACCGGTATGTAAATTTTTTATTTTCGATTTTCCCCCAAATTTAATTTAAATTTTGTATTGCATGTTTACTTTTATTTTGTAGATAATTGGAATTTTACTACCAATGTTCATAATTATTGGAATTTACCTAAAGAAGACGAACGTGTACGATTTGCATCATGCCATACTCGGTACCTACAAATTCCCCACATCTACAAATTAATTCAATTAAATTATAATTATTTTAAACTTATGAGTTCAATTGTGAAAATTAGGACTTCTATTTTCGGTGCTTATAACTGCTGTACTTACTGACGCAATTAAAGACGGTGTTGGTAGACCAAGGCCAGATTTCTTCTGGCGATGTTTCCCTGATGGAAAAGAGGTAATTTAATCATTAATTGAAATCATTAAGAAAGCGTAAATTTATTAATTATTATTATTTTTTTTATACAGACTTATGATAATGTGACCACGGATGTGATATGTCACGGACTCAAAAGCGTAATAAAAGAAGGCCACAAAAGTTTCCCAAGCGGCCATACGTCATGTAAGTCCCATCTAATTTCTAATTTTGCAATTTGGTTTCGAGGGCTAAATCGGTAATTCGTGTGAATTGTAGGGTCGTTTGCGGGATTAGGATTTTTATCGTGGTACTTGGCTGGAAAAATAAATCTGTTCGATAGAAAAGGACACGTGGCGAAACTGTGCCTAGTAATTGCGCCTCTGTTATTAGCAGCTCTTGTTGCTGTTTCTCGTGTGGACGATTATTGGCATCATTGGCAAGATGTTTTCGCCGGAGCTTTGATCGGTAAATATATATTTCTTTTTTGGGGGATTTACATATTTACCCTCTCTTAAACTTAAAATTACATATTTACCCTTCTTAAAATTAAAATATCATATTTACCCTTTCATAAATCTAAAATATCATATTTACCCAAAAATTGAATGCCATCCAATTTTTCCGTTAAAATTAACGGTCAACTATTTTACCTTTTACATATTTACCCTTCTAAAATCCAAATTATCAGATTTACCTTTTTTTAAATAAAAATATCATATTTACCCAAAGAATATAATAACGTAATCTCATAGATAATCATTCTACCAATCTCAAATGACAAAAACAAAAATGTTAAAAATAGAGTTTTATTGCAAAAAAATAACCATAACTAAAAATATTATTAAATTGTAAGGCGTGATTTCTTCTTGTCCGTTAAGTTTAATAGGGAAATTAGATGGTTTTTAATATTTGGGCAAATATGATATTTTAGATTTATGAAAGGGTAAATATGTTATTTTAATTTTAAGAAGGATAAATATGTAATTTTTGAATTTAACAAAGGGTAAATATGTAAATCCCCCTTCTTTTTTAATCTTATTTTTTTTTATACGATTTTTTCGTGTAAATATTTTATTTTTTTATTAATTTGTAGGATCTACTATATCGGCGTTTTGTTACTTGCAGTTCTTCCCTGCTCCGTACGATGTAGACGGTAAAACTCTTTTCATAAAATATTAAATAATGATAATTATTGTGAAGAATGTAACGTTTTTTTTAATGTGAATTTTGTAGCGTTTTGGCCGCATGCGTATTTTCTGCAGTTAGCAGAGACGAACACGCAAGTTTCGGCTGGACCGGGTGCGTTTAACATGAGGAGAACCGAGGTCGAAACCGTTTACGTTTCGTCTTCTCAAGTTGGGCATACAAGAGATACGAGTCCCATTATGGACGACATGGAATCGGGAAGGAGGGTTTGATATGTGGTGTTTGGCTGTGTAGCTAATTGTGTGTTAGTTCGATTGGGGGTTTAGTTAACCTTTTGTTGTTTTGTTAATTATGATAGAGAATAGGAGGATTCGCGCTTTTTTCTTGTATGTTTGAAGTTTGATATCAAATGTTCCCTTTTTTGAATCAATTGTGCCAAAATTTAAAAGAAAAATATATGCATTTTTTTTTATGAATCTGCATAATATCAACTCTACTCGAATTAAAGAGGAAAAAGAACTACAAAAAACTAGGTAACTAATTAACATAACACAATTGCAAAAAAATAAAATACTTGGTAACTAATAAACAAAACTGAAAAATCGAATACTAGTTACTAATTATGAGATGGATTCGCGTTTTTTTCTTGTATGTTTGAAGTTTGATATCAAATGTTCCCTTTTTTTAATCAATTGTGCCAAAATTTAAAAGAAAAATACATACATTTTTTCTATAAATCTGCATAATATCAACTCTACTCAAATTAAAGAGGAAAAAGAACTAAAAAATAGTCAAAAACAGAAAAAAACAAAATAAGGCCAATCTAAGCACAACTAATTACTAACAAAATTGCAAAAAAATAAAAATAAATACTAGTTAACTAATAACAAAACTGAAAAAACGAATACTAGTTAACTAATTATGAGATGGATTCTCTTTGCTTTTAGGTATCTTCTTGAGGCTCTCCCACAAGCCTTTCCACAAGCCCTTGTTTTGTTTCTCATTTCCATCTCGAATCGAGTCGAGACGATGAGGATCGACGCTCACGAATTGCACCGACCTTCTCAATCGAATGCTCTCATCTCTGGATTCGCCCACGCATGGAGTCGATTGGAAGAGAAGGAGAATCGAAATGGTCGTAACGACAAGAAGTACGATTCCATGTCTCGGTTTCATGGTTTTTTGCTTGAAAGAGATGAGAATGAGATGTGAACTATGTCTCTGTTTAGTGTTAAGTATATATATAGAGGCACGTGATAATTGATCTTTTTGCTAACGTGGCACGTGATTTAGATGGATACCATGGTGGGCACGTACAATGGCCAGCTAATCAACCACCTATCCTGATCCCAGTTTTCTCTGAGTCCATGGTGCCCCCTCTTTAAAATAACTACATCATGTTAATGTAGCAATGTTAGGTTAGATTTGGATTTTGATTCCGATTCGGATCATCTCGGATTCGGATCGATTCGGGGTTTACAAATTAGTCTTGTTTCGAGTCACGAATGAAAACAGAACGACCCAGATTTCGCTCGAGCTCGGCTACTCGAGCCGACTCGGGTTGGCTCGATTTCATTCGAGCAATAATCGAACAAGATATTTATGAACAATTTTGGAATCGAACTCGAACGAACGCCGAGCTATGAACTAAAGTAACTACCCTATTCGAGGTGGATTCACAAACAATGTTTTAAATGGTAATTTAAATAATAACATGATCGTGATGTGTGATATATTTTAAGGGCAGTGCTACAGTCACTCCCTCCCTCACTCCCAAATCCCCTCCCTAGGTCTATGACATGTGGGACCCACACAACATTTCACAAAAATTAATGTATGTGGATCCCACATGTCATAGACCAAGGAAGGGGATATGGGAGGGAGGGAGGGAGTGGCTAGAGCATTACCCATATTTTAATGGTCATTGCTTGTAAATTGTTTGTGGTCACATCACATGTACTTCACCCAAAAAATCATCATTTTGAAGTTTTAAACTACAAAAACTAAAACAGTACCTCTTTCAGAAATAAATTAATAATGCATAGCAAAATAATAAATATAAATTAAAAATTAAGAATACTAACAAGTACGAAACTGAAAATTTAATATTAAAATTGAAAACTCATTATTCTGATCCTAAATATTTTAAATGAAAATTTCAAATTTTAAATTTCGAGTGCCAATATTCAATATTCAATATTCAATATTCAATTTTTAATTTTTTAAGTTACACAATTCACCTAATTAATTACAACAGCATTTCCCCATAAAAGAAATAAAGAAATACAAATTATATCCAGAAAGAATTTCCAAAACTATACGATTGCTCCTTAAAAAAACCACCTAATTACAAGATATATTCTGAAACTTGAGATCTTTCCAACCAAAGCGAGTGAAAGGAAATTAAAATAAGAGAGAAGAAGAAAACAACATCCCTTTTAGATGAAGAAAATGCGGGATTAGATTTCAGGATTATCATTTTCATTAATCAAATTAGAATCTTTAGTCTTCTTTATTTCCAATTTCATTCTTTTTCTGTGGATAGTTTTTTTTATTACTGAATGATAAAAGCTAAAACTTTTCATAATAATATCAATAAATAGTAAGTATAAATATCAAATATCAAATTTACAAGCATAATTACTGAAGCCAGAGATGCAAGAAAATCTTGAAAAAAAACAGAACTAAATTCTATACAAAAACTATAAATTCAATTCAGAAAAACTCCCAGAAAGTATATACATGAGGATTCTCTATATAATTTAACGTAATTGCAAGATAATGAAACTTGGAGATCTTTTCATATTGTTCTTCATTGGCGAATATCTTGCAATGTATCGGCAGAGCTTCTGATTTCTGATCTCGCATAAAGCATTTCAAAATCGTTCGATTTGAAATCCCAAATCGGAGCAATAACGCACTCGCTTGAGCACATTCATATCCCATCTGATCAGATCGTCATTGCAATTGTTCAAAGAACTGGATCACATCTGATCTAACGTATCAGCGCCAAAGAACAGTGGAGTTCGGCACGACATTGTCTGACACGTCGGCCACGCGATTTTTGTTCGCACGGGTTCGTCTCCACGTATCAACAGACCTCGTCAGTATCTCGGCTGGTTTATCGCTTACTGGGATTGCAATCAAGTTTAACGGGACGATTAGATAAAAGCCACCTGGCATGAGCTCGCGATTGGACGACATTGGATTGGCAACACGCTTTCTCAGCATCTTCTCGACATTGCAGATAAAACCCCCTTGGGGTGAAAATCGGTATCTTGCCTCACGGGCAGTCATGGGGAGCTCGGCCAGATGGTGGGTCCCATCACCGTCTATGACCACAGCAGTCTCCCTCGAGCAGGCAATGCACGATTTGAAGTTTCCCATTTTGCAGGATTGAGTTCGATTGAGTTGGATTTGGGGATTGAGAGAGAGGCTTTGAGAGTTTGAGAGTTTGAGAGTTCGTGAATTGGCGAATTGAGAAGGGGATGAGCGGGGAGGTTATATAGAGGAGAGAGAAACGATGAGTGAGTGACAAGTGGCGGATAGCTAGTGGCCGGATCATTCTACTTCTTTTCAAACTTTTAACAGGAGGGAAAGTGGGTCCGCCAAATAACCAACTTTCCATTTTCAAAATATTTTAAATTTCAGTTTAACATTACTGACTATAAATGAATATTTAAATTTTGAAATTTTAAAAACCTCAATCTTTAAAATTTCGTTAATGTCCAAATTTCAAAATTGATTAATTCCCGTTCAAATTTCAAATTATTTTCAAGATTAAATATTTGAAATCAAGTTTAAATCATAATAATCTCTAAAACTCCCACGTTTAGAAATTTTAAAATTTGAATTGGATCAATTACAATTTAAATTTGAAACCTAATAAAAATAATGAAAATTGAATAGTGACATTTGAAATTTCAATTTAACAATTTTCAAAGTCTTTTCAATTTCCATTTCCGAAGTCTTTTAAATTTCAATTTAACAGTACTTACTTTAAATGAGGGCTGTACTGTATACAAGAATATTTAAATTTTGAAATTAAAGAAAAAATCATCTTTAAATTTCGTTAATGTCCAAATTTCAAAATTGATTAATTCAAGTTCAAATTTCAAATTCTTTTGAAAATTAAATATTTGAAATATGTGCTGTGCCAGTATAAATGAACTTGCAACTTTAATTCACAATCATTTTCATGTCAAGATATTATTTTCAATGCTTATACACAATATACTATTTTTTGTGTCATCGTACTAAAATCATTTTTTTAATTCTTACATCCATTACCATTTATTGTTAAGTCAATTTTCCATTTATATAGTTCATATACCAGTCGTAATGCTCGTGTTCATGTAGCTTTCTTAGTTTTAATAATTTTATTGCCAACATACTATTTTTTGTTAAAATTTTGTTTGCATTGCAAATAAATTATTTTGGGTATATCATTGTCGGTGCTATTATAATATTTGTAACAGCGATATATCATTTTTAATATGAATATACTAATTTTAAATTGTATATGATATTAATATTATTATGTTATATTTTTTGTTACTATAATATTTTCGATATTAACATATCATTTGCAATAATAATATACTAATTTCAAGGATAAAATTATTTTTATATTAATATACTATACAAATCAAGATTTTAAGTTTCAGATGCGCTCCGCCCTTATTGCACTTCCGGTCGTCTTTTATAATCACATAACACCATGTGACAAAAACACAAGCTTAAAAAAAAGACGCGGGGATAAAATTTGACGGGCGAACACTTATTTTGGACAGTGTCCAATATACTTAATAAGAAATTTTTTAATCACCTTTTACATTCATAAAATATAAAGATTAAACACTCAAACATTATTAAAGTATAAGAAATATTCATAATTTTAATTTGTTGAGAAATGATACTTTAACATGAATTTTATGTTATTTTCAGGTGAAAAAGCCAAAATCTTTCGGAACCAATGCCATAACTGGGTTCCTCTTAGGAGATCCGACATTAACTGCTTATGCAAATGCAAAAGTCGTTTCTATCTCGGATTACTTGGTAGGTATTAAGATGAAATTGCCTGGAAAGTGTGGCCTTCCCCCTCCTAACTGTTGAGAGATGAATTTACCAAGCATTTTCTTGTTATCATGTAATTATATCGTACTATTTATTTTTGTCAAGATTTATCTTATCTTGTTATCATAAAATAAATATACCGTTCGTTCCTACGGAACCGGTACGAGCATTGGTAATATCACCTCGGACTTGAATTACGCCTTCAATTGGGACCATTGGTTCTATCGCAATTACAAGTAGAAAATCTTCGTCCCCAAATAATAAATTAAATATTATAGATTCATTTTCCTTTGGACTTTTCAATTTTATAATTGTAAACAAAAATAACTAGTTTTGCCTGCTTTCTTACGAGAATTTTGCTAGAATGTATAATTTCCGGCTCAATACTTACAAAGCACAATAAACTCTCATGTTGTAGAGTTTGTGAATTCGAATCCCGACGACATAAATATAAAAAAAATCCTATAACGATCGCGATTTGTGGTCTAGGATTCTCTCAAAAAATAAAATAAAATACATACAAGACTGAATTTGAAACTTAAAATTTGGAAGATCAGAAACCCGGCTCCAGTTACCAGGAGCGCAGCACACATATCAACGACATGTTCGCTCCAATATTTTGTTTAATAATCAAGCAATTAATTACACTAAAAGTAACGATAAAAAAAATCGAGTAATAATGAATTAATAATATTTACCATGAGAAATATAGAACTCTTTATCAATTTGAAGAATCTTAAAAGCACTGCAAGTTCGCATCCTTCCTCCTTTGCCTTCATATAGTTAATATTGTGATTTCCTCTCCAATTTAGTCGAATGGGCCGATTATTGCACTCCGGAGAAAATGCACCCCGGCACGTCACAATCAATTACAGTGCATCCCGTTGCAAAGCGCATCGGTCAATAAAATCACACAGTCAAAAAATAGGCGAGCAACTAATTTTCACATTTATATTTTTAGATGATTGTTTTTATACATTCAACTTCATATTTATACTTTTTACAATGAACTCCTAACTAAAGACACTAGTATATATACGTATTTAAAATGAATTCCTAATTAAAGACACTAGTATTTATATCTTTTTAATATATTCACTGTACAATTTTCTTAAGAAAAAAATACAAACAATAGTAAAAAAAATTGAACATAGAAATATATATAAACAATAGTAAAAATGTATAAATAACAACATATCTACATATTATTGATGTGAATGTATTCTTAGATTTATTTTGTATATCATGACACATGTAAATGTAAATAATGTTGTGTGTTTTAGGGCACCATCCAATGACATGTAAATGTAAATGGTATTGTGTGTTTTATGGCACTATCCAACGGCATGTAAATGATATTGTGTGTTAGTGTTTGTATGTATGATATAAGTTATATATAAACCAAGATATAAAAGATGGTGGAAGGGACAGACAATAAGCAGTGACCTGGCGAAAGACAACATATCCATAATTTTTTCATCCTTCTACGTATTGATTGTATTTATACTCCTTTTAGCAGTCAAAATCTATCTCCGAGCTCTTTCGCCAGGCTGCTTGACGAAAGAGATAGATTTGCAAATTGCATAAGTTTGTAGCTATTCTTATAAATTGGGCTTTTGATAAGGCTATATTAAAAAAAATCATTAAAATATGATATTATTAATATATTGTGGTATAATTTTATTTGGAAATGTTTATGAACAATGAAAATTTATTTCATGATATTTAAATTAGGAAAAGTGGAACATGACAAAATTAACCATTTAAAATTTAAGGTTTTAAAAGTTACAAATTAAAATTAAAAATTAAAATTTTAAAATTTTAAATTCAGAATTTTCATATTAAGACGCGGGCCCACTTTCCCTCCTGTTAAAAGCTATGTTGCGCGGATACTCCAAAATCCAAGCCGTAGGCGTATCGGATACGTATCGGATACGGATACGCGACCGATACGCCCCCGATACGTATCCGATACTTCACGTGGCGTATCGGCATATTTTAATATATATTTTGTGTCCGATACGGACCGATACGGATTGATACGGGATTGATACGGATATGATACGGGATTGATACGGATAATGGGAATGGATACGGAATGTCCCTCAAAATTTGGTATGTTGATTATTTTTGGGCCTGGCCCAAATGGAAGCAATTGATATTATGTACTTTTGCCTAAGTCTCTTACTCTCCAATTTAATGGCTTTTTTCTTGTTTTAGTTCTGAAATTCTCTCTGTCGCAAGAGCAGCTCAAGAAATGGCTACCTAGAAATGAACTAATTATCTGATTATATGAATTATTTAAAAATTGTTGTTTTGATATTTATTAACTAACATAATTTATAAGTACTCCATTTGATTAAAAGATTAATGATATTAAAATAATATTAAAATATATATACATATAACGTATCGTATCCTATACTTTTTGAAAATTGCCGTATCGCCGTATCCGTATCGTATCGGATACGATACTCGTATCCGTATCCGTGCAACATAGGTTAGAAGTTTGAAAAGAAATAGAATGATCCGGCCACTAGCTATCCGCCACTTGTCACTCACTCAGCGTTTCACTCTCCTCTAAATAATACAAAAAGGGGTTTAATAAATTTAAATATGAAAAATCAAGGGGTATTTGGTCCAATTATAACATCACAAAATACCCCAATAAGGGATATGAAACCTTGTTTATAGGATTTTTTTGGAGTTTCCCAAGCAAATTCATGAAAAGATTGGGATTATTTAATTTCTCTTTAAATAAGTAATGTTACGTTGAAAATTGAGTAGTGATGTTCACCCGCTAGTACTCTCTCCCAATAGCCTTCATGACGTGAATATTATTCATACCACGTTAAAAATTAATACATAAATACATAATTTAACATCTTAATTTATGATTTGATTATATTAATTTATGATTTAACATCCAATTAAAAATCAAATCATGAATTAATGTGTTAAATCATATCCACGCCGTCAAGGTTCTCGGGGTAGAAGTGGGGTATGTCCAACATTTTCCAAATTTAAAATAGTTTTAAAATAAGTACTGTTAAATTGAAATTTAAAAGACTTTGAAAATTGTTAAATGGAAATTTAAAATGTCACTTCAATTTTCATTTTTTTTTATTAGGTTTCAAATTTAAATTGTAATTGATCAATTCAAATTTTAAAATTTCTAAACGTGGGAGATTTGGAGATTATTATTATTTAAACTTGCAAAATATTCCATATATACAGCCCGCATTTCAAATATCTAATCTCGAAAATAATTTGAAATTTGAACGGGAATTAATCAATTTTGAAATTTGGACATTAACGAAATTTTAAAGATGGAGGTTTTTAAAATTTCAAAATTTAAATATTCATTTATAGCCAGTAATGTTAAACTGAAATTTAAAATATTTTGAAAATGGAAAGTTGGTTATTTGGCGGACCCACTTTCCCTCCTGTTTGTTTTTTTTTTTTTTTTTTTTTTTTTTTTTTTTTTTTGTAAAATTCATGTTAAAGTATAATTTCTCAACAAATTAAAATTATGAATATTTCTTATACTGTAATAATGTTTAAGTGTTTAATCTTTATATTTTATGAATGTAAAAGGTGATTAAAAAATTTCTTATTAGGTATATTGGACACTGTCCAAAATAAGTGTTCGCCAGTCAAATTTCATGCCCGCGTCTTTTTTTTAAGCTTGCGTTTTTGTCACATGGTGTTATGTGATTATAAAAGACGGCCGGAAGTGCAATAAGGGCGGAGCGCATCTGAAACTTAAAATCTTGTTTTGTATAGTATATTAATATAAAAATAATTTTATCCTTGAAATTAGTATATTATTATTGCAAATGATATGTTAATATCGAAAATATTATAGTAACAAAAAATATAACATAATAATATTAATATTAATATCATATACAATTTAAAATTAGTATATTCATATTTTAAAGATTGAGGTATTTAAAATTTCAAAATTTAAATATTCATTTATAGCCAGTAATGTTAAACTGAAATTTAAAATATTTTGAAAATGGAAAGTTGGTTATTTGGCGGGCCCACTTTCCCTCCTGTTAAAAATTTGAAAAGAAGTAGAATGATCCGCCACTTGTCACTCACTCAGCGTTTCACTCTCCTCTATATAACCTCCCCGCTCATCCCCTTCTCAATTCGCCAATTCACAAACTCTCAAACCCTCTCTTTCTCTCTCAATCTCTCAAACTCTCAATCCCCAAATCCAACTCAATCGAACTCAATCCTGCAAAATGGGAAACTTCAAATCGTGCATTGCCTGCTCGAGGGAGACTGCTGTGGTCATAGACGGTGATGGGACCCACCATCTGGCCGAGCTCCCCATGACTGCCCGTGAGGCAAGATACCGATTTTCACCCCAAGGGGGTTTTATCTGCAATGTCGAGAAGATGCTGAGAAAGCGTGTTGCCAATCCAATGTCGTCCAATCGCGAGCTCATGCCAGGTGGCTTTTATCTAATCGTCCCGTTAAACTTGATTGCAATTCCAGTAAGCGATAAACCAGCCGAGATACTGACGAGGTCTGTCGATACGTGGAGACGAACCCGTGCGAACAAAAATCGCGTGGTCGACGTGTCAGACAATGTCGTGCCGAACTCCACTGTTCTTTGGTGCTGATTTGTTAGATCAGATGTGATCCAGTTCTTTGCACAATTGCAATGACGGTCTGATCAGATGGGCTATGAATGTGCTCAAGCGAGTGCGTTCTTGCTCCGATTTGGGATTTCAGATCGAACGATTTTGAAATGCTTTATTCGAGATCAGAAATCAGAAGCTTTGCCGATACATTGCAAGATATTCGCCAATGAAGAACAATATGAAAAGATCTCCAAGTTTCATTATCTTGTAATTACGTTAAATTATATAGAGAATCCTCATGTATATACTTTCTGGGAGTTTTTCTGAATTGAATTTATAGTTTTTGTATAGAATTTAGTTCTGTTTTTTTTCAAGATTTTCTTGCATCTCTGGCTTCAGTAATTATGCTTGTAAATTTGATATTCCATATTTATACTTACTATTTATTGATATTATTATGAAAAGTTTTAGCTTTTATCATTCAGTAATAAAAAAACTATCCCCAGAAAAAGAATGAAATTGGAAATAAAGAAGACTAAAGATTCTAATTTGATTAATGAAAATGATAATCCTGAAATCTAATCCCACATTTTCTTCATCTAAAAGGGATGTTGTTTTCTTCTTCTCTCTTATTTGAATTTCCTTTCACTCGCTTTGGTTGGAAAGATCTTAAGTTTCGGAATATATCTTGTAATTAATTAGGTGATTTTTTTAAGGAGCAATCGTATAGTTCTGGAAATTCTTTCTGGATATAATTTTATTTCTTTACGAGGAGTTATATGATAGATCCATTTTCTTATCATGGACTCATTTTCAAAAAAAATATTTCAAATATTTGTTATTAATGATTTTTTTTTGTAAGATTCAATTGTATATTTATAATTTAATGCTATGCAAAATATAAATTTTGTATAATTAATTAATAAATATCTAAAATATCTTAAAATATTTTTTGAAAAAGAATCCATGATAAGAAAATGAATTTATCATAGAAATGTCCTTTCTTTTATTTCTTTTATGGGGAAATGCTGTTGTTTTTTAAGCATCGCTTCTTCTTTGTCTTAGTTACTGTACTTGTAAATACACTATTTATAATTCATGTTAGTGCAATTGTTGTTATTCATTTATGAGGTAATTTCATGCATATCCTTTTAAAAAGAAACTAAAAATAATGGAATTTCGAGACAAAAGACTATTTTACCAAGTGTATCATGTTTATCCCATATCCAATTAAACATAGTATTTGATATTTGATAGTTTAGGATACTATATTTATATTTATAGGGATTAAGATTGTAAATGGATATTTCCAAGGAGTATGAAAAATTGGATCAAAAAATATAAATATATGTTCAGATTGATTCTAGGAATATGTCTAGGAAATAATATTTAGGGAAAGACAATATTTCGAAAACATACTATTATAATTTTTTTGACCATAGACCGTGATAAAATTAATTAGTACAAAACAAAAAATATATTAAAAACTAGCCATTATATTTTAATTTTTGGAAACTGATTCTAAGAAATATTTTGAATAAATGATAGCCATTAATATTTTTTAAAAAGGAAAAGAAAAGATTAAATGGAGAAGGCTCGGTGGTCCTCCATCCATTAATGCCAATGAGACTCGAATTCACAATTTCTCACAACATAAGATTTTTGTGTCTCATACTCAACCACTGGGCCATGAGCCCGTTATTACCAATGGATGGAGGACCACCGAGCCTTCCCATTTACTCATTTTTGAAAAAAAAAACTAATATGAAACATATAATCGTATCTTCTCCATTTACCTTTCATGCCCCTCCCTCACAAACTAAAACAAAGCATCGATAAAGTATTTTTTTTTTTATCTTTGCTATTTCCATTCCCTTCTCCTTCGCTATCCTCAAACAAAGCAGACATTAAAACTTGTTTTGTGTTTTTCACCGAAGCAAAAATATTTTTCACATGTTGGAAAGGCGTCAAATCATTTTCTTCTTTTCTTTTTGGCCTGGTATTAAGTCCAATGTATTGGAACAACTCGAAACTCGAGATGGGCATCGCGTATCACTCTCCTAGCCGACTCTAATATTTTCCCCTTATTTTCCTCCTCTCTTTCTTTCTCCCTTCCAGAAGCGGGTCTTGGGGTATTTGTAATTAACTAGATTTATTGTTATTTTACGATTCAGTGTATTAACTAAAATTGATCAATTTATTATAAGCATATTGTTGGTTCAAATTTCCTAGGGTTTGATTATCTCCAAATAATGTCGATATCACTAATCTATATGTGGGAGTGACATTTATAGAAATATAATACGTAACCCACAAAAGGATCAAAAGAAGAATCAAGACGTCGGAAGTCAAGATGGTGAAGAAACGATGGCACGAAAACGCATGATCAAGTGAAAACATCAAGACATCGAAGATTCCGCAAGTTGGGGTATCACATAAATCACCAAAGCAACTTATAGGTATTCCTAAACTTGTTTATGTATTATTAAGCTCAAGATTAGTCAAAGAAATATATTCGAAATCCATTAAAATGATGAAATAACAAAACAGATTTTCAGAAGCATGTCGGTTATAACGGACCTCAGGTCAGTTATAACGGACATACATAAATATAGTTAAAAAGAGCATGTCAGTTATAACGGACTACATGTCCGTTGTAACGAATATCCTGTCAGTTATAACGGAATTCATGTCAGTTATAACGGACTTACAGTAACCGTGTTAATAAGAGCATGTCCGTTATAACGGACCTCATGTCAGTTATAACGGACCTACACTCGGTTATAACGGACTTGTGAACTCACTTCAGAATAACCAATCATTCGTTGTAACGGAATCACCAATCCGTTGTAACGGACATATACTAACCGTTATAACGGAAGAGTCTCAGTTATAACGGAACCATAGAATAAATCTGCAATAACAATGACCTTTTTGCAAATATAAAAAATGTTTTGTTATATCATAGAACCCCCTAATAATTCTATCTCAAGACAACCATAATACGATTTCATTCACCAAAATTCAAAGAAACTCAAAGAGTCCAACGAGGCTTTTTCTAGTATTGAATTCACGGCTGAACATATTGATATAATCCAACATAAACAAATAAGCAGTAAGAGAAGAAATATAGTGCCCAATTATGAATCAGTCATATATAATGAAATATAAATGCATTAATTGCCAAATTTGACGGAAAATAACATCAGTTCACCGTGTATTGCAATTTCATTTAAATGAATTAAACTAAATAATAGCATTAAAATCTTGAAAATTAGAAATACAACTAAAATAACCTTTCATTAATTCACTAGACAAATGTATAATAATTATTTTCAATTCGTAACAAATGAAAAAAAAGAAGTAAACCCACCTAATAAAATCATTACGATATGACAATCGCTAGCGTTTTCAAAATGGAGAATTATTAGCAGACTTTAAGAAGGAATAATAATTATTAGAATATTCAAGAGTACAAAGGAACATCGAATATTTGCATATATAAAAATAAATAATTAAACAAGAATATAAATAAAATAACAAAATGAAAACGATACAAACCCTTTGTTATATTTTTTTCATCGTGTTATCTTTCGCCAATGAGGTATCTTGAAGTCGTCTATTCCTATGCATCGCCAAATTAATTTGAGGCAACTTTCTCCCAACTTGTCTCCAAATCAAATCCACCGCATCCTCTTTCTCAGGAGGATAATGATACTCAAAATTTCGCGACACATTTTTCAACCTAGCCCGCATCTCCATCCATCTCTCTCTAGGAAACGTCCTTAACTTGCCGAGCAGGTAATCGGGGATGAGGGCTTTCTTGACGGAGTAAAACAGGGAGAATTGGGTGTAATCTATTTCGTCCTCGAATGGGAGCTCGATTTTGTCACTAATTATCACCGGTATGCAATTACTCACTATTGCATCGAAAAGACGACCCGATGATGGGACGTCGCCGGCCGGACACAGACAAAATTTTGATTTTCTCATTCCTTCAGTTGACTAAAAGTAAAAGGTATATTTGTTAAACAAACCCTACTTTTTGAAAAATTGTGAGGAACTATTTTATTTTATTCGATTTTTTACTTTATATTTGATTATAAATTATAAATTTACCGCTTGAATGCCTTGGTCATTGGCTTTGCTGTCCTTGAAATGTACATCTTTATGTCCATTTAACATTTTTGCAAGTTTTGCACGAACAATTCCTCCCTTCATAAAAAAAGACTGTTCATACATTTTTACAGCATAAATTTTAAGAATTTTAAAACAATTTGTATGTAAAATAAAATAAACGAAATATCACAAATGTTGTGTATGAACATAAAAAAACAATATAACACTTTCAAATTTATACAAAACAAAAAGTTTACTACATCAAAAATATTTTAGATGATATGATATATTATGTGTTTCCCTATAATTTATATGTAAATATATATGGTTAAAATGTTAATTTTGTTTCGTATATTAATCCAAATGTAGTGATCACATTGCAAAAAGGAGGCCCTCGAAATGTTAAAAGTCCGAGACTGTCATTGAGATTTTTTTTTTTTTAAAAATTGTGCTTTCCTCGTATTTCTTTTCAGATGTCGTATATGATTGAAAAATTCCTTCTAGAAAAAGGGATATGTACCGCTTTTCTGACAGTACCGCCTTGGAAGAAGAGAAGGATTTTTCTCGACTCAAACGGGTCAGACGGGTCATCATCTAAAAACGACTTGACCATATGAACATACGGCGCCACGACATCTTTTCTCAGATACGACACGTCCAACGACATACGTGCGAAGTCCGAAACAATCAAAATCGATGAATTTAGAGAATTGCGTAGAAATCTGAAGGCGTTTGGGTGGTTCATGGGGATCACGTGGTCCCTACCGGCAGATCTCTTGTAGAATTTCGAGCTCCTTAAGATTTCTAGAAGGTCAACCTGATAAACGCAATAACAAATGAATCCAACATGGAATCCAACACTTTCTAGGGTTGGATTCTTATGTTTGTAGAATTATTGAAAGAAATAATTGAATTAAGAAATTTTGGTTTCAATTTCAAAAAGATCAAGAACAATGATCTTCGTGGCATTTGATTATGATTTAATTTTTAATGTACAGAAAAAAAATTTAATTTTAAACTTGCAGAACTCAAGAAATTACAAATTACAAACCTGGAGCTGCCTATCAATCTCATTATCAGGACCAGTCATGTTATGGCCATGGAGATCGAAGCTGAGAGACGAGAAAAACGGTACGAAAAACACATCAGCATCATCTCCATCCAATACTCTAACCACCCCAATCCCATCCTCATCATCATCCTCATCTCGCAATGCATTGGGATCTTGCGAAATGAGGGAACCCATCATCCAGTATTCCACACTGTACTGTCTCTTTAAGCCAAGATACCCCTCCGGCCAAGGCGGAAATGATTTACTTGCGGATAGCATACTGAGGTGGAAACGGGAAGGAAGGTCGTACATGTAGACCTTCAAAGGGCGGTCGTGTCTCGACGGAAAGGAGGGGCAAGGAGAGAAGGACATGAGGCGGGCGGGGAAGGAGGAACTGGAGAGAAATAAGTAGAAGATGTAGGGGTTCAGGAGGATCAGGAGGACCAGGGCGATTGTCGCGGGAAGAGAGAGCTTCGCCGCCATTGCTGTACGGCAATGGAGATCTCGTGTTATCGGATTTGGATTGTGTAGGAATGAGGCAAACGAGCCATCTTACTTGCCGTTTGGTCTTCTTCACCATCGTGCGTCGCATGATCACAAAGCTTGCTTCCCCTTCGGAAAGAAAGGGTTTATGGTGCGCCTTGGCCCTTAATCCGCCATGATCGAATTATCAATGATGTCGTGTTAATTGATGGGCAATTAAGAAAGAAGGGAATGAAATATAAATACTCAAAAAGAGACGGAAACGAAATCCTAGTAAAAGAGAACCCGGAAACTCAATCCCAATGTTTCTTCTAGCACTTCTTAGGTGAGTCCTCTCCTTCTCCTCTCTTATTTGAATTTCCTTGCGCCCTCTTCTCCTTCTCAGTACATCCTTTCCACGAACCCCAATTTCGCAAAACCACCATGCTCGCTTCCACTGAGATTGATTTCGCTTCCCCTGTGATTGAAGTCGCTTCCAGTGAGATTGATTACTCTTCCCCTGTGATTGAAGCCGCTTCCACTGAGATTGTTGTCGCTTCATCTGTGATTGATGTCGCTTCTACTGTGATTGAAGTCGCTTCCACTGAGATTGATGTCGCTTCATCTGTGATTGATGTCGCTTCTACTGTGATTGAAGTCGCTTCCACTGAGATTGATGTCGCTTCTACTGAGATGGAGGTCGCTTCCACTGAGATTGACGTCGCTTCCACTGAGATTGAAGCCGCTTCCACTGAGATTGATGTCGCTTCATCTGTGATTGATGTCGCTTCTACTGTGATTGAAGTCGCTTCCACTGAGATTGATGTCGCTTCTACTGAGATGGAGGTCGCTTCCACTGAGATTGACGTCGCGTCCACTGAGATTGAGGTAGCGTCCACTGAGTTGGAGGTCGCGTCCACTGAGGTTGAGGTTGCGTCCACTGAGTTGGAGGTCGCTTCCACTGTGATTGACGTCTCTTCCACTTTGATTGATGTAGCTTCCACTGCTATTGATGTGGCTTCCACTTCAATTGCTTTTATCCAGGTTTTTCTCTCTCGATTGATTTGAAAGTTGGTGATTTTGGAACATAATCCTGAAATATTTCATATTTCTAGTACAATGGTGTATCGAGTTGAAGAAATCATGCACATTTGTACAGACCTTGCCCTTTTTAAGAAACCCATTTACATTAAATTTTGGAGGTTATACACGCAAGAAAAAATTATATACAGTAAATTAGCCACTTCACAAAACACTCAGTTTTCAGATTTACGCCCTTAAAGGCACAATTGATGCACAATTACATTTCATTAGTTCAATCAGCAATTCAAGAATCGTAATTCTTTAAATATGTTTCAGAAAGAAAAAGAAAAGGAAGAAAATAGAAAAATTGGAAGGGTATTTGACGAGCTTTCAAGTGTCCTATACAAAATTGGGGATGAAATCGAATTTTCCCTTCCTGAAGATTTTCTTAAAGGAGGAGAAGATTACATTCCAATTAAGCGCAGTATCCTCGTTTCAGTTTTCATCTTTCAAATTTTCAATTCATGGCTTCTAATTTTGAAATCAATTCATAAGCCTTAACATTGCATTTTTTTACAAAGATATTTATTTGAATAAAAGAAGATTTGAGGATGACGGGATATTTTGCAAATGTGCCCCTCAAAATGGATCTTCAAGCTCTTGTGATGGTGATTGTCACTGTGCGTAAGTAATGTATATTAATTATCTCATTTTTTTCTTCAAATAAATAACATTTTTATTTGAATAAATAGGATGCTATTTTCTTGTTGCTCGTTTAATTGCAAATGTGGCCCCACTTGTAATAATAAATCGTTCCAGCAAAGACCCGTAAAGAAACTCAAAGTCACCAAGGTATATTAATGTTAATTAATATTGAATAATTTTGATAAATATAAAATAATATTAATTGATTAATTAATTAATTTCAGACAGAGAAATGTGGGTTTGGTTTAGTAGCAGAGGAGGATATACAACAAGGCGAATTCATCATTGAATATGTTGGCGAAGGTAAAACAATAATTTCAGAAAAATCAATCAAGGGTTTTTTTTGCGAATATGAAGAAGCGAGGGTATTAATGTAAAATATTTGTGTAGTGATTGATGATAAGACTTGTGAAGAGAGGCTATGGAAAATGAAGGGGAGAAGAGAGACAAATTTTTATCTTTGCGAAGTGAATAGCAATATGGTAATTGATGCGACTAATAAGGGAAATAAATCAAGATTTATTAATCATAGTTGCGATCCTAACACCGAAATGCAAAAATGGTACTTTTATTTTTTGTTTTATTTTTAATATTATTTTTTTGTACATATTTTCAATTTTTTTTTTTATTTAATAGGAGAGTAGATGGAGAAACGAGAGTTGGAATATTTGCACTTAGGGATATAAAGAGAGGAGAAGATGTGACTTATGATTATATGTTTGTTTTCTCACCCTAATATACTATTTTATTTATTTAATGTAAATTATTATTTGTAAAGAATTAATTTTACTATAAAAATGTTTTCAAATTGCAGGTTTGTGCAATATGGTGCGGATCAAGTTTGTCATTGTGGTTCTACTCATTGCAAAGAAAAACTCGGTATATACATTTTTTTTTGTTTAATTATATATAATTTATATATATACAAGTGTATTTATTGATTATTGACTTGTTTTTATTGTATTTGTTGAAATAGGAGCAGATATGATGCTATTAAAAAGGAAAAAAGCTAAGAGTAAAGATTGTATACAAAAACTCGTACGTGTTTGGCGTAGCCAATATAGAATGTAACTATTTCAAACTTTAATTAATTAATTAATTATTTTATTAAATAACTCGACCCCAATTTTAA
The DNA here is from genome assembly GCA_946800325.1 of Luzula sylvatica. Taxonomy (NCBI): domain Eukaryota; kingdom Viridiplantae; phylum Streptophyta; class Magnoliopsida; order Poales; family Juncaceae; genus Luzula; species Luzula sylvatica. The sequence continues at coordinate 52,560,687 of OX326958.1, read as the reverse complement.
TATTCTTTCATTAACTCATATTTATAATTTCAGGTACATGGAAGGATATATATTCAGCTACGATGCTAAGACCCACTTGCACACTGTTAGTCGAGATTATCGTTCAAATTTCATATATATTTATATATATTAAATGTTTAATAATTGATTTGTATTTGTTATAGATAATGTTTGTTGATAGAAGTAAAGAGGAAATGGATTTAAGTAGAGAAGATCATTGGACTTTCTTGCCCCAAGTAAATATATTCAAAAAATAAGGTACATTTTTCTTTTTCTTAATAATAATAATAATTATTTATTCATTTTTGTTTGTTTGTTATGTAATTAAAATACACGAGATTAATTGAGGGCTATGTATGTCTTTTTCACATATTTATTTGATTTTATCTTAATACTTGCAGAGTTCTCAAGATGCTTTCTTTCAAACTAGTTACTGAATATTCATTATTATTTCTGAATATTCATTATTCATTTTTGTTTGGGGTTATGATGTTTCACCATAAACAGTTCTTTTAAGTTCATAATGGTTGCTTTCGTTGATTATTTGATTGGGGTTTTGGGTTTTAGGGTGTGGAATATGTTTAGGGTTTAGGGGTATTCATGATATTTCATATTTAGAAAGGGTATATGTGATATTTTGAGGTCTTGTAGTAAGGCAGAACTTGAACGAACCAAACCATGTTCGAGTTTGGTTCGAAATCTTATCGAACATGTTCGGTTCGCTTCGTTACCAGTTTTGAACGTTTTTTTCATTGTTCGGGGCTGTTTGATGTAAAATATATTGGAGGATTTCGTAGGATTCCTGATTGTAATGAGAAAGTGAAATAAGAGTCGCTTGTTTCATGTGAAGGCAAATTGAAAAGTCGTTGGATATGAATTTTGTTTAATTGATACTATACATGTATTATTATTTATAATTAATTTATTAAAAAAATGTCAATACTACTTAATCATAGTTCATATGTTTCATTAAAAATAATTTATTATAAAATTACTAGTTAATTATAATTAATGACTATAAAAATAATTTAATATAAAATAATGCATTTTTTATTTGTTGCCATAAATTATTTAGTATTAATTACTTTTATTTTCATTAAAAAAATTAGTTCAATATTTTTTTGGAGTTAAGATTAATTTGAAAATAATTTAATAAATTTAAGTTGATATATAGCATGCAATAGCGATGATGCTATAATGCAAATAGCGGTAAGTATTTCTTAAACGAAATATCACGATCTATTAAATAACGGCGTTATATCACCGTTATAGCGCGGAATAGCGATAGTCACATTTAAATTGTAGTTCAAACTGGACGACTTATGTACCGTTATATTACAATTTAAAACATTGATATATATACTCGTAAAATATTCAAACTAAACTAAAATGTTTATTTTTTCTGAAAAATAATGAATGCTCTGAGTCCCACTTTCATTTCTGTATTAATATATTAAAAATATACATCCTATCAAGGGTTTTGACTTTTGAGTTACAACATTTCAAAACCTTAACCCATATTTATTTACTTTGGGCCTTATTATTACATAAACATGTATAAAACTCCACTAACATATACCACTAATTACCACCAGTGCTTGTAGCACAATGGACGGTATCATGGGCTATCATGGGGGGGGGGGGGGGGGGGGGGGGGGGGGGCTACGGGCTAAAATATCAAAAAAAAAAAAAAAAAAAAAAATATAACACTAATTAGCCCAGATATAACATTTCTAATAAGCCCATTAAAAAAAATATCCATTTCTACTAGGGAATTTGAAGAATCCTAGAAAGCAATTACTGGATTTTAATAACCCTGATATGTAGATTCCAGCATATTTCATCTTTGTTTTTATCTTTGTTTAATGGTTCTAAAATTTTATCTTCAAAATATCCCAAAAATATTTAAAAAATTCTCCATTATATCCACATGGACTAGGGATTTTATTATTTTTCCAATTTTTTACAAATGTTTAATTCCTCCAATGTAAAATCTCAAATCCAAATATATAAATCCAGTTGCTCTTCATTATAAATCTGCATTAAATTTAAGCATCTCATATTTTCTTCTATTATAACATTTTTCGCCATTAACTTTTTATAAAAGTTAAATAAAATTCTTGAGTTTTCACTGTGCTTCCTCTTCTTAATCCATCCTCAAATAGAATAGGTATTAATTGCTTACTCTTTGTAATATTTGATTCCAATATTTATCATTCATTATAACTATTTCACGATATATTTCTTTAGATTTACCCGTAATCCATAATTCAGGCTCACTTAACTGTTTACATTCACCAAATTGTTCAATCCATTGAATAATATGTTTAAAGTTTTCAAAATATTTCTTAAAGTTTTGATTTCTCAATTTATCCCATTCTTTAAGTCTCTTATCCAATGCCTTAAACTTTTGCATATAATTCTTCTAAAGTCTTTGACTTGCTTGCTTTCAAATGTATAGAAATAATTTCAATTGCCTCTTCATTAAAAATTGGAAAGGTTGTACTGGCTATATAGATTAGAGGAGTGTCATCAGAACATAATGTTGCTTTAGTTGTTAACTGGGAATTAAGATATATAGTTAACCAATTTTTATTAGTTAATATCATGTCCATTTTAGCTTTTGTCACTGAGTTTTCTCATGTAAAATTCCTTCCAATTATAATTAGGTCCATTCAATTAAGTTCCATTTCTTCAATTAAGTTCTTAAAACTTGTGGTATTGTGCTAAGAGTAGTGATGTACATTCCCTAACACTCTCCCCGAAGAACCTTGATGGCGTGGATATGTCTAAACATTTTACAAATTAACACATTAATATATAATTTAGCATTTTAATTTATGATCTGATAATTTATGATTGAACATATAATTAAAATATTAAACCATGAATTACGGTGTTAATTTTTAAAGTGTTAATCTTTATTCACGTCATCAAGACTCTTGGACAAGAGGTGGGGGTATGTCCAACATTTTTCTTGTGCTAATTCATATCTATTCCACTTCTCTCCGACTCCTTAGTTACAATATTAAAATCTTCTAATATCATGTATTGAATAATATATATATTTTTATATTATTATCATATCCATATAATCAATTATATTAAATAATAAAATTATTATATTCACATAATTAATATAATTATATTGCAAATATTATCGTAATTATATTAAATAATAAAATAATTATTTTAATTATCATATATTGACAGATAAATATAATATTTTAATAATGTAAAAATACATTTAATTTTTTTATATTATTATTATTATAATATATTGTATATATATAATATTATATAATTGTATATTGCAATAATGTTATATTACAATAATATTATTTTTTATAAGTTTTAATGATTTGTACATTTTCAATAGCAAAATTCCAGAATTTTATAAACAACCAAACAAAAAATTATATTTTTCAGTATCTTATAATTTGGACATTCAAACAAATTGTGGAATTACTAATTCCGGAATTTTTTACTCCTCCACCTTATAATCCGATTCCGCCCTATTAATTCCACTTGACAAATAGCCCCTTAAGATTATTTCTATTTTCTTTCACTCCTTAGTTACAATATTAAAATCTTCTAATATCATGTAAGATTATTTCTATTTTAACATTATTCCTTTTAACACATCTATAGATTCCTGCTTTCTTGGTTTCTCACTAAGACCATATACATCCAATAGATATATTCTATGTCCATCCCAATTTGTCTCTAATTCAATTAAAATAAAATAGGTGCAATATTTTACAGTTTTAAATGAAAACAATCTATCATTCCATGAGAATAATATTCCTTCCGAAGTTCCATTGGCTTCTAAAATCTTATATTCATTTAGTATACTTCCACGTATTTCTAAATTGATATGATCAACAATAACTTCTATTTTTAAATGAATAAATGAAGAAGACTCGGTGGTCCTCTGTCCATTGGTGCCAATGGGACATACCTCATCTCCATATTTTTTCACTTAAATTGGTGTTGTAAATTACACATTTATTCATGGCCGTGCCTCGGCAATAGTTAGCACGACAAATACAAGACATGAGATGCTGTGCTGCAATGCTGCCTCGCAAATTGCATGTCATTCTGTGCCAAAAGCCACTTTTGACTATAGATGGTCAGTATGGGACTCGAATGAAAACAAACAGTGTACCTGTAGTCTTTGTTTGCAGATGGAATAAAAAGAAGTCGACCAAACAGATAAATACGAAACATTCAAACAGCATCGGACGAAAGAGAAGCATGAATTGCGAGGGAGAGCCATTTGACATGAGAGATAGATATTGCATGGAAATGGGATATTGTCTCCTAATTTCATCATGATTAAACCATACACATGATATGTCATTGTCATGTCATGACTCCTACATCCAAATGCTCCAAGGTTGAATCATAGGAAAATATATCTACCTTTTCAAATCTACAGATCGGTTCATAGTTATTTATTAAGAGCCGAAATATAAAATTCAATTCATGAACCATATATTTTTATACGTATATTTATGAGTGCACATTTGAGTTATCAAGTTTTTAAATTATTTTTTTCGTATTTTTCTCGCCATTTTTTAAAATAGAATAACAATCCTTAGTTCAATATTGTGTTTACCACCCTTAAATATAACATGTCAATGAATTTCATTTTTCCTCATTTTTGAGCTTCGGATTAATATTATGTTAACCTACTTGAATACATTAAAAAAAACTATATATGCAATTTATTATGTGACGGCGAGAATATATATGAGAAAACATCTACTTGTAATAATCATTCAAGGATTTATATTCGCACAGATATCACATTTCACGTATACATTTTTTCATTTTTTTTGGGGTGCAAGATGCACTAGGGTTGTGCATTAATCCATCTTAATTATTTTTTAGGGGAAATCCTAGATCCCGAAACGTGACGATTATTGTTTCTTTTATATGATATCAATGAAAATAGAATTTATAATATATCACAACATATGATATTTTGTGTCAAACAACATTGGTGGATCATCTGTGATATAATAACTCCAACTATTAAGAGAGAGACGAAAACAGGAGACACAAAGTCTCAGAAAAAAAACATGTTAATTTAAGAATAGGGAGTTGGGCCTTGGCATTATATGGCGTGGTCCATTGGCCCACATGAAAAGGAGCCCACTCTAACGGGGGCCACGCGCGTGGCTAGGGTTTGCTTTACACACGATGGAGATGGAGATGGATCCTTCCTTCCAAAGGAAATGTGGAGTCCACTTACTTTCCATATGTGTACCCACTCTTTGCTCTTCTTCATGCCACATATACATATCCATGCTTTTTTGTCGCTAAAATTTGACGTGAAAAGCTTGGTATTCACTATTCAGTCTATGCATGGATATGGTCCACGTCTGGTACGAACTGACATCGATGTACCACTCTGCTCTAAAGCTTCTACATGTCGTCATAGAAGTCTGCATACACACACAATAGATAGAGAGACAGGAGAGAGAGACAGAGAGACAGGAGAGAGAGAGAGAGAGAGAGAGAGAGAGAGAGAGAGAGAGAGAGAGAGAGAGAGAGAGAGAGAGAGAGAGAGAGAGAGAGAGAGAGAGATCTGGGTTTTTACAATGCAGCTTGGTGGATATATACTATGAGAGATTATAAGCTAGACCTCTACAGTGTAATAACTAACATTTCCTTCTTTTACTGAGATAAAATAACTATGTCCTTCATTTTGGAGAATATCATTTTCTTAACAGTTCATGATCATGACAACACATTTTTTTGTAACAACGTAATTATGAAACAGTACTTTCCTTCATCCATCTAATCTCCTCACAAGAACTAAACTTCCGAGAATTTAATCCATTATTCAATAGTGATAGATACCTAGATGCATAGGTGACAGTCAAATTTAAAATTTCTAGAATTTTGTATTTTATTTTGAAATTTGACGTGATTGAATTATGATCATTGTTTATTATTTCCTATAAAAAGTTAATTACTTTCCTAAAACCTCTATGAGAATATATCATTACTGGGGCAAAATCATAGGTTTTATACGTTTACAATATAAATCTATCTTGTTTCTCCTTCTTTATGCAATTTTGCTCGTTGAGATAGAAAATAAGAAAAGGTAGATGAGTATGCACTATACAGACCAATAACAGACTTTGCTACAGTCTCTGCCTTCCCAAACCTAGCATTAGATAATGTCAGTTCTCTCTCTCTCTCTCTCTCTCTCTCTCTCTCTCTCTCTCTCTCTCTCTCTCTTATGGCCGCAGCCAAAAGCTGCACCTGTCTTATTATTGATGGCAAAAATAATGATCACAAATATTGGACACACAAATCTTGTAATTTCTTGATTAAATTTTTCGACACATGATTGAGTATTGCAACATATATAGACGATAATATTCATGCTACCGTGAATATATTCTAACAATTCTTAATGATGAGCACAAATTTACATGATCATTATGAAAAAAACATAAATTTCAATACAACTTCAATGATGAATAAACATTAAGTATCAAAATTTTAATACTTAATTAATTAAGTTAACCTCCTTTATATATATATATATATATACATATATATATATATATATAACAATTTATATAATGACTCTTTTTGACACCTTTTGCACTTGATCGGAGTTTCGATACAATATTCTTATTAAGATGTCTAGTTGTTACTTTTTTTTATTCCTGAAAGGCTTTGTCAATGAGGCTTCAATTTCTGGAACTGTCTTGCTTGCTTCCTCCAATGCCTTACGATAATTTGCATCAAGTTCTTATAAGGGATTCTTTCTGCCTTTCATATATACGCGAAGAGTGATTTTCTTCACGGGAGCCATTCGTGAATCATGTCCTACGATACTTTCAACGACTTGTTTTTGAAGTTCTCTAAATAATGTAAGAGAAATCATCTCTTCGTAGTTAATGACATCCCAATTCAACATAGTCCTTGACACATACTACAAATAAAATCACCTTTTTTTTTACTATTGACAGTGTCAAATCTAGCCCCACACGCATGCACGTCCGCCCGCCCGCACACGCACACGTGCACGCCCCCCCTGACACACACACACAGAGGCTAACCTACTAAATTAAGTACAAGATGTTTGATACTTAATAGTTTTTCACCATTAGATTTTCTTTGAGATTTGTATTTTTTTCCTGATGATAATGAAAGTTTGTGCACATCATTAAATATAAAAATCTCAAATACAAATTCAGTGGTGAAAGAAAACTCGAAACATTGTTAAAATTCATCATAAGCTTATCTATATAATTTAAATTAAATCCAGTACAAAAAGTTTGAATTTGAAAATTTATTTCATGATGAATCCTGTCGTAAATATCTTCGATCGTAATATTTTTACGTATCATGATGGATATGATATAAATTTTTATTTTTCATAGAATTAAATCTATAACATTTTTCAGGAATATATATCATATATATATATATGTTTGAAATTTATTTTTCTTGTATATATTTTGAAAAATAAACTATGTTGACCGTGTTGGTCACACAAAAGTGTTGATCATTGAACCGAATCCCATATATATATATTCTTCTCCATTTAGTCCTTCGCTTGGACCCTATATACTGTTTGTACCTATATATACTCATTATTATACTTGATATATCCAGCTTTTTAGATATAATTAAATGCACATGTTGTACCAAATTTCGTGGTTACTTTTTGTTTTAATTAATACAGAGAAATGACCTGTTGTAGAATGGTTTGTTATCGATGGAAGGAATCAAAACTGAAAAGTTATTTATTTACATGCAACAAATAAAGAGACTGGATTGAAACTGACACTAGCTTGTTAAGAACGGATCTCTACATATCACAAGGATTGACAAAGCATGAGAAAAGCCAATAAGTTCTTAACTTGCAAAAAGAGACTATTAAGTTGATCCTTTCTTCGTCTCTCTCTCTCTCTCTCTCTCTCTCTCTCTCTCTCTCTCTCTCTCTCTCTCTCTCTCTCTCTCTCTCACGAGACTCTCTCACGAGACACCATGACTGCAGATACAGTACACTTTAACCAGAGATTAAGATAAGAAAAACTGGAGCGAAAAAAGAGGTAATTTTATGCTAACTAAGATTTGAATGCTAAATGGAGATCGATATACAAAACCAGTCGGCAATACAAAATAAGATTAAAAATTAAACTCTAATATCAAACTTAGTACTCAAACAGGACTATCTAAAATAGCATATGATCATGATCACCATTATTATCATCTCCAATGACTCCATCATCACCATCTTCTCCTTCTTCCTCATCCTCGTCACCATCTCCCTCTCCATCCCCATCATCTATCATCACATGATCACCGATCACCATCGATTCGACCATGTGAGGCGCATGACCATCTCCAAACGAACGGACGTGATCCTTTAATGATCTCTTATGCCTGAAATCCGAGCCACATATACAAAACCATAATCGCCCGCAATTCTTCTCATGAGTTCTCCAATCCCCACGTACCGCGAACGGCTTGCCACATCTACGACACGCAAAGGGCCGTGCACAATGTTTTCTTTTGTAGTGTGTTTGAAGAGTGCGAAAATCTTTGAGAGGTCGAGCACGAGGGTGATCTATGTTGTTTCTACAACCTTCTGAACAACAATAGCAAGGTAATCTCATCATCGAGGGAGATAATACTGTTGTGGGGGGCACAATCGGGCTTGGACGACTCGGGCCTCGTAATGAGTCGGAGCCTTTTCGATATTGAGATCCATGTCCCCACATGTGCATCTTCAAGAAAATAAAATAATAAGTTAAAGTTATAGTACATGTTATCATGAAGAAATTTATAACAAAGAAGGAATATGTATTGTAAATTTGTTTTTTACGCATTTCTTTTCTTTTTGAATGCATTATTTTAGACAAATTAACTCGTGACAATAAGGAAGATAATACTCATAAATTACCTGCATATTGTTGAAGCGATTGAAGGTCTTGTGGCAAACCGTGCAGGAGAATTGCGTGTTACCTACAAGGATCTCCGCTGGAGATGGTATCCAATACTGGCTCGGTACTTGGTTGGTACCAGTAGGTACAACTGTCGCTTGGTTGTGATTAGTACTATTAGAATCGATACTTGGAGTTGGAGGTGCTATAGATAGAGATATCGTGATGTCAGAGGGTCGAGAACCCGAAGAATAAGAAGAAGAAATAGGATTGGAAGAGTTGTAACGAGAAGGGTTTTGTTGTCCAGGTGGCCAAAGAGTGAGGAGAAGCATGGATTGATCTTCTTCTTCTTCTCCTCCATAGTTTTTGTTGGTGTGCATGATTAGGGTTTGGAGAGGATTTAGGGTTTTGTTTCAAGAGCAAATTATGAAAAAGAGGTTTTTTTTTGTCTAGATATGACGAGAGTAACTAGTGGTCGAGTTAGGGTTGTTTGTATGTACCAATGTATATATATATAGCTCGAGGGAAAGAAGAATGAAGTGAATGATTGATGGAGTGATTGTAGCGAGGAAAAATGCACGTGTAGATGGACAGTATGGATCGGAAATTTTGGCAGTCCTTGATCAAGTATTGTATAATAGATTAGGTGTTTTCTTGATATGAGCCAATACTACAATTATGTTCTAATTTTGTTATGATCATAATCACATGTGTTTGTTGATATAAGGAAAGGACTCCTAACTCCTAATATTTCATCTTGATGTTATTAGAAATAGAATGTTTACAGTATATAATTAGTAACTCAAATTTCATACCAATTGTCTAGTTTCATTTCACATCCATAACATATCAAGAACGTTGAAAAAAAAAACATTAATTCATTGCTTGTTTACTATGAGAAATTATATAGGATTGTAACCTCAAATAAAACAATTGGAGCAAAATTTAATGTTTGATTTTGCAACATCCAGGATTATGATATGAATCCCATGTACATGAAGTGGGCAATGATATGTACAAAAAAATCATCATTGATTTGACACAAATGTATAAATTTGTGTTTGATTTAAAATACATGTATGACAAATTATTGTCATAAACTTCTATATTTGTATCACATTTGTGGTCGGTTTATGTATTCATATCTTTAGGGATATTCATTTGGTCGGTTCGGTTCGAACCGAATCGAATAAGGCCAAACCGATTTAAACCGAATCGAATTAAATTCAAATTGAACCGCTCCATTTAACTTTTGAACATATTAAAAACTGAACTGAATAAACTAAACTGGTATTCGGTGGAACCGAATAAGAAACATTATAATTTAAAAATGAAAATAAATCTATAAATATATATATATATATATATATATATATATATATATATATATATATATATATATATATATATATATATTTTATTAAAAAATATCAATACATATTATAAAATATATGGTTTATTTTGTAAGATTATTATATCATTTTTTTTATATTTTAACAATAACATATTAAAAAATATTAAAAATTTGATGTTATTTGCTCGGATTGGTTTTAATCGATTTTCGAACATATCATTTTTTTCAACCGAACCGAACCAAATAAATCGAAAAACCGAACCGATTAAACCGAATTATACCGGTTCAGTTCCATATCCAAATAAAACGAACCGTTTGAACACCCCTTCGTATCTTTGCTCTACATGAAGTTGTACCAACCTCATAATTGTAGAAATAAGCTGTATCACTTATTTTGATTCGTATATATTATGAGTTCGAAATTCTACGTACATTTAATATTTGGTTGAGTTGTAACAAAAAATATTTTGACTAGACATACAATTAGTTAACATTTTGTTTATTTATTTTAAATTTAAATGGCTAATTTCGATTTAATTATTTTTTAAAATTAATTCGATAATTTTTCCAATAAATTAGAAATAATTGAAAACAAAACAAACCAATCAAACATAGTATCTTTTTATCTAATAAATATATAATATTTGAAATCTATATATTTTTAATGCACCAAATCAAACATGTAACTACACTATAACATCTCTAACATGAAAGGAAATTATATTATTTTCCACAAAAATGAGATAAAACCTCTCAATGACGTCATCAATCATGTCAATTGGTATGTTAATATGATTCAAACCTGTTAAATCTCATTAAAATTAATTGTATTGTTAATTCTTATGTCCGTTAATTGGTTTGGAATTACATAAAATTATTTTTTATGATCCGATTAACTGTTAATTTATTCACTGGACCTGCTGACATCACCGAGGAGTTTTATCTAATTTTGTGAAACCGAATATATGCTATCTAATATGAATTATGGAATACACATATTTTTAAAATAAATATATTTATTGATTCAAATATACAAAAACCCTTTTATGAACCCATTGTCTATTGTGTTCTAAACCATGATTCATAATCTCGGCCGAGATAAAAAAATATCGGCCGGGTTGACTCGGACTCGGCCTGAGCCGAGCCGAGTCTCAGCCGAGTATCTTGGTCCGAGTCTCTGACTTTTTATTTTAATTTTTTTTATAGATGTTTATATTATAAATTATAAATAACATTTAATTTTGTACATGTTTATATTAGAAATTATTGTATTAGGTAGCCAATAGTCATATTATTCAGTTCTAATTTTGAAATACATTTTTGTACATACAACCAATAGACATATTATTGTACATCCAACCAATAGCCATATTATTGCGAATAACATGTTTTTAAATGTAGTAATTTGCATTTTATTAGTTGAATTTGCTTCTTATGATGTTTATCAATGTGTATCAATTTTTAAAATATTATTTTTTACATTTTTTTCCATTTTTCGATTTTTGTACCAATCATCCGATTTTTTTTTCCGACTAGGTCGAGTCTGGTCCGAGTCGACAGAGCCGGCCGAGGCCGAGTCTCGATATTAAGAACTGTGATCTAAACAAATGATGCTGTTCGGTTCACTTTCTTAGAACATAGAGCACAAAGAGGCCATTGCCATCTTAGAACTCTACATTCCCTAAAAACCATGGATTTTGGAAGAGACATGAGACCAGCAGAGGAGAGTATGCGGGACCCAGTGATGGCAAGTAGGCTCTACACCATTGCAGGGGCATGCAGGTGCACGATTTTCTAGGCATGGAAACATTTTTGGTTATTTCTTCTTCTCCACCACACAATAATTTCTAATTTCCTTTTCTAGTTGTATTCACTCCTGCCTTTAGTTGTGTCTTGTCTAAACTAGCCTTCTTCTATCCATGATGAATTCTTAGGTAGACATGGTTCGTAACTATTTTTCACACTGACACACTTAAGCTTGCCAAGTTCTTTTAGGGCCGTTTGGCAAGCGAAATTGGATTATATGCAATATAACATTATTGCAATATAAAATAATAATAATATTATTGTACATAATAATATTATATTATATGCAATATGCATATAATAATAATAATAATAATAATAATAATAATAATAATTGAACTTTTATATTATTATAATATTATATTTATAAACAAATATATCTTATAATTAATATAATTACTATAATATAATTACTATAAGATTATAACATATAATAATATTAGAAATTGTATAATAATAATATAATATTATAACATATAATATATTATTATAATATATTATATTATAATTACTATAATATTAGAAATTGTATAATAATAATATAATATTATAACATATAATATATTATTATAAGATTATATTGTATATTAATTATTATAATACTATATAATATAATCATTATTATTACAAAATTATCATAATATAATAATAATTATTATATATATTGTTGTATTATTATATTATTTTATTTTTATCCACGTAATAATACTATAACAATAATATATATAATATTTTATATTATATTTATTATATGGATGTAATATAAGATTATATAATAATAATAATAATAATAATAATAATAATAATAATAGAATGATAACATTATTGCAATATAAAATTAAAATAGTACTATAATATATGCATATAATGTATTATAATAATAATTAAAATGATAAACGTACGTTTATATTATTATAATATTATATTTAATCTATTGGTATTATTATATATTATAATTAATACAATAACTGTAATATTAACAATTATATAGTATTTATATCATCATAAAAATTATATTTTAATTATTATATCCATATAATTAATATAATATTATATATTGTTGCAATAATATATAATAATAATAATAATAATAATAATAATAATAATAATAATACAATAATATTATTGTTATCTTATTATAATTTTATATTTCAGACGCATAATTATACTATTTATAATATATAATTATATATACATATTATATTAATTACATAATTATATTATAATTAATGTATATTGTTATAATAATATATACAGTGTTACATTATAATATAATTGTTATTTTATTATTATTATAAAATATAATTAGTCTTATTATAAAGTATAATTGTTATTTAATTATTACGATATATTATATATTATAATATGATTATATAATTAAAATAATTTTTATAAAATATAGTTTAATGAAGATGTGGTTCAATATAATTATGATTTATAAAAGTGGGGTATGCTCCTAAACTTTTGCTGGAAATTGACAATCCATGATTTGAGAGAAAAAGTTGGCAAGCTTATGATGAGGAAAAAATAATACGGCAATTTCTAATTCCAAATCTAAAATGCCAAGCAAGGAATCTATGTTGCGGAGGAATATATTTTCCAATTCCATTGCAAATTTCTGTCATCAAAACAGGCCCGGGGCCGTTTGGCAAGAAAAATTAATAGTGGAATTGAATTATAAGGTGACGGAGTTAAAAGTTATGGAATTAGTAGTTATACAGTTTGTTTGGATGTCCAAATTATAAGATGCTGAAAAAAATATAATTTTTTGTTTGGTTGTTTTTAAACTTCTGGAATTTTGTTATTAAAAATGTAGAAATATATTTCATTAAAATTGATAAAAAAATAATAAAATTTTATTCTATTCATGTAATAATTTTATTATAACAATATATAATATTAATTATATAGATATAATTTTATATTATGTGAATTTAATAATTAGATTATATGAATTTAATAACCATATTATAATCATTATATATTATATAAGATATATAATAAGATAACCATATAATTAATATAATATAATAATAAGAGATGGGCTATGGTGCTTTTAAGAGCATAAAGAGTATTGGTGCTCACAATTTTTTAACCGTGAGATCCACATCGTGATTAGTACTAAATGATAAGATTTAAAATTTTAATGGTAAGTTTTTATTCAAGTTGTTTTCCGTTAATTAAATGGTCTCCATCCACCCTCATTCACGCACTAACAACGAGTCTACATTTCATCCTTTCCTTTCCCTTGTTCCTCTCTCGTGAGTAAAAAAGCTAAAAACTCCATTTGCTTCCTGCTTCATGTACTCGTGCCATTTTTTTATTCTCAACAGTTTCATACATTTTCCTTAATGTCATTATACCTTTCTCTCGAATCCACTCCACGGCATTGAACTCTCCATCCACTCATCTCTGGCGATTAACTGTCGAACAATTATCAGTTCTTCTTTGACGGCACATACCCTCTTTTGTTTCTGAACCCGTGCGGGTCCTCTTCTATTTCCAAGTCCAATTAACTCTAATAAAAGTCTGCAGAGGAGTATTGCACAACATGATACCGAATCTCAAGATTAGTGCAACTAGGTATACTTCGGTACTCAACTATATCTTAAGATTAGTCTTACAATTTAAATATACTGGACGGAAATATAATTCATAACTCGAACATCAAATATAATTGATAGCATAATTCAAAACAATCCTTGGAAATATAGTTAAGAGCAGAATAACAAAGAAATCATATAGTTTGTATTGTATGGTTAAGATACTTATTTTCAACACTACAAAATTCTAGCTTTTGCTAAAAGATGGTCATGTTACAAAATTTCAAAATCAGTGGACACCTAGTAGCATGTATACAAACAATAAAACAAATGAGTTTTGAATTTTAAGAGTTCACAATAAAATACTAAAGAGCTAGTAATAAAGAACGAAATAGAGGATTAATGGATTATGGATGAGATAGTATAAAAAACAGAGAATTATGGAAGATGAAAATCAAAGAAAACAGGGAAGTATTTGAAGATGTCGAATAAAAAAAAACAGAGGAGTATTGAATAGTATCGAAGAAAAGATAGGAATCAATAAAAAATGAGCTACTAGTGAAAATGAAAGTCAGAAGAAGATCAGACTAAAATAAATTTAAAGCTCAATTGTAAAGGAGTGTGTTATAGTCTCTTGCTTGGAGAGGGAAACAAATCGGATTATTAATATTTTTGTTGGAGAGCATTTAATTATGAAGAAGAGAAAATCAGAGTGAAAAATACAGATTTAACGAAAAACAAACTTTAATACAAACTTGCCGTTAGACTTTAAATCTTATCATCTAACACCTATCACGATGCGGATCACACGGTTAAAAATTTATGAGCACCAACTCTTCTATGCTCTTAAAAGCATCATAGCTCACCTCATATAATAATAATATTGTTATATTAATTATATAGATATAGATATAATATACTATATAATATAATCATTATTATCACAATATTATTATTATATAATAATAATAATAATAATAATAATAATAATTCTGACTAACTGTGCGACTAAGATTTTAACGACGACATTCTTATACCATTCTCCTTGATTTGCAATCAAAGGTATGTATGATTAGTATTGTTTTAAATCTCTTTTGAAATCTCCATAATTATTTTTTCTATTTCGTGATATTGTTTTTTTTCAAATTCAATGTTGGGATTTCTGTATTGATTATTCAAATTTAATACTGTTTAGATTTAGAATATAATAAACTTAATTCACACGCATGATATTCTTGCAAGGAAATATATACGTTCATATTGGTACTTTCATCGAGAGAAGTAACATTATACCAGGAGATAAATGTTTATAAATTGCATATTTAGTCATATTATGCTAGAACATTTGGGCTTTCGTGAATTGAATAAAATTTATACATGCACATCAATGTTTATTATTTTTTTTTTTTTGAGAAAAATAGAGTAGGTTCTTATGCCCTACATCTATTATATTTCATTTATATTGCTTAAGTTAATACAAGTAGGAGATATTTGCCCTAAATTTTAAACACTACTCCTAAATACCTCCTATTTCCACTTATATTAACTATTTACACCAATATAAACCTTAAAAGACTAAGAAAATAAAATCCCGGACTTATTAACTCAAACTTGAGATTCTGAAATTAAGAATTCTGCTCCTCTTTACACTCAGACATTAAGATCCTGGATTGATTGAACCCTAGATATAAATAGCTCTTAACTCTGCCGCCTTCATCTCTTTTATCTCTCTCTCTTCTCGATTCACCGCTGAAGCCTCGTCGCCTTGTCTTCTCTACTCTTCTTCCCACACTTTTTTCTCCAGAGTTGACGATCTCTTCATCATGGAGTCGCCAGATCGCTATTCGCCAGATCGCTTCACTAGATCTTCATTCGCCAGATCTCCACTGTTCGAGTTGCAAAACATCTCTATGATGATCTTCATTCGCCAGATCGCTTCACCATGGATGGCCGCCAGAAATCGCTTCATCATGGAATCGCTGCACCTTATCAATTGCTTTATCTTCGTTTGAATCAGCAGCTCGATCAATGTTTATTATACCAGAAAACAAATATTTCTGCAACTTAATATCCTTACTATGACCAGAAGATAATTAAGAAAATATGTATTTGAGTTTATTATCTTAAATTTTACGAAATGTGTTTTATTTAACCAGAAGTTATATAAATTTTATAAAGTTAAATCAAGAAGGTACTATTATATAATCGGAGGTTATATAAAGTTGTTATTTAATTTCTGAACTCTATTTTGATTACAATACGAGGCTATCAATAATCAAAAGTTGCATGTTCATTTTATGAACGCACACGAAGTTGCTCGTTTAAATTATGAGTCCGAAGTTGCGAGTCTATTGGTGTACCATGAATTGTAAGTTTATTTTTCTTTATGTATTTGAAGTTATAAATTTATTCATGCTTACGAAGTTGAAAATATATTATGTGATGCACTTGAAGTTGCTAGATTTATTGACGCATACGCCTATTTGTGTTTACAAGATCTATAGTCGTAATTATTCTCATTGAAATCGTATTAATATTTTATGACGCAATATTAATGTCAGAAGCATGATACTATTGAAATAAGCATAATTGTATAATGCCAGAAGCATGATTTTAATATCATAAGTAATATTAACGATGGAAACACAATACACCAGAAGAGTATATGTTGCATGTATATGTCATAATGACAAGAGTTTATGTTATAATATGTTATCAGAAAAACAATTAATAATAAGAATTTATGTTGCATGTTTTGGACATGTAGTCCAGAATATGTATTATGAGTTTATACTGTTAAATTTTATGATATTTGTTTTATACACCAGAATGATATATTAACGCACCGGTAGTTGCTCGTTTAAATTACGCACTAAAAGTAACAACTATATTTATATTTATTATTCGTACGTTTATCTTATGTACATTTATTTTTTGGCACATATATTATTCCAATGATTATTTTATGTACATTTATTGTTCGCACATTTAATTTTCGCACATTCACTACAACATTTCTGTCTTATTGGGACAGGGCAAAACCGTCCCAATAAGCCCCTAAACCGTCCCAATAAGCTTTTTGGGACGGTGGGCCGTCCCAAACAGGGGCGTACGAAACTGGGACGGGCCGTCCCAAAAAGCTTATTGGGACGGTTTTTGTTTGGGACGGGCAGTCCCTATAGATGCTTGATGTGACAACGCGCATAACAAGTACACCGGGAACTGTTTTGGGACGGCCCGTCCCTATAACTTGTTGGGACGGCCGCGATGATGGGACGGCATGTACCAATAGTACTATCATTAATGGGACGGCCTGTCCCAATAAGCTGATTATTATATATTTCTGATTATTAATAATAATAATAATAATAAAAATATATAATAATAATAATAATAATAATAATATTGCTGATTATTATTATATATATTACTATTTAAAAATATTATTATTAGTATTTATATTTATTAATATTGCTGATTATTATATTTATATTTATTAATATTGCTGATTATTATATATATATTTATTAGTTATTATATAATAATATTATTTATTATTATATAAAATTATTATTATTATTATTTATATTTATTAATATAGCTAATTGAATATATAATTAAATAATTGATTATTTAATTATATGATTATATATATAATTATATATATAATCATATAATTAAATAATCAAATTTAAAAAATTATAAACATACAAACCAACAAATCCAAAGTCGCAATACAACCAAATCCTACGACATAAACAATAGCACAAATACAACACACAGACACGCAAACAACCAAATCCGACAACATAAACATTCTTCACAAATACAACACAAACATGCAAACAACCAAATCCGACAACATAAACATTCTTCACAAATAAAACACAAACACACGCAAATAACCAAACACACAAGCACGCAAATGATAACTCTAGAAATTCATATTATCATCATCACCAGGCTGGAAGAACGGGTTCCTTAGCATTTCCAAAAAATATAATAACGTTTGGATTATATATATATATATAAACAATAATAATTTATAATCCATATACTTACACTCCAATTATTCGGCTGGGATGACGGGATAGAACGATACATCCTTGGTTGCGACGAGGACGTCGGTTGTTGCCTCGACGGAGTGTACTGCATCCGGTCCATCGGCGAATGAGGTGACCTCATCAGATTTTGCATGTCCGTACCGATCGAGTAGTTCGTCCGTTGCGATCCGTCGACCCGTCCCGATCCGTCGACCCGTCCCGATCCGGCAACCCGTCCCGATCCGTCGGCCCGTCCGAGATTGTTGCCCGATCCTGCCGGAGATGTGCCAGATCCTTGCCCCTTAAAAGAACACAATATATATTAAAAATCGAACTAATTAAATAATAAAATATTTCAAAGTAAAATCTACTTACCTGTTGACGTCCCTGCTGGTAAACCATCTGAGATAATTGAGTAATTGAACCTTGCATCATTTGCATATCCGCCTCCATCTTGAGACGCGTCTCTCTATCTTCCATGGCTTGCTGAAAGAAAATGACCAAAAAATTGAAAAAAAACATTAATATACTAAAAAAAAAAATACCTTCAATGCATGCAAGTTGAAGGGAGCAGAGAGTTTTTCACGAGAAAACATCGAGTGGCCGAGAGAGGATCGAAAGAGAGGGAGCCTTGAGAATGCTTATGGTTTAGGGTTTAGAGGTAGACAAGAGAGAGAGAATTCACAGCCGAGAGGGGAAATGGGGGGGGGGGGAATGGTTGAGAGAGAGAGAGTTCACAGCGAATAAGAGGGAGAAATGAGGGGGAAACGAAATTTTTTGGGTTCAAACGGTATAATATTTGGGGCGGCCCGTACCTATAGAGTTATTGGGACGGTGAGATAGTTTGGGATGGCCCGTCCCAAAAGGAAAATATGACAGGTGGTGAAGAGGGTTGGGACGCGTGTACCTAGAAGGGACGGTGAGATAGTTTGGGACGGCCCGTACGTAACGTTTGGGACGGGGAAACTATTTTGGGACGGCCCGTTCGTACAATTTGGGACGGGGAAAAGCTGTTGGGACGGCCCGTACGTTACTTTTGGGACGGGGAAAAGGGTTTGGGACGGCCCGTACGTAACATTTGGGACGGGGAAACTATTTTGGGACGGCCCGTTCGTAACATTTGGGACGGGGATATGCTTTTGGGACGGCCTGTCCCCATTTTTGGACGCTGTTTGGGACGGCCCGTCCCTATTATGACAGATAATTTGGGACGGTCTGTCCCTAATTAACTGATGTTTGGTAGTGATTTATTTATAATTATATATGCACCTATTCCTATAGATGCAATCCAGTATATTCATTCAAACAAAGTTTGAAATTTTATCTTATTGAAGTCCGGAATTCCAATACAAAATTGTGATGTTCAAAGTTAAAGAGCATCTAATAAAGTTGATAATGTTATTGAAAGCACATGGGGTTGCAAGAACATAAAATATATAATTGAAAAAATAACTAAGATGGTGCTATGAAATTGAAAAAGTATTTGAATTAATTTTATCATGTCTTCTTTATTGAAAAAAAAGAAATTAGATTGATGATTACTTTTATTTCATTCCCAGAAGTGAATGTTGCATTGAAGGCAGAAGTCCAAATTATATCTGACACAAATGTTGATCATAATAACAAAATCACATAATAAATAAAAGAACTCTTGAAAATATGATTACAAAGAATCTGAAAATATATTCTTCAAGATGTGGCTTGAAATTGTTGGACCAGTCATACGCCAGATGATCTTATTTTTTTTTATCGAACCTCTTGAAAGAAAAACATGAAGAAGAAGAGATGATTTTGTTATCTACCAAGATAAAACTTATTTTGTGTCGAATTATTTATTTAATCAATAAATAGATGTGTATATTAAATTACAAGAGCGTATGTTTATGATTGCTCCCAATGAGTCGTTGTGTTAATAAAAACATATTTGTTTGTTTTTATGACATGCACTTGTATTAGTAAAATTAAAATCATATTATTATGAACTAGAAGATCATTATATAAAATAAAAGCAAGTTTATGGTTTGAATTAATTGCTTTGACATAGAATATGCATGTCACGATCGTGACTCTATTAAGACCAACTATTTATCATAAGTACTCCCTAATCTTTATTATGACTTGTGAGTGACCGGAGCAAAAACCATTCACCGAATTATTTTTTAATGTGTATTAGATGTATTCTTGAAATAAGTTTTTGGTATATATATAGTTGATTTATTCTTGAAAATTTTGAACATTTATTTCGTTGAACCCAGAAGTTCCAAACAAGAAGTTTAAAATTGTAAACTAGAAGTTTGCATTCAAGGAAGTACACAAAGTCGAATATGTATGTTGTAAATATGAAATTCCCGAAGGAGAAATTACATAAACAACTAAGATGGTGCTATGAAATTGAAGGAGTTACAATTTTGGATCAACGGAAAAATGTACATATAAGGATAAACGGACGTATGCGTTCGTCGGAAAGAATGAATGTACAATGAGATTGTACATCGAAGACAGAATATGTTCCGTTCGAACGGAATGTTCTATCCGTTCGAACGGAAGGGGTTATGTGGTCTGAATTATCTACAACAGGACTGTACGTATGACACAGTGATCGTTCCGCTCGAACGAAAGGTCTACCTGTTCGAACGGAAGGTGTTCTATTTTCTGCCTAACAGTTATGCACCCTTTGGCTCATCCTTATCATATACAATATACATAGAATGTTTCTCTCGCTGTAAGTTATCCAAGTCATTAAGTGACTATCTGGGAATCATTCGAAAGTGTGTGATTAAGAAAGAGGGAAAGGGAGAAAACGAGTTTTATCCATTTGAGATAATCGTACGAGGTTAAGCAAGTTTATGCACGGATCGATCAGGGAGATACATGTGTAACTGATAGAAGACAACTCACGATGGACATGAGTAGAGGAATCACACTTGAGATTCTCATTTTGGTTTACCCAAAAGGTGACGACTAGGGTTTGACTGAAATCATTTTGGTTTACCCAAAAGGAACAATACGCGTTTGACAGTGTCGATTAGTGTGAGAACGAGACGCACGTGCTGTCGGAGTGAAAAGCACGGAGTGGAAAGCATGAAGGAAGGCATGACGGAAGTGTTGGGTATCGGCGTCCCACGCCCGCATAGTCGCTTTGCTCGCTTCGATTCCGGTAACACATGCGTCCCACGCCCGCATGATTCGACACCTTGCTCGAAGCTCCGATTTGTCGAATGCAACCGGATATTATCCGATTCGTCTCCGACCTTACTCGACCTTGCTCTCGATTGATCACACCAGAGAATCTCAGTTGAGATTCCTCTACTCGTATCCACCTCGCGCTCACGTCTTTCAATTACGCGTGATTCCCCTAAAATCACCGTAAAACTTGCTCAAGATCCAATCTCTTTCTCTCTTCTAACTTGTCTCACGAGATAGTTTTTCTCTCTTTCAGATCTAGAATGACCAGGGAGAAGAAGAAGAGAAGACAACCATGATCTTATAATCAAGGCTGAATTAATGGGGGCATTAATGAGTATCAAAACTGCTAATCCAGAATTTGGATCACAGTGCGTCGTGACGCACGTGTCATGAGTACCAGATCTAGCCGTTACAATTGTGCTCCGTCATGACGGACAGGACTGTGCGTCATGACGCACCACCATCATGACGCACTGAATGGTGCGTCATGACGGTATACTCACATATTGGCCTACACAGAAATACATTACTGTGC
This sequence comes from Luzula sylvatica, assembly GCA_946800325.1. Lineage (NCBI taxonomy): Eukaryota > Viridiplantae > Streptophyta > Magnoliopsida > Poales > Juncaceae > Luzula > Luzula sylvatica. Next base: position 52,538,299 of record OX326958.1, on the reverse strand, counting down.
GTCATGACGGACCAGATGGTGCATCATGATGGACTATGTAATTTCTGTCAGATTTGCATAATCTTATTATGCATCCAATCGTTCCGACGAACGCGTACGTTCATCTACCCTCATGTGTACAATTTACTAGTTGATATGTAACTGTATTTTTTTTCAGTCTCCCACTCAGTTCAAGATCCAACTAAAGAAAGTACTAGCATACATCTCATGTACACATAAGCTTAGAGATTGAAATTAAGTCCGAAATAAGACAACTCTATGTGTGACCGCGTAGGTTCGTATCAAGCAATGGTAGTGAACTTATGCCTAAGTTCACGGGCTCATGAGAGGGATCTAGGAAGAAATCCATCATAGCTTTCCCACGCTGAAAACGAAAATGATTGTGATCATTTATACCCATCTCGAATGGTGGTGTTTAACTCTCGTGTTCACGATATTCGTCAATCAAAAGGCACGGTAATAGTCATCCTTATAATTTGATTGACTAAACTTATGTCTCGATACCGAATGGAATCAACAAACACAATTGATATTAACCATTAATATCATTGACTCTGGCCAGAGATTTCGTTGATCAATTCATCGATAGGCCTAAGGAATATCTCTTTCTCTCGAAAGGAACAATTTCTATCTTGATGACTCACATCAAATTCCGTGTTTCAGATAACACCCGATCATAATCCCATGACCATCCTGTTACAGATAGTGGAAGATTATATCTGAGCATCATATTACGCACGAAAAATGATCCATGATCATCTCAAGTGTGAAGAACTAAGACTCCATTCGTTACGATTCCATCTACAATGACTAAATCATGTCATGGTATCGCACTTTTGGTCAAGTCACAATATGCATAACCTAATGCATATCTATATTCCCGATTCGACAAACTCTTTGTCCTATGATTAGCAAAACATAATCATCACTTCGGCGAATATGCTAGTGTACACGTTAGTCTATTATCTTATAATAGATATACTTATCACATAAGTATCCTAATCGTGACTAGGAACGTTTTTGAAATATAACTTTTGAAATGTGACGGTTTTACTAATTCCTATGGGGACCTTCAAACAAATTATGAATATACTTAATCTGGAACCGAAATGAAACTATAGTTATTAGAAAGTTGGCATGTGTGCGCTTTTAATTTATAATTAATAAAATGAGGATATGAAATTAAATAAATTGTGGAATATCAACATTTAAAATAATTGGCCACAATGGAAAACACGTAAGAAAGTGAAATTGATGGACCCGAAGTGCGAAAAAGACCTTATATGGTGATGCAAATTATATTTATATTTATAATTTGTTTGAAGGTCTCTGAATGACAAAAATCGTGTCTTGTATTCATTATAACAGATTATTCATATGACTTATTTCGTTACAATATGCATGAAAGTCCCCATAGGAATTAGTATGCCTGACACATATAATTTGAATTCTCGAGAAATTTTTTCTATTAAATTACAAAGATCTTTGCATGAATAGTAATATAAGTACATAAGATATATTATATGTAATATGTAAAACTATATATACCGTTATCAATGATCAAATTAGTAGATGTGGATTTATCACAAATAAGTAACGTTTAATTTATAATTATTTGAACTCCGAAGAGGTGTAAAGGAGAAGTACCTAAAGAATAAATTTGATGTGAAGGATCTCGAATGTGATTTTTTTTCATGGATTACAAATATAATAAATATTTTCTGAAGAAATTAGTTCATCACTGGCAACTAACATTTACAAACAGCTAATGCAATAGATTGAATGTCTTTGTCACTGGTCATGGTTTTGTCCCACTGGGTTTTTCCTAACACGATTTTTAACGAGGCTACTTATGAGGCATATGAAACATAATAATATTGCACTCTTTTTCCTTCACTAGGACTTTTGTTCCATTGGGTTTTAACTAGTAAGGTTTTAACAAGGCATATTTTTATGATATATACATCCAAAGAGAATTTCCTTAACCCGTTCTCCAATCACATTCAAATTAACCAAAACGGAATGATGAAATTCCAGCAAAATTAAGTTCACTTCAAAAACGTGAAGATTTTGGACCTGTAGGCCAAACAACTATGGCATAAAACCTATAGGCTACAAGTAGGTATGTGTAATAAAGTGCAAATGAGAAAATAGGATCGTACGATACAAAGAAAAACTTGTAGCCAACGATTTAGTAATAAACCTGGAGTGGATTTCGTAGAAATATTTTCTCCAGTGTTAGTAGCAATCACCTTCAAATTTTCTATTAGTTTGGCAGCCTCCGAGTACTCCATATACGTCTCATGAACGTTGTAACAAAATAGGATCACTTTATAGTGTTATGATAATCCCCGAAGGATTAAAGTCAACGTGTCTTTGTCAAGAGATTAAATTTTGAATTTGCAGTATACATTGATGATTTGAATATTGAAACACCTAAAGAAGTTGACAGAACTGCATAAAGACCTAGAAAACAAAATGTTTTGTTTTGGTCTGCAAATCGAGTATATAAGAAATGAGATATTTTTTCACGAATCTATTTATGTAGAGAATATTTTGAAATATTTTAATATGAACAACTCTCACACATTAGTCTCACTTATAATGACCAATTCCTCGACACGAAGAATGATTATTTTAGTTACAGAGAAGATAATGAAAATTTTTGTTGGTCCAGAAGTATCATATTTGAGTATAATTGGTTCTTTAATGAATAACCCCACCCATAATGAAGTTGCAGCACTTCATGGAACAAGCATCACAAATCAAGAAAAGTTGCAGCACTTCACGGGTCCAATTGTGATATATGAAGATAATGCTACATATAATGCACAAATCAAGAAAGGTTATATCACATGAGATATAACCAAACATATCTCACCAAAATTATTTCGATGCACGATCTTCAAAATAATGGTGAGATAAACGTCCAAGAAATTCGCTTGAATGATAACCTGGAAGATCTCTTCACCAAGTCGTTGTCACTACATCTTTCTAGAACTTGGTTTCCAAGATTGGACTTCATCGTCTTAAGGAGATATACTTACATGAGGGGGAGATTTAGTACGAACTGCACTCTTTTTCCCTTGGCCATGGTTTTATCCAAATGGGTTTTTCTGGCGAGGTTTTTAATTATGAGGCGCGTTCCTAATGTCTACAACATAAGGACATTCAAGGGGGAGTGTTGTGAAATGAATGTCATGATAATTACAGGAAAATTATTTAAGGTAAATATTTAGTATATCTTGTATTAGGAAAATATATTTAAGGAGAATATTTCTACTCTTGTAATTACAAAAACAATTTATCGCATAATATCTTATTGTATTTAGGGTTTCTTGGTTGTCAAATTTGTTATTCCCTATATATGGGACCCTCTTGTATCGTAATCATTAGAACGAAATAATAAGAAATAGTTATTTCTCTCTCTCAATGTTTCCCTTTGAATTATTTTATAATATGTTTATGTTCATCTGAAAAAACTACAAAATTGAAGACTACAACAAGTAATTTTTTTTTTTAATTTCGAAAAATGCAAAAAGTTGAGTGTAACACCTTAAAAACATTTATCCTATTTTCCTAAAAAAATCCAAAGTTGAAGTCTAACACGATCAAAATACTCAATTTTCATGTTTTCCTAAAAAAATTAATAATTGAAGACTAAAACTTATAAATTTCTATTTAAAAAAATAAATATGGAAAATTGCAAAATTAAAGTCTAACACGTTCAAAAAATTTATTATCCTATTTTTTTATGAAATACCAAAAATTAAGTCTAACATTAGCAAAATACTCAATTTTTATGCCCCTCCCCCTTAAAAATCCGAAATTGAAAACTAACACGAGTAATTTTTTTTTTGTAAATTTCGCTAAAATTCAAAAAGTGAAGTATAACACCTTAAAAAAAAATATTGATGACTAAAACAAGAAATTACAAATTTTTTTCAAAAGTTTCGCGAAAATGCTAAAAGTGCACTCTAACATGTTAAAAATACTCAATTTTCATCTTTTCTCAAAAAAACATGCCCATTGTCAATTTATGATAGTGTATTGCGATTATCAATCTATCTAAATTTTTTTTTTTACAAAATAGAGTGAAAAATAAGGACTCATCTTACGAATCATCCAATAAATTATGAGCAGTGATGTATGTATTTTTTTTTTGGGACCAAACTGAGTTGTCATTCAAGGGAAATAGACTCATTTTACAAATCTTCTAATTATGAGCAGCGATGTATGTTCCCTATATGCTTCCAGGATGGGGCACGCACATGAGTATTTGAAATAGAGAAGAGTGAACACGAATCTTCTGAAGTCGGGAGGAGAACAAATCATGAATTAATGTGTTAAAATTTAAGTGTTAAATCATCAATATCATCAAGAATTGAAAAAAAAATAACAAATCATGAATAAATGTGTTAAAAATGAAACTGTTAAATTTTTATACCTTAATTTCTGATTTGACATCATAATAATTTAACTATGTTAATGAATGATTTAACATTTCGTTAAAATCATAAGTCATGAATTAATGTGTTAGAAATTAAGTAAATTGTGAAAAAAAAATAACAAATCATAAATTAATATGTTAAAAATCAAGCTGTTAAATCATATCCATATCATTCAATATATATAGGAAAAATAAAAAATATCCAACATTTTTCATAAATTATGAATTTTTGCTTTTGCTTCTGTGATGATAAATAAATTATCTATCATCTAGCTTTAATTATTTGAAGCTCACTATTTAATAGTAGTTGCGTATCAAAAAATCCAGAAGAAATTCGTCATGATAATAATTATTAAACAAGTTATGAACATAGAAGTTTACACGTCAGTATAAACACCACCACCAAAATACACGTTATCCACTAAGAAGCTGCCAACCATTCCTCCCTTGCGTGGACGGTAAACAAAACAAGAACATACCTAACTACTAACTAGTAACTAAAATGTATAAGTATTATACAAAAACAGTCCATACATAAAGCACCAGTGGCAGTGTTGATCATTTGTCGCCATGGTGGAGACCATGAAAGTAACCCTGAGGGTTACTCTCGAACCCCGGCCTGGAGATGTAACCCTCCGCACCAGGCGCTTTCATAAAATCTCTTCCACCACCACCAGAAATTTTTGCAGCTCCACCTCCTCCACTGATATTTTTACCTCCTCCTTTAGCTGCACCTCCACATCCTCCTTTGCAATTGCCGCCTCCACCTCCACCACTACCTCCTCCTTTACCTGCACCTCCTCCCCCTCCACCTCCTCCTTTGCCTCCCCCTCCTGAACCACCACCTTTGCCACCTCCTCCTCCGCCTTTTCCACCCATTATGAAACTCGTGTATACTTATTGAACTTTCTTTCGGTTCAGTGAACTGCATTGTTATTACTGTGATGGACGGGATTTTATATCTCGAGGCATGGGCGGCAGAATATATCGTTTAGTGAGAACATACACACGTGTGGCTGCTAACGTGTCATCTGATACTAAAGACACCATTGTTTTTAAGTCGGCTAATACATGCATATATCATTTCTTTGGTTCAGATAACATTATCAAGTTGATACTTCTTCCATTAATATTTATTATTTTTTTTACTTTTCTTTAAAATGAGATGAAACACATGAATCCGTCCAACAACTTTACGTACCAAATATTGTAAATAAAATAGCCCACAAGACGTTTCTGGATACAAATTCACGGAAGAAGAGATTAACATGACAGTTCTAAGTTAAAAAAAGAGAACCTTGTGGGCTATATGGAATTATTTCGTAATTTTTGCAATATTATTGGGAACTCATAAAACCCCAAATTTACGGACAATTCCGAAATCTCTATATTAATGTAAACGACTCAACGATCAAGATTAAGATGAACACCATCTTTCATGTAGATGCATTCAGTTCCTAAAAAAAGATTGAGGTTATCAAAGTCCTAGGTTGTTTGTGTTTGCCTTTGTTAACTCCTTACAATCAAAACAAATTTGAATTCAGATCTAAAGAATGTGTTTTTTTTTTAATATTGTTCAAACTATAAAGGATATAAATACTTTAATATAGCTGAAAATAAATTCTATATATCCAAAAATGTGACTTTTCATGAAAATATTTTTCCTTTTCAAAACTACAAAAATACTCAGGTTTTACAAACAAGTTCTATACAGTCTTCCATTCACCTTACTATCTTAGATCAAACACATATATCCTCTGTTACGCGGATACTTCAAAAATGCAGAAGTATCCCGAGGATACGCGTATCCGATATGGATACGGGTGCGATACGGCTCGGATACGTATCGGATACGCCACGTGGCGTGTTCGAATATTTTAATATTTTTTTTTTTCGGATACGGCGGGAATACGGCTGAGATGGATATTTCGGCCCATTATATATTTTGGCCCATAATATTTTTAAATAAATTATATAGGATTATATAAGATACTTCTATGATACTTCTAGATTAGTTCTAAAATATTTCTAGAACAAGTTTATGATAGTTTTATGATACTTGTATTGTTTGGTTGATATTATTTATTGTCATAATATTTAATTTAAAAATATTATTAATTTATTACTTATTTATTAATTATATATAATATAAATATATTAAACTAATAATTATATAGCCGTATTCGTATCCGTGATTTTTTGAAAATTACTGTATCGTCGTGTCCGTATCGTATCGGATACGCTACCCGTATCCGTATCCGCGCAACATAGCATATATCACCTCATAATTCTAACATATCAACTCTTATTTCTGATACTGCTCCTAGTTTGTTATCTTCTTCACAGGATCTTAACACAAGTATTCAAGATGAATCACCAGAAGAGCCTCAACCTTTGCTCAACAAACATCCAACGAAGACAAGAAGCAAAACTGACTGTTCCAAACCAAAAAAAGATTCCATCTATCTGGCTCTTCTTTTTGCTGAAACTCTTTGAGAACCAACTTGTTTTTCTCAAGCAATTAAGATCAAAGAGTGGAAAGAAGCTATGTCCTCAGAAATCAATGCTCTGATCCAAAATGGGACTTGGATTTTGGTACCCCCTTCTTTATCTATCAAACCAGTTCACTATAAGTGGGTCTTTAAACTCAAAAAAAATTCTCAAGATAACATTCACAAGTATAAAACTCGTTTAGTGCCAAGGATTATACACAAGAATTTGGTATAAATTATGATGAAACTTTCAGTCCAGTAGTTAAACCAACAACAATTAGATTAATGCTTTCTCTTGCTATATCAAATAAATGGTTCATCAAACAATTAGATATCAATAATGCATTTTTACATGGTAATCTAAATGAAACTGTATACATGACACAACCTCAAGGTTTCACAGATTCACTACATCCATCTCATCTCTGTCTCCTTAAGAAAGTTTTGTATGGCTTAAAACAAGCGCCAAGAACTTAGTTTCACAAATTATCCATTTCTTTGCAAGCTCTTGGCTTCAAAGCTTCTCAAGCTGACACTTCCTTGTTTTATACAACACATCAATCTTCTCTTGCTTACATACTTGTTTATGTAGATGATATCATCTTAACAAGCAATGACCAAAATTATCTTAAATCCATTGTTCATGCATTACACACTCAATTTTCATTAAAGGACCTTGGTAACCTCAAACTTTTTCTAGGAATTGGATGCTGGTACATGAAAGATATTGTTCATCTAAATCAATCCACCTACATCTCTTCCATTATAACCAAAGCTAAAATGTCTGAAGCAAGACCAGTGACAACACCAATTGCAGCTGGTGAATCAATTTCCAAAATTGGGGGTGATCCTTTTGAGGATCCAGAACTGTACCGATCCATTGTAGGATCTCTACAGTATGCAACCTTAACTCGTCCTGAAATTTCTTACTCCGTCAACAAAGCCTCACAATTCATGCATTCTCCAACCACAATTCACTGGAGTCTTGTCAAGAGGATTCTACGCTATCTCAAAGGTACGTTATTTTTTTTTTTTGACAAAAAGAACCTAAAGTGAGCTTTAACATCTCACATTTAGGTTTATATTATATTAATTAAGTTTTATTTACAAACCTATTAATTTCTAAACAACATCCACAACAATACCCTAATACAGATTTTCAACTAATTAAAATTGCAAAATTGAAATTCAGTATTGAACTTCCATTTTTGGGCTTTTTCGTTCATTTAAATTTTTTACTCAGCCTTTTTCATAAGAGCCCATATCCTGCTCTTCTAGAAGTTTACCCAAATGCTCTTCGGTGTGAGATACTTTGGGATACTCGCTGCCTCCATTATCCCCACTGAAAGCGCCTCATTTTTACCGCCTATCCCCTTTCTCTCTCTTATCTACTTCCTTCGTCTTCACTCTGGATCTCACTTCTCCATTGTTGATCTAGATCTCTCTTTCTTGAGCTCTAGTTGTATCTTCCGATACTCAACCCATTCTGACCAGATTTCTTCGCTCAAGCACTGGCTGGGTTTACTTTCCTCCGTGAAAGCTCTCTTGCATCTCTCTCTCCAGATCGAGAAATAGCTGATCGTTGCTAGTTGTTTCAAACCTGATGTGTCTCGTGTTCCTTAGAAGCAGGCATCTAACACTCGGTTTTGTGAGCATGGAGGCACATCGATCTGTGGAAACCAAGCTCCAAATATGAGTTTTAGTTTTGCCCAAACCTCGTGCACGTATTCACAGTCAGAACTCCATATGTGCGAGGAGGTTTCTTCTTCCTTCAAGCACAGATAACATCTGCTTGCAAATTGCATGTCTCTTTTTTGGAGGTTTTTTATCGTCAGTACTCTGAGGTACGTTATTTTTAGTCTTAAGAATCACCATCTCACACACTTTGCCTCTCACCATTAGGCATTTACACATATGCTGACTAGGGAGGCTGTACTGATGATCGGCGATCAACCACGGGCTATTGCGTCTAGGGAGGCTGCAAACTTCTCCCACGGATCAAGATTAAATGCGCCGAAAATACTCTGAAATTTCCCAAAATAGTTGTACTTCTCAGCGGTTTAAAATTGAAATGGAGACTGCGGTTGGGATAACTCTCTCTCCTGTGGGACTGGAGGATTCGGTTCCTAAAAAAAATGGAGAAGAACCTTGGCTGCATGGCTCCAAGGGAAGCGGTTTGAACTGTCTTGTGTAGTGCTTTGTGGCACCAACTGTGTGACCGATTGTGTAACGCTCAAAGGGAAAGAGAAGCAGAGTAATACCAGCATGGTTCACACGCTCTACGGTCCACATACGATCCAGTACTTTTGCAGCAGTTGTTTTTTGTGAAACGAGTCAGATTTGACCCATGTGCGTCCATTCATGTAACGAGTCACGTCTTTTGACCTGTTTGAAGAAAAAGCTCGATTTCTCTCTCATGCTTTCATCAAATATCATCATATGATATATCAAATCGATCGGCACGACGACACGAATCCATCTACTGTCCTGGATTTATGAGATTTTGCACTTTTCACCTGACATTAACACAAAAACACATATTAAAGTATTTAATCTCAATACATTGGAATTATGAATATTTCTTATACTTTAATCATGTTTAAGTATTTAAATTCTATATTTTGTGTACGTAAGAAGTGATGAATAATCCCCTTATCATCCGTCATGACGGAGCAGAGTAGTAACGGCTGAATCAGTAAATGTGATACGTCCGTCGTGACGGACTATGGTGCGTCATGACGGACTGTAGTCCAAATTCTGAGTTGACAGTTTTATTTGTGTTCATGAATCCTCTATTAATTAGGGTGTTAATATAAGATCTGGAGATCTTTGTTCTTCTCTCTCTAAGCCATTTTTGTGACAGGATATGATCCTTGAGAAAGAGAGAAAACTTGTAAGACAAGTTGAACACCATTAGAGATTGGTAGATCAAGCAAGTTTACGGCGATTTTAGGGAAATCGCGCGTAACCGAAAGACGTTAGCTCGAGGTGAATACGGATAGAAGGATTTCATCTGAAATCCTCTATTGTGATCAAGTTAGAGCAAGATGGATGACGAACCGGATGCGATCCGGTTGTATACGACAAATCGGAGCTCAACTAAAGGTGTCGAATCGCGCGGGAATGGGACGCGCATGTTACCGAAGATTGGAGCAACGAAAAGGCAGCAACTACGCGTTCAACCCGTCACCGTGATCAATTTCACGTGGTATGAATCTATGTCTATAATCGTTATATTCATAGGTAGTTGCATGTTGATTATGATTCGTACTCTCGGGTCGTCGACGAGGTCCTCGGGATTGGGTCGGACCGGGCTCCACAATTCGCTGCGCGGGACTTGGTAGTGACACCGTAGTGACATTTATTAAATTAATTTAAATTCTACATGATTAATATTCAAAATTTAACACAAAATAAATTTCAAGTTAAGTTAAAATTACATTCAAAATTATAGCATATAATTTATAAACAATACAATAAATTAAACAACAAAATCATGTTAATATTAACCAGTGGTGTAGATGCGGATGCTCCCAATGAAAATCTGACCTCGTCTGTATCAAAATCGATTTCGTCGCCGCCTATCTCTGCAGTCGAGTCACTCAAATCGAACTCTTCATTATCTACATCTCTTGAATCGTCGTTGAGAACTTGAGAGATAAATGTGAGTGGTTGGAGTCATGCAGACAGAAGATAGAGCCTTTGGCCTTGATGCTCATGGAGATTTGCTGATGAAATGAGATCTTGTTGTAGAGATCTTGCTCACGGAGGTGGTAATTTATTGATGAAACTAGAAGGAAGACAAGAGAATAAAATCAAAAATTAGCAAATCGTGGATATGACATAATTATTACTCCATCACAGCATCACAGAAAGAAAAAGATATTGGGCCAAAAAAATAAAAGTGAAAATATTGTGCGGTCAAAAAATAAATATTAAAAATAGGATGATTTAAATCTAAAGCGGTCCACAAACCGTTCTATATCGGTCCATACCGGTTCATATCGGCCTATATATCGGTCGACCGATTTACTCAACCGATACGGGACATATCGTACACTATAACACATCTGTCAATTTGGGATGGGCCGTCCCAAAATTCTGTCAGAAATGATACGGGCCGTCCCAAATACCGTCCCAAAAATGGTCCATATCAGTGATTAGAAATATGAAACTGACATAACGGTCCATATCAGTGATATTTAGAATACTGGTCCAACACGTTCAAACAAATTAATTATTCAATTTTTTTTTTAAAATGCAAAATTTGAAATCTAACACTAGAAAAATAATCAATTTTCATCTTTTCGCCCAAAAAACTTCTTATTTGAAGACTAACACAAGCTAATTTCTTTTTTATTAAAAATTCGTAAAAATACAAAAAAAGAAACCAAACACCTTAAAAAAAATCAATTATCCCATTTTTCTGAAAAATTCCAAAATTTAAATCTAATATTAACAAAAGTATCAATTTTCATGTTATTCCCAAAACAAAACTCCGTATTTGAACACTAACACAAGGAAATTTCTAAAAAAAATCGAAAAAATGCAAAAACTAAAGTCCGTAATTGAAGGCTTACATGTTCAATAAAATCTCCCGAAATAGCAAAATATGAAGTCTAACATGTTCAATAAAATCAATTAACCAAAAAAAAAATTTAACTACAAAATTGAAATCTATCACGAGAAAAATACTTAATTTTTGATCTTTTCCACAAGAAAATTCGTATTTGAAGACTAACACAAGCAAATTTTGCTAAATGTAAAAATTGAAGTCCGACAACTTAAAAAAATACATTTTTCATTTTACTACAAAAAAAATGAATTCTAACATGAGCAAAATACTCAATTTTCATGATTTCTTTATAAACTATGTACTTGAAAACTAAAACAAGCAAATTTCTTTTTTTTATAAAAAAATCTCAAAATGGAAAATGTAAAGTCTAACATCGTTAAAACAATCAACTATCACATTTTCTAAAAAAAATATCAAAATATATGTCTAACACTAGCAAAATAGTCAATTTTCATATTTTTCTCAAAACACTTTGTAATTCAATACTAAAACAAGCAAATGTATTTTTTCAAAATTTCACAAAAATGTAAAAATTGAAGTCTAACAACTCCTTCAAAAAAATCAGTTATCATGTTTTTCTAAAATATGCAAAATAAAATTCTAACACGACATCAATACCCAATTTTCATGTTTCCCTCAAAAACTCCGTAATAGAAGACTGACCCGAGAAAATTTCGATTTTTTTTCAAAAATTCAAAAAGTGAGGTCTAACACCTTAAAAAAAAATCAATTATCCTATCTTTCTAAAAATACAAAATTTGAAGTCTATCATGACCAAAATTCTCAATTTTTGTTTTTTTTCCCAGAAACTCCGTATTTGAAGACTAAAACAACTAACTTTCTATTTTTTTCAAAAAAAATCGCAAAAAATTGATTATCCTACCTTTCTAAATAAAATGCCAAGATTGAAGTTTAGCACGAGATATATACTCAATTGTCATGTTTTCTTCATAAAAAATATGTACTTGAAGACTAACACAACTAAATTTCTATATATTTTTTCCAAAAAATACTCATTAATGGAAAAACTGAAGTCTACCACCTTCCAAAAAATTCAATTATCCTACTTCTCTAAAAACTATCAAAATAAATGTCTTAACATAAAAAATACTCAATTTTCACCTTTTGCAAAAACAAAAAAACATCTGCATTTGACGATTATAACAAGCAAATTTTTATTTTTTTCAAAAATTTTGCAAAAATACCAAAAGTGAAGTCTAAGACTGTCTAAAAAAATCAATTATCCTATTTTTCTACAAAATTCCAAGATTGGAGTCTTAACATGAGCAAGATACTCAACTCTCATGTTTTCCTCATAAAACTCCCTACGTGAAGACTAACTCAAGCAAATTTCTAATTTTTTAAAAAATTCTAAAAAATGCAAAAATTGAAGTCTAACACCTTCAAAAAAATCCTTCATCCTATTTTTCTAAAAAATATCAAAATAGATGATTAACATGAGCAAAATAATCCATTTTCAAGTTTTCCTACAAAAAAACCATGTATTTGAAGACTAACATAAGTAAATTTCTATTTTTTTCAAAAACTTCACAAAAACACAAAATGTGAAGTCTAGCAACTTCGAAAAAATAAATTATCTCATTTTCTAGAAACTGTCAAAATTGAAGTCTAAAATGAACAAAATACTCATTTTTTGTCTTTTCGCCAAAAAAACTCCATAAATAAAAATTATCTTTTATGATGTAATATTTCATGCCATTAGATTTATAATTATTTGTCATACTACTTCACAACACAATATTTTACTATTATATAATGTTTATATTAAATAAAGAATTATGTATATTACAATAAATACTAATTTACACTACATTATATTATGTGCAATAATATTTTACATTAAATATGTAAATAAGACAATATCTCATGACACGATATCACAAAATATCAAAATACACGAACGAGAAACAAAATATGGAACATAAATATCTATTGCAAAATACGGAATATAAAACGCAAACACGAAAACATAAAGTAAACACCAATAACCAAAACTATCGAAGCTATGAAAAACAAAATACAAATTACGAACAAGAAAGTACGCAAAACATATTACAAATAAGAAATATGATATGCAAACACGAACGAGAATAAAAAATTAGTACAAATACGAGATCCAAATGCGATTACGAATAGCAATACGAAAAACGTGAAAACAACAGCCAATACCAACAAAAAGACCAATGCGAATGATAACTCGTAAAAAGGGTCGTTTAAATGTGGTAATTCAATTTTACGAATTAATCAAAACAATTTATAACAAATACCAAGTATAGTGCTAAGTGTAGGTTCGTTCTAAGGAAATTTTGCGTATAATCAAATTCTCAATTCAAGAATTGTTTTTATTGATCCATAGACTATAATATTTTGTCACAATCAAGATCTAAACTTCACAAATTTCTGGTCAAAATTTCACTTTCACACACGCAGTTTTTTGAATTTATGAAATTTATATATCACAAGGGTATTTTAGGCATTAAATATTTTTCACAAAATTACAGATATTGAATCAAGATCTCAAATTTTGTACAAAGATTCTGTTGATAAGCCCAAGCCCGAAATAATAAATCAAGTTTAATTAGCCCATATAAGTTTAGGGAAAGTTATTTTAAGGAAATAAATTTTGGAAATAATTATAGGGCAGCTTTTATTATAAGGAAATTAGTTTAGGAAAGAAGTTTAAGGCAAGGTTTAATTCGTTATATTCCAAGTTTATGGAGCCTATAAATAGGCCTTAGATGTTTAGGAATTAAACACATTAAAATCATATATGAAAATATCAATTAGAAAAGAGAGAAAGACTTGTAAAATCCTATTAGAATTATAAGAGAGAGTTTTGTTTATTAGAAATCTCTATTTAAATCCATATTTGAATCCCGTATTACCAACAAATTGGCATCAGAGCGATGGCGAGTTCTGGGAGTGCTTTTGGCCATATACCGCTACCGCGATTGACGAAGACGAATTACGAAGTATGGAATATCCAGATGCGGGCGCTACTCGGTGTGCAAGATGTTTGGGAGATAGTCGAAGCTGGCTATGTGGAACCGGTTACCGAAACAGAGCAGACGGTAAACCAGTTAAAAGCAATGAAAGAGAAACGAGTGAATGACAAGAGCTGAAGGAAATACAATTTTGGATCAACGCTAAAATGTTACGTAGAAGGAAAAACGAACGTACACGTTCGTGGGCATAAGAAACAGTTTTAGTAAAACTATTATAACTTTCAGATAACGACTCCAATTTGAATGGTCCAAATTGTCTTAGATAGATAATGAGATTATCTAGAACTTTCATGTAGAAATATATTTCATTTGAGCGAAGTATCAGTGTCGTTTTAATGGAATACCGAAAGGGTGCGACATTTTGACATATAGTTAGTAAAACCGACATAACTTTCGTATCCGAACTCCAATTGGGCTGGGACAAATTGGGTTGGAAAGATAATAAGATTATCTACAACGTTCGTGAAGGTTTAAAGTCGGTTGGATCGATTTAATAATTTCGTTTCAACAGAATAGTGAAAGTGTGTATGCAGTTTCTGTTTGAAAAGGTGTATATTAGATATACATACCTTTTGGCCCATCCTTATCCTATGTTGAATAAATAGGATGTTTCTCTCTCTCTCTCTCTCTCTCTCTCTCTCTCTCTCTCTCTCTCTCTCTCTCTCTCTCTCTCTCTCTATTCAGTCAATTTAGACAATTTTAAGACAATTCAGAATTAGATTATTCAATCAATTGAAGTCTAATTCAGTCCAGAAATTAGAGAGACTCTTATCAAGGTGTTGAATGAGTGCGAAGAGAAATAGAGAAAGAGAAAATAAGAGAAAAGAGTTTTCTCCGTCTAGAGAATCGAAAGCAATCATGCAAGTTCGTCGGTGCATCGTCTAGGCAGGTGCAACGACTCACGATGGATACGAGTAGAGGAGTTCGCACTTTGTGGCTCTTCGTTTGTGATCAAACCGGAGAAGTAAAGGAGTGAAAGGCTGTGGAAATGTCTGGACATGGGACGCATGAAGACAACCGGAGGCGTGTCAAAATAGTGAGAGACGTGTGGTATGGGACGCACGAGCTAGTCACCAACGTGACACCGAAGAAGAGAAGGATTCGAGCGATCAACCCGTCGTGCGTGATCAATTTCACGATGGTAATCGTCTATCATACTTTGCATCGTACCCTCGAAGTCGAGGCGTGATCTCGGGATTTGGGAACCGGACCAGGCCTTCATATCCGCTGCGTGGGCCCGGGGACGGGATAATTCCCTACAGTGGTATCAGAGCAAGCGCTGAGATTCGAGGGTCGAATCATAGTCGTATATTCGATATACGCACGGGTTATCAATGTTCGTACCCGTTTGCATGATGCTAGATATTTAGAACGTCAATTTCGTTAAAATCACAAGTGGAATTCACTAGAGATCAATCAAAAGTTCATTGAGAGTATCTATGAATGATCGTGAAAAAGTTTCATGATTTATCGTTTTGGAAACGAGCGAAAACGGAAGAAACGGCGAAATCTGCAGAAAATCAGAGTTTCTGCCGCTCCGGAGGCAGTTTTTGGCGCCCCGGGGAAGGTTTTCTCGCGCGTTGAATGGTTCAATGGTTCATACAAAAGTAAAACATATGCGGCTCAAACGGAAGAAACAGCGAAATTATTTTGAGAATTCGGGTGCATCCGAAAGTAAAACACAACGCTCATGAAATAGTTTCAAGAGCTAGAGCGCGTTGAATGGTTCAATGCGGCTCAAAGAGTAGGTTAATTTTGAGACGCCTTACAGGTCTTTGATCAACACTCACGTGTTGATGGTACGCGATTTGATCTTCGTGACCGAATATCATATGCATTCGATAGATAAGTCGATCCCGAAATTGCATGAGATGCGATTTAAATTTGAATTGGAGATGCTCGGAGCATCCGAGGAATCCAATGCATATAGATGCGTGGATGTCCTTGTAATTCAAGGGCGGGATCGGAAGAAATAAATGTTTTAAGGGTATTTTGGAAAAATGTTTTCCCGAACAGAAAGTTCGGACAAGGAGTTGTCCAAACTAATGACTCAAAGAACGGTGAAATCCGAGGAGGATTAAACCTTGAAGTTGATTGCTTCTTTTGGCATTGCCGTCATGGCCATATAAACGAGATACGCGTATCTAGATTTCATATGATGGATTGTTAGAATCATTCGAATTAGATTCGATTGATTAATGCGATACTTATTTATGAGGCAAAACGACAAAGGGCGTCATTCTCCAAAGGTTGGAGAAAGATCCAACAAATTATTGGAAATTATATTTAGATGTAAATGTTCCGATAAGTTCCGAGGCAAGAGGAGGCTATCGGTATTTTGTTACGTTTACGGACGGTTAAAGTAGATACGGTAATATATGTTTAATGCATGCCGAAGCGGAGACTTTTGAAAGGTTCAAAGAGTTTCAAAAACAAAATACAAAATCGACTTAGCAAGAAAATCAAAGCCCTTTGATAGGATCGAGGAGGCGAGTATTTGAGCTACGCACTTCGATAGGGTCGAAGAGGCGATATTTGAGTTATAAGTATTGATGATCATTTATGATTGTGGAATCGTTTCACGATTATCTACATTTCGGAACATTGAGATGTATTCGAAAATAGGAAATGAACGCATGTTATACATGGTTCGATAAATGATAAGTCAAACGGATCTCCCAAAAATATTTTGGGGATATGCCCTTGATGTTGGAAATCGGCGTCACTACCGAGCCCCGCGCAGCGGATTGAGAGGCCCGGTCCGACCCGATCCCGAGGACCACGTCAACGACCCGAAAGTACGAATCATGAAATGCATCTAACCTATGAAATTAACGCTTAATTCATAGAGAATCATACCGCGTGAAATTGATCACGGAGACGGGTTGACTCTGTTAGCTGCTGCTTGCTTCGATTCCGGCGACACGCACGTCCCACGCCCGCGCGATTCGACACCTAATACGAAGCTCCGATTTGTCGTATACAACCGGAATTTATCCGGTTCGTCTCCGACCTTGCTCGTCCTTGCTCTCGATTGATCACAGTCGAAGATCTCAGTTGAGATCTCTCTACTCGTATCCACCTCGAGCTAACGTCTTTCGGTTGCGGCGAATTCCCCTAAAATTCCCGTAAACTTGCTCAAAACAATCTCCAATTCTCCTTCACTTGTCACACAAGTTTCTCTCTTCTTCTCAAGAATTAGGTCTAGCAGCCAGAGAGAGAGAGGAAGAAGAATCCACAGATCTTATATTAATCTGAGAGTTAATGGTGTATTAATGAGTATCAGAAACTGCTAATCCAGAATTCGGATCACTGTGCGTCATGACGCACGATATGGTGCGTCATGACGCACAAGTCACATTTACTTGGATATAGCCGTTACACAGTGTACCGTCATGACGCACGATAACGTCCGTCATGACGCACCACTCATGTGTACCGTCATGACGCAAGATAACTTGCGTCATGACGCACTACTCACAGATTGGCTTTCTCAGAATTACTCTATTGTGCGTCATGACGCACAATATGGTGCGTCATGACGCACCATGTAATTTCTGCCAGATTTGCATAATCTTATTATGCATCCAATCGTTCCGACGAACACGTATGTTTGTCTACACTCATTTGTACATTCAACTAGTTGATCTGTAACTGTATTTCCTTCAGTCTCCCACTCAGTTCAAGATCCAACTAAAGAAAGTACTAGCGTACATCTCATGTACACATAACCTCAGAGATTGAAATTTAAGCCCGAAATAAGACAGCTCTATGTGTGACCGCGTAGGTTCGTATCAAGCAATGGTAGTAAACTTATGCCCAAGTTTACGGGCTCATGAGAGGGATCTAGGAAGAAATCCATCATAGCTTTCCCACGTTGAAAACGAAAATGATTGTGATCATTTATACCCATCTCGAACGGTGGTGTTTAGTTCTCTTGTTCACGATATCCGTCAATCAAAAGGCACGGTAATAGTCATCCTTATAATTTGATTGACTAAACTTATTGTCTCGATACCGAATTGAATCAACAAACACAATCGATATTAACAATTTAATATCATTGACTCTGGCCAGAGATTTCGTTGATCAATTCATCGATAGGCCTAAGGGATATCTCTTTCTCTCGAAAGGAACAATTTCTATCTTGATGACTCACATCAAATTCCGTGTTTCAGATAATACCCGATCATAATCCCATGACCATCCTGTTACAGATGGTGGAAGATTATATCTAAGCATTATGTTACGCACGAAAAATGATCCATGATCATCTCAAGTGTGAAGAACTAAGACCCCATTCGTTACGATTCCATCTACAATGACTAAACCATGTCATGATATCGCACTTTTGGTCAAGTCACAATATGCATAACCTAATGCATATCCATATTCCCGATTTGACAAACTCTTTGTCCTATGATTAGCAAAACATAATCATCACCTCGGCGAATATGCTAGTGTACATGTTAGTCTATTATCTTATAATAGATATACTTATCACATAAGTATCCTAATCATGACTAGGGACGTTTTTGAAATATAACTTTTGAAATGTGATGGTTTTACTTAACATGATCACGTATCACGTAGACACTCACACAAGTCATAAATCAAGGTTCGTGTAATCAAATTACACAACCTCGCACAAGTTTTCATATAAGATAAATGCAAATGAAATATAAAATTTTTGAAAGTGCATTAATATAACATAAGTCTTGGGTGATACATCGTTTACAACAAATAACTTATCATAACAACTATTGTTTTAGATAACTACAAACCAACTTCCTCCTCTAGGTATCTCAAACCTATAGTTCTAGCATGACGATCATGTTTCGTAACTGGAAGTGGCTTCGTAAACGGATCCGCTACATTCTCGTCAGTATCAATCTTCAAAATCACAACATCCTGCCTTTGTAAAATCTCACGTATCAAGTGGAATTTACGCAGGATGTGTTTGGAGCGATGATGCGATCTCGGTTCCTTGGCCTGTGCTATTGCTCCCGTATTGTCACAATACACAGCCACGGGTTCCGAGATACTCGGTACAACACCAAGTTCGGTCACGAACTTCTTGACCCAAACCGCCTCCTTTGCGGCTTCCGAAGCCGCGATGTATTCTGCTTCCGTCGTAGAGTCAGCAACAGTCGGTTGTTTGGAACTCTTCCATATAACCGCGCCACCGTTCAAGCAAAACACGTACCCACTTTGTGATCGAAAATCATCAGTACATGTTTGGAAACTGGCATCGGTGTAACCCGTTACAACCAATCCATTATCCTCGCCACCATATACTAAAAACTGGTCCTTAGTTCTTCGTAAGTACTTGAGGATAGTTTTCACGGCTTGCCAATGCGGATCACCTGGATTCGATTGGTAACGTGATAGGACGCTCAATGCATACGATACGTCAGGTCTCGTACAGATCATGGCATACATGATAGATCCAACCGCCGAAGCATATGGAACCTTATCCATGTTATTTTTCTCTTCGCTCGATGTCGGACATTGAGCTTTCGAAAAATTTATACCACTCGACATGGGAAGAAACCCTTTCTTAGAGTTTTGCATGAAAAATCTTTTCAGCACCTTGTCGATGTACGTACTCTGACTTAGGCCGAGGAGTCTCTTGGATCTATCTCTATAGATCCTCACGCCTAAAATGTAGGCGGCCTCTCCTAAATCTTTCATAGCGAAACGAGTATTCAAATACTTCTTAACATCCGATAACATCGGAATGTCGTTTCCTATGATCAATATATCGTCCACATAAAGAACAAGAAATGCTACGCGGCTCCCACTAACCTTCTTATATACACAAGGTTCTTCTTCGTTCTTGATAAAATCATACTCGCGTATGACTTCATCAAAACGAATGTTCCAACTCCGAGAAGCTTGTTTCAGCCCATAAATGGACCTTTGAAGCTTGCATACTTTCTTAGGATTCTTTGGATCGATAAAACCTTCGGGTTGTGTCATGTACACATCCTCCGATAAGTTTCCGTTAAGGAAAGCAGTTTTAACATCCATTTGCCATATCTCATAGTCATAATATGCAGCTATGGCAAGGATAATCCTTATAGACTTAAGCATGGCTACCGGCGAAAACGTTTCATCATAGTCTACACCATGAATTTGCTTG
Source organism: Luzula sylvatica (assembly GCA_946800325.1). NCBI lineage: Eukaryota > Viridiplantae > Streptophyta > Magnoliopsida > Poales > Juncaceae > Luzula > Luzula sylvatica. Next base: position 52,517,610 of record OX326958.1, on the reverse strand, counting down.
AAACCTTTCGCAACTAACCGTGCTTTGTAAGTATGCACTTTCCCATCCATGTCGATTTTCTTCTTGAAAACCCATTTACACCCGACGGGTTTAACCAAGGGTGGTGGATCAATCAAGTTCCAAACTTGATTATCATACATGGATTGGATTTCGGACTTCATGGCATCATGCCATTTGTCGGAATCTTCGCTCAACATAGCATCTTTGTAGGTTGTCGGCTCATCATCTATGAGTTCGACGTTGCCTTCATCAGTCACGATAAATCCATATCGTACTGGTTCCAGCCGGGTCCTACTAGACCTACGAGGAGCACCTTGTGCTATTGGCTCGACATCCTCAACTATTGATGGATTCGGGTCAACATCCATCGGTTCAATGTTTATTTCTGAATCTCGAACCTCTTCGAGATCAATCTTACTCCCACTAGCTTGTTGAGATATAAAGTCCTCCTCCAAGAAGGTACCTCTTCGAGCTATGAAAACCTTGTTTTCCTCGGGATTGTAGAAATAATATCCTTTAGTTTCCTTAGGATATCCTACAAATAAACATTTTTCAGATTTGGGTTCGAGTTTATCCGAAAACATTTTTCGAACATAAACATCACATCCCCAAATTCTAATAAAAGATAACACCGGAGGTTGTCCGGTCCACATCTCATATGGTGTCTTTTGAACCGATTTAGAAGGTAAGCGGTTTATCAAAAAAGCCGCTGTCTCAAGGGCATATCCCCAAAACGATTTTGGGAGACTAGTTTGACTCATCATAGATCGAACCATATTCAATAAGGTCCGATTCCTCCTCTCGGACACGCCATTCCATTGAGGCGTTCCAGGTGGAGTCAATTGTGAAACGATTCCACAATCTTTGAGATGATCTTCAAACTCATAGCTCAAATACTCGCCTCCTCGATCTGATCGAAGTGCTTTGATTGTCTTGCCAAGTTGATTTTGAACCTCATTCTGAAATTCTTTGAACTTTTCAAAAGATTCAGATTTGTTACGCATTAAGTAGATATACCCATATCTACTAAAATCATCCGTAAACGTTATGAAGTATCGATAACCTCCTCTTGCCTCGGTACTCATTGGACCACATACATCAGAATGTATAAGTTCCAATAGTTCCTTGGACCTTTCTCCAACTTTTGAGAATGGTGCTTTTGTCATCTTGCCAAGTAAACAAGATTCGCATTGTCCATATGAATCAAATTCAAATGAATCCAAAAGTCCATCCTTATGGAGTTTTGAGATGCGCTTCTCGTTTATATGGCCAAGTCGACAATGCCAAAAGTAAGTTTTACTATCAACTTTAGGTTTAATCCGATTCGTGTTTATATTATAGATTGATTTATCATTTGTGTAATTCATATCTAAAATGTAAAGACCATTTTCTAATAGAACATTTCCATAGAATAAATTATCCTTACAAATAGAAAATTCATTATTCTTAATAATAAATTCATAACCATCATTAGCTAGTCTAGACACACTAATAATGTTCTTACACAAACTTGGAACAAAATAACAATTATTTAGTTCTAAAATAAATCCACTCGGTAAAGTAATAAAAATATCTCCGACGGCCAATGCAGCAACGCTTGCTCCATTCCCTACTCGAAAATCCACTTCACCGCGTGTTAACTTCCTTCTATTTTGAAGAACCTGCATATTTCGACAAATATGAGTTCCACAACCGGTATCTAATACCCAATTGTCCAAAATTGAAATGTTAACATCTATAATAGTCATACCTGCGGTTCCGGCTTCCAAAGCCTTCCCCTTGCTTTTCTTCACCTCCTCGAGGTAAATCTTGCAATTTCTCTTCCAATGCCCAGTCTTTTTGCAATGGAAGCAGGTGACATCCTCAGATTTCTCCTTTCCTTTAGTCTTCGGTTTGGACAACGACTTGCCCGCACCGCCCTTGGACTTTTGTTTCTTACAAATCCCACCTTGAATCATGAGGACATCCCTAGCAACTCTTGCTTTGGGTTCCCCCGATGCCTTAAGCATCTCCGACTCAAAGTTCTTGAGCATCCCATGGAGCTCGGGAATCGTCTTGTTCATCGAATGCATATGATAGTTCGTTACGAAAGTTGAGAAAATCGGTGGCAATGCACATAAGATCAAATCTTGTTGCATTATTGGTGACACCTTTTCTCCCAATTTCTCGAGACGATCAATCAATGATTGTACCTTTAACACGTGAGTGCTAACCGAAGATCCGTTAGGCATCTTACAGTTAACCAACTCCTTTAACGTATTGAACCTTTCAATACGTTCTTGCTCTTGGAACATTTCCTTGAGCGTCGCGTTAATCTCGTACGCATCCGAATCCTCGAATTGCTTCTGCAAATTCGCGTCCATACATGCCAACATGAGGCACGTCACGTCATTTGACTCCTTCTTAAGTTTGTCAAATGCCGCCTTTTCTTCGGGCGAAGCATTCTCGTCGGGAGTCACCATCTTTGTGTCCAACACATGACTCTTGCACTCTTGCCTAAGAACAATTCTTAGGTTACGGTGCCAGTCAAGATAGTTCTTGCCGACTAGCTTCTCCCTCTCCAATACCGATCTAATCGACATTGAGTTGGTGTTGCTTGATGTCATGATTGCTACAACGAAAAATACTTTAAAATGAGATTGATACTGATATGTGCGAACTTATGCTATATGCTTATATGATGATATGAAATATGTTACTTTTATCAAATCAATAACCCTAATATTGATTCGGGATTCCAAATCCAATAACACTTCAAGACCCATATTTCATGATCCTCCCACAAGTGACTTTGGCCGACAAATGGGATCTCACTATTTAGGTAGGATAAATCCAATCGCATCCAATACGACTCTTGACCTTTTATAGGATTTCGGTATCGAACCATATCATATATGATTCAAATTCCGTTTGTGCATCCTAACTATGCCCCGAACCCCAATCGGATTGGCTTGGACGGTTAAGTCACAACCATATTCACGTATCGTTCAATTGAGCTACAAATGCGCCCGACTTTGGCCTGAACCCGCATTTGTCCCCAATCAACGCTTGCCTCTCACGTTGATACATACAACAATGCACGCCCGACTTTGGCCTGAAACCGTGCAAGGTGTGATGACCAACCTCGGAGGTTGTGAATCATGGAAGGCATTTCATGACTTAAGTATTATGCAGGGATTTATGTGATATAATCTAATTATATCAATAAGCAAGTATATCATGATGAATGAACATAATTAATAATGATTAGAACCACAATTAAATAAATCAGGAAAAATTACACTGTGCGTCACGACGCAACATAACGTCCGTCATGACGCACTGTACTAAAATGGACTTCCATTGACTTCCGTCATGACGCAACATAACGTGCGTCACGACGGACTTCACAGGTCCGTCATGACGCCAGACAGTGCGTCACGACGGACCATACAAAACAATTTTGTTGTCCATTCCAGAAACTATTTCAGGTTCCTCCGTCATGACGGTTGGTTACTACCGTCACGACGGACCGTGTTATTCCGTCATGATGCCAGACGGTGCGTCATGACGGACTGTACAAAACCATTTTGTCCAGATTTCCAGAAACTTTTTGAGGTCCGTCCGTCATGACGGTTGGTTATACCGTCACGACGGACTGTTCTGGTCCGTCATGACGTCAGATGGTGCGTCATGACGCACTGTACAAAACCATTTTGTTCAGTTTGCCAGAAACTTTTTGGGCTTCTACCGTCATGACGCACAAAATTGTCCGTCACGACGGTATCTATTTACACAGTGCGTCATGACGCACAACTTTTGTGCGTCACGACGGACAGAGTGTAACGCCTCAGATCCAACTCTTGGATTTCCCGATATACTTGTGCGTCACGACGCAACATATCGTGCGTCATGACGCACCAGACCTGAATGTCAGTTTTATTTTGTAATTTTAACAGATTTTAATCGTTTCAAAAACGATTAATCACGAACAATTCATGATTACTTCTAGATTCTTTTAATCATCTCATGATCAAATACTAGTAAGATTTCTATGGTCCTAATTTTATAACTACATGATTATGTCCTAAAATTCTACATGAAATTCCGAATAACACTTATTCGAAATCGATTCGACGATCGAATCGTGACGATCGCTCTGATACCACTGTTGGAAATCGGCGTCACTACCGAGCCCCGCGCAGCGGATTGAGAGGCCCGGTCCGACCCGATCCCGAGGACCACGTCAACGACCCGAAAGTACGAATCATGAAATGCATCTAACCTATGAAATTAACGCTTAATTCATAGAGAATCATACCGCGTGAAATTGATCACGGAGACGGGTTGACTCTGTTAGCTGCTGCTTGCTTCGATTCCGGCGACACGCACGTCCCACGCCCGCGCGATTCGACACCTAATACGAAGCTCCGATTTGTCGTATACAACCGGAATTTATCCGGTTCGTCTCCGACCTTGCTCGTCCTTGCTCTCGATTGATCACAGTCGAAGATCTCAGTTGAGATCTCTCTACTCGTATCCACCTCGAGCTAACGTCTTTCGGTTGCGGCGAATTCCCCTAAAATTCCCGTAAACTTGCTCAAAACAATCTCCAATTCTCCTTCACTTGTCACACAAGTTTCTCTCTTCTTCTCAAGAATTAGGTCTAGCAGCCAGAGAGAGAGAGGAAGAAGAATCCACAGATCTTATATTAATCTGAGAGTTAATGGTGTATTAATGAGTATCAGAAACTGCTAATCCAGAATTCGGATCACTGTGCGTCATGACGCACGATATGGTGCGTCATGACGCACAAGTCACATTTACTTGGATATAGCCGTTACACAGTGTACCGTCATGACGCACGATAACGTCCGTCATGACGCACCACTCATGTGTACCGTCATGACGCAAGATAACTTGCGTCATGACGCACTACTCACAGATTGGCTTTCTCAGAATTACTCTATTGTGCGTCATGACGCACAATATGGTGCGTCATGACGCACCATGTAATTTCTGCCAGATTTGCATAATCTTATTATGCATCCAATCGTTCCGACGAACACGTATGTTTGTCTACACTCATTTGTACATTCAACTAGTTGATCTGTAACTGTATTTCCTTCACTTGAGACAGCGGCACTAATGAATGGTTGCATATAAGATATGGACCATAAACCTTCTAATCGATACAAAAGACGCCATATGAGATATGGATCGGAATGGTTCCGAAGTTGTCATTTGTAAAGAGTTAAGGATGTGAGTATATTTAGAAAATTGTTTCGGTTAAACTCAATCCCAAATCTGAAAATTGTTCGTTTATCATATATCCTTAAGGAAAATAAAGGGTATTAGTTCTAACGTCCCGACGAAAATGAGATTTTCGTGGCTTGAAGAGATGCCTTCTTGGAGGAGGACATAATGCGCACAAGTTTGGAACTTGATGCCATTTATCTCTACACGCGCTAATGGGAGTAGAATAAATCTCGAAAGAGTTCGAGATCTGAAAATGAACATTGTGCCAATGAAAGTTGACACGACTTCATCAATAGTTGATGAATACGAGTCGAACACACAAAGAATTTTGCATAGATCAAGTAGGCTATATCATAAGCCGGTAAATACGGATGTTTCGTGGCTAATGATGATAGATCGAAATCATATGATGATTCGATATCCTACAAGGATGCTATGAAAGTTGATTCCACATGACATGGTGTCATGAAATCTGAGATTCGATCCGTGTAAATTATCAAGTTTAGAACTTGATTTCATTACTTTCAGGGTTAGACCAGTGAAATGTGAATGGGTTTTCAAGATGAGAACCGACACGGATAGGAATATGCATATAACAAAGCGAGGCTAGTAGCGAAAAAATTTCAAGTATTTCATAATTGGACTATGAAGAAACGTTTTCGCATGTTGCTATGCTTTCACATTCTCGAAATTCTGCTTGCCATGGTCCCGTATTATGACTACATGATGTGGAAAAATGGATGTGAAAACCGAATTTCTTGACAGAAATTTTATGAAAGGATGTGTTCTTGACACAACCTTACGGTTTTGTCGATTCATAAGAATCGGGGATAGGATATGCACGCTTTAACGATCCATATGATGGATTAGAGAAAGCTTCTCGGAATTGGAATATTCGTTTTGACGAAGTTATAAACGGTTATAACATTGTCGGCACGAATGGAAAGTTTGTGTACACATGAAGGTTAGTGGGAGCCGCGTTATATTTCTTGTAACGACAAAGGATTTAGGCGAGACCGCTTATGAATTAAGCGTGAAGATCTATAGGATAGATCTAAGAAGTTCCTCGTTATATATTATATCACGTATATCTACATATTGTTGAAAATGGTTTTCAACATATAACTCCTTGGCGGAGTTAAATCGAAATGTCGAATGGCATACATTTTTGTGGCTCGATGTGAGACATCAAGCAGCGCAAACATAGAAATGATATGATGCTTCACATTTTGATGTGAGAATCTATTATGTATGCCATGATATGTATGTGGATATATGTCGTACGGATGAAGCGTCTAATTTACCGTCAATAAATTCCAAGGGAATCACACGAGTTTGAATGTAATGCGATTACATGAGACTAACTCTTGTGAATGTACATTGGTTATACATCTATATACATAATGGTTATGTATATTTAAACCCATCGGCATTAGTATTGATAGCGGTGAAGTTTATCCTTGAATACTTTGCGAAAGAATTCAGGATTTATTTTATCTATAATGGTGTGGAGGACGTGTTGGTTATAAAGAGTTATAACAACGACAGTTTCCAAATATTTAGCACGTCCAAATCTGTAGCATGACTTTCGATCACAAAGTGTGTACATGTTTTGCTTAAACGAAAACACGGTTATGTGGAAAGGTTCCACATGACCAATAGTTTATGATTCTATTTAAGGAGGCGAGTATGTTGCGGTTATTAATCGCAAAAGGAAGCGGTATGGATCAAGGATACATGACCAAACTCGAGTAGTCACGAGTTATCGGATTTATGGTTGTGTATTGCGTGAAACGCAATAGTACAAGCCAAAAATGCCGAGGTCACAACCCCTTCTAGCCAATACTCAGAAAAATTTCATTGATCCATGAAATTTTGTGAAAAGATGTGATCGTAGGTATTGGAAATGTTCCAAACCTGATGAAGATTAACACTAGCAGCAATGTGCGGACCCGTTTACAAAACTGCTCTCTCTAGTCCGCGTGAATGTCATGTGATGACTATGGGTATGGAGATACCTAGAGGAGGAAGAAGAGAGTAGAGTGTAGTTATCTAATACGATAGTCCTCTCAGGTTGTGGGTATGGAGATACCCATAGGTAAACGTTGTATCACCCAAATACTTACTCCATATGAATGCATCCCTTTAAAATATTTGTTTACATAAATTAATATGCATTCACCTTATATGAAAACTGTGTGTGGGTTGTGTAATATGATTACATGAACCCTGATTTGAGCTTGTGTGGACGTCGGCATAATACGTGATTATGTGCAGCGAAATCGTCACACCTAAAGTTTCATTTCTAAACATCCCTAGTCGCGTGTCGGTTTGCTTAAGAGAGAAGCATTTCTATTATCTGATAATAGAATGAACGCGTACACTAGTACGTTAGCCGAGGAGATGATTATGTTTTGCTAATCATAGGACAAGGTGCTTGTCGAATCGGGAACGTAGATATATGCTAGGTGACATATATTGGATATGACCAAAGCCGCGAGACCATGACATGGTTTAGTTATTATAGATGGACTCGCGACGAGTAGGGTATTAGGCTCTTCACACTTGAGGGGACCATTGATTGCGTTACGTGCGTAACACAATGCTTTGATATGATCTAATGCCTACCGTAACAGGGGGCCAAAACGGTCATCATTGGGTATTGTCCGAAACACGGAATTCAATATGAGTCTTCAAGATAGGAATTGTTTATTCCGAAAGGAAGAGATATCTCTTAGGCCGCTCGATGAATTGATTAACGAAAACTACGACCGACCGTAGTCAATGATATTAATGGTTAATATCGATTAAAATTGTTAACTCAATTCGGAATCGAGGAATAAGTATAGTTAATCAAGATATAAGGATGACTACCACCATGTCTTTTGATTAACGAATATCATAAACAAGAGAACTAATAACCGCTATTCGAGATAGGCACAATGATCACAATCATTTTTCGTTTTAACATGGGTAGCCATGATGGAGTGACTAGATCCCGCTCATGGGCTTGTAGGGCTTTGGAAACAGCCTACTGTCATCGCTAAACGAACCTACACGGTCACACAACGAGTCGTACTATGTCGGGCTTGATTGCAAGTTTTTGCACAAGAGATGTGCATGGCTTTAGCGTATATGATACGCGGGCTAGATTCTCTAATATAATGTATATATGATATACATGAGTACCTTTTAGGTAGATCTGAAACTGAGTGGGAGACTGAAGGAAATACAGTTTTGGATCAACGCTAAAATGGTACGTAGAAGGAAAAACGAACTTACGCGTTCGTGGGCATAAGAAACAGTTTTAGTAAAACTGATATAACTTTCAGATAACGAATCCAATTTGAATGGTCCAACTTTGGTTAGATAGATAATGAGATTATCTAGAACTTTCATGTAGAAATATATTTCATTTGAGCGAAGTATCAGTGTCGTTTTAATGGAATACCGAAAGGGTGCGACAGTTTGACATACAGTTAGTAAAACTGTCATAACTTTCGGATCCGAACTCCAATTGGGCTGGGATAAATTGGGTTGGAATGATAATAAGATTATCTACAATGTTAGTGAAGGTTTAAAGTCGTTTGGAACGATTTAATAATTTCGTTTCAACAGAATACTGAAAGGGTGTATGCAGTTTCTGTTTGAAAAGGTGTATAATAGATATACATACTTTTTGGCCCACCCTTATCCTATGTTGAATAAATAGGATGTTTCTCTCTCTCTATTCAGTCAATTTAGACAATTTTAAGACAATTCAGAATCAGATTATTCAATCAATTGAAGTCTAATTCAGTCCAGAAATTATAGAGACTCTTATCAAGGTGTTGAAAGAGTGCGAAGAGAAAAAGAGAAAGAGAAAAGAGGAGAAAAGAGTTTTCTCCGTCTAGAGAATCGAAAGCAATCATGCAAGTTCGCCGGCGCATCGTCTAGGCAGGTGCATCCGCGACCGAGGTGCGACGACTCACGGTGGATACGAGTAGAGGAGCTCGCACTTTGTGGCTCTTCGTTTGTGATCAAACCGGAGAAGTTAAGGAGTGAAAGGCAGTGGAAATGTGTGGACATGGGACGCACGAAGACAATCGGAGGCGTGTCAAAATGGTGGGAGACGTGTGGTATGGGACGCACGGGCTAGTCACCAACGTGACACCAAAGAAGAGAAGGATGCGAGTGATCAGCCCGTCGTGCGTGATCAATTTCACACTGGTAATCGTCTATCCTACTTTGCATCGTACCCTCGAAGTCGAGGCGTGATCTCGTGATTTGGGAATCGGACCGAGCCTTCATATCCGCTGCGAGGGCTCGGGGACGGGATAATTTTCTACAAGACCGTCATGTACTTGTTGTACCAAGCTGTAGACGAGTCGGGTTTTCAGAAGATTGCCGGCGCGAAAACTTCGAAGGAAGCATGGGACACTTTGGAGAGAGTGTTCAAGGGTGCCGACCGAGTAAAGCAAGTGAGGCTTCAGACTCTGCGAGGTGAATTGGAGTCCATGAAGATGAAGAAATCGGAGGGATTGTCCGATTACATCTCGCGTGTACAAGGAGTGGCGAATCAGTTAAAGGGCAACGGAGAAACTCTAGCCGACGCAAGAGTTGTTGAGAAGATTCTACGATCTCTGACCGAGAAGTTCGAAAACGCGGTGTGTGCTATTGAAGAGTCGAAAGATTTAGATCAAATGACCGTTGATGAATTGGCAGGTTCACTCGAAGCACACGAGCAGCGAAAGAAAAATAAGAAGAACGAGTCACACCAGGAGGCTCTGCAAGTAAAGACGACCATAGATGAAGAGAAGGCGATGTATGCTGAGAACAATCGAGGAAGAGGGCGCGACCGAGGAGTTAGATCTGGTGGTCGAGGCAGAGGCGGAAACTATAATTCCGAAGAAAAGAAGCAACCGAATTAGCAAAATTGGTGCGGCCGAGGATGAGGTCGTGGACGAGGAAGCTGGTCGAATCGATCAAGTGTCAAGTGTTACAACTGCGGCAAACCTGGACACTACGCGAATGAGTGCTGGTCCGAGAAAAAGGTAAAAGAAAATGCAAACATAGTAGAGAAGGAGGCAAATGATGGTGTTCTCATGATGGCTCACAAAGACACCATATCGGAGAGCGATACGATCTGGTACCTCGACACCGGCGCAAGCAACCACATGTGCGGGCACAAACACCTCTTCGTAGATATGAAGGAGATAGACAATGGGCACGTGTCATTTGGAGATGCGTCAAAGGTCCAAGTGAAGGCAAAGGTAAAATTCGATTCTATCAGAAGGATGGTAAAGAAGGACATATCGAAAAAGTCTATTACGTGCCCGAGATGAAAAGCAACATAATCAGCATGGGGCAACTATTGGAGAGAGGATACTCGGTCTTCATGAAAGATCGAATGATGCAGCTGAAGGACAAGGAAGGTCGATTAATTACGCGTGTTGAGATGACGAAGAATCGAATGTTCAAGCTCAACCTGAGAAGTGTTCAGAGAATCTGTTTACGAGTCGACCTGGAGGACAAAGCTTGGCTCTGGCATTTGCGGTTTGGACACTTGCAATATGGAGGCCTGCGAGATTTTGGCAAAGAAGGACATGGTGCACGGTCTGCCCGATATGGGCTACACGAGCAGATTTTGCGAAGGTTGCGTACTCGGTAAAAATGCAAGAGTCCCATTTCAGAAGAAGGCGAAATATGAAGCAGCAAGCCTTCTCGACCTGGTGCACACCGACATTTGTGGTCCGATCGCACCGAAATCGTTTAGTGAGAAAAGATATTTTATTACATTCGTTGATGATTACACTAGGAGGACCTGGGTTTATTTTTTGAAGGAAAAAATCCGAGGCATTCGAAGTGTTCAAAAGGTTCAAGGTGCTTGTCGAGAAGATGATCGGGCGATATATCAAAGCTTTGCGGTCAGATAGAGGTGGTGAGTACACGTCAACCGCGTTTACGAGCTTTTGTGCGGAGCAAGGGATTAAGAGATTCTTGACTGCGCCATACTCGCCTGAGCAAAATGGTGTGGCCGAGAGGAAGAATCGGACCATTCTCGACATGGTTCGGTCGATGTTGAAGAGCAAATGAGTGCCAAAAGAATTTTGGGCCGAGGCGGTACAGTGTGCGGTGTATGTACGGAATTGATGTCATCATGCGAAATTGGGCGAGAAAACACCTCAAGAAGCTTGGAGCAGTCAGAAACCGACGGTGTCGCATTTCAAGGTGTTTGGAAGTGTGGCCTACGCACATGTACCGGATCAAAGGAGGACGGAGCTCGATGATAAAAGCAATAAGTTTGTGTTCATTGGATATGACGAGAAAACGAAGGCATACAAGTTGTATGACCGGATTGAAAGAAAGGTTGTGGTGAGTCGAGATGTCCATGTGAATGAGAAGAGCGCATGGGACTGGAGTAAGAAGTGAGAGACGGATGATGAGGACGCCGAGTCAGACGAGTCCGAGAAAGAAGAATCCTCAGTTGTTGTACCGACTAACCCCGCAATACCTGATGAAGAAGACGAGCCGAGACAGACGCGCACAAGGAGCCTACAAGAGCTGTACGATGCAACCAGTGAGGTACATCTTGTTTGTCTTTTGGCAGAAACGGAGAATATTTCGTTTGAAAAAGCTGTGAGAAACAAGAAATGACAAGCCGCGATGGATGAAGAGATTGGGACTATCGAGAAAAACAAGATGTGAGACTTGGTCGAGTTACCAAAAGGATGCAGACCCATAGGAGTCAAGCGGGTGTACAAGAAAAAGAAAAAATTTCAAGACGATGATCGGGATGAAGAAGAGGCTTGTGCTTAAGGGAGGAATTTGTTGATAAGCCCAAGCCCGAAATAATAAATCAAGTTTAATTAGCCCATATAAGTTTAGGAAAAGTTATTTTAAGGAAATAAATTTAGGAAATAACTATAGGGCACCTTTTATTATAATGAAATTAGTTTAGGAAGGAAGTTTAAGGCAAGGTTTAATTCCTTGTATTCCAAGTTTATGGAGCCTATAAATAGGCCTTAGATGTTTAGGAATTAAACACATTGAAATCATATATGAAAATATCAATTAGAAAAGAGAGAAAGACTTGTAAAAGCCTATTAGAATTATAAGAGAGCGTTTTGTTTATTAGAAATCCCTATTTAAATCCATATTTGAATCTCATATTACCAACAGATTCACAATTCCATACTGAGATGAGGACCAAAAGAATTTCACTGTTTTGAACTATGAGTAAAAAGTAATTAGCAAATTACAAGCAGGTCCCTGGAAAATTACATAATAGTCCAGACAATTTTGAGGTTGAGTAACAGATTTCAAAAATTCATATCAAATAGAAAATTGCATGAAATTGATTGATTCAAGAAAGTTTATCAAACTAAAGATCCAGATCTAAACAGTGATATTGAGAAAGAATTATTTTTTATTTCTTTTCTATTTTAAAAGGAATTAACAAAACAGCACAGAAAATTGAGTATATCACAAAGGCAAAATGGGAAAAATTCCACAAACTATATTCCACAGTATATAACAAGTTCACAAAGAGAATTGTATCAAATCTACTTAATTTCTAATCAAAACCCTAAAAAGAGAGAAAAATTACCGAAAAAGAGATGAAATTGAGTCCAAGAACGAATCTTGGCGAGGTCATCGAGCCTTCACGCCTTGAGAGGAGATGAGAGGAGGAGAAAAACTTCGTATCGATTCGGAGAAGGTGGAGAGAGGAAAAACTCCTCGGAACGGCCTCGGAAACCGTGCTAAGACATGATTTCCTTGGCAAAAATGGCTCGACGACGAGCAAGACGGAGCGTCGAAGCTCTAACAATGGAGGGGAAGAGGCTAAGACCTTGTCTTCCCCCAAAAATGGAGTAATTGACCAATAAGGACCAATGGTCCTTGAAAGAATAGGCTTTAGTTATCTTTTATAGGAAATGGAGATGGCTAACAGACAAGATTCGAGTTGTAACTTGCATGATCAGGTGGAACAAGTTGCAGCGAATCCAACGGTCCAAATTTCATCAGATTTGACCTAAGAATGAGGGAGAAAACCCAAAATTACCCTTGAGGATATTCCTCAAAGATTCAAATTAAATCTCCATTAATTCAACCGAAATTCAGCTCTGTAATTAAATGTTCTCCATTGAGGGCAGAACCGGAGAGGGAGAGTTGGGTAGAGGACTATTTTAATACCTTCATTAAATGCCTGAAATGGAGAGTGCGGTTCCGAATAAATGGAGAGGAATTTTAAGGCTGTTGGAGCCAAAAGAATTTGTTCAAACAAACCGCACCGATTGTCTAAGGATAGAACAATGCGGTAAATCGTGCAACCAAGTAGATTGAGTGGAAGAGAAGTGCTGCAGCGCGGATCACACGAGATCCGGGTCACAAGGGATCTGGGTTGATGGGGTCCACGTGGGATTCGGTGTATGAAAATAGTTGTAGCTTTGTGTGTAGCAAGTGAAGAAGAGGATGGTTATAACCCGAAATTTTGTGTATGTAAAAAGTGATGAAAAATCTTCTTGTCAGCGAACGTGAACTATAAAATCCGAAATAAAAATACAAACATAACAATATAGATACAAAAGAAAACACAAACAAGAATACGGACACAAAATACAAACACAAACACGTATACAAAATAAAGATACGCAACACAAACATCAACCACCGCTAGAAATGCGAATTGGGAATACGCAAACATGTACAAGAACAACAAAAACAGAAGGGAAATACATAACAACTCTTTGCCTCTGTCGGTTTTACTGTGTGCTCACTCCAAGTCGGAATTTTCATAACAAACGATGCGATTGTGAATTTTGAACTTTTGCGCAAACTGCTTGAATAACCTGCGTTCAACGAAACTATAGAGCATCATCGTAAACATATCATCATCATCATCATAATCATCATAACGATATCATCATCATCATCGTCATCATCATCATCATCATCATCAACAACAACCACCACCACCACCACCACCAACAACAACAACGTATTATTATGTCGTATAAGGATCACATAATTGAGGAAAAACAATAGCACATTATATCACATGAGGTTTGAGTCCTAAATCGATTTTGATGAATTCTTGATTTCGTCTTCCTGATTTTGCCTGTGATGTATAAAAAATATCCAAATTTTACAGCAAAAAAAACGTTTGAATTGTTGAAGAAAACCGGTTCTTCAACAATTCAAACGATTTTTGCTCTAAAATTTAGAAAAATCATGATTTACCGAGGCAATCAGACCATGCTCACAAATTTTATGCCGAAATGAAAGCTTTCTTTTTTTAACGCGTTTAATCGCATAATTTTTTAATAACTAAATTACTTAGAACTTGGTATTGTTGTAATTTTTATGTTTCTCCTATTATTTTTTATTTTTTTTAATGGTATTTGACAAGTGATCGCTTTCGTTAGTGATACCTACTTTTTTTTTATGCCAATGAGGATCGAACCCACCTCTCACAACATGTGATTTTTTGTGTTTCGCGCTCAACCAACTAGGCTATGGACTAATTGGTTGTTTCTCCTATTATTAAAAGTAAAGTATTATCTGTTGTTTTATGGTAAAATATTCATATTTTTTGTACCGTATTCTTACATACGACGTAAAATACATCCATAATTTGTTAATATGTTTTTGCTCATGTGACTATTTTATAAACTAGTTTGAGGTCTTAATTTTTTGTATGACCGCAGGCTAGCAATGACTAATATCCTAGGGTTGGGAAGATTGATAGATATTGCGTAAATATTGTATTTAATAAATTAAAGACATCGCACTAAAGTGTAAGGTAGTTGGAGAGGTCAAAATCGAGAGGTAGCTTAATTTGTTATCATGCAAATATATATATTTATAGTGAATTAATATATATAATGGCGACTAAGCTCCTAACTATAACAAACTTCGATTTATGACGGCGTATTGCCATGCACTTGCAAACAAAATGGTTTAGAACAAATCTCAATCCCAATTAATTAGTTCTATTTTTTTTAAATCAAAGCAACATATAAGATTTATCTTAACATGCATTACTTTTTCAGTATTTGTGACCTAATCCTAGTTTATTTCTATTATGAATGTTAGCCTAATTTAATATTACCGAGAGTGAGATCTTAAGATTAATATGTTCTCTTTCACGATAATGGGCATTGTCATTAAGTTTGTTGACAAGGAGATATTATGTTTGTTGAGGTAGTCTACCTCAAAAGATAGCTTAATTTGATCACACACACAGTGGATTATGTATGCTTATATTTCCATTCATATTACATAAAGATACAATTAGTAAAGTTCCTACTATAACAAACTTTGATAGATAAGTGGTCTTACTATTTTCTTTGAGTTGTTATTTAAAATAACATTACAATAAATATAATTTCTTCAAATAGTATTTTCATGTTTGAATTTCTGAAGTAAAATCGAACTATTTGAGTTCGAAAGGTTTTCTGTTTTGCGTTTCGAGGATTCGAAAAAAATATTTCATTTTTTCCTTGATTTAACCTCAAAAAAATGTTGTTGAAGTTTCAAAATTTGGAACAAAAATCAAAACATAGTTTTGCTATTTGTACAAATTCAAATATGATAAACATTATTTTTCAGAAGTTCTTTGTTCACACATTACTTAACAATCAAATCCGTGGACTGATGGTTTTCGTGGATGTATGAAAAGTCTCTACTAAAAAAGGTGGAGTTTGTTATTGTGTAGCACTTGAAGTTTGGTCACACTTAAACACTAAGCCGCACACATACAAAATATTGGGTTGCTTCAAAATTGAGTAGAACCTATGTTACGCGGATGCTTCAAAAATGCAGTAGTATCCTAAGGATACGCGTATCCGATACGGATACGGATGCGATATGATTCGGATACGTATCAGATACGCCACGTGGTGTATCCGAATATTTTAATATTTATTTTTTTCGGATACGGCGGGAATACGATAGGATACGGCATGATACAGCTGGGGATACGTCCAAGATACGGCTGGGATACTCCATTTAAGATACTTCGGCCCATTATATATTTTGGCCTATAATATTTTTAAATAAATTATATAGGATACTTCTAGAATACTTCTAGATTAGTTCTAAAATATTTCTAGAACAAGTTTATGATAGTTTTATGATACTTGTATTGTTTGCTTAATATTATTTATTGTCATGATATTTAATTTAATAATATTATTAATTTATTACTTATTTATTAATTATATATAATATAAATATATTAAATTAATAATTATATAACCGTATCCGTATCCGTGATTTTTTGAAAATTGTCGTATCGCCGTATCCGTATCGTATCGGATACGCTATCCGTATCCGTATTCGTGCAACATAGAGTATAACACATTAAGGGAACCCTAGAAATCACCAAATCCTGAGATACACCTAGAACAACATGTTTCAAAAACCAAAAAGATATTCAATTATAAAACTATATATATGCACTCATTATTAATTACTGTCAATATATTAAATTAATGTGTTAACTCATAACTTACTAATAGGAAACCTAAAAATTGGAGTGCAAAAAATGGATCTGCAAAACTAGGGAACTTATACTTAAATACCAACTGTAATAATTCAAGAGTAGGCCAAGTCCATGTAAATTAAATTTCTCATGTAAATGGCTGGTGAAGGGGCAAGAATATATGAAAGGAACTCCTCTAACAATACTCAAATTGAGTTTGCCTATAAATTGAGTTGCATGAATATCCAAAGTCTCATCTCAACATAACACATCCAAGTTAAGCACTTAACATGGAAGAGACAACCAAGTTGTTAAACTCCTCTAAGGTTAGACAAAAAAAGAATGCATGCAAATAGAAAAGGAATAAAATGCATGCAAATACACTTAAAATATATTTCCTTCACAAGTTTCAAGTGATCTATCTACACTTAAATTGTGCAACAAGTAATTAATTCTTAGGAATTATGTTACATCATTCATTTGTATAATTTTAGTATTCAGTGTTAGTAAAGCTAACTTAGATATTTATTGGATTTTTGATATGGAATAGAAGAGTCCGAAGCTCGGTTCAAACCCGGTGGCGGCTAAGCTTCCGATGAGGAGCAACCAATCCCAGCCGTTGAGAGTGATCAGCAATACTCATGAGGTAAAATATTTGCAAATTTAGTTTTAATTATCTTAGTAATTTATTTATTTACATATTTTTAGTAGTTTATTAAATTATAACAACGTTTTTGGTCACGTTCATAAAACATAACTTTGGGTCATTAATCTTTGTCACTGTCTACCTAGATAAGGCCTACAATTATCTAAACTTTAGAAATTGATACTCTGCAGTACAAATCATCATTATCTTCTCTTTTTGTTATCGATCACAATCATTATCTTCTACAAAAATTC
Source organism: Luzula sylvatica (assembly GCA_946800325.1). NCBI lineage: Eukaryota > Viridiplantae > Streptophyta > Magnoliopsida > Poales > Juncaceae > Luzula > Luzula sylvatica. Next base: position 52,500,005 of record OX326958.1, on the reverse strand, counting down.
AAAAAAGAAAAATCATTGCATGTTTTCCACGAAAAGCATCTTGAATTAATACTTGTGTTTAATTGAATAATTGATATGTTAACAGAAACAAGGACAGAGAAAAGAACAAACTAAATCTCCAAAGAAACATTATTTACCAAAACCATTGGTCAAGGAGAAGCCTGTTCACAAGGCAGAGAAGACATTGGTAAAGGAGAAACCTATTTACAAGGCCGAGAAGAGTTTTAGGCTTCACAGCGAAGAGAGAGCCATGCAACGTGCCAGTTATAATTATATGGTACCATCATAACACATTTGTCAAATATTAATTATATATGAATATGAATAATATACTTTTTTTACTTATATAGGTGACAAGCAAGATAAACTCCCTAGCAATAATTAGAAGGTTTGAGGAGAAGATCCTAAAGGTATGTACACTATATATGTTGAAATTAGTATAATTTTGTGTCATAAAAAATCTCAAAAAGATTGACTTAAGAAGTAAAGATAATTATTAATTAATAATCTTGTAGGTTATGGAAGAAGAGGATATCAAGACAATGAGAAAGGAAATGGTTCCAAAAGCCCAACTCATGCCTCATTTTGACAGACCATTCTACCCTCAAAGGCAATATTAGTAACAAAAATTAGACCAAAAAAAGACTCAATATTATCTAATTTTAAGTTCTTCAAACAAATGAATTGTATTATAATTATAATTATAATAATTTTTACATAAAGAAGTTATGAGAAATTAATCTATAAAATGTGTTTATATTGCATAATAATGTAGATCGACAAGACCACTGACAAGGCCGAAGGACCCGAGTTTTCTCAAGCAAAATTGCTGCATTGGTGGTGAATTTCATCGCCATTTTTGTTTCAACACCAAGACCATCAAATAATACCGTCTTAGTACTATTTTAATGGATCTCATATATATCGCCTATTTTGGATTTGATTCTCTTTTTTTTTCCATTTTCATTTTCTTAGTTCTTTTTTCTCTTGGTGATTTTGTTAAATTTACAAGTTATGAGTAGTGAGGTGACGAGTCTTCGCTTATTTTGTGTATCATTTTGAGCAATTCAACATTTCGATTAAAACAAAAAGCATTAACACGAGTTATACTAGAGAGAAAAGAAAACAAAAATCCTATACAAATATGAATATTTGGTAAAGTTTGTGTTATACAAGCGAAATGTAATCAAGATTCTCTAGGACGGGGTTTGTGAAATGAGACGAACTTCGTACAGATTATCATTCTCCCCTTTCCCTGTACATAAGCAAATGTATACACATTAGTTGTTTGCTCCTAATTAAAATAATTTACTTTTAAATGGCTAATTGGTAGAAAATCCAAAGAAATTTTTAAAAAGAAGAAAAGAAAAGAACTGACCAATTTCTGCACTGATCCCGGGTCCAAAAAACGATGTGAATTTTGCCTGAAAAAAAAAAAAAAAAAAAAATTAAAATCTTTTGAAATCAACCAAAATATTATTTTATTGGAATTAAAGGTAAAAAATTAAAAAAAAAAAATTGACCTGTCTCTTTTCAAAATCAGAGAGCTGCAATGCTTTAGCTTCAAAAACAAGCACCAAAGAATATTTCCCCTCTTCAGTTACCTAATTCCAACAATATATAACTTATTTATGTACAATTAATTTTAAAAAATAAAGTAATTAAGTTAAGAAATGTACCTCTTCACGAATCAATTGTAACTTGGGTGCACTGCGTCTTGAAATTCCACCTCCCTACATTATAACAAATTAAAGAGATAAAATATGAATTACTTTTATCCATTTTAAAAATATTTAAAGAAAATAAAACTACAAAAGATCATTGAGAAAAAATTAACATACCAGTCCGTACTGGAAGATTCTTTTAAGGGCCTCCTCCAAATGTTGTTCATCACCGTACCTGTATCTTATCACATCACTCCTCACCTAATAATTTAATCACATACTATGATAAATACACTTCTAAATCGATGCAAAATTGAATTAAATCGAGACTTTAATTGAGTAAATTTGAACGATACCTGTTTGAGGATGTCAGTGGCGCATTTTTCTCTCAAGGCTTCTGCATCTGAGAAGGTTATACAGGGTACTGGCTTTAACTCTGCATACTGCAATTTTCAATTTCAATCGAAAATGAATAAATTGTTCGATTTGCTAAAGAAATGAACGAAATTGAGAATAAAGAATTCACCTTTAATGCCATGCCAATAATTGTGAGAGGGAATCCATATGTGAGCATTATCGCTGACCATTCTGAACCAGGTAATATAGCGAAATAGGCTCCAAATCCATATCTAGAAACCAAATATATTGATATTAAGCTTCAATTTGTTCAAAATTATGATTATTGTATTTAAATCTACTTACGAGAGTAGAGAACTACCGAGTGCTAAACCAATCACTCCAAATGACACCTACAACGATTAAAATACCAACAAATTAGAAATGCAATTCACAAAGTGGGTAAAAATGTGAAATTTAATAAAAAAAAATGGGCTCACTTTAGCAAGAGAAAACTCGTCGTCAGTAACAATCGACTTGTTGCCGGCGGATGGGACGGAGACGGACGTCGACGAATCCGCAGCGCAAGTGACAACCAATTCTCTCACATGACGAGTCCGCAAGCCGGACGACGGAATTAGGTAACGGTGTCCGGAGTTCAACGAGGTGAAGCCTTTCCGCACGGCGAGGACGGACATGGCTTGTGACGTGTAACAACTAGAAGCCATGATTTTTTCGTGCTGTGTTTTTTATTTGGTTATTATTCGTTTAGAACTAGAACAAGAAGAGGAAGATGAGCTCTCCTTCTCTCCATTTCTGTAACTGGAAGACTCCAATTATTTATAAAACCTAGAAATCAATTCCCGGAAAACCAGGTCTGATTGTGAATTTGAAATCTCAGGTTCTCAGGTTACTTATAACCGAGATTTCATCTCCTAATATATGGTAACCAGTTCACAAGAAATAAATGTTTTTAACTCGTACAATTTTTCTCCAAGTGTATATTAGACAGATACATTAGGATTGTTTGTGAAAAAGATTGATAAAATGTGAGATATTTAATATGTTTCGAGATAGAAAAATATGTGAAAAAAATGAAGTGTAAATTAATATGAATGTTACGAATGTTTGAATTATTGTTTTAATGCATTACTTCTGTCAACAGCGATAACAATATCGCAAATAAAAAAATTTAAACAAAATAGATATAAAAAAGTGTCAAACAATAAAATATATGAAGTCCCGCGCAATTGCGCGGGACTTATTAAGCTTCCTCCAAAAAAATTTCAAAAAAAAAAAATTGCGCGGGACTTATCGCTGGACGCTAATTATGTATAGATCAAATAATTTCAACCAAAAATAATATGAGAACAATAGTTAACGAACAAATCTTGTGGTATTCAACGACCCGGCAAGAAAAGAAAGGCGTCCGCCACGAGAATGACTTGCTGGTTTGCTGAAAATTTGAAAAAATCAAATTAACTTCTTCATCATGTATCGCTGTGTAGTTACTATAATTAAGATAACATTGATTAAATCTAATATATTATAATTTTTAAAAAAAAAAGAGAGAGAGAGAACGAATGCACAGGGAAGAGTTGCAGAGGGTACAAGAACAAACCCTAGGGTTTTTCTCTTAGGCCTGTTTGGCAAACGGAATTAGTAGGGTGGAATTGCATTATAAGGTGGAGGAGTAAAAAGTTCTGGAATTAGTAATTTCACATTTTGTTTGGATGTCCGGATTATAAGAAGTCGGAAAGTATAATTTTTTGTTTGGTTGTTTAGAAAATTCTGGAATTTTGAAAATTTATTATTATTATACTATTAAAAATTATAAAGTAATTATATAATAATAATAATAATAATAATAATAATAATAATAATAATAATAATAATAATAATAATTATTATTATTATTATATTATTATCTTCGTATAATTAATATAACTGTATATAATTGTATTATAATATTATAATAATAATATTATATGTACTGTTTTAGCATTATAATATTATATTTTATCCATATAATATGATAATATTCTCTATAGTTATAATTATAATTATAATTATAAATGTAATATTATATTAATTATATGTAATATAATTACTATCTATAACATTTAATATATATTATTATAATAATATGTAATATTATATTAATTATACGGAAATAAAAAATAGTATAAACATTGTATTTTATCCATATAATATTATTATTTATAATAATATATGACATATTATATTAATTATATAAATATAATATAATTATTATGTATAATAGTTATTATACTATTATAATAATATATAATATTATATTAATTCTATAGATTTCATACATATAATTAAATTAGTGGAGTGGAAGTATATAATCCAATTCCACTTTATTATTATTATAAGATGCTTAAATTAGTGGAGTGGAATTTTAATTGTAAGATTCTAATATTATATCAATTATATAATTATTATATATACTATTACAATAATACATAATATTATTTTAATTATATGAATATAATAATTATAATATCATTACTTTATTATTATAATATAATTATTTTATGTTATTATAATAGTATATAATATTATTATTATTATACTCAAAATAATCAAATATTATGATTAATTTGAACAACAACAAAAAATTATACTCAACATAATTCAATTTGAGACATATATAAATTATATACAAGGGAGAATGCATAGGGATGTACACCAATTTTTCAGCATCTTGACATTCTGAGATTTTTTGGAGTTAAAGTTTGCGGATATAATAGCAAAAGAGAATATACATGCATTTCATTATTCCACTTAGAAGTGTGCCCCAAACAAAGAATTACGAAATTAGGGGAATAATGAAGATGATAAAAGAGGCGCTAATTATCTGAGAAGAGAGAGAAGATGAAGAGAGTGTGAGGGCTATATATTTAGGTTTTAAGGAAATAAATTATCCTTTATAATTTATATTCCCAGGATTTAGTTTTTACGGGATTTGAAATTTCCTGTAAGTTTAATTTCCTAAATATCAGAATCCTCGAGCAAGTTTATAAGGAGAATGTTCCTTATTAAACTATAAAACATTTGTATATTTCTTTGAATATACAAAAAATAGACGTAGAATTTTCGAGTCTACTCTATTATTTTCAAAAAAATATATAGTTTAAAAAAACGAAATTGAATACCTAACTGGTTGAAGAAATGCAAATTGCCTAAATATTTTATATTATAACCAAGTTACCAAATTATATTATTTACCTTCTTAAACATAATTTCTTAATTCCAATAGAGCATACATTGAAGTTCAGAAATAAAATAGCCGAATCTAATCAAATGGTTAGTCAAGGCATTCTATTAAGATGAATTACTTACATTCTAAACGGCGATTTAATTAGGAAACATTTTTTTAAAAGGATGGTATACTTATTCGACTTATTATGGATGAGTAATAGAAAAAGTCGAGAGAAGTAGTGAAGTCTTGCGAAGGTAAAACAAGCTTACGTCTTCGCTTAATTCCAAATGTTTAATTAATTGCACAAGGCTCCCAACATATGTTTAATTGCAGTTAATTATCGACAAACTATGAAGGTAATTGTACAAGACTCCAAATATAAATTCAAGGTCGGATTAGAAAAAAACTAACAAGTAGATATAATTAACCAAACAAAGAAACCAACAATAAACAATGAACCCAACATATTCAGACAATTAAATTCACTAAAAAGATAATATAATACAAATCCTATATTTCTTAGTTCATATCTTAGCTCATATCTTAGTTCATTGTGACATTTTGCATAGGCCCATCATAAATACAAATCCTATATTTCTATTTTTTAAGTATACATGGCCCAAAATTTTAAGAGAGATTGAAATTTGTCTCCCTCGCAATAATTTATCAAAGAAGGTATGGGTTATTCGATTCCCTGGGCCAATAATTTCTGAAAAGTTATAATAAAACCCTTATTTTTTTCAATTTTCCAAATACCCATAAAGTTTTTAAATTACAAAAAGGGCCTTAGACTCATCTTTGTGTAATTGCATGTTTTTTGATTATCTTGTGAAATAAGAATTTTATAATTTATTATTTAAATTTGAAAATTTGTATTTAAGTGATAATTATTAGTTATTTAATAATTTTGACGATATTTTATAGTAATTTCGTATTTGAGAAAAAAAATAGTTAAATTAGTATAATATTAATATTTAATTAGTTCCGTTAAGTTTTTTATGTCACATGCCCCCAAAAATGTCGTGTTGGCCTGCATGCACCATCAACAATCAATTTCGGAATCTATTTTTGAGTTTATGTTTTAATTATTGTTTTGTTGGTGAATTGAACTTGGACCTTCTTTTGCTACTATTATCTTAGGGAAAATTTACTTGGCCCAAACTCATCTCAATTTCTTTGATGAGATGACAAAATAGATTGATTAACATTCTAATTAAGGGTTAATTTACACGTTTAATTAACACGTTAATTTATTTTAATATGTAAATATTAGTACATGTTAATTGATATGTCAATTAAATTAAATGATCAATTAAACCGTTAATTCATTCAATTAAGAATATTAATCAATTCAACTAAACACATTTTGCCACATGTGTTTGAGTGAGTTATGAAAAATGCATATATAACCCCATTATCTTATTAGTTGTTTGAGTTTGAACTTTGAAGTGAAATTGTTGTGAATTTTTTTTTTTTTAAAGGAGCTTGGAACACAAATCGTGTTCTACGGCTCAATCTTTATTAAACAAAAGATAGATTTAGTACATAACTTCACGTACGAAATTTTTGTGAAATTTGGTAGGGTTGTTTTGTTTCTTTCGTACTTTCTTGAATTGGTGTATTCTGCTTTTGAGTAGTGAATTTATTTTCAAATATCTTTAAGCTGTTGTGCAATATTCTCAATTTTGGTTAAATAAACATAAACGTACAAAAAAATGCATGCATTTGGAGTTTCATATCATGCTTATTATAAGGTTTCTATTCATGACTTGTTGCTGGAAATTTTCGTTTCAGGTAGCACGAATATCTTTCATTTCAGGTAAAGTAGGAAAATCCAAAAAACATGACATGAAATGCAAACTGTATTGAGCTTTTAACTTTTTAGTATATATTTATGGTGACATAAATTATAACCTCTAGTTTTCTAACTTTTCTTTGATCCAAATAGTAGTACATGTTTCCTTCAAAAATACTAAAATAACATTCATAAGATTTTGGTGGAAATCAACATTATTCGACACCTTCAAAACTGCTAGCTAACTCAAAAGTTTAACCGATTGTTATTTCAGAAAACTAAATAAAAATACATACTAATATATAATCATACAAAATATAAGTACTCCTAACTAAAGTAATTGTGACACGAGGCCTCCGAGGCTCTGGAACTGTTTGGTTAAGGTAATTCACCCTTCCATTTATATAAGTCGGTACACGATCTTGTTCATACTCTCTAGTCCATGTACCATTCAGCGATGGCATCTCTTCCAACATGAGGCTCGGTCTGTTGATTTGGCTTTACCGTCTATCGAAATGGCTCGTTTGACTCGTCATTAATCTCGGTATTTTGAGCCGGGTCGACCGAGTTAGGATCGTCTAATAGCCTAACTATAAGTGACTGAAAAAACCAAGGAACAAAATCACAAAAACAAAGAGCATTAATGCGATGTAGAGGAAGAGGGAGAGAGAGGATGAAAATTTACTTCTGGAAGCACTCTATTATTTGTGCAACATTAATTAACCTGTGAACGATCTATGCATTATTTGTGCAACATTAATATTTAGAGATGATGTAATTTAACTCCCTTATTATTTAGGGCTCTTGACACAAAACTTAAAGTACATTAAATATCCATATATATTCTATAGTCTATATTTATCTACATTTCTATTTTTCGCAACTCGATACATTTCTATTATTTTAGGGTTCTACATTTATGGAAAAAACACTATAACTAACCAAATTGAGAAAACACAACAAAATGACAACAAATTATGGACACGTACAAACCTGAATCCATCCATATCAATCACCTTGTCCAACAGATAATATTAGCCTCTGTCGAGCCTAGCATTATGGTTGTCATTTTGTAATAACATGACCCATATTTGTATCATTTCAACACATCAAACTCTTAATGCAAGAAAAATTACGAGCGCATCAAAATGAGCCATAAAAAAAGGTACCGAATAGGTTCAACAAACATCCCAATTTAAAAATAAAAGTACTGAGTTCCAAGCATGACTACGAAAAAACACGACATAAACGACACACAATAAAAACCCAAATCAACGAGCTCGACTTAATCGATACCCATATTCACTGCATAAACCCGCCACCTCCAGACATGGAATTGGGTTTGTTGGATTGGGGCATATTCATCTGAGGACGCATGAACGAAGACGACTGACCCATTCCTCCCGACCCGCCAATCATCCCTGGCTGCTGACTCTGCGACTGCATTTGTTGCATCTGCTGCGGTTGCGGCATTTGAATCTGCTGCTGTTGCTGCGGCATTTGGATTTGCGGTGGAAGTTGTGGCTGCAGCTGCGGCTGGGATGACGAGACTTGCGGCTTAAACACCACCATGTCCTGCACCCAAATCAACAATCAAAGTTAAATAATATCATAAGAATATATCAGGGGTAAAAGAAAAGAGTAATTACGCCAGGAAAGAGCATTCCGATAAGGCGGCCCGCTTTGTCAGAGACGGAGAGGAGCAGAGTTTGCGATGGAAGTTGAATTACCGCACACTGAACACAAATAAATTCAGAATTAACAAAATTAGATTTCGTTCCGGATTAAATAAGGAAATATTTCGAGATGAAATAATGCTAACCAGCTTCTTTTCTTGTAGCTGGCCAAGAAAGCCGTGTTGATTAAGGGTGCGAAATACGAGAAAATCGGCCTTTCCAACATATTGCCTGTAAAATGGAAATAGATGAAATGAAATGAAACGAAAGAATAAAAGCAGATAAAAGAGGTGTACTTATTGTTCATGTGCTCTTGTGCTATGAGCCTAACTATCTGCATCGTCGATGGCCAATCGGCTGCTAGACTGCAAATACAAATTAACCAAAAAAGAAAAAAGAAAAAAGAAATTTTAGGGACTATTTTTACGAACAGAATATAAATATATGAACTCACGTGTCTGATGCCGAAGCGCTTCTATATCCCTGCAAAAGTAAATATAAATATATTCACATTCATTAAATAATTATTCAATTCTTACCAAAATAACATTTACGGACTATTTTTAAATTTGATTTCGCAGACAAAGAGAACGGTAAAAAAAAATTAATTTGATTTCGCAAACAAAGAAAACGGTAAAAAAAACTTACTTCCAGTTTACAGATAAATACAGGCAGTCCCTGCCTTTGCCCCGACAAAGTCCCCTGCATAAAAAAAAACAACAAATAAATTAATAATTATATCCATAAATAGTAATACACAAAAAAGATCAATAAAGAAGAGAAATAATTACCTCCCAAATCTTGACATATTTATTTTGAGACTGTTGAGAATTGGGATGTTGATGAATATGCTGTTGCATATTCATCGGATTCATTCCTGCACCTTGCTGACTCATCATCGAACTGGGTCCAGACACGTTCATACCCGTACCCGTTACATTCTGATTAATAACCATTCCAGCACTCCCTCCTTGCACCGCTTGCGGCCCCACATTACCCATCGCATGCCCCATCCCTATCACACCAAACAAATAATAAATCGCATGGACTTGGTTCACATACACCAACCAATAAAAAATGAATTACTCACCTTGGAGACTGTTTGAAGAGGACGGGTTGGTGAATGCCCCGAGACCGGCATTACTCTGCGTACTGCTACCAGAAATCATGTTGGACATGTGTACCGCAATGGGAGAGGGACCACCAATTGTTGGTAGACCAATGGAAGCGGCGCCACCCTGGCGAAGCTGAGAGAGATTGTTCAGTATGCTCACATTTGCTGCACCTGGCCCTACTGGTCGTACCAACTGTTGGTTTGGTGCTGAGCTGGCGCCGAGCTGTTGGGGCTTCAGGTCTTGCATCACGTCCATAGGGGCAATGTTGGAATTATTGGTAATATTGGGGGTATTGTTGTTGTCTTGTGAGATTTGGGGAGGAGAGGCGATTGGATTTTGTAAGGAGTACGTTGCATTGGTGATTGGTTCCTGAAAAAGTACAGACACGTATTTGTCAAGTTTAGGGGCATGTTTGTAATTAATTAAATTAATTCTCGTGATCAATACTTACGATTTTAATGCTGGTCGCAGTCGGCATATTACCGGGGCGAGTCATCATTGATGCATTAGCTGAAAATAAAACATATTAAATTTGTTAAACATGGAAAGATGAAATAAATTTAACAAAGTTACAAGGGCATATATATAAATGTACCGGCAGCTATCACAGATACGAGTATCAAAAATGTTATCAATAGTATCTATGTTTTCTGTGCATGCATTCGCATTAAATAAATGTCAGATTTACAAATCGAGGTAAAAACTGATGAAATTCACATTAAAATATAATTTTCATCCCATATTTGCTCGAATTTACATGGAATATGAAAACTTAATATAGATTCGGCTTCACTGAACTTGAATTTGAATCGCGCAGCACTTAATGCCACTTAACGCTATGAGGAATTTTCAAAATTCGGACCTTGGATTTTTTAAGAATTGTTTCTTATAGGCTTAGTTATACTCGAAATTCAATTTGAGTCATTCATAACCAACTTGAACTAACAATCAAAACCCTAATTACTAATTACAGTTATAAATGTTCAATATACTATTATAATACTCCTAATGACTATTGCTCAGCACAACCAGTTTTGAAAACTAAAATGTATATACTTGATATTTAAAAAGATTTACTTTTTAAAAGAACAGTATCGAATTTGCATACTTTTTTTTATCAAATCTCACAAAGGGAGAACTTTCGTTCATGACTCGAGTCTGAATGATTTCATAAAAATGACTGATTTAGACTATAACTAATCACCCAACATCTAGTTTGACATCAAATAACAGTTCAAATCCATAATTCTAAATTTAAATCCATAATTTTTTTCACTCAACAAAAGCATGTCTTAATAAATTATACCATAAGGGGATTCCAAAACATTCATCTAAAGCAGAATCACATAACTAATTTAGGTTGTACCATCTGATTCACAACAATTAGTTAAATTTATTTATCGATTTATTTATTTAGCTAATTAATATATTTATTAATTAGGACCACCTGAGGGAATGGAGTTCTGAGGACCAGATCCCGGTACCGGAACAGGTACTGGTACGGCAGGAGTAGCGGTTGCATCTGATCTGAGAATAATCGGATTCGACGAAGTATTTCCATTGATAGGCTGATTCAGCGCGGCCCGAGCTTCGAGAAAGTTCTCTGAAAGCAAAATCAGGTATTGCGGATGTTTGACTTGGTCAATGGACGAGTCACCACCTCTAGGGTTCTGCTTCCCCTATATTAATAACAAAGAGTAACGACTAAATAAATGCATACATGCTGTAAATAATAAATATAATGAATTTTAAGTTAAATAATACCGCGTTGAAAATGGTTCTCAGTGGCGGAAGCTGCTTAGGCGATATCACAGACAGAGATACGTTACGCTACACGAAATAAAATTAATTATTTAAATAAAATGTATAATTAAAATATTTAACGAATAGATGAAATTGAAGACTGACGAGAGGGAAGCATCTGGCGACGGTCTCGGCATCGGAAAGGCCGATATTATTGTACGGGGATGGGTCAGTCCTGTCGTCATTAGGAAGGACTTTCGGGCGGTAAACGGGGGTGGGGAGCACGAACGGATTGCTGGCACACACCAACAGGCAGTGTTTTTTTATCTCACTCCCTAGCTTCACAGGCACCATCGGATCATCCAATATCTGTAAAAAAATAATATTAGCAAAAGATAGGAGTCCTTTTGAAAAATTGTACGTACCAGTATTGTTTCGGAAAGGCCTTCAGCAATGCAAGCGTCGTTGAAACCGCCGCCGGAGAAACCAATGCCAGCTAACCAACTGATGAATGTGTCCGGGTTGTTTGTCCATCCAGTTCTTTGCCACATAAAACCTGAAATTAAATTTAGTTACATTTATGTGATGATTTTAATTTTAATTTTAATTTTAGTTTGTTTTATATATCTGATTGGAGAGTACACATACAGTTGTTGTTTGAACGAGAATTGAAGTGCACCATAGCAAAGTGTGCACCGCCCGATTTCTGCATTTCGTGTAAAAATAAATTAATAAGCGTGTAATTCATTCATTAAAAAATTAGAGAAATGAGACGCGGAAATAAAGAAAATACCTGGCTGCTCGATTCGTTTCCAGCGAAGGTCCTGAAAAGTGAATGCTTTTACATTTATATCAAAATATTGGAGTAGTGAAACAAAGACTAAAATAGAGTAATAGACATGAAGTACTTGAAAAGAGAGGTTTTTTTTATTACTATTTTATGTTTAAAGGTTTAAATTGCAAAAAAGATGTAGTGGGAGATGGAAAATCAAACTGATTTGATAACCCAATAGACCTGAAAATCTGATTTCCCCCAAATAGCCCCGCTTTGATATGACATGCAAACAGAATTGAGCTAACAAAAGTAATTAGGACGTGATCACTTATCAAAATCCGTACTAGCAACCTCAGATAATGCTCAAATTGATGTCAAATGGTTGTTTCCAAAACTGGAAGACAAAATTCAAAGATTCTAATAGATGAAAAACGAATGCAATTTTAGACGACGGAGAAAGAGAGAGAGACCTGACAATCTTCTCGAGGTAATCAGGAAGGAAAGTGCTCCAGTAAGCGCCCATCGCCCCAGTGCTCTCCACTGCCACTACAAGCTGCTTCTCCGCCATTGATCTCTCTCTCTCTCTCTCTCTCTCTCTCTCTCTCTCTCGTTCTCTTAGCTCTCACTCTCTCTGTGACTCTGGCTCTAAAAAAGTCTTTAGGAGGAAGAATGAAATTACACTGAATAAAAAGAGGGGAGGAATTTTTATGGCCGATTTCATACATACCCTTATGAAAGTCAGAAATTCATAACACTCTTTTTCATATATACCCTTCTAATTTTATATTTGTTAAAGTAATAAAACAACAACATGGATTCTTCATTCTTCAAGTTTTAAGAAATAAAATTTGATATATATTATTTTACAAGGTCTAATATGAAACTTTCCATAAAACTGGAAAACAAAACCAGGGCGCCAGGCGTTACCAAGAGAAGGGACTGGATAAAGAGCTATTGTACAGAAGTTCTTGTATTTAATATTTAGACCCAAGGTAATAATGTCTAAACAAGCATCCAAGAGTATTTCAAAATCATATATTAACAATATAAACCGAGTTCATTCAGAAAAATATGGCAATTAAATAGAATCATTGTATGGATTCAGTGACGACTTCGGTTCAGGTTTGGAAATGTAGACCAGGTTTATTCATAAATTGTTTTGGAGTTAATGAGGGGATTTTGAGGAGTAAATTCAAGGATTCAGTGAGAATGAATAATCTTTAATTATTTTAATTGTTGACATACAAATACTTTGTATTTGATAAGATATATATGCAATATTCAAATAATTTAGAAAACATATGGCCATTATATAAATATTTATTTTATTTTTTAATGTGTTAAAAATTATATCTTTGACATAAATAGTTAAAGTTTGTAATTATTGAATATCATATTACATACTTTTTTTTTTACCTCATACACTCAAAGCTTCAGTTTTAAAGTACTTGTAACCATGGTTTACAAAAAGTAATCGAATTCTTCCAAAAGAAAATAATTAGTAGTCAAAAGTATAACGGCCTAATCATTAAATTATTAGTCAAAAGTATAACAGGCCATTTATTAAAGAGGACGGTAACGGCCCATTCATCACAAGGTCATGCTCATTGGCATGGTGGCCTGGTCAAATAATAGAATAATGTTGAGTTAATGAGGAGTAATTGCAAGTATTTATTGAAGAATACATATTCAAAATATTTCATTGATGGGCTAGGTTTGCTTTTGTTATTTGCAATATATTTAAAGAAAACAATGGATAGAAGTAAATAATAATGAGTGATGTGATGATGCCCGTGCAAACCATAATTAATCTTCAATTTACACAAATGCTAAAAAAAATGGGAGATGGATTGCATGGGCATCCTCACATCACTAAATTAAATTTTCGAATAATTTTCGAATAATTTTCGAATAAAATATAGTTTATCACTCCACTCTCAATTAATTTTCGAATAATTCTTAAAGAAAACCTATCTTTTCTGAATTTTTAACACCCAAATATATCCCCCTAAATTAAATTTTCTGAATTTTTAAACCTAACTTTTCTGAATTTTTAAACACCGAAATAAAACCTAACTTTTCTGAATTTTTAAACACCGAAATAAATCCCTCTAAATTAAATTTTATTTTCGAATGCTCAAATAAAACCTAACTTGTATGCATTAACTCATATGAGTTAGATGTAACATTGAATGGCGATAGTTCTAATCAATGTTACAGAAATCGATAGGCGCTAGTCGGGCGGACGGACACCGTCTAGCACATAGATGGATTAATCGCTAAGTTCTAGACGGATTTGTAATTTTACATAATTTTTGTCATATTTTTTTAATTTATATATATTATAATTTATGCTACAAATTTTTATACTAAAAATAATGTATATGAATTTTATTTTAGACAACATCCAAACAAATCATAGCATGAAATCTACAACATATCATTAACACAAATCTAAATAAACCACAAAAAAGAGTTATTGACATATCAACACATTCTAACTGGTATCATAATATTTTCCATACTCCTAGAGCGGGCTGGGGGCCTAAAACAATGTACAAAGAGAAAGAAACTAAACATTCTAACTATACTAATATGGATGTCAAAACAAAACAAAAATCAAGTGACGCATTTCTAAAATTAAAGGTTTTCAAATACTATTATATAACCTTGTGTTTGAGATTAAATATATTTATTAATTGGACGAGAGAGAAAAGTATCATATGTTTGAGATACTAAATACTAACAAAATGATTTATTAAATAGCAAAATTGTATACCTTGTGTTTGTCAACAAAGAATTAACAAAAAATGTTCATATTCTTTTCTTTGTTACGTGGACATTACATTCAAAGTCAATCATCCGATCTTAATCAGAGAAATTGAATTAAAAATATAATGACATGATTTAAGAATTTAAATTTAAATTATTACGTAGAGCATGATCTTATAAAAAATTCTAACAAAAAAATTAATAAATAAGATCAAAGACATTCCTACATCTAACGATTGAAAATTATAGCATACAAATAATCAAACACAATATACAATATATGTTTTAGAAATCAAATATAAAATTAATGTATATAATAAACATCACTGGATCTAATTAAATCTAATGACCAACAATTATGATAATTATGATGATATAACTTCATAAAATTTTAGAGATGGGTTGGCAGGAATGGTGAGAGTAAAGGGAGTGGACCTGAAGCAGAGCCTTGAGAGTTTTGCTAGTAAGTTAATCTGGTTGGATCAAAACTCCTGTCCATTTCGACCTGAAGCAGAACTTTGCTTGAATGGTCAAGTCAATCAATGCATGTCCAAAGCCAATTAATCTTGTTATTAATTTTTCTATTTATACTTCAAATGTTATAGTAACAAGGCATATGATAGATTCATAATATACGGAATGTTTATATGATTTGCTAGTAAGTCAAATATTTTCTCAAATTAAAAAAAAAATCCTGCTTTTACAAGAATCAGTAAAAATGCAAGGATATAAAGAATAACAAATTGAAGTGCTTAATTCAAACAACACAAATAAAAGTTCTATAATTCCTCATATCAACAAGAAGGATTTCATCACCCCCTAAAGGCCTAAAAAAAAAAGAACACAAAAAACCAATTATGCGTTCTGTATGCATTTAAGTTGTCATCTACCAAATTCCTCTTTTGCATAATTGGCAAAAAACGAACAAAAAAAGTAGAAAAAGAAATAAAATTAATTGCAGTCTTCCATATAGATAGCTAGTTAATCATGCCAGCAAAGTAACATCACAACGCATCTCCGTATAATATAAAATTTAGCTCTTTGTTCTCTTAAAACTCTGATTACTCCTTTTTGTTTCTGTTGGCATCCGAACTTCATTTTTTTAGATTTTGGATCGAAATTGGAACTTTTATTCTATTTTTCTTGAATTGTTGGTTGTTTGTTTGTGGTTTCGTTCGAGTTTGTTTTTGCAAGAGGGTTTTGCGGGTTTTATATAGAGACATTGTGAAATCGATTCATTGTATTTGAACTGTTCTTTATTTTTTTAAGTTGTTAATTATTTGACTTTGCTATCTTAGTGGATGCAATTACTGCTGATCAAGGAAAAAAATAAATAAATGGAGTCAACTTGATTAGTGCTAAACAAGCAGTAAAATAAATAAAGACAACTTGATTGCTGTACAACTAATATATTGCCTTTTATTTTTTAGTAGACCACTAATAACCTTGCTGTAACCACCAAGCACATGTACTCTACTTAGGAGCCTTAAGAACTATTAAGCATTGAAAATCAACAAATTTGTTCGTAAAAGAAATATATCTGCCTGAGAATCGTGCATACGTATTTTTCTCATCGGCCAGCATCAAATCTTCAAGGAATCCTAAAAATTGATTTGTGAAACCAATATTGTCCAAACCAAATTAATCTTCATGTGAATAATATATTTTTTTACAAAAAATTCAGTTCAGCTACGTTGAATGCAAAAGTCAATTGCATATATATTTTTTGGTTCATTCATATTAACATTTAATCCTATTATTTTGTTAAAAGCAGTGACAGATCAAGAGCTATTGCGGAAGTACTGTTTGATGTTTTCACAGATAATATTGGCAAAGAGGAGCAATGGATTAGATCCCTTAACCTACAATATATTTAGAGCCCATATATGGTGCCCGTGAGTTTCCACCAACATCCTCTATATCATGGATTAACAATTAATTAGCACGATAATTAATAAAAATACACATATGTAACTTATGTAGCATATATTTATGTAACATGTAAAAATACACATGTGTGAAAATACACCAAGCCAAAAAAAATTAACAAATTCATGGATACAGTAAAAGGAATGACAAAAATTGAAGTGATTACTTAATACTTCATTATAACAACAAAATATTATCAATTAGCTTATATAAATAACTCTAATACTTATATCAAGAAGATATTCGATCACCCCCTCCAAAAAACATAAGTACAAAAAAATGGTTAGTACTCTACACAAGTTCCTTTTGCCAAATAGCCCTTCTGCATAATTGGCAAAAAAGAAGAAAAAAAACATGTTTTGCATACACAGTTAGTCAATCATGCCAGCAGAGTAACATCACAATGCATCGCCGTATAATATAGATTTTAGATCGCTGCTCTCTTAAAACACGGTTTGCTCCTCCCTTCTGTTTTTGTTGGCTTGCGAGCTTCATTTTCGAGATATCGACTAGAACTAATCGAAACTAGGATATTTGTTTTCTCCTTCTGAAATCTTTTGATGTTTGCGATTTGGTTTGAGTTTGTTTCTCCAAAGGGGTTTTGTAATTTATATAGAGAGGTTGTCAGATCGATTCATTGTATTTGAGCTGTCTAATTTTTTTAATTATTTGACTTTTTTTTTTTAGTAGTATTTGACTTTGTTATATATAACTTAGTCGCTTAGTGATCACTGCAACTGGTATTAACTAAGCAAAATAATAAAAATGAAGTCTACTTGATTCCACTTCTAATTAAAAAAATTTAGCCTAGTTAGTGTCTACACATAACCCAAAATATTTAAACACAAGTTATATATACAATCAAAATCATTCTATGATAATAATCTAAGATTCTAAACTATGTAATTCTGTCTTGTAATCAATGAAATAATAGATCTTCTCAGATAACTTTGGATATATGAAATATAACATGGTAGCAAGCTAGTGTATCGTTTGTTGTTTTAATCAAATGCAAGTTGGGGGCATCAAAATATTTTGTCGTGATCTCAATTTTAGGTTTCGCTCGACTCTTTAAAGAAAACCCTAAAAAGTTCTCAACCTCTTTGATCATTGACCTAAGATAGATTATGTACTCTCCTCAGGAAGCATTGCAGCTAATTAGCAATGACAGGCCAAACCATTTTTTAGACAAATGCATGAAAACCGTGTATATTATTTTTGTTTTCATTTTTCAGGATCAAATATCTTCAAAGGAATCAGTATCCAGAATAAATCATGTCTAAATCATATCCTGATGTGATATAACAGCTATGTTTCCTTTTCTTTTTCATGTTTAATTTGTAATTTAAGAGTTACTTTGGTTGGTTGCATCAAAAGTCAAAAAAATTCTATACTTTTTAAGTTAGAGCAAAATTTCGCTTGACAGGTCAATGCATATATTTTTGGTGTTCATGCATGTGCAAATTAAGTCAATTGATCTTTCTATTTGGTCCAATTGAAAGGCATAAAAACTTTGTTTTTAGGCTATCCAACCTTTTGGCCCTTAAAAAGTTTCCATCCTAAGTTTTCAGGGGCATTCACAGATGGCAATTTCCTAACTCTTGCCCCTTAAAAAGGAAGAAATCACATGATTTTTTTTGTAGGATAGTGATATTGACAGGAAAAATAAATACTAGATGCAGGAAATTTCAATTAAATTTAGCATGAATTAAAAGTAAAATTACCATTTCAAGTTTAAATTTCCTGTTCCTAGTAATATTATTTCCTGTCAATATCATTACCCTTTTTGTATGAGTTAGTACGAAGTTTTGAATGGAATTAATTAATCAACACTTAAGAAAACATGGCGCGATGAGGTTACAGTTGTAGAATCTTAGACCAGATCATAACTGAGATTATGAGTTTCAACTTGCTTTATATGTTTTCACTTTTTCTACTTTGGCCCCTGCAAAATAGTTTTACTTTATATTTGTGTACAAATATCCATGAATTTTTTTTTTTTTTTGAGTAAGGTTAGCAATTGCTATCGTTGGTTTTGTATTAATCATAAAAGAATTTACAAAGATTGAGTACTTTAAAATAAATTATGATTTTTTTTTTGTTGAGAAAAATAAAGTAGGTTCTTGCGCCCTACTTCTATTGTTTTATTAATAATAGTTAAATTCATACAAATATAGATGTTTGCATGCCCTAAATTTAAAAAACTAATCCTAAACACCTCTTAACTATCTATATGAACTAACTATTACATTATAATACTAAAATCTAATTA
The DNA here is from genome assembly GCA_946800325.1 of Luzula sylvatica. NCBI lineage: Eukaryota > Viridiplantae > Streptophyta > Magnoliopsida > Poales > Juncaceae > Luzula > Luzula sylvatica. Next base: position 52,480,699 of record OX326958.1, on the reverse strand, counting down.
TGTAATTATGATCTAGTATTTGAATTCCTGGTTTTAATATATTCTATGTATTGGAATTGAAATCTGTGAAAATGGGAATTTGAAACCAGGAATTGAAATTCTGGCTATTTATAAAACCAGGATTTGTTTTCTTCTAGGTTAATATTTAAAGCTGCAGTCCCGTCTTCTCTCTCATGTAGCCGCCAGAGATCATCTTCTCCTCTCTTCCTTCGAAACCCTCACCCTTCTCCTCTTAGATCTTACTGAAGAACAAACCCTAGTTCTTCCAACTCTTGCAACTCTATTACCGCTGAAGTCTTGGCTCTCTCTCTCTGTTGGTGGAAGCTATGCGATTCGGTGAGATGAAAAGGTCTCCTCGTTTTGCACCTCAGACTCCATCAGGAGATCATGACATCCATCATACATCAATTTCAAGATATGTCTATCCTCTCCTTCTTCTATTTCTCTATTCGGATTTTTCAGACTCTTTCTTCCTCAGTTAATTCTGATTCAAACCACCATATTTGCATGCAATTTTGTTGTTGTTCTGAAACCAAATTTAGATCAAAACCTGGTATGAGTGTAGATTTTTGAATTTCTACATTTGGAACTCTCTGAGTTAGATCTATTGCTTCATGATTTGTACTTTGTTGATTAACTCTCAGTAGATCTGCTCCAATTAGGCTTGAATCTTCAATTTGTGTTGCTCCAGTGCTTTGCATATCCATTCCTGCATCATATGAATTGTTAGTGTAGTAATTATCTTCATCTATCATTTCCATTGTATCATTTATATCCAATTCATCACTCATACTAGAATCTGAACCATAATGTTGTTGCTTATCATAATTATGTATATCATTGTATATATATGAATTTAATTTAGTTTGTTTAGTTAATTGATTTAATTTGTATTCATATATTAAATAGTCAATAACTTGCCAGTCAGTAAAGTTTTGATTTGTAAATGATTTTCTACATCTTTCAAGCCAAACATGATATAATATGAGACATGTTAATGTTTTATACTCATTTTTTCTTTTGAATTAAGTATTAATTGAAGTGGATTTATCTGATTTATATTTTCTATCCCCAATAATCCATGAGTTTTTGACCATATAGGTTTAATATACTCACATTCTGATATCAAATGTATTAGGTTTTCTTCAGCTTTATGACATAGGAGTTAGGACACATCTATTTACCAAATTCCAGCCTCTTTTTTAAAAATTATCAATTGTAAGGACTTGATTTAAAAATATTAACCAAATAAATAATTTAATTTTTAATTCGATTTTTAATTTCCAGATTTTATGATAATGAGCTTTAATACTCTATATGTTAATTCTTATATGTGCTTTTACAGGTGAATAATTTACTATTGTTCCAAGACCATTCAAAGATGTCTTTTTTCTGAGAGTTGAAATCAAGAGTATTGCAAAGTTGTTCCAATTGAACAAACTGATTAAAAGCAACACTTGATAAAGGTATGTTAATTCCTAAACTACTATAAAGATTTTGATCATTCATAATTTTTAGAAAGTATTGCAAAGTACCAGTTTTATTTTCTGAAAATGAATATAACTCTGAATATTTATATTTTAATGGTTTCTCACACCATCTAGCCTTCCCAAAACTTGTTTTTGACCCATTGCCAGTTATTATATTTAAGCTCTGATTAAAAAAATTCATATTTTTCATAACATCATTCCAGAAGTAGGAGTAATTTTTATGTTTTGTTTGGTCTAAATCATTTTCATTAGTTGTGTGTATTAAATTGTACCAATCTAGTTTTTCTTTTGCAGTATAGTATAACCATAACCATTTTGTAGTAAATTGGCATGGAAGTCAAAACAGAACTCATTAAAACTAACCTTCCAGCCTTACTAAGCATACAACCTTTCCATCCATTTAATTTATTAGTTATTTTATCAATTAGAATTAAATAATCTTCTTTACATGGTTTTTTAAAATGTAAAGGTAATCCTCAATATTTTATAGGTAATGTTCCAATTGTGCAATTTAATTCTCTTGAAATATTTTCCATAATATCATTACTTATATTTAATCCTATCACCTCTGATTTATTAAAATTCATTTTTCAACCTGATTCTTGACCAAATAAATTTAAAATATATTTAATTCAGGTTTAAGGAATAATATAGAGTCATCAGCATAAAATAGGCTAGTATAAATATTTTTAATAGCTCTTTTTATAAAAAAAAATTCACTTAAGTCCTCAATTAATTTAGATATTACATTCATAACTAATAAAAATAAGTGTGTAGATGTAGGATCACATTGCCTTAAACCTCTGTTTAAGTGTATGTATTTACCAGGATTCCCATTTAATATAACTCTTGTAGTACCTGGTAATACTGATCTTTTTATCCAGTTTATGAAATTTTTCCCAAAACCCCTTGCATTAAATTTTTTTAATAAAAAGTCCCATGATACACTATCAAAGGCTTTGTGTATATCAAGTTTTAGTATGGCTAAGGATATTTTATTTCTATTTGCTAAACATAGGAAAAGAAAAGAGGAAGAGGAAATTTTCATGGGAGAGAGAGAGAGAGAGAGAGAGAAAAGTGAAACTCACACGTGACTAGTGTTACTCAAACAGGATCGGACCGACTCAAAAGAGAAACATGGTCGGTTTTAAATTTGGGACGGACAAACTATTTGTTTGGGGCGGTTTTATACTTTGGGAAGGACTGACTCAATATTTTTGGATCGGTTTTAAGTTTTGCGGCAGGCTGACTCGGGACTTTTGGGTCGGTTTCAAGTGGTTTGGGGCAGGCAGACCCTACTTTATTTGAAAATTTTGGATGGATCCACCCAAAATGACCTACCCTAATGATTGTTCTGGTCGGCCAGACCGAGTAATCCTAAATTACAGATGTTTTGTAGTGACATGTGCTTAGTTAATAGTTTTAATTAGTTTTTTCTCAAAAGTATTGAAAATGATACATAAATGGTCATAATTGACGTTTAATTGAGTCGATACAAAGAAGACTTAATTATGTAACCCGGTTGATTGAAGGCCAATGACTAATGGCTAAAGATTGATGCGGAAGACTAATGACTAATAATAAATGGCCAATGGTTAATGGGTAATGGGATCTTGTATAGTTGAAAGATGTGATTATAAGTCGTAATTTTCCCATAATCAAGTTTCAGATATTTTTTTGGCTAATTTTAAGGTTTTAATGGTAATTTTGTGGTATTTTTACTTATTTTATTGTGTAACATTTTCATCATGACATACAATTTTAATCAAGATAAGATTTTTATATTTTTTAGATTAAAGAAAATTTAATTTTCACTTTTGATTTCTCTAATTTTTAAATTATATATATTTTGATAATTAAAACAAAATATTGAAATATTTTTCATAATTTAATTAAAACATCATTTCTTCAATTTTAATTAAAAATTATTTTTACATTTCAATAATAAAATTTCCAAATTTTCTAAACAACAAAACAAAGAATTATATTTTCCAGCATATTAAAGACGGGTGGGTGTCCAGTGTGACATAAAACCAATACAAATACTTAACCATAATTATATTTTCCAGCATATTAAAGACGGGTGGGTGTCCAGTGTGACATAAAACCAATACAAATACTTAACCAGAATTATATTTTCCACAACATAATGGTGTGACTGAACGAATGAATCGAACACTCCTCGAGAAGGCTCGGTGTATGTTTTTTAATGCAGGTTTGAACAAGGAATTCTGAGCAAAAACTACTAACACGGCTTGCTGGTTGGTGAACCGCTCTCCAAACACATCCATTGAGTGCTTTCTAGCTCTCCTCCGTCGGGTGGTAAGAACCAGAGATTCTTCTTCTGGTTTTCTCGCAGGACACAAACTTATATGAAACTACACTTTAACTTATTATAAAATGTGAAATTATTAATTATAGAAAAAAAATCCTCCTCCCCTTCATAATCCAATTTCATTCCACTAATTCCACTTGCCAAACGGCCATAAGATAATTAGGTAAGAGTATGGATTTTCTATGATGTGATATGTACAGTTGGGTAACTTATGTAGCGTGCATTTAGACTATTTTAGGAATCTGAGTTTCTATTAGACTATACACTGACCAGAGAATGTAAAATACGCGGTGAAATATGAACCATTTTAGTTTCCTGTTTACAAAAATTAACAAATTGATTGATACAGTAAAAAGAATGACAAAAATTGAAGTGATTAATTAATTACTACTTCATTATAACAACAAAATATCAGCAATTATATTATATGAATTACTCTAATACTTATATCAAGAAGAGATTCGATCACCCCCTCCAAAAAGCGCAAGTCAAAAAAATTAGTTAGTATTGTACACGAGTTCATTTTGCCAAACAGCCTTTGTGCATAATTGGCAAAAAAAAAAAAAAAAAAAACATGCTTTGCAATGCATACACGGTTAGTCAATCACTGTTCATGCCAGCAGAGTAACATCACGATGCATCGCCGTATAATATAGATTTTAGCTCGCTGCCCTCTTAAAACACGGTTTGCTCCTCCCTTCTGTTTTTGTTGGCTTGCGAGCTTCATTTTCGAGATATCGACTAGAACTAATCGAAACTCGGATTTTTGTTTTCTCTTTCTGAAATCTTTTGATATTTTTTTTTTTTTTTTTTTTTTTTGCAAATAAAGCCCTTAGGCATTGAAATCTTTTGATATTGGCGATTTGGTTTGAGTTTGTTTCTCCAAAGGGGTTTGGTAATTTATATAGAGAGGTTGTCAGATCGATTCATTGTATTTGAGCTGTCTAACTTTTTTTAATTATTTGACTTTGTTTTTTAAGTAGTACTAGCTTCTACCCCCGCGCAATTGCGCGGGAGTTGCGTGCGTGTTTTCGTGTTTGTGACTATTTTTTTGATATATTAATTCTTATTTTCTTTTATTTGTTTATATTTTTTTGCAGTATTTCAATTATCATTTAATGTTGTAGAGTACTACAACTTCTCGAATTTTAAAAAATAACATATATGTTGATTCGCGCATCATATCAACAAATTGTGAAAACATCGTACGTAATAGATAGAAATACAATATGCAAAACATAAATATTTCGCAACTAAAAACAGATAATATTAGATAACTTGTAATAATAATAATAAAAAAAAAATCACAACAATGTAAAGTTTGAATTAATTGCGTTATTACAAAATTACACAATTAAATACATCCGAAGGAATGAACGTCTTCACTCAAGACTAAAATCTGCAAGTATTGTATGTTTGCCTCAGTAAATCATGATATTTATAAATTTTACTGCAAGTATTGTTTGAATTGTTCAAGAGCCGGGATTTCTTGAACAATTCAAACAATTCTTGTTGTAAAATTTGTCTATTTTTATACATCATCGGCAAAACCGGGAGAACAATGATGATGATGATGATGATGATGATGATGTGATGATGACGACGATGATGATGATGGTGATATGATGGTGATGATAACGATGATGATGATCATTTTCATATTCGTAGTCGCTTCGTACTGGTATTGGTGATTTTCCTCGTATTTACATTTCGTATTTGTTTTTTTGTATTTTGGTATTTCCGATATCAATTTTTATAAAATATGCTTGGTACATACTAATTCATTATTCATTAATCGTGAGTCGTAATTCGTAAGAATATTCTTATTCAAATTCGTAGCATTTGGGTTTTGGACACATTAGAACCAATTGACTAACACATCTTTAAAGTACATCTTGAGTATGTTTTGCAACCTTCATATGAGTATCTTCAATTTTTCACTAATAAACACAGTTAATTTCTTTATTTCGTAGGAATGTTTTAAATATTTACTCAAATTGTTCATATTTGAAGTTTGATCTTTAAGTGGCCGCATAACACAAAGTTACGTCATTGTTTTGGCATTAAAGAAAACAATACATTTGTTTTTGCATGATTTTTTTGGTTCTTGTACGGTCTTTTTCATGAATCGAATAATTTTGTTTTAGCTCATCTTGACTCTTGTTGTCTTTTTACAATTTTTCAAAATTCAGCGAAATACAAAGAGATCATAGAATAGTATCTAACAAAGAATGCATAAACTACTACAAGTCATTTAAATTCAGAAAATCAATCTAATGATATGTCGGAAGAATTAAGTATTTTTGCATTTTGTTTAGATGATATTCTATTGTATGAGTTTTCATATTTTCGTCATCATATCGCGTCCATGGAATTATGATAGACATTCATTCATTTGTAGTTTGTAGTTTGTAAATATATTTGTGTTTGTCTGCGTATTCACATTCGTCAACATAAGCCAAAAATATTAGATTTTATTTCATACTTCCACATTCATGTTTTTACTGGTATTTATAATGATAGTTAGAAAGACATGTACAATTGAATAATTTTTTGTTTGCACACTCAAATGTTCTTTTGTTAGACAAGACACATTGCATATCATTTAATCGTCGGTAGATATTTTCTTTACAATCATGACATTGAACAATCGCGGATATATATATATTTTTCGTAATGATGAATTTTTTTTTAATTAGACATGACACTTTGCATGTCATGCGGATATTTTTTTCAATTTTTTTGTGAGACATGATGTTGTGCATATCACTTAATCATTGGTGATATTTTCTTTACAATGATGGCATTGAATAGTCACAAAATTTATTTTTATTTCTTTTTCATTACACATGACACTTTGCATATCATGCAATTTTATATGGATACTTTGTTAACTATCATTGTTTATTCACTAAGACATATTGTCATGAGAATCCAAATAAAATTGTCATGAATATCGAAATAAATGTATGTGCATTCACTTCAAATATATCATTGTATCTTTATTCACTACCCTACAAATATTTGACAAATGAAAAGACATTCGTTGACATGAGCCAAAATTATCAATTTTTTCTTTTATTCTTGCTCGTTTATGTTTTTTATTGCATTTATAATGATAGTTACAAAAACATGTATAATTGAATTAATTTTTTTTGTACTCAATATTCTTTCATTAGATATGATGCTTTGCGTATCAATTAATCATCAGTGAATATTTTGTTTACAATGATGGCATTGAATAGTCACGGATTTCTTTTTTTTTTCTTTTTTTGTAATACTGAAAATTGCTTTCATTAGACATGACTTTGCATAATTGTAATTTTCTTGGGACACTTTTTTAAAATTCCATGAGTATCAAAATAAGATTTTTGCATATTTCTTCATTAAAGCACTCGACATTGAAGCAAAATTCCATGAGTCTTACTCATGTGAATATTTAGAAGACTGTTCACACATATTCATATCGTTTTAAATTCGAAATGATGATGATGATGATGATGATGATGATGATGATGATGGTGATGATGATGGTGTCAATAATGATGCTCATGATGAAGATGATGATATGATGACGAATGATCATGAAGAAGAAGATGATGTTGATAATGATTATGCTAACCAACATTAAATCACACACATAATGTATGAAGAAATTGTACTTCCCACCTCCCAAATTAAAGTAGAAAATAAAGAATTGGCAATATAAAAAAAATACATTAAAATATATTTTTATTAAAGAAATTGTTATCCTTACTGATTATTTTATTTACTTGCACCAATTACTTTCTTCAATATTTTCCACAAAGTTTGTAATTTTGCTAGCATAACCCTGAAAAAATTAGAAATCATGTAAAATATCCATCAAAAACAGAAAACGTGAAACACAATATCCTTGTCTAATTGTAAGTTGACAATTTACCATGGACGAAATATAAAATGAGATCGATAACTAAAAGTGCTCAGCCATTGGAGTCGAGTGCTTTAACTTTAATCAATGCACCTGAAAAATAAATGAAACAAAATATTTCGGTGAAACTTTAAATAAGAAAAATATTGAAACCAATGAATTAAATATCAGTACGGTACAAACTATATGAACTGAATATCATATGCAAACCGAAATTATTTAGCATATGTATGTTTTTTAACAGGAAAACAATATGCAAAAGTAGAAGAACAACCATCCATAAGTTATGTATATTTCTAGATAAATCATTGTTTTTTATGAGGCTAGATCACTCCTTTTTTCTTTTAGACAACAAAAAACTCCAACAATCCAACAAAAATTTTAGCAACATAAGAGGAAACACCAACCAGCATCACAAAGACACCAAAATGAGAGAAGAACAAAGAAGATTACCAATGAAGTCAAGCTTGTTTGCCTCCAGAAGAAGATGAAACGAAAGAGGAGAAAGAATTGAACTCCCCACCGACAAAGAAGTAGGAAAAGGTGAATAATAGGCGACCCCACCAAAGATACATACACCCACCATGAACCAAATGCAACATGAGACACAATACACATAGACCAAGATCACCCAGTAAAAATATATCAGACCATCTAACATACACCGAGCACAACTCACCAAAAAATCAACATGGTCCAAAAAAACCAAAACCATTGAAGAAAAAACCTCACCGACATACTGCACATGCAATCACACAACTCACAATAAAAGATAAAATATCAGACGGCCCAAAAGCAACTAACACAAAAATCAGATCAAATGGACAACATTAAATCAATCATAAAAAGTAAAATATTATCACAAATCACACGGTCAAGAAGAAGGGAGTGACGTGGACTCATGAAAAAACAGCGATTTATTTAAAAATAGACATAACTTATAACAAAGAGGCCCCTGGACCCTAATGTAATTCTTTAAACTTGAAGGACCAAATTGTAAATTAAAAAGGACCAAAATGTGAATAAAAAAGGACCAAAAATGTAATTTTTTTTTAAAAAGGACCAAAATGTAAACAAAAAAGGACCAAAATGTAAAAAAAATAATTTTTTTCACAAAAAGGTCCCTGATGACATGGCCTCATGTGGGAGCTTGAATTTATCCAACTTTATATATAACTTATAAGGACTCTAATGTAATTCTTTAAACTTGAAGGACCAAATTGTAAATTCAAAAGGACCAAAATGTGAATAAAAAAGGACCAACAATATAAATTTTTTTAAAAAAAGGACCAAAATGTAAAAAAAATATTTTTTTTCACAAAAAGTCCCTGGTGACGTGGCCTCATGTGGGAGCTTGAATTTATCCAACTTTATATATAACTTATAATTTGACTTTGTTACATATAGCTTAGTGATCACTGAACGAAGCAAAATAATAAAAATGAAGTCTAAATGCAGCACTTCTAATTAACTTTTTTTTGTGGCCTAGTTAGTGTCTACGCATAACCCTAAATATTTAAACACAAGTTATATATACGATCAAGATCATTCTATGATCATAATGTAAACTATGTAGTTCTGTCTTGTAATCAATGAAATAATATATCTTCTCGCATAATTTTGGATATATGAAATATAACATGGTAGCAAGCTAGTGTATGGTTAGTTGTTTTAATCATATGCAAGTTGGGGGCATCAAAATATTTTGTCATGATCTCAATTTTAGGGTTCACTTGACTCAACTAAACAAAACCCTAACAAGTTCTCAACCTCTTTAATCATTGACCTAAGATAGATTATGTACTATCCTCAGGAAGCATTGCAGCTAATTAGCAATGACATGTCAAGCCAATTTTTAAAAAATGCACGAAAACTGTGTATAATATTTTTTTTCCCCATTTTTCAGAATCAAATCTCCAAAGGAATCACTATCCAGAATAAATCCTATCTAAATCATGTCCTGATATAATATTGTTGTATTATTTGTTATAAATAATAATACAAAATTTTAAAACATAAATTTATTTATTTGATGAAATAATTCAATTATTTCTACAAATTAAATTATGACCATAACTAAATTATGGAGAGGTTTTATATTGAGAGGAGATAAAACATTATGATCAAATGCATGATACATATAGGTTTTGTATGAATTAAATGGTCCATAATTAATTGCATTTATGTTTCAAAATGGAAACCGAATTGCATGATCTCTTCTTCTCCTTTTAATAATATAATAGGAAATAAAAAGGAGATATGAAATAACTTTCTCTTCCATTCTACATCAACAGATGTTGATGAAGAAAAATACCTCTTTGGTTTTTGATTCTTTCCTTAAATCATGAAATTATTCAAATATCAACTCGGTTGAAGAATTCGGTGTACGGCTTCATTTCTTTCGAAGTGAGAAACATCTGTTCTCGACTGTGTTTACAGAACGGATACGGAATGAGCTCTCGAGATGTAGAACCTTTGAGATGGAGAAACAGAAATACCTGCACAAGAGAGCGTTAATCTGTCTTTAGGACAACAGTGGTATGACCGCGCGGTTATATCCAGGCTTGTCTTGAATTTATTCATATTATTTTATTTAAATAATTATTTAATTATTTAATTATTTATTTATATTATTTATTTGGTTATTTTATTGAAATATAACCAACAAATATAACATAACAGCTATGTTTGCTGTTCTTTTTCATCATGTTTAAGTTGTAATTAAAGAGTTACTTTGGTTGGTTGGATCAAAACTCTTTTATACTTTTCCGGTTGGAGCAAAAAAGGGAAGTCTGGACGTTAAAACCTGAGACGGATGGATCAAAACCCGAAACTCTTGGCCCTTAAAAAGGGAAGAAATCACATGATTTTTTTGTATGAGTTAGAACGAAGTATTGAATGGAATTAATTAATCAACAGTTAGCAAAACATGGCGCGATAAGGTTACAGTTGTAGAATCTTAGACCAGATCATATCTGAGATTTATAAGATCCAACTTGCATTATATGTTTTCACTTTTTCTACTTTGGCCCCTCCAAAATAGTTTTACTCATTATTTGTGTACAAATATCCATGAACTTTTGTATCATGAAATTTTTAGCAACGTTGGCAAGCTCTCGAGTAGGGGGTGTCAATGGGACGGATATTGTCCGAACCGACTCGAACCGTATCCGAAAATAAATATGCGGATCCGGATGGAACCGTATCCGGTTTTACGGATATGGATCCGGATCTAGGAGCTAAAATTTTGACGGATCCGGATCCGAATTATATTTGTAAACGGGTATATTTTTTTGTTGAAATCGTGATCAAAATTATAATAATACATAACAGACAATAACTATATTCTAATTCATACTAATACATAATAATCAATAATCACTTGTATATATATGTGTATATATAATTTGTTTTAAAAATATAAAATAATCAAGACTTGAATTTTTAAAATATTATTATATTATTATATCATAGTATTCGTTTTAATATCCGAATATGATCCGTATCCGTATCCGTATCCGACAATATCCGAACCGTACCCGTACCCGTTTAATATCCGAACCATATCCGGATCCGGGTAGTACCTTATCCGGATCCATATCCGGAAAAAAATATGGATATGGATCTGGTACGACCACTATCCGAACCGTTGACATCCCTACTCTCGAGACACATAGACAACTAATTATTGCATATTAATAATAATGATTTTTCAAATTACAATACATTTTTCATCACACTGAAACTTATAGGGGTCTTATTCTTGCCACATCCTTCCAGTAATGGAAGGAGAAAAAAAGAAAAGCCCACACAAATTAAAATTAAGGAACTATATTTACAATTATAATCTCTAGAAAGAGAAGGTAAAAGATAACAGAAATGGGAATGCAATCTATCAATCATGCCAACACAAAAGCATAACGATACATCGACGAATAATATAGAGTTTACTCCTTTGCTCTTTGAGTGTTTGGTTTAGACAACCTCCATTTGTCTTCTCTTCACTCTCTTTCTTCATGCTATACAAACTCAAAAAACTTCTAGGGTTTCAAATGGAAAACGAAGAAAGGTTTTGATTAGAACAAACGCTCAAACATGGTTTCTCTGTATTCATTTGTGTGTTTAGACATGTAGGATGGATCGTATAAGTCTAGGAGTTGGTTCAAATAATTAGGCCATCATTATGAGCTTTTATAGAGCAAAACACTTGCTAACATGATCAATGAAGTTAGATTCTCTTTGGATATCATAATATAATATAGTATACTCATTACTCATCTAATTATATGATGCATTAATGATATGTTGTTTATAAGTAACAAAAAAGTAACCTAAATGTCAGCCATGTAAAAGTCAATATGCATGCATGTACTTGTTCATGCATGTCAACCAAAATAGTACTTAAAACTATTTACTTAGCTTGAAGGAACTAAATGATTTAATTGTTTCAGGTCAACTAAATTATTTGATTAATTTGACATTTATTTTTGAATGAGGTCGGCGATGTGCCGAGCTCTTGAACAGATTTAATTTGAAAGTTATTTTACATAGCTAATAGAAGGGTCAATACAATGTTGCCCTTCCAGATAGAGAGTGTGTTGTTTTATTCCTAAACCTAACCTATTTGGATTTTGATTGGCTCGTGTGGTGAAGATGTTAGTCAATCGCATCATGCGAGCCATTCGGAAGCCTCGAGTGTCGCCTTGGTGTAGAGGATAGGAGGCTGTATCATACATCCATTGTAGATCCTCGCATTGTGTTGCTTCCAAACGTTCCGAGCAATTGCAAAGAATCGTGCGTTGCAAACTATTAATTTGTCATTTGACTTCAGGGTAATTTTATGGCAGGATCTTTGATAAAAGATATTTTGAGTATTTGTAATTAATTAGATTTTTCTTATGCTGTTCGTGAAAATTAGTTTTCTGTTTGAATAATGCATTAAATATTAACTAAAAAAGATGATTGAAAAATATCCAAAATATCTATTCTAATTTGAATTCATAATTTTAGAAAAGTTCCTGCCATAAAATCATAACTTAATTCGTTTCAAACCTTTGATGAGTCCTTGTGAGTTGTGACCTTTAAAATATTGAAACTGTAATTAAATCAGCTTAATTTCTTCTTACTGATGTGAAGGAATCAAATATATCAATGTTGTGATTGGTAGTTTTTCAGATCCAAGCACAGCTAGCTATATAGCTGTAGGATTTTGTTATGTGATCTCTCCATCTTGATTAGCATAAAATAACTTAAAATTACAAATGGCTTCTTAATTTCATCTATTTTAAGTTCCATTATTAAAACCTGACATGCTTGTTTTGTTTCCCGTCTCGCAGACAAGCTTAATTGGATGCTCACAACTTGCATTTAATTGAGTCCAGTTTTTCTGAGGGCTAACAAATTAAATAACATTTTTTTTTTCTAATTTTGAGCTAAATCAGTTGAAAATTTCGAAACATTTTATAATTAATTAACACAGATACAAATTATTGTAGAGTAACCAATTGCAATATATATTTTTGCCCTGCAATTGGTCCACATAAGAAACTCAACACGATCTAAAAGCCTCTCTGGCCCTCTTCCCTTTTCATGGAGTCAAAGGTCGTGCTAAATTTCTGAAAAAGCTGGAACTGTTAAGCATTAATCTACCTAGGAGAATTTGCAAAGAAGCCCCTGAATTTTATTTAATTGTAATCAGAAAACTTGATTCGAAATTGCTAAATTTGAATATATCACACCATCCAATTTAATATGGAACTCTATTTTCCATTTATTTATTTATCATCATTCTGTACATAATTCATGTAATACTTTTTATTTGATTTTGATATATTCGGCAGGCATTTCGCTCACTGCCCGCTGTGAATTCCATTTTTTTTAGTAATAATGCAATGTAAAAACTTGAAAATATCCCCTTTATTCTTCTTTTTATTTATTTATTGAATATGGATTTATCTAACATACTTAAAAAAGGGGAGAATTGGCTTGGCATGAAGTACATGTTAGTCTTTTTGGTTAGTTAACACAAGGGTGGGTCTCTTTTATCACAAAGAAAAGAATAGAGGGGTTGTATTGCAAAAAAAAATTATATTTAGGGCAACATATTTTTCATTCTCATGCTTTATGATTCCAATTCAATTCAATTCAATTCGATTAACAATGCAAATTCTGAAAACTTGGAGAGAGATATATATAAAGATGAAACATAGCAAGATCCATTTTCATTGAACTATTAATTTCTCTTAGAATATAACATTTCTCATGCTACAAAAAATGCCATTTCCACAGGCAAAAAAAAAAATCTACAATCCTAAATCCTAAATAAAAGAGCTCACATTAGAGCTCACTCTATGTATATACACATACAACTAGTCTTCCTCAAACAAAAACTCAAGTTTCCTTGGAAAAAAAGGAAAAACTAAAACTCGATCATCAATCGTGATTAATCATGATAGCATAGAAGCATGACGACGCATCGTCTAATAATATAGAGCCTTGCTTTTTGCTCTCTTAGGGTTTTGCTTATCCCTCTTGCCTTCTCTTGGCTCCTTAGCTTCATCATTCTTAATTTCTTGAAATCTTGAGATAGATGGAAGAGAGAAAAGAAAGAGAAGAGAAGAGTTTAACTTGAATTGGTTTGGATTGAATAAGGCAAAGAGGGGTTTAAGAGGTGTATAAATAGAACATGTTGAGATGAATAGGAGGGGTCCCAAAAGACAACACATGTGCCTTGTTGAAATTATGTAGCTTACCAAATAAACAAGCTTGCACAATTTTTGGCAGTTGTTCTCTTGTTGCCTCCTTGACCATTCTTCTTGGGTTTAATTTATTGTTGTGTTGCATGCATGATTGGCATATTATATGGATGGAGAGTTTCATGCATGTCAAGTGTATTTTGTTTCTAATATTTTATTTCTAATCCATGACAAGGATACAGAGTGTGTATTTTGAATAAATTTCTCAGAGGGACTGAAGTACATATGAATGATGCATTATTAGATCTCTCAATCTTTTTTGTGGAAACCAATCATAAAGATTTTAACAGTATAAATGCATTATATTATTGTTTTTGTAAGGTGAATAAGGACAAATGAGCTGAGGTCCTTAAAATGTTTGTTCTAATTTACTCGCACTCTTATTTTGGATCTATTTTTTGTAATTTTTTTGTCCTCGCATTATTACATTCATGTTAATCATTGAATTATTAAATGTAGAAAAATTTATACAATTGATTAATAATTAATTTTTTTATTGTCATAATTTCTGCATATTCATTTATGTGTTTATTGTTTTACATTATGTTTAAAGTCTTTCTAAAAAATCACATTATTTTAAATTAATAAACAGAGACTGTTATTATTGGATAGATTCACGTTAGACTAAGTATATTCAATTGTTTATCATTTCACATAAGATTACATGAACAAATGTAAATGCAATGGAAAATAAAAAATGTATGTATGAAATATAATTATACAAATAACTTAATATCTTAATATGTAATATTATAAAACATACATATACAACTTATAACATATATTAACATTATCTTTAATATGTAATATTATAAAACATACATATACAACTTATAACATATATTAACATTATCTTTACAAATTTAATTTTAAAAATCCATCAAATATATTTGTTTCAATTTTTTCTTTATTTTGACATCTATATTAGCATTGTTCATATATAATGTTTTCTATAATTTGAATTTGTAAAAATAGTATGTAAGAAAATATAATGCCAAAAATACATATTTACATAACATAATTTTAAATATGATATTTACATAACATAATTTTAAGTATTATTATTATCTTTGAAAAAATTATAACTGTAAGAATCCCATATAATACTGAGTATATTATATTTGT
This sequence comes from Luzula sylvatica, assembly GCA_946800325.1. NCBI lineage: Eukaryota > Viridiplantae > Streptophyta > Magnoliopsida > Poales > Juncaceae > Luzula > Luzula sylvatica. The sequence continues at coordinate 52,465,084 of OX326958.1, read as the reverse complement.
GTTTTTAATCAAACAACTTTAATATTAAAATTAAAAAAAACTAATATAAGTTAAAAAAAATAGTTTATCCATCTAAATAACTTTTTAAATTTATGAACACATGTCAAATAATATTGCTAATTTCTAAATTGTGAATTTTAAAAAAATCATATCATATACAATAATTTATATTTATGTTTATGCCAAATTAAACTTTGATAGCATTTGTTAAATTACTTTCACTATTAAGTTTGATATTATTTATAATTTTCATTGCGTTTTGAATCGATAAAAATTGTTAGTACTATATAATTGTGCTGTGTTACTAAATATGTAGTAAGATTCATTATTTTTATATTTGATATTATATGATATATTGTGAACAACAATGATATAATATTTGTTATTATATTTTTTCGTATAGTTGTGTTATAACTCATATAGTCATATATTATTATAAAATGTCACGAATAGAAATATTATTATTTGGAGTAATTTTACACAGCATGCTCCCGCAACATGCTCTCATAACAGGATATTGATCTTACGTTGGATATTGTATTCACACTATAAAATTAGTTTAAGTTAATTCAATCCACACCTTATACCTCATCATCATGTTGTCAATCATGTTGCGAGAGCATGTTGTGTAGAATTACTTTATTATATGATTGAAAAAAATGAGTTTTTTGCTATCATAATATAAAATAATTTTAAAACATATACATAAACATAAATAAATGAGTTCAAATAATTTTATTCTCAGATGATATTGTCAATATTATCATACAACTATATACTTTATATTACAATGGAACATAATTAACATTCTCGCTGCATAGCACGAGTATTATCGCATGATTTTCTACCTATCAAAAAATTCAAAATATCTTCATACTATGTTTTTTTATTTACAAAAGTAGTGTTTCTTTTAGAACAAATACCCAATCATTGTTCATGACAAGGATTATCTTTCAGTCCTAGTCAGATATTAATGAAAGAATAATTATACCGTACTCCCTCATTTTTCCACCGTATCATCTATATCACCAATTAATCATTAATTGCTGAATAATTAATATGATAATTAACAAAAATATATTTGATTAACAGTTAATTGATATTAATTAAGAAGTGTTAATATATATGTATTTTAATTATATATTAATTAACTGTTAGTGAAGTGTTTTTTTTTGTTAATTACTTTCCTAATTAATCATTAATTAGGGAATAAAGGGTGTTGGGAGGAAATGAGGGGTACTGTATATGGCCTCTTAATGAAATATGAGACAAGTTCTTGAATTATGAAATTGAGCCCTTCAACAACTAGGGACAATTATTATCATTGAATAATTTCTATAAAAGATTTAAGATAATGATCTGAATTGAACCATGTATAACGAGGTCGAGGGACAATGATTTGCTAACTTGAATGAGATATTCCAACCAATTTTTAAAACATGTCGAGACAAAACAGACCAAATTTCGAAATCAAATCATGTGCACATGTCTTGTTAGTTGAACAGCTTCTTTCCTCTTTTACAATTTAGATGCTCTGTTTTTATGGCAAATATTGAATGAACAACCATTTGTACTGTTAAATTTCTGGAAATGTGGCATTTTGGGAATAATAATTGTTAAAAAAAAAAGATAAAAATTCAGAATTAAGGAGATTTATGTGATATTCTAAAACAAAAATAGTGGGAAGTATCAACTAATATAATTACATTCACAAAAAGAAATAACTAATTTGCTCATGATTGCACAAATCATGTGAGGCTCAGAAGTGACAAAAAAATTGTAAATTAATTTCGATAAAAATATTTAATGGATATAACTTTATTTTTATGAAATGGGTCTTTCATAGAATTAAGGTTGTCAATTGTATAAAAGAAAGCCCAATTTTGTGACGTTACATTGGATTCCCAGCTTGAAAGGAAATATATACATATAATGTGATTTTCTAGGCATAAACAAGAGAGAAACAAATGCCCGTAATTAGGCCATGAGGTCCATGTTTGCCTTTTGCAATTGGAGTAGAAAGAACTAATGCATTAAAATAAGAAAAATATATGAACAAAAAAATATACACACAACATTAGCTCAAGAATAATATTAATCAAATTTTGTTTTCGTAATTTCTCTTTGAATGCATATGCATCTTAATTACAACAGTCGAAACTTGAACAAATCTTCGCAAAAAACAAAAACAAAAAAGAGCTACCTGTTGTACAGGTCCGGTCCTGTGTTTTTTAAGGCCTATGGCAATTACTATTTTTTTTTTTATGAAATTAGAGAGGCTTAAACATACCCCATCTAATATTTTTTATTAATTAAGTAATAATTTACAGATATATCTAATATCTCTCCACTTAATATTTCTCATTAGTTTTTACTTTTACACCCCTATAATGGCATTATTTCATGTTACTTCAATTGTGTTGAAAAAATCTTGCTACAAAAACACTGATTTTTTTGAAAATTTGTTGAAGACCTCCTTGAGTTTGCTAAAATTTTATTGAAAACTCCCTATAATTTGCTCGAATTACACTGAAAACATAAAAAAAAAAATTGCCGAAAACACCCTATAATTTGCTCGAATTGCGCTGAAAACATGTAATTGTTTCGAAAACCCATAATTTGCTCAAATTGCGCTGAAAACAAGTAATTTTGCTAAAAATCTTCTATAATTTACTCCAATTTTGCTGAAACCCCCTATAATTTGCTCGAATTTGCCTGAAAAGCATAGGATACGATACGGAAAATAGTAACTTGCTCGAATTTGGCTGAAAAACCCTATAAATTGCGCTGTATTATGTACAACAAAAACTTGTAGCAGCCGAGTTTTCTTTCGCTCATTGACGACCCAAAAAGAAGCCTTTTTCTGTTAATCGCGCCATCGAAGAAGCATTACGATACAGCGCCGAATAATATAGAGCTTGGCTCTCTTTTCCTTGAATGATCTACTTAGTGCTCTTGTTTTTTCTTGGCTCATTATCTTAGCCATTCTCATGTAAACAAACTTAATGAGACAAATTTATTGGCACTTAGTTTTCTCTATATCTTTCTAGCTGAATTTGAGGTTTGTAATATATATAAAAGGGGACTTGAGGGGTCTATATATACATCTTAGAGAAATGAGAAAATATTTACTTAGTTTTTCTAACAGAGGAGAGGGTTGACAATAGGGATGTCGTGGATATTGTCCGAACCGACCCAAATCGTATTCGAAGAAATATCCGGATTCAGAAAAAATATCCGGATCCGAGTGGATTCGGATATGAATCTGGTTCGATATTCGGTTTTGATCCGTTTCCGGATCCGGGTATTTTTAGGATCCGGATACTCGAAACCGAATTCGAGTATCCGAAACCGGATCCGGATACATATGTTGTATATTATTTTTATGTATTATATTTGATATTAGTTGAAAAATCATATACAAATTAATGATTTGTGAGTAATTTAAAATCACAATCGTAAAATTTCGTTTAAATATAATCATATTTATCGTTCATGTCAACAAATTATATATATTTATAGCTAAAAGTAAGTTATGTTATTATAACATAATATCCTTTTTAATATCCGAAAAAAATCATATCCATATCCGTATCCGACGATATTTGAACCGTATCAGTATTCGTTTATTCGAACCGGATCCGGATCCGTATTTGAAAAAAAAATATGGATATGGATCTGGTATAAATATTCGAACCGTTGACACCCTTAGTTGACAAGCAATGATATTTAGTTTTTTTCTAATGGAGAAGAGACCCAATCATCACGACTAGATCGTGTCTTAATTGTGCCCCAACTAACTATTGCTTGATTTTTATTTTATTCTGATCTTTTGACATATATAAGAATAAATATATAGAGAGAATTTGCTTATAATCAATCAAGTATGAATTAAATAATGATTTTGACTAATTAACATACTATGGAATAAAAAAAAGTCAAATCAATTATGTTAGCTTGTTGGCTCGCATGATAGTTTATTCATCGTTTGTTTATATATTTATTGTTTATTAAAGCAACGTGAGAATGTCAAACAATGAAAGTCGAGGCTTTTCTTATTAATTGCTTCATTACAGAGAGTCAAACTGTATCATATACATAAAAAACGCATTGTTGTAACTCTATGAATATAATAGTTTAATGAAAAAATAACTCGCAAATTAATTTACCTTGCACAGAGTTTTGAGGAACAAGATACTTGATTCAGAGAACATGTTTTGCTTAGAAAGTTTGTAATTTAAGTCTAAACATGGAATTCAGAAAGAAAGTTTGTAATTTCTATTCGTTCCAGAAAAGAAAAATACCTACAATTTCCATTTGAAACAATCCTCTTTACAGAGGCTTGTGCTTAGAATCTAAAAATTATGGGTGATTCTCCTGTAGAGCCTTTTTAATGAAGGGTAATTTGGGTATAAAAATATATGTATGTATTTACAATTTTTACTTCTCCATTTCAAATAATAGTGAATTTCTCCATTCAATAAACTTCCTAAATTATAGGATTAAAATTCTCTTTAATTACGTACAATATCTTTTGCAATAATTGTGAATATCCCCATTCAACAATTTCCACAATTCTAGCCATTATTAATTTATTTCAAATATCTTCCATTTCAAATACTTAATTACAGTACATCTTCCATTTTTTTAAATATCTTCCACAATTGGGCCATTTTCAAATATTTGTGAATATCTTCCATTTCAAATATTTGTGAATATCTTTTCAAAATCTCAAAATCTAAAAAAATCATAAATACTCTATTTTAATTAAAAAAAAATATCATAAATATCCTTTGAGAATATTAAAGTATCATATGCACCTCTCCAAATTCGAGTATTTCAGCAATAACCTCACAAAAATGAAATATTACCAATAATCAATAGTCCTATAAAACATAGAATTTGAATTCGGCCATTTTTATACCTCTCTCAGGGAGAGAGATTTGCGGAGGATCGGGAGTAAATCAGGGAGAGAAATTTGTGGGGATTGAGAGAGAGAGAGAGAGAGAGAGAGAGAGAGAGAGAGAGAGAGAGAGAGAGAGACGCATTCTCAAGAGATAGAACTGGACACCGTGTGTGAGTGCGTGAGATGAGGGTAAACAATGACCATTCTACCCTTCCAAACAAAGGATCTATCATTATATAATTTATCATTATATAATTGAATCACAACCATTAGATTAAATTATATGATCTAATCTTAGCCATCCGATCAAGCAAAGGATCTACTGGAGAATGGCCCAAAAATTATCACCAAAGCCTTTTGATTAACTTAGACCAGAAATTTAGAAACAGTACTGGTCTTGTCTCCAATTATTTTCCTGTTCGGTATTAAAAAGCGGAAAAATGTAGTTCGATATTATAAACAACGAATTCAGTCCTTAATTGATAAAAACCTGAAATCTAATTCTGCATTAATACATTACAAGGAGAATTATACAAGCTCGCTAATTTTTTTACCTAAACTAAAGTTTATTAAACACATCGTCTATCATTTCAAAATAAGAGACCCTCCAAGTCGTGTTGAGTAAAAGCACACACCAAACTGCCCATAAACCAGCCAAAAAACCCATAACAACACTGAAGTTAAACGATAAACCAAACGGTTCGGTTTTTCTAATTTCGACCGTGCTATTTTTTGGGTCTTCACTTAAACAACTTTGGTTTGTGGGAGGACCACAAAGAAATGCATTGCCGATATATATAGAGGGGTTATTCAGTGTACTGAGTTGATTTCCAAACGGTATTGGCCCTGATAAATTATTGTATGATAAATTCAAGTGACTCAAAAAAGTTAACAATGAAAGGTTTTGAGGAATTTCGCCTGAAAACTCGTTAAAAGATAGGTCTAGCGAATCCAATGATTTCAAGTCCCCGATTATGTTCGGAATTTGCCCGTTCAAATAATTTCTAGAAAAATTCAAGGTCTCGACTGCCACTAGAGCTCCGATTTCACTTGGAATTGATCCGCTTAAATTGTTGCGAGAGAGATCTATGGTCTTCACGAGGTATAGTGTATTGGAATATTCTAGAACTTGCCCCTTTGTGATTATTGCCAATTGGTTAATGTACACGACGAATATAGCCTTATCTTTTTGAGACACCGGAGGAAAATGAAAACTAATTCTTGATAAGGTGTATTTGCTCATCGATGACATGGCACTAAAATTTCCAAATGATTGAGGCACTGATCCGATAAGGTTATTGCCGGCAAGATCTAAGACTTGGAGGTTTGAAAGTAAAGCAAGTTGTGAAGGAATGCTTCCCACAAATTCATTTTCTCGCAGTTGAAGAAAAACCAAATTTGATAAGCTCTCTCCTAACCATGTCGGTATTTCACCGGATAAATTATTGTTGGCAAGATGGAGAAAGACCAATTTTGTGCAGTATTGTAAACCCAAAGGAATCTCTCCATTGAAGTGGTTGTTATTAAGAGAAAGTACTTGCAAATTAACAAGCGAGCCAATAGAGCTATGGATTCTTCCAAAAAGATTATTGTAGGCTAAATTTAGAATTGACAATTTTTTTGACTTAAATGTGCAATTAGGAAATTCCCCTGAAAAATTGTTATTTGATAGATCAAGGATAGACAAAGAATACATCTCACAAAATTGGGAGGGAATGGTACCGCTAATTTGATTATTCGATGCCGAAAACATTTCTAAGGAAAACTTGTTTGATATTGACATCGATGGTAAACTACCTGAAAAATAATTGTCTGAAATATCTAAAAGAATCAAACTACTAGAAATAGAGTGAGGCAAGCGGCCCCTTAATTTATTCTGTCCTATGTCTACAAAACGATACGATCGAATCCAAAACCAAGAAGGCAAACTGTCTTGAATGCTTGTGTTTTCTAAACCTAAAAGAGAAATGCTTAACTGTGATTTAAGCCATGAAGGAAACTTCGGGCCAACTTGACATGATCCTAGCACGAGGACTTGTAATTGAAATTTAGGAAACCAATGGTGATTATTTGTGGTAGAGGTATTAATTATGAGAGAATTCGATGATAATCGTAACACTTGTAGTTTTGTTAAGTTGTTCAAGTGTAGTTCCGAAACAGTGCCATGCAACGAATTATATGATAGGCTCAAGTATTCTAGATTTGATAATTTTCCAATATCTACGGGTATAACACCACTGATAGAGTTGTTACTAAGATCAAGATGTTTGAGATTAGGAACTTTTGTAAGCCAATTTCCATATAAATCTCCTTGTAGAGAATTAGAGGCCAGGGACAAAACTTCAATCTTTTTCCAAGAGCAACTAAACCCTTTCATCAAATCATCAACATTAAGTTTCATCACAAGACCACTTAGATCTAGGAATTTCAAATTGCAAATTGAGGTGAGATTTTGAAACCAATTAGGTACAGCTTCCTCGAATTGAGAAGGAATTGCTCCTCCGAAATTCGTAAAAGAGAGATTTAAGTACTCCAAGTTCCGAAACAAACCTAAGAAACTCGGGATTTGGGTTTCGTTAAAATTGTTGCCACTTAAATCTAGATGGATAAGATGAGTTAATGATAGCAATGATGAATCGATCTCACCGTTCAAACCAAACGCTTCCAAATCATTCGAATTTCGAAGAATAAGCTCGAGAACATGACCAGTGTCGTTTTGACAGGTCACACCCCTCCAATTACAACAGTTGTCTCCTTTCCATGAAGATAAAAGATGGCCAGGATCTTCGAGTTTAGATTTGAACTCGAGCAATCCGATCCTTTGGTTTCTGAGACACCCCTTTGAATGAACAGCTTGGATGAAAAGAAAGAAAACCAAGGTGAAATATGATAACAATGGAGCCATGGCTAGCAAGTTCGGGGGACAATTTCAAATGGATGGGCCAGTAATGTTAAGTTTCTGTGAGCTTTAAAGGCTCCTGGTTCCAGTCATCGTCAATCTAGTAGCTAGTTTTCAACGAAATAAACTACTTGAAAGAAACAGGTGCAATGAAAGTTGAGAAAGTCATCGCTGATGACCACCAATGGCTTGGTTCAACTTCAATCACTGTCCTGCATATGGAGACGTGTGTGGACTGTGGTGTGGAGGAAGAAGGACGAATTGAGAGGATAACAAGCGCAAGGTTTAGTAGAGAATTTGGAAGGATTGATTTTGCGAAGAAGGGTTGTTCGTAACGGGCCGAGTTCAAATGGGCTGTGATTTATTTCATTCACTAGATGATTTCATGTGTAGAGTAGAGAAATAGTACAAAAAACGATCCTCCAAGAAAACCGTTCTCCTCCAGTAAATTACTTCTCGCCGGCAACAAGAATCGCTACCGCCGCTCCGGCGAGCCCTCTCGGGCATCGGCTGACGGTGTGTGGTCGACAGTGACAGTGACAGCTCCCTCCTAAATCCGCTCCGTCTCCCTCCTAAATCCGCTCCGTCTCCCTTTGTCTCGCTCAGGCCACTCCACCACCATTAATCTCGCTGACCCAGATCGTGCCAATCCTCGTTTTACCTAGATCTACCCCCAATCGTGCCAGTCCACCGATTCTAGGGTTTCAATTGACTCAATTGGAACACTACGCAGATCGTGCCAATCTTCGTCAGAGAAATCGGTGGATAGATCCCACAGCTACCGGTAATCTACGGTGCCTCCTAGCCGGCGAACCTCTAGAGGGAAGTCAGAAGGTGTGTGCGCGACAGTGCCAGCTACATAAACTAGTTCCCGACTCCATCGGTTACAAACTCCTCTCCGAGAGTGTATTCAAAGATAGGTCAAGGTTTTTGAACTCCAATTAGCCACTTCCTCATCGATCTTCCTTCTTCTCTGACGAAGCGAGAGAAATTGGGGTTTCAGTAACACCGAGCTTAACGATTTCTCCTTCATTAAAGGGCATTTTTACTGTAACTTGCTTCAATTAGATCTGATTTGGGATAACCGTCGCGTATCAGAGAGATTCTAAGGCAATTTAGGGCAAAGATAACCGTCCTCTTCAAAACCCTAACCTTGAAGATTCTTGCCGACTCTCCCTCCACCACACCCCTAATCTTGAGGAAACGACGTGGCAATTGAAGAAGAGGTGACGATCGTTCCTTGCCGGCAGCTACTGGTGGCGAAAATCTCGATCCGGCGACCGTAGATTCCTCTACTTGTGGTGGTTGTTTTTATTATTTTTAGGTTTCGACGCGACGGTTAGATCGAGCTCCCAGTCCCCTGCCAACCTTGATTCGTCGGTGTTTCTTTGTTATGCGCTAATTGACTTGAATCGCGACAAATTTTAAATCGGTTCTTTACATCGGCACGGTACGATTAAATCGGTACGGTACGGTACGGTACGGATCCATCCAATATCAATGACGAAGATAAATCAATTGTTCGATGTCCGGTACGGATATCGGCTATCTCGGCTATTCCATCTCGCATTAAAACCGCATTCATCTTGTAAGACTCGCTCTCATGGTTTCTTTCGTTTTAACCGATCCATTCTCATTTCCTATGCAAAACTTGATCAAGAAATTTTTTCTCGACTCACAATTGGTGTCTCGTTGGAGTCTTCAAGAAACCGAAGTTTAAGCATTGTTTATCGATGCCATATTTATGAAGAAAATTGTGAAAAAATGTATATCGAGGAATCTTTTTTGTATTCGAGTTTATGTAATATGTGTCTCGCGAAGGAAACAAGAAGGCGGGCAGCTTGCTCGTCATATAGTGGAGACAAATATCCGAGTGATAGGCTTATAGAAATGTATTTACGTTATCTAGTATAGCCATTGATGTTTTAGTCATATTTTTTCTACGAATTTTAAAATGTAAAGTGACTATGGTTTTAATATATGCCTAAGGGCTTTATTTGCAAAAAAAAAAAGAAAAAAAAGAAAAAGAGTAGAGAAATAGAAAAAGCTGGGGCTGGTAGGTTGAATTATAATATACAATTAATACAATTTCCAATAATACAATTTCGAATGCAACCGGTAGGGGACTTATCCCGTTATTCTCATTATATTATACTATATATTAGTTTAATGAATCTCATCAAAATTTAACACGTGTCTATCATGTACAAACATCTAAAAGTATAAAAATAAACATAAAAGATTGATAGCTCACATGGTAAGAACATCTGCTCTTGGCGCTACAGACCCGAGTTCGAGCCCCGCTAATAGCAACAATTTTTATTTTTAGCCGGCGAGAATATAGTATATATAGAATCAATTGAACAATTGTATACATGAGCAACTTTGGCCGGGTGATATGAACAATTGACTGCAAGGTAGATGCCTGAGTTCGAACCTCGGTTGGAGCTCATTTCATAATTTGTCATTTTTATCATCACATGTTGAGTATATATGCTGTGGAAATCAACATAAAGCACTTACAATCTTTAGTCTAATTGGTTTGGATTGTTCTCATTGATGGTGGTGTGCCTGAGTTCGAAACTCGGCTAGAACAAATTTTTTTTTATCATTTTCATTTGAAAAAAATTTATAATTTGGTAGTCATGTGTTATTATTGTACATAATTATTATATTTCTGAATCTATTAGAAAAAATTACAATTTTTTGTAAATATTAACACAATTTATTTTGAAAATTATTAATTTTTATTTTCAAAATATTAACACAATTTATTATATTTTTTTTTAATCGTTTCCATTTGAAAAAAAAAAGAAAATTTGGTATTTGTCATGCGTTATTATTGTACATAATTATTAGAATTATTTTAGAATTTTTTTTTTAGAATTTGTTTTAAATATTAACACAATTTATTTTTAAAATTATTAATTTTTATTTTGAAAATATTAACATAATTTATTTTGAAAATTATTATAACAAAATATTGAAGTAATTTTTCTAGAACAAATAATGGATTTTTTAATTATTTCCATTTGATAAAAAGAAGATAATTTGGTACATGTCATGTATTATTAATATTATTGTACCTAATTATTATATTTCTAAATTTTTCAGAAACAATTTATTAACATAATTTAATTTTAAAATTATTACAACAAAATATTTAAGTAATTTTTCTAAAATAAATAAAGGAATTTGAAAATATACTTCAAAAAAACAAAGATATTTTTATGAGAATAATTTAAAATTATGTTAATTACAATTTCATAGATTTCTTTACAAAATCGTCAATTGTTTTCCAAATTAATTTTGAAAAAGAATTACATGATGTTTTTTCGAAAAAACATACTTTTGAATTCAGTATATTTATAGTATTAATTACCAGATTTTTTTAATATTCAATCCATAATTTTTATACATAATTAATACATTAATGTTAACTAATTTATGGATAATTGTTGTGATTTTGTTCTAAAACATGATTAAATTTCATATGTTCAATATTTGGAGTAATTGAAAATTTAAGCACACACAAATAGAAATTTACTATGAAGATGCAATTATATCCTGCACCCAACTTCAAATTTCATGCATGTTCGACAATGTCGAAAAATATCATTTATATGTTTTTAATGTTACAAATATCAAGAATTAAACATAAATATATCTCTAAAATTAAAAGAATAAGCATTTCTAAATAATTTCTATATATATGTATAATAAACTTAACAATATTTTTCCAAAGCGAAGCGAGGACCCCACTAGCTTCAATCTAAAATTTAGTAACGAATCCGTAAAAAAACAACGATTTTCCTAAATTTTTGAACGATAATATATATATATATATATATATATATATATATATATATATATATATATATATATATATATAATATTATTGTAATTTCTGATAAAATTAAAAAATTATGTACTACCATTTTCCACTCCCTCCCAAAATAATTTTTAAAATTTCGCATGATAGCCTTTTTTAGATTACCGTTCCCTTATTGATACGGGACAAAAAATTGTGTGATTAAGTGTAACAAAAAAATCACACAATTAAAAAATCACACAATTTTGGGAGGGAATGAAGTGTAACAAAAAAAATTGAATGTCGAATAATTATTCTATTGTTGCACTTATAATGTCAAAAATGTTATAAATGAAAGGTAAAATAAGTGTAGGAAATATGGTGAGATAAATCATTATCATTAAACTGAAATTATATCTACAAATAATCAACATAATACATGCCTATATAGAAAACATAACATCATTTGATCAAATGTGAATGTTCTAACGTGAAGGGTTCGATATGCAAATCACCCAATAACTATAATTTAATTTTCGCTCTATTTTTTCTAGTAGAGACATGATTTTGACATCAAATTATTTTCAACATTTTTTTTCAATGTTGTCGGATACCTGAATTTATTCATTCATGTCATATACTGAATGATCTTTCAATATTTTTTTTACAATGATGTATTTTATTAGAAGTATTAACAACTTCTATTATACAAATATTTTATTAGTCTCTTTCTTATTTCTTGGATTTATATTGTGAGGACCAATTGGTCGACCGCACTTCGGGCTTATATCAAACTCAAATTTATCGAAGAATATTGTACTAAAAATATGAGCATTTTATGAAGGAAATTCTTTTATCAATAAATGCATCAAATCATGTGCAATTTGTGGCAAATAATTTGTTTATGAACTCCTAATTCGTATTTACTTCTTCGAGGTTTCAATTTGATGATGCACTTCATATAATTTCTTATTTTTCCAGCTTTTATGTTTCTCTCCCCTAATGTAGGTATGAATATACCTAGTGAATTACTTCTGGACTCTATGTAATATAATATCTTGAGTTGTTTCACTCATGTTTGGTCATCTTACCCATTTATTTATTTTTCTTTTAAGGACTTGTACATCTTTTTCACTCACATCGCTGTTCCGGATCCCCTAAGAAGAGGCCCGCGATAGACAATATTTTACCATAGAGGCCAACGATAGACAATAACTCCTCCTCGAACACAGCTTACTTCAATAATACTTTTATCTTAGGATTTAGATTAGTTTCAACTTCTCCAACTACTGATCTTTCCTTGTGCTTATTTTTCTTTAGGAGGTTGGTTTACATGCACAACTTCATTTAATGGGTCTAGTTAATAAATAGATATAACCCTACGGTTCCAATTTGAATCACATCCGACCGATCTACCACTACTCTTTTTTTTTTCTTTCCGTGAAATTCCACAATCAAATCTATGGAAACATTAGTTTATACATTCCTTATTATAACAAATAACATATAATTTCTTGGGATACTATATACACAACATGCATATTTGACTTTTTTTTTTTTTTTTTGAATGTAGACTTTTAGTTAAGATGCACATTTAAAATTTAGGTTTATACATATCATCCAAACTCCTAGTTCAAATAAATAAATGTTTAAGATATCAAAATTTTGGAGAATAAATCAACCCGATATATAGTCCAAACATTTTTATTTGACCTATCTTGATAGGGTGTGTAATGTTGATGGCACATCTATTACACATTAAAATTTCCAATCAAAACTTTTGGTTGTGAACCACTCACAAGTTATAATGAGATTTTGAGAGTATTTATGATCAATTGTTGGTCTTAATCTAGTCATCGTCGTGACAAACATATTTTATGCCTAAATAATTTATTCAAACCATATAATTACTTTTATTTTATATAATGAACTCCTAGTTTATAATAACATAATATCAATTCGACTAATATGTGTATGTCACAAAAATAAGCAATTATGTTTTTATTAACGTAATAACTCTTTTGGAACAATATAAATAATAATTCTTCTAAAATAATCAAAGTAACTGTGATACAGTAATCATAAATACACACCATCCTAATGAATATGCACGTCTCTTTATTAATTAAATTAGCAAAATCCTACTATCTCAATCGACAAATTTGTCACTTTCATCATGTTTCTTTCCCCTTTTAAGATGTTTGATCAATATATTATGTTGTAGGACATGTACTATCATTTTTTGTTCATATCTCGAAAAGAAAAGAAATTCGGGTCATATGTAATTCTATTTTGCTGGGTATTTTAATTTCTTATGCGATTTTTTTAATTATAATCATCAAAAATCACATTCACTTCTGAAATTTGATGTTTGGTTGTTTACTTTCTCGGTTTCTTCAAGACCCATCATCTTCAATTGAATTTTCGCAATAAGAATTCATTAAAAATAAGTTGAATGAAATATATCCAAAAGGCACATATTCAAATTTTCGTAAAATTTACCTTGACAAAATAAAATCAACTTTTGTAAATTCAAAATAAATATACAATTTCGAAATGAAATCGATTTCATCAGGCTATACAAAAAAATCCATCATAATCATGCAAAACCAACGGTGACTATATATATAATTTTGGGTGACGCTATTGCAAGAGCAAACATGACTAAATTGAGAGCGATTTCAGTTTTTGTTTTATCAAATGATCGTTATATCCCTATTAATAATGAATCGATGATTCATATTTCTTATATTTATCTATTAGTTTATCATTTTTAATAAATCATGCAAATAAAATCTTTCATATATAAAAAATATTTGTATTCTTAATTTTTTTTCTTCATAAAAAAATAATTAAATTGTAACATGTCATATATATTTAAATATGAGAACTAATATATATTGGTGAGGTTTGTTTTTTCATAATATTAGGAAAAATATTTTTGTATTATTTATGAAAAATATAAATATTAATATATAAATATAATAAATATCTGTCATCGTAAATATGAATATCGTGATAATTTGATTTAAAAAATTGAAAAATCGCTATCAATTTTTGTTCTTCCTCCTTTACTGTTCAAAGATACTCGGGTCAGGAGCATGGAGAAAAAAAATAGGGTAGTCTCAATAGGGGTAGGGGTAGGGGTAGGGGTTGCCTACGGGCAATATCATCAAAAAAAAAAAAAAAAAAAAAAAAAAAAAAAAAAAATACTCGGGTCAGAGATAATATATATAATTTTTGTTTCATCCTTCACTGTTCAAAAATACTCGTGTCAGTGACCGTATGTATATAAAGAAAGTTTCATCCTTCAATGTTAAAAGCAAATTAATTGGAGTCACGAAATTTTGGACAAGGAAAGAATACTTCTTCTCCATTTATCTTTCCTCCCTTCCGAACTAAACATGAACAAAATAATATGTTTATCCTTGATTTTTTCTTTTCTTCCCTTTTTTTTTTTTTTTTAATCCCAAAATGGTGCAAAACCTAAGAATTAATGTAAAAAAAAAACAAATTCTCAACGAATCCATGGTTGATGGTTGATATCTAAAAACAACTTACCTTTCAATTCCTTTTCAACAAGCAGCAGCTATCACGCTTTCAATTCAAACAATCCAGTTGCAAGTTCCGGCCCCCACATATCACATCTCCATTTACTCAAACCCAGAGTAGTCACATCTAACTAAATCTCTATAAACCCTCATTGTTTATCTAACAAATAAATCCTCCATTTTTATTAAAATGGAGATGAACGCATCAATTTAGATAATTGAATTCGTCTCGTCTAAACGAAAGAATTAGTCCACGCACCGGAGAAAACGGCGGAATGTTTCATCATTGTTGCATAACCAAAGGCAAAGACCCACATTTCAGTAGTAGGTAATTTTT
Organism: Luzula sylvatica; assembly: GCA_946800325.1. Taxonomy (NCBI): domain Eukaryota; kingdom Viridiplantae; phylum Streptophyta; class Magnoliopsida; order Poales; family Juncaceae; genus Luzula; species Luzula sylvatica. The sequence goes on along the minus strand of OX326958.1, from coordinate 52,449,580 downwards.
AACTCTCATACACCACGTCCATTCAAATTATTACTAGAATCAGCTCCGTCACTGCTCCGCTCGCCACCTCCCTACTAGATTCAGATCCACCGCCCACTACTACTTTTTAATGCCTGCACCAAACAATAAATAACAGTCAACTCAATATTTTAGTCTATACACCGAGCGTATTTAGTTTTATATGGCTGCTGAGCGCTTCAAGACTCTATCTCGGATTCCCTTCCCTACCATTCTATCCTTTTACCCCACCATATCTTCGAAAAATTACGAATACACCCTTCGTTTTTCTCTCGGGCAAATGTCCACGGAGCCGCTTCTCTCTTCCTCCTCTCCTCCCACGCCCGCCATCTCCATTGCTAACCTCTCCCTTCCCTCCTCTGCCTTTCCTTCCCCATCTCCTTCCCGTTTTTCTGATCTTGTTCCACTCCCAGAGAACTCCGAGTTACCTCCTACCCCTCTTTACTCCTCCTCCCCTTTTCACAATTCTCCGTCCTTCAAATCACGTATTATCTTCGGCCCCTCTTTCGACGATGAGAACTTTACTAACTATCCCCCGTCCTCACCTCACCTCCCTTCTCCTTCTGCCATGGATGATACCTGGCTATCAAATCCCTTGTCCTCGAAGGTATATAACCTCCACCGGTGCCGAACTGCCCCTTCTATTGTTAACAATCCCCACAATCTCGATCCCAAATCCCACCATACAGACCGGGATCCAAGTACACCCTCAGTTGTAAAAAGCGCGATGATCTTTTTATGTTGTTATCTCCTATTCGGGGTTATCGTTTATACAATTGCGCCCAATAACTTTACCACGAGTAGTGATTCCACCCATCCGATTGTGGATGCTTTGTATTTCTGCATAGTGACGATGTGTACAATTGGGTACGGAGATATCACGCCAGCAACGCCTTTAGCTAAGATTTTTTCGATTTCTTTCGTGATTATTGGGTTCGGGTTTGTGGATATTTTACTGTCTGGCATGGTCTCCTTCGTCCTTGATCTACAGGTACTGCTAAATTATATTATTCCTGAATTTCTCAAGAAGATGCACTGAATTACAGTCACCAAAAAGTTCCAATATTTGTACATTTTTCTCAATGATTGCAATTTAATAAAAAAAAAAATCTCAAAATTGTTGATTTGTGGTTGATCTGACTTCAGGTAGATTTAATTTCGTAAGTAAATGAGCTCAATTGAAGAATTAGTATGTCTACATAATAAAAGCTTTGATCTTTTGCATATTTCTGACTGATTAAGCAAATTAAATTTCCTTGTATTCTTACATTTAATTGTCTTTATCTACATATTTCCATATATATTATGCTTTTCAGGAGTCTTTGCTTTTAACAGCAGTATCGAAACCGCTCCAACGACACAAGCATGACATTGCGCGCAGGTATATCGTAGACGTTAAAAAGGGCCGCATGCGCATCAGACTCAAGGTGGCCCTGGCTCTCGGTGTGGTCGTGCTCTGTGTGGGCATTGGTGCTGCAGTTCTCTGCTTCATTGAAAAACTCAATTGGCTCGATGCGTTTTATCTGTCGGTCATGTCCGTCACCACTGTAGGTTATGGCGACCAGGTAATCAATCAATAAATTAAGTGCATGCATCGGCCAATTAAATGCCGCCACCTCGTAAGAAAGTTATGTTTTGAAGAAATATGGGTGGTTTCATGCATTTAATGGTATGAGATTTTTTTTAAATAATGTATAGGTAGGCCCCATGAAAGAAATGTGTGTCATTATATGGGTTGTTTCGTGCATTAAATGGGTAGAGTCGAATATTATTTTGGGGATATTTAACGTGTATGCTTATGTCACTGGTATTCTTATAAAATAATAATAAGAAACACCAGGCACCACATATATCAGACTATCTTTACTTTGCATGGGATAAGTATGAGAAGGGTAATTTGGGTATATAGAATTAGGAAGGGAGGGTATTGATGATATTTCTCTTGTTTTGATGGGTCTCGATATCTTATTTATCAGGCGTTCAAGACAATGCCTGGGAGGCTATTTGCGTCAATTTGGTTATTGGTCTCGACATTAGCAGTTGCGAGGGCGTTTCTGTACTTGGCGGAAATGAGGATCGAAAAAAGACACAGAAGAATTGCCAATTACGTCTTATCAAGAGATCTCACTATTTCTGAATTTCTCGAAGCAGATATAGACCACAATGGTTTCGTCACGTAAGTTTCCTAAATCTAATTGTTAATTTTGTTTTAGTTCATTAATCGATTAATTTTATAATTTTTTGAGATTTTGTAGGAAGTCAGAGTTTGTGGTGTATAAATTGAAGGAAATGGGGAAGATTTCTGAGAATGATATAATGCTGGTTATTAATCAATTCGAAAGGCTTGATAATGGTAAGTGTGGTAAAATTACTCTCTCGGACTTGATCGATAGCCATCATTTGGATCCAAGTTTCAATATTCGAGGCGATAAGAAACCCAGGGGCCATAATTTGTGTTAATTAAAGTTAGTTAAATCATGAATTTCTCTTTTGGAAGGAGGGAAGTGAGAATGGTCACTTATTCGGGGGACATGGTGGGGTGAAATAAGAAAGAAAAGTTTGGACTCGAATGTGTTTTTTTTTGTTGATGTATATATGAAACTGCCTTTGTAAATTCGTCAGAGCTAGCGTGTTGCATGATGGTTGCAATTATTCTTTGTAGTGTAGATGGGGAATGGAAGATGGGTCATGTAATGAATGGAATGGAGGGGTTCTTTGTAAATTATGCGAAATAATGGTTTTTTAAATCAGTGTAATAAAATGAACGTTTTAGACTATTTGAGGGGATTTTATTTTATTTTTCTAATGGGTTTCGACTTTCGATAGATATGTTTTCTCTTTTCAGAATATTTTGTCGAATGGATGTAGGAAATTTATCGATTCATAGACAATAGGGTTAGTTTGCAGTTTGGTTTAAATGACTAAAACTGGGGTACCTTGCATGTTTCAATTGTTTCCGATCCTTCTTTAATTACTACTACATAAATACTTGCAACGTAAAAAAGAGTAATCTGAAACATTATTTTTTCTGATTTTGTGAGTGAGAACTAATATTGAAATAACAATTATGTGCTCATATTAAATACCAATTACACATCAGTTACATGTAATATCAATATTAAATACAAAACCAAATTTGTCAATGCCAAATAGAGAACAACAATTTAAGTACCACCTACAAAACCTTAATTTCGATTCCAAATACAATATTTCAGTATCCTAATTGGATTACCAAATTCAGAATCTTTATTACAAAACAATTCAGCTGATATGTATGGTTGGGCCACATGCAAAAAATACTAAATTAAAGGGAGGATGGCTTTGTTATGCATGATCTCGTCCATGGGATCGCCCAGTTCATGGCGGGTAAGGATTTTTCAAGAAAAGAACCTGAGACCTTACTTGATTTGTCTTTTGAAGTTCGGTTTCTTTCTAGTGTTGTGGACAACTTGCCGAATGATGTTAAACTTTCAGCATTTGTGTCAACCCAGAGTATTAACGGTATTGCAGATAACGACCGCTATCAATAAGTTCAATAACCCTATCACCATTCAATTACCTGACAACCTTTTCGAAAATATGAAATATTTGAGTTCACTCGATTTTTTTGAAGGAGAAGGCGAATTGCCTATCTCTTTTTTGCATTAATTAAAGAAATATTTACAGTAAGAAAAAAAGTTTTGAAATAAGAAATTAGCTACTGGTTCCAACTTCCTCCAGTGACTGAATAGTCTTTTCTGCCCGAGAACTGAGATTAGCTCCTTCAACAATTTGCTTCCCATTTCAGAACCTCATCTCTAATTATCCCTGTGAGAACCGTAGTGGAGAGTGCTTTGAACGAAAAGATTCTTCTATTTCTTTCCTTCCAAATGTTCCATGCCGTCGCGATCCAAACCGTGCTCCATTTCTCGTTGTGTTCTTTATGTCCCTTTCTTTTGTTAATCCTCCAGGTGTTTAACAAATTAAGCTCTAGACGTAAGTCGGCTAGGTGCAATGATGTTGCCACCGAAGTCCACACTCGCATGGCATATGGGCATGAAAGCAGAAGATGATCCACGTCTTCCCGATGTTGCGCACATAACGCACACCCCTCGTTGTTGGGCCAACCCCGTTTTTCTAGGTTGACCGCGGTTAAAAGTCTATCTTGAATTGCCAACCAACCGAAAAATCGGACTTTCGTGGGAGCCCTTATTCTCCATAAATGTATATTCCAATTATTTATTATGCCCGGGTTTCTTAGTGCTTGATATGCCGATTTAACCGTGAAGGAACCGTCATTCGACCAGAACCAGGAGGTAGGGTTAGGTCTAATCGATAGTGTGAAAAAATGCAGTAATTTCGAGAGGTCTTTTACAAAAAAGGAGGAAGCCGAGGAGTTGAAATTGAGTTCTGACAACGGTTGGTTGCCGTAAATTTCGCGGAATGTTTCGCTCCACAACGATAGGGGTTTTAGTGCGATCTTACTAATATTCTTCAATAGTAACGCATCATTTTGCGTTTGTATATGATGAATACCGAGCCCTCCGTTTGCTATAGGTAGGCATATCTTATCCCACGCAACGAGACAATGACCTCCCTTACACTCTTTATCCCCTCTCCAAAGAAAAGCTCGCATTATTTTATTGCATTCTCGGACTAACCATGAGGGTAACTTAAGGCTTGCATGAAATAGGTAGGCGTTGCCGCTAGGACGGATTTTACACTCGATTTTAGTTATACCCAAATCCTGAGCTTACCCGACTCAATTGGCGACTTGAAGCATTTACGCTATCTTAATCTCACAAAAACGTATATTACAAAACTTCCAGAATCTATTTGCCATATTTACTATTTGCAGACTCTTGAACTGAGAGAATGCCCTCTTCAAGAGCTACCCACCAAAATACTCATTTTGCCTCTTGATGACTCATTTGCCAGAGCAATGTGAAGACCAAGTCTAGTTTGACTGACAGGCGTTCTTCTCCAAAGTCCAAACCATTTGACCAATTTGAGACATCTGAATTTTCAATTTTGTTCATAAGAATATATGCATACCTCGTGGAATTGGTGAGCTAAAAACCTAATTACGTTGCCCGTATTCCATATTGGAAGGGGCAATTGGCATTGCGAGATAAGCGAATTGAAGCACTTGGTTAATATTCGGGGCGAGCTTCATGTCACTGGATTGCATAACGTGACAAATATTGGAAGTGTTCAAAGGGCTAATTTACCAACCAAAAAGCACTTGAAAATGTCGAAGTTGGATTGGTCCGGTTGTGTTTGTAATATCCACTCAAAACTCGGAATTGGAACTGTAAATCCAAAGAATATTGAGGAAAAGGTTCTTGAAGGCCTCAAGCCGCATACCAAACTCAAGGAGTTACATGTTAATAGTTATCCCGGATTAAAGTTTCCAAACTGGTTAGGCAGTTGTTACTTTTCTAAAATGACCAAAATAACCCTAAGTAGTTGTGCGAGGTGCAATGTTCTGCCTACCCTCGGTTCTTTACCATGTCTTAAGTTTTTGTTTGTTCATTGGATGTGGAATATTCACCGTGTTGGTCGTGAATTTTGTTCGGGGGATGTAGAAACCAAGGGTTTTAGGCCTCTCGAGACCTTAGAATTAAAATACTTGCCAAAGTGGATAGAGTGGCTAGGAGTGACGAATGGTGATTTTTGTTCTCTAAATATTGTCAAAATTATTAGTTGTCGTGAACTAAGATCGTTACCTCAACCATTTTCATCCTCCATGACCAAATTGGTGATTAAAAATTGTAAAGAATTGAAAGCAGTTCCCATGCTTCCTACACTCAATGCCTTAGTTCTGAACGGCGATATTACCGAAGAATTATTCATTAGTTTGCAACTCCCATTATTGAAATTTCTCAAAATTGTCTCCTCAAAAAAGACACGGTCTGCTTCCTTAAATTACGAAGGCTTGCCTTTGCTTGAGGTGCTAATTATTAAGGGGTGCAAAAATCTTCAATCTGTTGTTGGGATTAGTAATCTTGGTTCTCTGAAGCAATTGCACATAATTAGATGTTATGTGTTGAAACTCTCTTTGAGTGAAGGGATACCATCTATGCTTAGGCACCTAACAATTATAAATTGTCCAACACTGCGAGAATGGGAGCTGGAACAAACTGCCAAATACAGAAATCAGGTATCAATTCGAAGACCATTAGGATATTGGATTATTACCAAACTAGTCATAATTTCTCTTTCTTTGACTTTTTCAGCAAAGTAGGAATAGCTGTGTGACTGCTGAATCATTTGGAGAGCTGAGTGAAGAGGAGAGTGATGAGGAGTTAAGGGGAATAGGAAGCGATGGCGATTTCAGTGGAGACGACAGTGATGATTCCGTGATGCTATAAACTTCCATTTGTGTTGATCAACCATAGACACTATATGTCAGGTCACCCGTGGACCTGTTAGTCCGTCTACTTTTATTTGTAGTTGATAAAAAAAAGAATTACGGAATGACCGAGGGGATTCCTAATTTTATCGAACACTTGAGCGTGCCTTTATTTATTAAGTACATTTTTTATTTGCGATGCTATTATGTGTTAACAAAACGACCGAGCTACTATCACCGAATTAAAATACTCTTTGCTGTGAAGAAATTGAAGTAGTTGAATTAAATGTTAGATTTAAGGGTAATTCTACAGTAAGACTTTTTTTAATTGGATGGCTAAGATTAAATCCTATTAGTTGATTGGATGGCTGAGATTCAAGTTTCTTGTGGTACATCATTTGTAGAAAAGGGTAAAATGGTCACTATTTATTTCCTCTCATCCTCTCACCCACGGTCCATCCAGTATTTACATTGTCTTTTTTTTTTGTAATAGCTTCTTTCTCTCACTGTGTTTGTAACTGAAGCGTGAATTTCTCACTCTAATCTCTCTCCTGTGAATCTCGTGAAACTGAAACATCAAACTGAAGAGCAACTGTGAATCTCCCTCGCCGTGAATCTCTCAGCGTAAAAGATCTAAACTTTCACTCGACTGTGAATCTCCGTCTCACAAAAGAGAGAAGAGAGACAAAGAGGGACGAGGGAAATAAGAGAGGAAGCGTCAATAATCCCTAATTTTAGTAATAGAAATTAGTGTATTTTTTTTCAGATAGTAGTGACTTTAGCTAATTAGGGATAATTAGTTCTTTCAATTATGATCATGCTTCATCATCAGTCTTGCCTAATTCTGATGAGGCAAGTCTTGAATTCTCGTTTATGTTCTTTCAATTCTTTTATATTTCTTTTGAATTTGTATTCCTGAATTTGCAGCTAATAGTCATTTTGCCGGATGCCATATATTTCACACTGGAATTTCATCGAACACGTTCCATGCATCCAAACGGAACCACAATTAAAGTGTTAAAGTTTCGAGGTAAATAGTATTATTAATTAGTTTATGTTATTTCAATTCTTCTATATTTCTTTTGAATTTGGATTCAGGAATTTGCAACTAATATTCATTTTACCGGATGCCACGTATTTCACGCTGGAATTTCATCGAATAAGTTCCATGCATCCAAACGGAACCACAATTGGAGTGTTGTAGTTCCATGCATCGAATAAGTTCCATTACTGTATTATGTGTGTTTAAGCATTATGTGTGTGTATGTGTTATGTGTGTGTATGTATGACTTGTGTATGTATAACACGTCAATGGATCTATGTTAGAGCCCGCTTCCTTAAGAAGATGATCTACAATGTTAACGGTCTGAACAAACCATTATATGTTATGTACTGCTAAAATGATATGGGCTATTGCTAATATTGAGGTTTTATTTATTTGTGTTTTACTTTTATTTGTTTGTGTATAAGGCCTGCAGTATAAAGGCTTAGTTTGATTGTTACTAATGATCTTCCGCATAATTACAACTAAGCATAAATGAGTGGATTAGATTAGTTAGGCAGTTAGTGCTATTTTTAATAACACTATCAAGATTGAATTCATGCAAAATCTCTACAGTGAGCAATAGTAACAGAACAACATATCAATTTTATTCTAATTTTAACCAAGCAAAACATTTTCAGGGAAATCGAATTCATGAGGAAAAGTTTAGCATATCAAGATTGAATTTAGAAACACTGAACAACGAAATAGAATTCACTGGAATTTAGTAAGAACATATTTAATTGAATTTCTGTAATAACCACAACTCAAAATCTGAAAATAAATAAAAAATTCAAATATTCATGACCCGCGTAATCGAATCAAATTTTAAAACAATAAACGCAGTTTAATTGTTAAAATTCGATTGATATGATGCTAGGAGGAGAACGAAATGAGTATAGTGTAAGAAGAGTTCGGCTAGAGAGGGAGAGAGAGAGAGAGAGAGCAGTGATTTTAGACAAAACAAACTGATTGAAGAGGCGGCTCTAGGAAATTGGCCTGAGCAATTGGCTGTAGAGAAATTGGCTCACAAGGAGAGAGAAGATGGACAGGAAGTGAACCGAAGAAAAAATAAGAAATTAATGGCATGCAAAGTTGGAGAGGGAGAGATTCACGCTAATTACATTTAATTAGAGATATCTAGTTTTATGAGAATGGAGAGTCACGACAATTCAATACCAGAAATACCCTTTTCC